>CP124716.1:110575000-111775000 GCA_031232105.1 Capsicum rhomboideum | reverse complement strand
GCCCCGACTGATAATGTAACACCCCGTATGTTCCCAACCCTACTTGACGACATTAAATAATATGTACGTAGGTATCGAGATCTATAAGTATGCATTTGGTAAGGCTATTGGTGAGATAATTGAATTTGGCTCTTGTTATGTGGTTAAACTTGCATAGAAGGTGTTTTGAAATTTTCATTGAGCATTTGTGGGGTTAAAAATGAGGCTAATAATACCTCTAAACAAAGTATAATAAGGTTAAGAAGTGAGTTAAAGAATAGGACTTGAAGTATCTAACCAAACCCGCGAAGAGAACTCGAAAAAATGGAATTTTCAAAATTTTTAAGGAGGGGCGCATTTGGGACCGTGACACGCCGCTATGGGCTAAAATTTTTAGCCAATAGGTAGTAGTTTGGCGGGCCCAGGGGCGTGCCACCTTGGGTTTTCCACTTTTTCGAAAGTTGGAAATTTCTAAGTCCCAAGGGTATCCGGGGATGTACCGAGCCGATTTTTGCTCCGTTTATTCTACAACCAAGAGTATATACATTAAATGAATGACATATTATATTGGTATGATATAATTACTCGAGAACGAATTTGGGGTCAAAATGACAGTTTTGCCCTTAAAGTCAAAATAAGCCAAACGTGGCTAGAATCACTTGGTTTTGGGAATGAGGCTACAGATATGAATATCATGAGTGGGAATATTATTTTAATACATATAAGATGACTTAAACATGAGAAATTATTGATTTTATCGGGTTAAGTGAATTGGGCCCAAAAAGGGCCCAAAAATGAAAAGAAAGCATGGCCCGAAAATGGGTCAAAAGACCCATTCTTGCTTGGACCTTCTAGAAACCAACATTTAATGATAAAGAGTGTCTAAGTATGGAAATGGGGGCCTATATAAATGGCAATAAATCTGATTTTTATTGCTTCAAAAGTTTCATGCCTTTTAGTTATTTTCTCAAGCATTTTCTCTAGTTCCAAAACCCTAAAGCCAATATTTCCTTTGGACTCTTTGGTGAAGATCATCCTATTCCAAGCCTTGGTAAGTATTTATTCTCATGGATTAATATATTATATGCATGAAAGAGTATGTAAATCATGCTGGTTGTGCTTGGAAATGTTGGACATGGTCCTTTGTGCTTTTGTATAAGATTTGTGATCCATGGGATTTGAACTTAAATTAGGACTTGTGCCTTTGATGAAAGATCATGGTATGGATAAAATATGAATGTATATGGTGTTATTTTTGTTGTTAAACTTGTTCTTGTCTATAAGTGTAAATTGTGGGATTTTGGCCGATATGTGCTATGAAGTGTATTACGGTGAATTGATGGAATATTTGTGATGTGGTGTGGATAAGAATGTGTAAAGGGGAAGTGTTGTGGTGAAATGTATTGATTATCATGTATTGGTCAATTTTGGGAATATTGGAGGATTTTTGGAATAATGATGCTATCAATGGTTTTGTCAATGGGAAATGACATGTTGCAAAGCAAACATGTACCCCATTGATGTTATATGCATTTGTGAAGTAGTTGTGGTTAATGTGAATTCCGTTATGTATTTGTGTTATAGAGTGACACATAAAGAAGGAGCGGAAATATTGTATGAACATCTAGGATTGTATATCCGTATTGAGAGTACAAGGTACGTAAGGTTACTCTGTTCGTATCTTCCTACGGCAAATAGTACCCACATTGCGGTTTCACTAGTCTTATCCCAAAATGTGCTAAGGTATCCTAGATCCATTTATCAATAGTCATTGTCATATATTTCCTACACATGGATCATTGGTGAGTCTCATGTCTTATAATCATGGTTAATGTTCCAAAAGCTCAAACAACGTTATGTTCCAATGTTCCAATAGTGATTATGCTTATGTATTTTGTTCATAGATTATTGTCCAATAGTTACCATGGTGTTATGATTCTAATAATGTTATGTTGCCAAGTTATTCACCTATCTCTCACTCATTGGTTAAGGATCCAAAGTTTCCAATAATGTTATTTTCCAAAGTTCAAAGTGATGTTATGACTATCAAATATCAATCTCAAAGTAAAGATCAAAGTAATGCAAATGTGGTCAATGATCAAGTATGGGTGGAAAGTCTAGGGGCGTAAGCCTAGCTTGACTCGATCCCGATGTATTGATTTATGGGTGGCAAGTCTAGGGGTGTAAGCCTATCTCGACTCAATCCCGATGTATTGATTTATGGGTGGAAAGTCTAGAGGCACAAGCCTAGCTCGACTCGATCTCGATGCATTGGTTTATGGGTGGAAGGTCTTAGGGGCATAAGCCTAGCTCGAACCGATCCCAACATGACGATAAGTCATGGAAAGACCCACTGATCAGTAGGGGCCCGGGTACATTGTGACACATGTATGACAAGCAAGCATTGAATGTAAAGAAAGTAATGGAAGTAATGAAAGCAATTCACATGGTTCCCAAAATGCAAAATGGTGACTTACTCACATTGTCTAGTCATTTGTATTGAGTTCATTAGTATGTTCATGTGTTAAAAAGTTTCATTTGAGCCTTACATACTTAGTACTTATTTCGTACTGACCCCTCTCGGGGAATTTACCTTACTTGCTGCAGGCACAGGTCCCAGTAGGCCTCCCCAGTAGATTGCCAGTGTTAGCGGTTCCTTGGTGAGCTCCAGCTAATTCGGGGCTTCTTCGAGTCAGAGTAGATATATGTTTTAATGATGTACATGTTGTATAAAGCGGGAACTTGTCCCAACTTTTGGTTTATATTGGTCAATGCTCTTGGTAGAGGCTTTTGTAGACGGATGTGGGGGTATCAGTGTAGAAGACATATGTTGTTTTGACTAGATGGCCTCAACGGCCAAGTTTCATATGTATGTATAATATGTCCCATGTTTTCCTTTATTCGTATTTCATGTTCTTACGCAATGGTGGTTATGATTATGATATGCATATGATTGAGCATAGGCAAAGGTTGGTTCTCTTGGGCCTTATCGGCTACGGGTGCCAATCATGTCTCGATGGGATTTGGGGCGTGACAAAATGGTATCAGAGCAGGTCGTTCTAAGGGTGTCTACAAAGCCGTGTCTGAGTAGAGTCTTACTTATCGATGTGTTGTGCACCACATTTATAAGTAGGAGGCTACGGGACATTTAGGATGTTGTTTCTGTCCTTCACTTCTAGATTGTGCAATAGAGCCAATGTTGTCAGTTGAAGTGTGTCTGATCATGGTATTTTGTTTTTCTTTGGTATAGTCAAAATGCCAATCATGAGAGGTAGAGGTAAAGGGACGCAGGTAGATGTGCCTGCTGGAGAAGGAATGAGCAGATTACCACCTGACCAAGCTAGTCAAGGTGGAGCGAATGCTAAAATATCATCGCGGTCTTCATCTACCTTCCCAGTTCCGGAAGAGCCAATTGGTAGAGAAGTACCTGTAGAGCCACCGATGAATGCCATGGATCAGGATCTTAGGAATGATGTATGTATGTTGACACAGTTAGTGGTGGCACAAAGCCAGGGATGAGCTGGTGTGGTGACACATGATGATGATGCAACAAGAATGGTGAGTCGCAGAACACAGGATTTCCTAAAACTTGACCCTCCTATTTTCACTGGGTCAGATCCAAAAGCAGATCCACAGGACTTCGTGGATCAAATTCAGAGGGCCTTGGAAGTTATGCATGTGACAGGGGTCGAGACAGTTGAACTTGCTGCGTATAGGCTGAAAGGAGAGGCAATATTGTGGTACGAGGATTGGAAGAAATCCCGTGATATTGGTACAACTCCACCTACGCGGGAAGAGTTTAAAATTGCTTTCCTTGATCATTACTTGCCCTATGAGATCCGTGAGGCACGTGCGGATCAATTCCTAAATCTCCGTAAAGGAAATTTGAGCGTGAGGGAATATAGCTTGCAATTTAATTCCTTGGCTCGATATGCGCCAAATGTTGTGGCTACGATGACAGATAGGGTCCATAGATATGTGGACAGACTAGAGCCATATTTGGTTCGGTATTGCACCATTGCTGCCTTGAATAAGGACATGGCCATTGCTCGAATACAAGCCTTCGCTCAGAAAATGGAAGACCAACGACAGAGAAGAAGAGTGCATGAATTTGATAGGGGACAGTCCAAAAGGGCTAGACCTATGGGACCACCTATGATGTCCCATGAAGGATCTAGGCCCCGCATGTTTCCTAGACCACCTAGACCGTCGTTCTCTTATTCCACAGGGGGTGCTCACTCACAGTTTTGAGGGCCTAGGGGTGGTCCATTGGGGCAGAGTAGCAGAGTTCATGGGTCACAGGCAACAGGTTTTCCTCGTCAGCAGTGTCAGCACTGCGGGCGTATGCGCACAGGTACATGTCGATCAGGGACGAATGTCTTCTTTTGGTGTGGTATGCCGGGGCATATAGCGAGGGATTGTCCACAGTGGAGCATGGGTGATATAGCACGAACAGCTGGGGCCTTCACAGGGCCGAGGGGTGCAGCCTACTGGCTGTGGTAGAGGTGCCAGAGGAGCAACCAGTACTAGCGGGGTCCAGAATCGTACTTATGCTTTAGTGGACCGCCAGAATTCAGAAGCTTCCCCTGATGTTGTCACAGGTACATTATCCATATTCTCACATAATGTATATGCACTAATTGACCCAGGTTCTACATTTTCCTATGTTACCCCATTGATTGCTGCAAAATTTGCAAAGGCACCAGAATTATTAATTAAATCAATTGAAGTGTCTACACCGGTTGGTGAATATATTATTGCAAAGAGAGTGTATCGTAACTGTGTGGTAACTGTGTGTGGTCATGATAGACTGGCCGATCTCATTAAACTAGACATGGTGGATTTTGATGTGATCATGGGAATGGATTGGTTGGCCTCTTGTTATGCTACGGTAGATTGCCGGGCCAAGAGGGTACACTTTGGTTTTCCACAAGAAAATATTCTAGAATGGCAGGGTAATGTAGGGGCACCACGAGGAAGATTTATTTCCTATTTGAAAGCCAGAAAAATGATTGCTAAAGGTTATATATGTCATCTAGTACGGGTGAAAGATACCAAAGCGAAACCACTAACTCAGCAGTCGGTCCCAGTGGTCAATGAATTTCTTGATGTATTCCTAGAGGATCTTCCAGGTTTACCCCCAGAACGGGAAGTAGAATTTGGCATTGATGTGATTCCAGGCACTCAGCCTATTTCTATTCCTCCGTATAGGATGGCTCCAGCCGAACTGCGTGAATTAAAGGAGCAATTGAAGGATTTGCTAGATAAGGGCTTCATTAGGCCTAGTATGTCCCCGTGGGGTGCACCGGTATTATTTGTGCGAAAGAAAGATGGCACCTTAAGAATGTGCATTGACTATCGACAATTGAATAAGGTAACGATCAAGAACAAATATCCCCTCCCTCGCATAGATGATTTGTTTGATCAGTTATAGGGTGCCAGGTGTTTTTCAAAGATCGACTTGAGGTCGGGTTACCATCAAGTCAGAGTTAGAGAAGAAGATGTACCCAAGACAGCTTTTCGAACACGGTATGGCCATTATGAATTTTTAGTTATGTCATTTGGACTAACAAATGCTCCCGCTGTTCATGGATTTGATGAATAGGGTGTTTAAGCTATTTTTGGACGTGTTCGTCAAGGTATTCATAGATGACATTCTAGTTTATTCAAGATCACCGGAGGACCATGCTAATCACTTACGACAAGTGTTACAGATTCTTCGTGAATGGAAGTTGTATGCAAAGTTCTCCAAATATAAGTTTTGGTTAAAATCAGTCGCGTTCTTGGGTCACATTGTATCAGATGAAGGCATACAGGTTGATACCCAAAAGATTGAAGTAGTGAAAAATTGGACAAGACCTACGACACCCACAGAAATTCATAGTTTTCTTGGACTGGCAGGGTATTACAGAAGGTTTGTGGAAGGTTTTTCTTCTATTGCTGCACCGTTAACAAAGCTTACACATAAGGCGATAAAATTTCAGTGGAATGACGCATGTGAGAAAAGCTTCCAAAAGTTGAAAGATAAATTAACCTCCACACCAGTTTTAGTGCTTCCCGAAGGTACCGAAGGCTATGTAGTATATTGTGATGCTTCCGGGGTTGGCCTCGGATGTGTGTTGATGCAACATGGTAATGTCATAGCATATGCCTCACGAAAGTTGCGGCCACACGAGAAAAACTATCCCACACATGATCTTGAATTGGCAGCGGTAGTTTTTGCTTTAAAGATATGGCGTCATTATTTATATGGGGTTCATGTTGATATCTATACAGATCACAAAAGCTTGCAATATCTCTTTAAGCAGAAGGAACTCAATTTGAGGCAACGAAGGTGGTTAGATCTTTTAAAAGATTATGACATTGATATTCTTTATCACCCAGGCAAAGCAAATATAGTAGCTGATGCATTGAGCCGTAAGGCAGTAGAAAGCACTAGTGGTCAGTTAAATGAAAAGCATGAGATAATCAAAGATTTGAATCAATTAGCCAGCTTGGGAGTTCGCCTTATGAAAACCTCAGATGATAGAGTTATGGTGCAGAATGCAGCAGAATCCTTCTTGATAGCTGAAGTGAAAGAGAAGCAATTTGCGGATTCTATTTTATTGCAGCTAAAGGAAAATGTGCAGCAGAATTTGACCAAGGCATTTGATATTACACCGGAAGGGGTGATTCAATGTCAAGAGAGACTATGCGTACCGGATGTAGATGATTTGAGGACACGAATAATGACAGAGGCACATCATTCGCGCTATTCTATTCATTCGGGTGTTACTAAAATGTACCATGAATTGAAAGAAGTGTATTGGTGGGCCAACATGAAAAAGAACATTGCAGAGTTTATCGCTCAATGCCCAAACTGTCAACAAGTGAAAGTGGAACATCAGAAATTGGGAGGTTACATGCAATGTATCAATCTTCCAGTCTGGAAATAGGATATGATTAACATGGATTTTATTATAGGGTTGCCTCGTACATTGTGGAAGTTTGATTGTATATGGGTCTTAGTGGACAGGCTTACCAAGTCAGCGCATTTTCTACCGGTCAAGACGACCTATACAGCGGAGGATTATGTGAAGTTGTATGTGAAAGAGATAGTGCGGTTGCATGGTATTCCTCTTTCTATTATATCAGACAGAGGAGCACAGTTCACAACACATTTTTGGAGATCTTTTCAGCAGAGTCTGGGTACACGGGTAAATTTGAGTACGACTTTCCATACTCAGACTGATGGACAAGCAGAACGTACTATTCAGACACTTGAAGATATGCTACGAGCTTGTACGTTAGATTTTCAAGGCAGTTGGGATGACCATTTGCCTCTTATTGAATTTGCGTATAACAATAGCTATCATTCAAGTATTAAAATGGCACCTTATGAAGCTTTGTACGGAAGGAAATGTAGATCACCAATAGGATGGTTTGAAGCAGGGGAAACTGCTTTACTTGGGCCAGATATCGTTCATCAGGCTATGGAAAAGGTTAAAGTGATCCAACAGCGATTACAAATGGCTCAAAGTCGTCATAAGTCATATGCGGATGTTAGAAGAAGAGGTCATGAATTCGCCATAGGTTATTGGGTGTTTTTAAAGGTGTCACTGATGAAAGGGGTAATGCGGTTCGGAAAGAAAGGGAAATTGAGTCCACGTTACATAGGCCCATATGAAGTTATTAGAAGATTTGGGCAAGTTGCTTATGAATTAGCACTACCTCAAGAACTTTCTTCAGTCCATCCGGTATTTCATATTTCGATGCTTCAAAAATGCATAGGAGATCCATCTCGTATTGTTCCCATTGAAAATGTTCAAGTTATAGAGGATCTTACTTATGAAGAGGTACCCATTGCTATCCTAGATCGACAAGTGAAAAGATTGAGGAATAAAAACGTAGCTTCCGTGAAAGTCCTTTGGCGAAATCAACAAGTAGAGGAAGTCACATGGGAAGCGAAAGAGATGATGAAATCCAAATATCCCCATATATTTCAAATGGATCAAGAATTTCAAAGTAAGGGAGTGGAGAAATAACAAGTAAGTCTCCATGAGCCTTAAAAGTTTATGTATATGTATGCTAATATAGAGATGCATTGATTGTAATGGCAAAGATATTGTTAACATTCGAGGACGAATGTTACTAAGGGGGGAAGAATGTAACACCCCGTACGTTCCCAACCCTACTTGATGACATTAAATAATATGTACGTAGGTATCGAGAGCTATAAGTATGCATTTGGTAAGGCTATTGGTGAGATAATTGAATTTGGCTCTTGTTATGTGGTTAAACTTGCATAGAAGGTGTTTTTCAATTTTCATTGAGAATTTGTGGGGTTCAAAATGAGGCTAAGAAGACCTCTAAACAAAGTATAATAAGGTTAAGAAGTGAGTTAAAGAATAGGACTTGAAGTATCTAACCAAACCCGCGAAGAGAACTCGAAAAAATGGAATTTTCAAAATTTTTAAGGAGGGGCGCATTTGGGACCGTGACACGCCGCTATGGGCTAAAATTTTTATCCCATAGGCAGTAGGTTGGCGTGCCCAGGGGCGTGCCACCTTGGGTTTTCCACTTTTTCGAAAGTTGGAAATTTCTAAGTCCCAAGGGTATCCGGGGATGTACCGAGCCGATTTTTGCTCCGTTTATTCTACAACCAAGAGTATATACATGAAATGAATGACATATTATATTGGTATGATATAATTACTCGAGAACGAATTTGGGGTCAAAATGACAGTTTTGCCCTTAAAGTCAAAATAAGCCAAACGTGGCTAGAATCACTTGGTTTTGGGAATGAGGCTACAGATATGAATAGCATGAGTGGGAATATTATTGTAATACATATAATATGACTTAAACATGAGAAATTATTGATTTTATCGGGTTAAGTGAATTGGGCCCAAAAAGGGCCCAAAAATGAAAAGAAAGCATGGCCCGAAAATGGGTCAAAAGACCCATTCTTGCTTGGACCTTCTAGAAACCAACATTTAATGATAAAGAGTGGCTAAGTATGGAAATGGGGGCCTATATAAAGGGCAATAAATCTGATTTTTATTGCTTCAAAAGTCTCATGCCTTTTAGTTATTTTCTCAAGCATTTTCTCTAGTTCCAAAACCCTAAAGCCAATATTTCCTTTGGACTCTTTGGTGAAGATCATCCTATTCCAAGACTTGGTAAGTATTTATTCTCATGGATTAATATATTATATGCATGAAAGAGTATGTAAATCATGCTGGTTGTGCTTGGAAATGTTGGACATGGTCCTTTGTGCTTTTGTATAAGATTTGTGATCCATGGGATTTGAACTTAAATTAGGACTTGTGCCTTTGATGAAAGATCATGGTATGGATAAAATATGAATGTATATGGTGTTATTTTTGTTGTTAAACTTGTTCTTGTCTATAAGTGTAAATTGTGGGATTTTGGCCGATATGTGCTATGAAGTGTATTACGGTGAATTGATGGAATATTTGTGATGTGGTGTGGATAAGAATGTGTAAAGGGGAAGTGTTGTGGTGAAATGTATTGATTATCATGTATTGGTCAATTTTGGGAATATTGGAGGATTTTTGGAATAATGATGCTATCAATGGTTTTGTCAATGGGAAATGACATGTTGCAAAGCAAACATGTACCCCATTGATGTTATATGCATTTGTGAAGTAGTTGTGGTTAATGTGAATTCCGTTATGTATTTGTGTTATAGAGTGACACATAAAGAAGGAGCGGAAATATTGTATGAACATCTAGGATTGTATATCCGTATTGAGAGTACAAGGTACGTAAGGTTACTCTGTTCGTATCTTCCTACGGCAAATAGTACCCACATTGCGGTTTCACTAGTCTTATCCCAAAATGTGCTAAGGTATCCTAGATCCATTTATCAATAGTCATTGTCATATATTTCCTACACATGGATCATTGGTGAGTCTCATGTCTTATAATCATGGTTAATGTTCCAAAAGCTCAAACAACGTTATGTTCCAATGTTCCAATAGTGATTATGCTTATGTATTTTGTTCATAGATTATTGTCCAATAGTTACCATGGTGTTATGATTCTAATAATGTTATGTTGCCAAGTTATTCACCTATCTCTCACTCATTGGTTAAGGATCCAAAGTTTCCAATAATGTTATTTTCCAAAGTTCAAAGTGATGTTATGACTATCAAATATCAATCTCAAAGTAAAGATCAAAGTAATGCAAATGTGGTCAATGATCAAGTATGGGTGGCAAGTCTAGGGGCGTAAGCCTAGCTTGACTCGATCCCGATGTATTGATTTATGGGTGGCAAGTCTAGGGGTGTAAGCCTAGCTTGACTCAATCCCGATGTATTGATTTATGGGTGGAAAGTCTAGAGGCACAAGCCTAGCTCGACTCGATCTCGATGCATTGGTTTATGGGTGGAAGGTCTTAGGGGCATAAGCCTAGCTCGAACCGATCCCAACATGACGATAAGTCATGGAAAGACCCACTGATCAGTAGGGGCCCGGGTACATTGTGACACATGTATGACAAGCAAGCATTGAATGTAAAGAAAGTAATGGAAGTAATGAAAACAATTCACATGGTTCCCAAAATGCAAAATGGTGACTTACTCACATTGTCTAGTCATTTGTATTGAGTTCATTAGTATGTTCATGTGTTAAAAAGTTTCATTTGAGCCTTACATACTTAGTACTTATTTCGTACTGACCCCTCTCGGGGAATTTACCTTACTTGCTGCAGGCACAGGTCCCAGTAGGCCTCCCCAGTAGATTGCCAGTGTTAGCGGTTCCTTGGTGAGCTCCAGCTAATTCGGGGCTTCTTCGAGTCAGAGTAGATATATGTTTTGATGATGTACATGTTGTATAAAGCGGGAACTTGTCCCGACTTTTGGTTTGTATTGGTCAATGCTCTTCTTAGAGGCTTTTGTAGACGGATGTGGGGGTATCAGTGTAGAAGACATATGTTGTTTTGACTAGATGGCCTCAACGGCCAAGTTTCATATGTATGTATAATATGTCCCATGTTTTCCTTTATTCGTATTTCATGTTCTTACGCAATGGTGGTTATGATTATGATATGCATATGATTGAACATAGGCAAAGGTTGGTTCTCTCGGGCCTTATCGACTACGGGTGCCAATCATGTCTCGATGGGATTCGGGGCGTGACAGATCAGTTGGGATCGGCTCGAGCTAGGCTTATGCCCCTAGAGCTGCCACCCATAAATCAATGCATCGGGATCGGCTCGAACTAGGCTTATGCCCCTAGAGCTGCCACCCATAAATCAATATATCAGGTTTGGCTCGAGCTAAGTTTTCACCCCTAGAGCTGCCCCCTGTCAGGTTCGGCTTGAGCTAGGCTTTCGCCCCTAAAGTTGCCCCCTGATCCAATAATATAGGGATTGGCTTGAGCTAGGCATTTCTCCCACAAAGCTGCCACCCGTACTCAGTCATTAACCACATGTGCATTACTTTTTTCATTACTTTGAGATTGATACAATTATGGTCATAACTTTACTTGAAGCTTTGGATCATTAACCAATGAATGAGAGACATATGAATAGCATTATTGGAAACATAGTCTTTGAGGAAACGTAACACTGTTGGAACCATTAGACAAGAATAAATGAATAAGATACATGAGTATAATCACTATTGGAACTTTGGAATGTTATCAATGAATATGAGACATGTGGTTCACACTTGTCCAATGAGTAGGATACATGTGATAATAACCTTTGGTAGCCGGAACTAGGATGCCATAGCACATTTCGGAATAGGATAAGTGTAACATAAATATGAGTACTATGGGACAAGGTAACCTTACATACCTTCACTTTCAAGTATGAATATGCAATCCTATGTATGAACACAATAGTCCAGCTTCTTCCTTACGTCTTACTCTACAATACAAGTTCATACCAAAACTTACGTTAGCAACTAGTCACTATAAAGGCATGAAAGACGACAATGAACCATGTGACTACCATATAACATCATGCCACACCCTTTCCATACAATCCAATGCATTTTCATATCAACAAAACCATAACATTACACACATTGACCAAAATATCATACATCGATAGCATTTCACACCACACTTACCCTTTACGCTTTTCCCTTTATCATTATGTCGTAATTATTCCTTATAACATCATATGAACAATCATCCATACTTAAAATAGTCCAAAACACCTTCATACGACACTTTAAAGTCATTAAAACGACACCACAAGTTGATAATTACATCAAAAAAGGGTATCGGGGCTTTCAGGGATCAAAGGAATACGAAAACAAACAAAACAAAATTTTGGGCTTACCTGCGCAGCCACCTGTGCACGTAGATGGCCTTTGGCATCATCCAGTGCCATCTGCGTTGGCATCTGCGCCGCAGATGCCCTCGTCTGCGGGGGTGGATGCCCGTTTTGGTCCGAAATGGTCTTCTTTGGGTATTTTAATGCCATGAATGGTCCATGATCACAATACAACATATTTGAACATATTTTTGATCATATTAAACTCCAACATTCAGCCATGGTCTCACAACACACGTAGAAACACTCAAGACCACATTCCACGGCCAATACGGCACCGAAACCATAACATAAATCACAATAACAATTCCAAACTTTATACACAAGGATTAAACCAAGTAAGACTATAATCACATCTCACATGTAAATATTTACTCCACCAAATTCATTCCCTTCAAAACCACAAGTCCATAGTCAAGTTTACAAGACAAAACACCCTTCGATTTAGCAAACATGTACACTTCACTTATTGTGAACTTCTCAATGCTCCACCAAAATAACCAACATAATATACACCATATGTTATGCATAAAATATATTAATCCATCATAATAAACACTTACCAAGTCTTACCAATTGATGATCTTGGCCAAAAGAGTGACTTAGGGTTCTTGAGAGCAAAGGAAAAAATGTTGGAAAATTCTAAAAATGTTATGAGAGTTCAATGATATATAAAAAAAATATGATTTTTCCTTTATATAGTCCCTAATGTCTCTCTTATCATCTCCTTATCATTTAATGCAAGGGTTGATTTAGTCAAAATGGATCAAAATGGAAGAATGGGTCAAAAATCCCCTTGTTGGGCCATGTCTTCTTATGACTTTTGGGCTTCACTTATGGCCCAATTGTACAAGACTTATTAATGCCCACATTTTAATGCATAATTCAACAATTCTCTCATGTTTTCATTTTTCCATAAATGTTACGGTTGTTGGCTAGACTCAGAAACATACGGGGTGTTACATTCTTCCCCCCTTAGAAACATTCGTCCTCGAATGTTAGTGTGAACAGTCAAAGTGAACAATTACAAGTATAGGAGCATTTTTCATGTCATCATAAGAGATGCACTCAAAGCTTATAAATACTTACTTATTATTCTGTCCTTTGGAACAAATGAGGGTACTTGGATTTCATCACCTCTTCAGCTTCCCATGTGACCTCTTCTCTTTGCTGATTCCTCCAAAGTACCTTTACAGAAGCGATGTCTTTATTCCTTAATCTCTTCACTTGTCTACCCATAATAGCTATAGGTGTCTCCTCATAGGTAAGATCCTTTGTGACCTGTACATCGTCAGTAGGAGTAAAACGAGATGGATCCCCTATGCACTTTCGAAGCATTGACACATGAAATACCGGATGAACTGTGGAGAGTTCCTGGGGTAGTGCCAACTCATACGCAACTTGCCCAAATTTTCTAATAATTTCATATGGGCCTATGTAACGTGGACTCAATTTCCCTTTCTTTTAGAACCGCATTACCCTTTCATCGGTGACACCTTCAGGAATACCCAATCACCTATGGCATATTCAAGTCCTCTTCTTCGAACATCGGCATATGACTTGTGGCGACTCTGGGCCATTTGTAATCATTGTTGAATCATTTTAACTTTCTCCATAGCCTGATGAACAAGATCTGGCCCAAGTAAAGCAGTCTCACCTACTTCAAACCACCTAATCGGGGATCTACATTTTCTTTCATATAATGCTTCATAAGGTGCCATTTTAATACTTGAATGATATCTATTGTTGTACGCAAATTCAATAAGAGGAAAATGGTCATCCCAACTGCCTTGAAAATCTAATGTGCAAGCTCGTATCATATCTTCAAGTGTCTAAATAGTACGTTCTGCTTATCCATCAGTCTGAGGATGGAAAGCCGTACTCAAATTCACCTGTGTGCCCAAACTCTACTGAAAGGATCTCCAAAAGTGCGATGTGAACTGTTCCCCTCTGTCTGATATGATAGAAAGTGGAATACCATGCAATCGTACTATTTCTTTCACATACAGTTTTGTATAATTCTCAACTGTATAGGTGGTCTTGACTTGTAGAAAATGCGCCGACTTGGTAAGCCTGTCCACTATAACCTATATAGAATCAAATTTCTGCAGTGTACGAGGAAACCCTGTGATGAAGTCCATATTAATCATATCCCATTTCCAGACGGGAAGATTAATACATTGCATGTAACCTCCTGGTTTCTGATGTTCTACCTTTACTTGTTGACAATTTGGGCATTGAGCAACAAATTCTGCAATGTTCCTCTTCATATTTTCCCATCAATACACTTATTTTAAATCATGGTACATTTTAGTAGCACTCGGATGAATAGAATAGCACGAATGATGCGCCTCTGTCATAATTCGTTTCCTCAACTCATCCACATCTGGTACACATAATCTATCGTGGCATTGAAGTACCCCTTCCTGTGTAAGATCAAATGCCTTTGTCAAATTCTACTGTACACTTCCCTTTAGCTGCAACAACATAGGATCTGCAAACTATTATTCTTTCACTTCAGCTATTAATAAAGATTCAATCGCATTTTGCACCATAACCCCTTCATCTAAGGATTCAAGTAGACGAACCCCCAAGCTGGCTAATTGATATACGTCTTTGATTATCTCTCTCTTTTTCATCGATTGGCCATTAATGACTCTTGTTTCCTTGCAGCTCAATGCATCTGCTACCACATTTGCCTTCCCTGGATGGTATAGAATATCAACATCATAGTCTTTCAAAAGCTCTAACCATCTTCATTGCCTTAGGTTGAGTTCCTTATATTTAAAGATATATTGTAAACTCTTGTGATCAGTGTAAATATCAACGTGAAATCCATACAAATAATGACGCCATATCTTTAAAGCAAAGACCACCGCTGCCAATTCAAGGTCATGAGTGGGATAATTTTTCTCGTTTGGCCGCAACTGTCGTGAGGCATACACTATCACCTTACCATGCTGCATTAACACACATCTGAGACCAATCCCGAAAGCATCACAATACACTGCATAGCCCTCTGTGCCTTCAGGAAGTACTAACACTGGTGTGGAAGTCAACTTATCTTTCAGTTTTTGGAATCCTTTTTCACATGCATCATTCGATTGAAACTTAATTGCCTTGTGAGTTAACTTCGTTAATGGTGTAGCAATAGAAGAAAAACCTTCCACAAACCTCCTGTAATAACCTGCCAGTCCAAGAAAACTATGAATTTCTGTGGGTGTCGTAGGCCTTGGCCAATTTTTCACTGCCTCAATTTTCTGTGTATCCACCTGTATCCCTTCATCTGACACAATATGGCCCAAGAATGCAACTGATTTCAACCAAAACTCACATTTGGAGAACTTTGCATACAGCTTACGCTCACGGAGGATTTAAAACACTTGCCATAAGTGATTAGCATGTTCTTCTGGTGATCCTGAATAAACCAGGATGTCATCTATAAATACTGTCACGAACACGTCTAGGAATGACTTAAACACCCTATTCATCAAATCCATAAACACAGTTGGTGCATTTGTTAGTCCAAATGACATAACTAAAAATTCATAGTGGCCATACCATGTTTGAAACGCTGTCTTGGGTACATCTTCTTCCTTAACCCTCACTTGATGGTAACCCGACCTCAAGTCAATCTTTGAAAAACACTTGGCACCCTGTAACTGATCAAACAAATCATCAATGCGAGGGAGGAGATATTTGTTCTTGATCGTTACCTTATTCAACTGCCGATAGCCAATGCACATTCTCAATGTGCCATCTTTCTTTCGTATGAATAATATCGATGCACCCCACGGGGACATACTAGGCCTAATAAAGCCCTTGTCCAAAAAATCTTTCAATTGCTCCTTCAATTCACACAATTCTGCTGGATCCATTCTATATGGAGGAATAGAAATAGGCTGAGTGCCTGGAATCACATCAATGCCAAATTCTACTTCCCGTTCTAGGGGAAAGCCTGGAAGATCCTCTGGAAATACATCAAGAAATTCATTGACTACTGGAACCGACTGTGGAGTTGGTGATTCCACATCATTATCCTTCACCCGTACCAAATGACATATGTATCCCTAGGCAATCATTTTCCTGGATTTCAAATAAGAAATAAATCTTCCTCGTGGTGCCCCTACATTACCCTGCCATTCTAGAACATTTTCCTACGGAAAACAAAATTGTACCTTCTTGGCCCGGCAATCTACCGTAGCATAACAAGAGGCCAACCAATCCATTCCCATGATCACATCAAAATCCACCATGTCTAGTTCAATGAGATCAGCCAATTTATAATGACCACACACAGTTACCACACAGTTATAATATACTCTCTTTGCAATAATAAATTCACCAACCGGTGTAGACACTTCAATTGATTTACTTAATAATTCTGGCGCCTTTGCAAATTTTGCGGCAACCAATGAAGTAACATAGGAAAATGTAGAACCAGGGTCAATCAATGCATATACATTGTATGAGAATATGGATAATGTACCTGTGGCAACATCAGGGGAAGCCTCTGAATTCTGTCGGTCCACTAAAGCATAAGTGCGATTCTGGACCCCACTAGTACTGGCTGCTCCTCTGGCACCCCTACCACGGCCAACCGACTGCATACCTCAGCCCAGTGAAGGAACCGAAACTGATGACGCAACGGCCGATCCTGCCGATCGTGCTATACCACCCATGCTCCTCTGTGGACAATCTCTCGCTATATGCCCTGGCATACCACACCAAAAGCATACATTTGTCCCTGACTGACATGTGCCTAAGTGAATTCGCCCGCAGTGCTGACACTGCTGACAAGGAAAACCTATTGCCTGTGATCCGTAAACCCCACTACTCTGCCCAGCTGAACCACCTCTAAACCCTCAAGACTGAGAATAAGCACCTGTCATAGAATGAGAAAATGATGGTCTAGGTGGTCTAGGGAACATACGAGGCCTAGATCCTCCTTGGGACATCATGGGTGGTCCCATAGGTCTAGCCCTTTTGGACTATCCCCTGTCAAATTCATGCACTCTTCTCCTTTGTCGTTGGTCTTCCATTTTTTGATCGAAGGCCTGGATTCTCGCTATGTCCATGTCCTTATTCAAAGCAGCAATGGTACAATCTCGTACCAAATATGGCTCTAATCTGTCCACATATCGGTGGACTCTATCTGTCATCGTAGCCACCACATTTGGCGCATATCGGGCCAAGGAATTAAATTGCAAGCTATATTCTCTGACACTCAAATTTCCTTGATGGAGATTTAGAAACTGATCCGCACGTGCCTCGCGGATCTCATAAGGAAGATAATGATCGAGGAAAGCCACTTTAAACTCTTCCTATGTAGGTGGATTTGCACCAATGTCACGGGTTTTCTTCCAATCCTCATACCACAATATTGCCTCTCCTTTCAACCTGAACGCAGCAAGTTCAACCCGAGAGGGGTCAGTACGGAAGAAGTACTGAATATGTAAGGCCCAGATGAACTGGACAACATATGAATACTTCAATGAACTCAAATGGAACTCAAATGCATATGAATAATCAAATGAATAAGAAACCATTCTGTATTTTGGGAGCCATGTGTATTACTTTCATTTCTTTCATTGCTTCATTATTTCAATGCTCACTTGTCATTACATGTGTCACAATGTACCCGGGCCCCGACTGATCAGTGGGTTTTTACATAACATATTGTCATTTTGGGATCGACTCGAGCTAGGCTTATGCCCCTAGAGCTGCCACCCATAAATCAATGCATCGGGATTCGGGGTGTGACAAAATCTAACCACTTAATTACCTCTTTCTTTACTACTTCTTTCATCATCGGATTCAAGCGTCTTTGGTGTTGCACACTCGGCTTATGCCCTTCCTCTATGTAAATTTTATGCATGCATAAACCCGAATTAATACCATGGATGTCAGACATCTGCCAACCAATGGCCTTCTTTCTTCGTTTGAGTATCAACAATGCCGCATCGACTTGTTCCTTTGACAAATTTGCTGCAAGAATAATAGGAAGGGTCTCATTGTCACCTAAGAAAGGATAATGAAAGTGAGATGGAAGTTCTTTCAATTCAAGCTTTGGTACCTCCTCAATTGAGGGCTTGGTTGGAGGACCGAGTGGACGATTTAAAGGTTCCCATCTACCCTCTTTAGCATAGAGACCCATAAGATCAAGAACCTGCACCATATCAATAGCTTCCGCATCACCAAAAATATCTTGCCCCATCGACACTTTTTCCAAAGGATCTGTAGACAAAGTTTGGATGTCTTCAACTGCCAAATCTGTAGTTGTAATAGCTTACAAGTTCTCATAAATCTCTGGTAGCTTCAAAGCCCTATAAACATCAAAGACCTCAACTTTATCTTGAGCTCGCATAGTTAGTTTTTCGGCAGCTACATCAATGATCTCACCTCCTGTGACCAGAAACGGACGCCCCAAAATAAATGGGACTTCCGGGTCAGGCTCAAAATTCAGTACCATGAAATCAATGAGAAAGATCAATGACCCTACTTGAACCAGAACATCCTCAACAATACCATCAGGTCTAGTCACGGATCGGTCTACAAGCTGCAAAATAATAGTAGTAGGCTTAGGACGACCCAAACCCAACTCCTTGAAAATCGAAGTGGACATCAGATTTATACTAGCCCCCAAATCACACAATCCACGAGCGCAGACACGATCTCCCAGAGTAATTTTCACAGTGAAGCCTCCACGATCCTTCAGCTTGGAAGGTAACCGATTTTGAATGTGAGAACTACACTCCTCAGTCAATGCAACTGTGGCATACTTTGTCAATCTACTCTTGTTTGCCACAATATCTTTCACAAACTTGGCATACTTTGGAATACCCTGCAAGATATCCAAAAGAGGCAAGTTAATGTGCACTTGTTTAAGTAGTTCAACGAACTTACCAAAGCATTCATCTTCCTTCTTCTTCTTGAACTTCTGAGGGAAAGGAGGAGGCAACTTTACACTATGTATCACTTTATCATCTTTGGAGCTTTTGGTAGACTCCACTTGTTCGTCTTCAATCACCACTAATTTCGGCTCTAATTCTTTCGCTGGTGCAATACTATCCTCTAACTGCTTACCACTACGAGTAACAATAGCATTCACCTACTTTGGATTAGGATCGGTATCACCTGGAAGACCTCCTTGGGGTCTTGTATTCTGTGCGTTAGCTAACTGGCCAATTTGCTTCTCCAGATTCTGAGTAGCCAACTGATTGTTCCTCATATCTGTTACGAACTTAGCTTGCTCTGCCATAATCTGCTTTAACATATCTTCCACGCTCATAGCTCCAGACTTAGCACCCACTTGATTTCCTTGACCTTGTTGTTGGTTGTATTGTGGTGCATATCCTTGAGTTCTATATTGATTCTGATTACCTCCCCAAGATAATTTTGGGTGATTTTTTCACCCAGCATTATAAGTATTTCCGTAATTTTGTGCTCCAACTCCTCTTTGGACATTACCAACAATATTTACAGAATCTGAATTAGCACTACACAACTCGCTGGTATGGTCCCCGGTTCCACATACACTACACATCACAGAAACCTATTGCTGTACTGCATTTAAGGGAGCTGGTTGCTGCCCCAAATTCAAACTGCTGAAGTGATTGTTCATCATGTTTTGCATAGCTGAAATTTGAGCAGATAATGTCGTAACCGCATCCACATCTAGTTTCCCAGCAACCTTCTTTGTAGAATTTCTTGAATTATCGCTATGCCAGTCTGGATTTCCCTGTGAAATATGATTCAACAGAGCATATAATTCATCGTAAGTCTTCTCTAAAACTTGTCCACCTGCAGCTGAATCAAGTAGAATTTTAGTGTTGGGGTCGAGAGCCTCAATAAAAGTATGCACCAACACTTCGTTAGCTTAGTGGTGATGAGGAAAATCCCTCAACATGGATTTGAATCGGTTCCAAGCTTGGTACAAATTCTCATCATCTCTCTGTCTAAAACTCAGTATCTCACTCCTCAGCTTTGCTGTCTTTACAGACGGAAAGAACCTTATCAAGAATTTTCGAGCAAGATCATCCCAAGTAGTGATAGAATTAGCCGGCTCTGCATCTAACCACCTCCTTGCTTCCCCCAACAGAGAAAAGGGAAACAAAGTAAGTCTCACATAATCTGAAGACACACCCACAGGAATATATGTGTCACTGATCTCTAGAAAATTACAGATATGCCTCTGCGGGTCCTCATGAGCAAGACGTGTAAACTGTCCACTTGAGTGCAAGAGTTGCACCATATTCTGTTTAAGCTCAAATCTATCTCCAGCCGCTGGTTTGAGAATACTGGAGGTCACATTAGTGGCGAGTGGGATTGCCACATCGCGAACTGTTCTAGCTTCCATTACTTCCGACTCACGTCTCTCTACAACTGGTTCTTCAATTCTTACGAGATTACCCCGTATGTCTTCGCTAGCCAGTTCGACTTGTGGGATTGGGTAATCTGCAGTCTGTCTCCTCAATCTATTGAAATATCTTTCAGGTTCAGAATGCAGGGCTACCAAATCTTTGTTCCTTGCCAGTGTTCCGATGAAGTAAGCCTGCAAAATAGAACAGCTAAGATCAAGTTGTCAACACTTAGCTGAAAATTAACGTACAAATGTCAATAATTAAAATCTATCTATTTGAAAGTCCCCGGCAACGGCGCCAAAAACTTGTTGTGACCCAGCTATACACGTAAGTGTACGTGATCATTCAAGTAATACAGTGGCTCCTTTAAAAGAGCCAGATATCGAACCCAAGGGACTTTCGTCAATAAAAATCAATTCTAGACGTCCAACAATAATTAAAAACTAGTGTTGCGAAAAGGAAACAGGATTTGTCACTAAAAATTAATTGTTTGCAAACTATGAACTCTTATCTTCGCTACCGTAACTTTAGTTTTCGCAAATATGCTTGAAAAATCAATAAAAAGTGAATTCCCAGGGCAAAGGCACTCCGAACGTCGTCTCTTGAGCACAATTGTTATTGGTTTAAGCAATTTGAGTTGTTTATCTTGGTTATTGATCCCGAGGTTAATTTTACAATTATATTCGTCTCCAATATATAATCTTCTACTAGAAATTGGAAACCTAACTACATCAGTGAGCGGTGATAAGCTTAACCAATTCTAGTGCATTTAAGCTTTCTTCTCGTAATTGACCAAGTGTGGTGGATTAGGTACCTCTCGGTCCTACCCACATGTCAATACCTTAGAATTCCTTCCCCGAGAACGACCACACCTCTTATATTCCAGGTTCTATCTCTTAGTTTCTCTCTCGAGCTCACTTCAGCACAAGAAATGTATTTCAATGGTGATCAAGCATCAAAATAGTGAAATTTAGAATATATGAATAACCAATTTATGATAAACTTCAGCAAAAACCACTAAAATTAACCCAAGAGATTCATGCTCTTGGCCTTAACCCCAAGAATGAGGGATTTTAGCCACTCATAATGTTAATTAATATTCAAAAGTAATAAAATACCATAAAAAGAAACAAAAACTGAAAAGATGAAGAATGAAACATAATTACAATGCCCAAAAATGCCCAAAGTATCCTTTTCAATATGGAATGTGATACAATAACTCAAAAGCCCTATTTATATAGTGAATTTCGAGGCACAAATTAGCCAAAAAGCGGTCCGGCACGCCCTTGGGCGCGCCTAGCACTTAGGCGAATTTGGCCTCTGCAAAGGGTGCTCCCAAGCAGCCTGGCACGCCCCTAGGCGTGTCCCAGTGTTGCCTGGCTGAAAAATTTTTTCCCCAAAAGCGGCCTGGCACGCCAGGCCCTTAATTTTTGATTTTCTTCCTTCGTCGACTTTTCTTTGCGGATTTGGCTTGATTCTTCAAGTTCAACTCTTTGGATTGAGTCTTATCATCAATATCCTTTGCTCGTAGCTTCTCCAAGCCTCACTTTCCACGCCAAAAATGCTCCAAATAGTCACAAATTCCACCTACAAGGGTCTAATCACATTGGTTAGCACAACATCACCTATTCCGTCAAAACCATATAAAATACATACGTATTGTTCTCAAAACTAAGGTAAACATGGGTTGAAGTCGGTCATAAGGCATATAAATACGCCTTAGATCAATTCAGTACAACATAATAGGCCCAATTTCATCTAGAACCCAGTCCAATTTACAAACCAACCTAAAAATCCCACACACCTCTCTCTCTCTTCTCTCCTAGACATACCGACACACCCTTCTTACTATCCTTTTATTCATATCTTTAAGGCTACTCTTTAGCTCTTCTTGAAGGTTTTTTTAGTTCATAATACTATTCAAAGGCTAATCTAGAGTTTTAATGACCCAAACCCATCGTGAATGGAACCTACATTAACCCTCTGGTGGGAGAACCATCTATTACAAATGACCAACACTAGCACTTAACCATTTTAAATAAGGACAAAACCAATTCTATTAATAAAAAAAATATCGCTAACAGTATAATAAAATATGGAATATAATCATCTATTCTAAAATGTCCCCAGAAACTGAATGTCACTGTACCAGAACTTTAACTAAAACATGTTTATGGGTACAACCTAGGAAATACCAACAATATATTAAATTGTCTTTGCCCTAAACAAGTGGGAAGATCAAAATGAGATAGATTTATGGCTGCCCAAAAGATGAATGCTCACCCTTGGATATGACATTGCTCTATCAACTACTAGTGAGGTCTCACAGAAGCCACTGGAGTATGCGCTGCACTCAACAAAAAGAAGTGTACAGGGTATTATCATTACAAAACCACTATACTTGTAGGATCATAGGCCAACTCAACTTAATCAATGTGAACAATAAACTTAAAGTTTGTATAGAAGTAGCAAACATGTCACCTTAACAATATCCATTCAAGTCAGTCTTTCCAAGCACAATTCCAGTTTTTACCAACCAAGCCAAGCAAATTAACAAAGTCACATTTATGCATATATTATTCAATTCAAGGTCAAAATCACAATAAGTCTATAGAACCAACTAAGTTCATCACTACGACAAAAGCATCTTAATATTGTACATCATCAAGTACTAGTTCATTTTAAGTACAATATCTATAACCAATGGTCCGCATAAGGAACAAAAAATCTGAACAACAAAGTATAACCCAATTCACTCAAAAAACCATCAAAATCTCTAAAATCAGGGTGTACACACATGCTAAGGGTCTTATGATTGACCACTAGCCATAACCTACAGGGGACAAGGTTAGTCCATATACAAAATATACCAGACAACTAGTGCCTTGCAATCCTTTTTCCAAACTATCAAGACCCAAATCCATCATGAGTGGCATCCACACTAACCCTCCGGTTGGAGAACCAATTAGCTAAACTAGCCAAACCCAACACTTAGAAATTTTTTGAAATAAACTAGTTGCTTCATTAATTAGGCAATGTGTTAAAGTGCTCTAGCAATAATATCAAGTATGGAAATTAACGATAGTCTAACTAATCCCCTAGAATCTGAAAGTCATTGTACCAAAACCACTACAAATGTTAATAAAAGGGTTAAACCTAAAACAACTGAAAATATCCAAGTCTGAAACAAATGGACTAGAAACTAAGTAGATGACTCATGGCTACCTGAAAGATGTAGCTCACCCTTGAGTTGGAACACAATCAACTCTAAAGCTGAGGTCTTGATACAGTCACTGGAAAATGCTCTTGTCACGCCCCGAATTCCAACGGGGCAGACTGGCACCCCAAGCCATTGAGGCCCGAGAGAACCAATCTTTACTCATGTACATTCATATGCATGTCTCTGTATGAATATCGTTCTATCTCATGTAACTAGTTACCAATGGCGCAAGTAATGACAAACTTATGCTATATATGAAACTTGGCTGTTAGGGTTATCAAGTCAAAATGGACATACATCTCTTACATTTATCTTCCCACATACGTTTACAAAGCCTCTAACAGATATATGTACATAACCAACCAACAATCGGGACAAGTCCCCGCTTTACACAATATTTACAATACCAAAACAAATGTACACATGTGACTCAGAAAGCCCCGAACCAACTGGAGCTCACCAATGATCTGCAAATGACCCGCAACCTACTGTATAGGTCTACTAGCACCTGTGCCTACAACAAGTAAGGTAAGTCCCCCAAGGGACGTCAGTACGAAGAATGTACTGAGTATGTAAGGCTATAAGAAACTGCATCATACATAAGAACTTCAATGGAATCAAATATAAGAAAATAGTCAATATGGATAAACCATCGTTCTGTATGTGTTTGGAAGCATGTACATTACACTCATTACTTTAATTTATCCTTCTTTGCATTAGGAAATTGTAAAACATGTGATAAACAAGTGACCAACTGATCAGTGGTAAAAGAGGATGACCCATGCTAGGTATTTTACCCCTGATATGCGGTCCTCATACATATACAAATCTGGATTGACCCATGCTAGACTTTTCGGTCTCCCTTGGAATGCTACTATGATAAGCCATGCTAGGCTTTTATATTGCCTCTGGGATGTTACTGTGATATTGGGATCGACCCATGCTAGGTATTTTAACCCCTGGTATACCACCCATGATATTGGGATTGACCCATGCTAGCTGTTTCTTCCACCCCTGGGATGCCACCCAAGAATACTCAACAATTATACATTACTTCTTTCTTTCATTATAAGATTGATACATTGGTGATTGTACATTATTGTAACTTTGAAACATTAGTCAATGAATATGAGTCACAATTGGTCCTGTGAGTAATATTATATAACAACCTGAAATGAGATACCTTTGGACATTTTGGAATGGAACAAGTACTATGTCAATGTGAACAATATGTGCTGCAGAAGGATACAGAAAAAGTAACCTTACATACCTTATCTTACCAATATGAATGCAGTCCTATATGTGAATACAATAATCCAGCTCCTTTCTTACGTGTTACTCTACAACACAATTACATAACGGACCTCATGTTAACAACTAACTTCCTTACAAGTGTATAAGACGACAATGAGTTACATGATTTCCCTATAACGTCATTTCACCCTTTATAATACAATTCACGGCATTGTCATACCAACAATACCACAACATTTCACACATTGACCAATACATCATAAACCAATAGCATTTCACACCAAGTTTATCCTTTACGCTTCCTCATTAACCCTATGTCACAATTATTCCATCAAGTCATCTCAATACGTTTCATAACAACAATCCCACAAGTTATACACAAAGAGAAATCAAGTTAGGGACATAATCACATCATACATGTTTGTATCTCATCCATACCATTCACTTTCATCAAAACCTCAAGTCTCCTTTCAAGTTCAAATCACAAATATGACACATCTTTTAGCAAAAAGCAAAAGTGCACTACTCAACACTTTGCCAACATAACCATGATGATATATACACTATATTAAGCATATAATATATTAATCCATGATAGTATACACTTACCAAAGCTTGCAAAGTGATGATCTTGTCCAAAGAGATGGCTTAGGGTTTGAGAGATAAAAGAAATATCTTGGATAATTCTAGAAATGGCATGAGAGTTGTGATGAATAAAAATTCTGATCTTGTGCCTTTATATAGTCCCTCAAGTCATCCTTAGACAATTCATGGGCATTAAATTCCATGTTTACTTGGTCAACACAAGAATGGGTCATTTGCCATCTTTGGGCCATGCATTTTGCATAATTTTGGGCCTTAAATTGAGCCCATGAACACATGTTAACTTAGCCTACCAAATTCAATGCATGATCCACCAACTATATCATGTTTAAAGAATTCCATAAATGTTAAGACAATATTCAACTCACGAGATTCATGTTCATAGCCTCAACTCCAAGAACATGCGATTTTAGCCACTCATGGCTTAATTTAACATAGTTTGATAAAATAATTATGAAGAAGAATTAACCCCAACTTGGATGCCAAAATCGCCCAAGAGTAGTCCTAATAAGATGGAATAATGATACCATAACCCAAGAGTCCTATTTATAGACTAATGATTGGAGAAGAAATTTGGCAAAAATCACCCCGACATGCCCCTGGGCGCGCCTGGGACTTAGCCAAATTTTTGCACATGAAAGGGTGAGCATGAGCGGACTGGCACGCTGCCTAGCATGCCCCTATGCTGTCCATACCATAAAAATTTCAGCCAAAAGCGGCCCGGCACGCCGCCTGGCGCGCCCACACTTAAAATCCAATTTCGACTATTCTTTGCGGATTTAGTTTGCTTCTTCAAGTTCCACCCTTTTGCTTGCCTCTTATCTTTAAGATACTTTGCATGGAAGTCCTTCAAGCCTCACTTTTCACCCCCAAAAATGCTCCATAAAGTCGCAAGCTCCTCGTACAAGGGTCTACTCACATTTACTAGCACCATATCAAATGTTCCATCAATAACAATACAAAATACGTACTTATTGCTCTCGAACTAAGGTTTATAAATACGCCCTAGATCACCAATCAAGTAGGGTCGGAAATGTACGTGGTGTTACAGCTCTACACTCAACAAACGGAAAAGAACATGGTAGTATTAGTACACAAAAATAATGGGGTACTGGTAGGGTCGTCGGCCAACCCAAAATAAGAAATGTGAACAAGAAACCATACCTTAGTAAAACAAGAACAACCATAAACACCTACCATGTAACTTTCCATCAAGTTATGACACTTAACCTTGTTCAACAACACCATAAAATTTAGTCAAGTACAAGTCAAAATGACAACAACTCAAGTCGAGACCATGACTACTTAGTAAGAATTCTAGTCAACAACTCATGACTCAACAAAAATATGCTAACCATGTCTCAAATACATAAGTAGATAGACAAATAAAGAGCTATGCCAATCATCTATAAATTTAGTTCGGACCACTTAAGAATCCATTCCAACAACAATAATAACAATAATTATAAATCTCGATTCACTCAAGGAACCAATAAGTCAACACATAAACCGATTCATTCAAGGAACCAAATATAATAAGTCAACACATAAAATGGTTCACTCACGAAACCATTACAGTCATCAATACTTTTTACATACATGTTAAGTATCTTATAGACGCCCACTAGCAATGACCTACAGGGGACGAGCTCTTGTCCATGTACCAAATCCCTGACATCTAGTGCCTATCAACCTTCTACCAACCAATCCCATGAATATATCCAAATTATGTTACATCCCACAATAATCAACATGATATCACAACAATCACAAATACAATGAAGCAACAACTACACTTGTACATTCAATAAGTCATTTAGTACAACCCCATTGTATTTGATTAACACTTAGGCTATCATCTAACCATTTACTTTCTTTTAATATGCATTGTATCAAGTATACGAAGGAACAATTAACATGCACACATAAATCAAGTTGCGTTTCAACTACATTAAACCATCACCTACCTCATTTCAAGCCCCATAATGGTCTAACGAACTTGAGCTTTGCCTTTACTTGGAACCTTAGCCTTATTGTGGTCTAAAAACATCAATATAACCCATAATCAACCAAATGACCTAACAATATCAAGGATTATAACCTAATCACAAAAGCCCAAGGCCAAATTCATGATCATTTTTCCTATTTTTAGGGTTTTCTATCATCATTCCACCTTAATCCTACCAATTTCATGGTTACAATGGTGAATTATTATCATGCAAGGGTATTTTAACAACTTCTAACCAAAATGGCTTTTCTACCAATTCACTTAATTGCACTAGAAAAATTAGTTACGTAAAGTTAAATCCTACCATTTTACAAGTTAATTATCAAAAAACTAGTTAATGGAAGGGGTTAACTTCCTATACAAAGAATTTTGATGGAAAGAAGGCGTAATTTGCCCTAATTTTCCACAGCCATCCCTATAATGAAAGTGGAATTAAAATAATATTTTGGCGGAGTATTTTATAAATTAATCAACATGTATCTCGCTATAGCAGCCTCTCTAAAGTGAGATCCGCCCACTATTGCGGGATTGACAAAAGTTGACTCCAACTATAGCGAAAAAATTCCTACTATAGAGAGGCAGTGGTAACAGCCTACCTACTGCTATAACGGCCTAGGCTAGGTAGAACCTAGGGATTTCTACCAATTTTTCTGTTTTCACAACACACCCTTAGATTTTGACATTCTGAACCAACCCCTTTACGTCAAATTTGATACCAGAAGTTTTACTCACTTGAATTCTCTTTCAAAAAGTCCTACAGACTCCTTATCTTCTTAGCTATCATAAAATCACCTCAAATTATATAACCATTAACTAATACATTCCTGGATTACCCTATACCACACCACACTCCAATTTTATCCAAGACTAGCCTAACATAAAATTTCTTTCTCTCAATTTAGGGAAAACATTAACCCAAATTTTGGCATTCTAACTTACCTGTAACTATGAAAAGGGTTGTTACAATAGATACCAATTTTCCAATTATTCATCCCCGAATGATCAATAAAGAAAAATAAGGCAAGTAAGAAAGAAGAGAGTACCTGTATCCTCAAACAAGTGAGGATACTTGTCCCGCATGTCCCTCTCGATTTCCCAAGAAGCTTACTCAACAGGACGATGCTTTCACCGAACCGTTACCGATCAAATTTCCTTTGTCCTTAATTTTTGAATATCCTGGTAAAAAATTGCAAATGGCTCCTTTTCATATGAAAGACTTTTATCAAGGAAAAATGAATCCTATTTAATTATATAATTCCCATCCCCATGATATCTCTTACGCATTGACATATGGAATATCGGGTGGACCCCTGACAGGCTTGGTGGCAATGCCAACCTGTATGCTATCGGGACCATATTGTTAGAACCTAAAACGGACCAATATATCAAAGGCGAAGCTTACCCTTCTTTCCAAACTACATAACTCCCTCAATAGAAAATACTTTCAACAAAACCTATTCACTGGGTTTAAGTGACATGTCCTTTACCTTGCAATCTGCATACCCTATTTTCCTACTCTAGGATGCCAACAACTTACTTTGAATGAACCTCACCTTCTCCTGAGTTTCCTTCACTAAGTCCATGCCTAAAGGCTTCACATCACCAACTTTTAACCACTTTATGGGTGATCTATACCTCCTCTCAGAGAGTTTTTTTAATGGAGCCATATCGATGCTAGAATGGTAACTATTATTGTATGAAAACTCACACAATGGCAAAAACGTATCCCAGTGACCTCCAATGTTAATCACACAGGCCCTTAACATATCCTCAAACACCTGAATAGTCCTCTCTAACTGCCCATTAGTCTGAGAATGGAAAACAGTGCTGAAATCAAGCTTGGTGCCCAACTCTTCATGTAAACTATCCCAAAACTTATAGGTGAGTTATGTACCTCTATCAGAAATTATGGAAATTGGCACCCCATGTAGCCTCAATATCTCATTGATATAAATTTTATATAACTGTTTCGAGTTGTAAACTACTCTAACTGGAATGAAATGAGCTGACATGGTCATCCTAACCACAATGACCCAAATGGAGTCATATTAGCCCAAGGTCTTTGAAAAACCCACGATGAAATCCATGGCTAACCGCTCCCATTTCCACTCGAGAATGGGTATCCTCTGAAGTAAACTGACAAGCCTTTGATGTTCGTATTTCACTTGCTGACAATTGTACCATTTAAGCACATACTCTATTATATCTCTCTTCATCTTGGTCCACCAATAGAGCTGTCTTAAGTCACGGTACATCTTGGTTGTACTCAGATGAATAGAGTTCCAAGAACCATGATCTTTTGTAAGCAAACCCTGAATCAAATCACAAACTTGAGGAATGCAAATGCATCCTCTCGCCTTCAACACCCCACATGCATCAAGTGTTGTATCAGAAGCTTTACCACACACCACCTTGTTATAAAGTTTATTCAATTTCACATCTATCCATGATTTGATCAAGGAATGTTGACCTTACCTCAACACTAGCCAACACCCCTTTCAAAAATACAAAACTACATGAATTGTAATGCTAGAGTTTGAATCTCTATTATCAAAGGTAGTGTTGACACCCTCAAGCAAGCCAGAATACCCATACTTATCTCTTTTCAGCTTAATATATCTGCCACTACATTGGCCTTGTCTAGATTGTATTGGATGGTCATAGTATAATCTTGCAAAAATTCCATCCACCTTCTCTGCCTCAAGTTCAAATTCTTTTGGGTGTAAACATGCTGCATGCTGCGATGTTCTCTAAACACCTCACATTTGACACCTCAAGAATATACCAAAATCTGCTTCGGTCTAAGTTTCCAAAGCAGTATACATAGATTTAAAGTCATAAACCCATAATAAGGGTGGTATGACTTTCATTTTAAAAAATATTTTAAAAGTGAAAAGTGGGAATAAATCCCCCTTTTAGAAAATAGTAGTAAAACCATGGTTTTAGTTAGAATCATACCACTAAATAAGCATGAGCGCGTGTAAATGTATGCATGCCATCACTAGCATCCAAATAATAGAAATGTAAGTCCATAAGCCTCTATATACTAAGCCATGACTCTTTCAATGCGTAGGGTACTAACCTGGTATCCAACTAGTCTCATTACCAAGGCCTTAGACCTAATAATAGATAGAGTAAAGGATTATCAATATCAAAACTCAGAAAGCTAAGGTAAATAAAGGCATCAAGCTACTTGAAGGGTTTAACCAAAAATTGTCGCCCATATCGATATGTACTACTACAAGTCTTATACTAAGGGTCCCTAATGTCAACCTAAGGTCATAAAAGTATGTAATCATGCTTAACATAACCCTATAGCCATAATAAGTGTTCTAGGCTAGGGTTCAAGCTACAATTCTATTCTAAACTGCCCTAAATAGGTCAAATTCTAATATCAAGATACAGATAGACTTAAACATATCCTATACCCCCACCTAGCATGCAATCTATAAAATACACAATCTCATAGATAAGAGTTAACTATAGCCTATCGTGTAGCTGAACCGTAGTCTCGCACCTTCTACAAACTGATCGTCTCCACTCCACGATCTCTGAATAATACTGCAGTTTCAAAATCATCATACATATGTAATTGAATACTTGAGTTGATGAGCTATCAACTTATTCATGAGACATCAACTATAGTCATCAACAATAAGCAGAAAATTAGTTAAGAAGCACTCAGTTGAAAACCTAAGTTGATGAGCTGTCAACTTTTTGACGAGTCGTCAACTTTGAGCGGGCTAGATCCGAACTTTATTTTAAATTCAAATTTCCTTATAATATAAATAGCAACTTTTAGGGTTTTTCTTATTATCTTTTGTCATCTCACTTTAGACGTTACAAGTGGAGATATTTTAAAGTGCTGAACAAGTTCAAGGGTTTTTGGAAACCTTATTTGTTCTTGAAAGATAATTGAAGTTTGAATCTATATTTTGTAAGGGTAACTTTCTAATCTATGAATTCCTTTTATATATTTTCTTTTGAATATATAAAAAGCTAAACTCCCACAACTAGGCTTGTGGGAGCCATGGTGAATTCATTATTTGAATGTTAATTATTATTGGTATTCGTGTGATACTGAGATTTGTATTGATAATCTTTTCGTCTTAACAAATTTCTAATGGTTGCAAACATTAGGACATACCTTAGGGTTAATTTTCTTGAAATAAGGATTTAAAATAGGAAAAAGGATTATCAATGAGGATTCAGTGTTTTAACCTCCGTCTAATGGTTAATGCTTTAACAAGATTGACCAACTTGAAGTGAAATTGATTTTGAATAAGATCATTTTTAAGTTCGAAAGAATTAAAGTGTTAATTACCCAAATTAGGTTGACAAACATTTGTGTGAATTTTAGAAATCGATACCTTTATATTTGCTAATATCATGAGTATCCCATGCAATGATTGATGCATAATTGCGATATTAGCCATAGTGAACACAAACCTAGTTCAATTTCTCTACTAATTTATATCTCAATAATTTAACATTGTTTACTAGCAACGAATTGGATATTGTGTTACAAACTTTTATTGTAAACACCCCATTTCATGGAAATTGCCGACTAACAGTCATTTGAATTACATACAACTTAATTATCACCATATTCCTTATGGGATTAGACCCCAACCTTTGTTGGGTTATAGATTTGACAATGCTTTCTTACGCTTCTTTAAGGGAGTTGTAGTTTGGGCGTATCAAATTTTGGCGCCATTACCGGGGACTAAGGTTGTCAATTAAGTTGTTGTGTTTATTTGACTTTTAGTCCTATTTCCTAATTTTACTTTCATTTGTCGTTTTTGTTATTGCAGGTTACTAGTTGTTCATGCCAAGTACTCGGCGCTCGAGTGAACCATTATTACATTACAATCCTGAGTTGAATTGAACTTTGAGAACAAACATGGACATACAACAATAGGAAGCAGCAAGACTTGTTGCTGCTCAATTGAATCAACAGAATATAGATGCACCCGATTATGTCCAAATGATTATAATGAGGATTTGGGTGACGATGAGTTAGGTGATGTTGTTGATGGGCAACATGTTGGAAATGTTGCTCTGGCCAACCAAAATCAGCGATAAAAAAGTAGAGGGCATCAATAAGCTACAGTGAACTCTGCCCTTGATGATAATGATGATGCTGATTTAGATGGGGTTGGTGCCACTGGAGCCATTGTCCTACCTCCACTAGATCACGGGACAAAGTTTAATATCACTAGCATAATTATTTAGTTACTGAACCTTAAGGGTTTATTTGGAGGTCTGCCTGGTGATAATCCAAATATGTATTTGGTTAACTTCATAAACATATGCAAGTCCTTTGATTATCTAGGTGTTATCCAAAACACAATTCGATTGAGGTTTTTTTCCATTGTCTATTTCTGTGGAGGCAACTTTATGGTTAACTAAGCTGGCACCCAATTCTATAGCAAACTGGAGGTAGTTGAAATGAGATTTCCTAGAAAGGTTATTTCCTCCTTCTAAGATGTTACAGTTGAGGGACAAGATTAGCAACTTCAGGAAGCTACCAAATGAGGCATTACATGAGACCTGACTTAGGTTAAAAAAGATGATGACTCAATGTTCTAATCATACGTTGACTGATGAGCATTTGCTGGAGATAGTTTATAGGCCGTTAAACTCGAACACTAAGCCAACTGTTGATAATGTAGCTGGAGGTACTTTTATGGGGCACACATTCGCAGATGCAACTGTGATACTTGACAGGCTAACCAAAAATAGTAGATCTTAGCATACCAAGGATTCTGAGGTAGCAAGCAACACATATGCGGTAGGTATGTCGGCTGAACAATGCCTTAAGAAGTAGAGCATGACCAAGATATGATGCACATGAAAATTCAGATGGACTTACTAACAAAGCATCTGTTAGCCGGTGGTGTTTAGAAAGTGAAGGTAGTTGGTTCACATAGTAGAGGAGCTGAATCTGATTCTATGGAGGAAGCTAATTATTTGAATAACCAGGGGGTTTCCAAGCCAATGGCTAAGGAAACTAAGGTCGAAACTATTAAAGAGATAATTACTATGACAGAGCTGGTTATAAAGATTGTGAGCAAGGGAATTAGATGAATAAGAATGATAGAAGTGGGTTGTATGTCCCACCAGAAAGTTATGATAATGCTACTAATGATTCGGGGAAACCTTCTAGGGAAGTGATGATGGCTAAGTTGCTGAAAGGAGTGGAATCCACTGAGGCAGTTGTTAAATAAATAAAGACGGACTTGTCTTTAATGAGTCAATTAGTCGAATCCCACTCTACTTCTATCATGCAATTGGAGTACTAGATGGGGCAGTTGTCCATAACCTTTAATCAATGAAAGAGAGGTACATTGCTAAGTGAGACGATGAAGAATCTAAGAAATGATGGGAGATGCTTAGCTATCACCATGAGAAGTGGTAAAGTTCTACCTGAACCACAGTTATTGATTAAAACACAGATGGGAGATTTAGCCAATGATTATGAAATGGTGGATGATGACGTTGGTGTTGATGAGATTCTTATCGAAGCCAAAAAGCTGGAAGGTGTTAATGATGGAAAGGTAGACGCAGATGAGTCTACTAAGGTAAAGGAGGTTGGTGATTTGAACAAGGAAAGGGGTAAAAAGGTTGCAAAACCTCTCACTTAAATTCATAGACCTCCCCCTCTATTTCCTCACAGAGTTAAGAAGAAAGTGGAGGATGGTAAGTTTCATAAGTTCCTGGCCATGTTAAAGTAGTTGTCAATAAATATCCTGTTAGTTGAGGCCCTTGAACAAATACCAAGATATGCTAAGTTCATGAAGGACTTAGTCACTAAAAAGAATAAGGTGAACTTTGAACCAGCTAATAATATCCATCATTACAGTGAGATCTCCTCACAATCATTAGTCGAGAAGAAATCATATCCAGGCGCATTTACCATTCCTTGTACAATTAGTGCAATCAGCTTTCCTAAGGTATTATATGATCTCGATGCTAGCCTCAACTTGATGCCTCTATCCATATATCATCAGTTGGGCTTAGGATCCCCCAAGCCAACGTTTATGTGGTTATTGAAGATTGACTGCTAGATAAATGACCAGTAGGAATATTATATGATGTGCTTGTGAAGGTGGAAAACTTTATTTTTCTAGCTAACTTTGTAATTTTTGATTGTTAGGTGGATTTTGAAGTACCAATAATCTTGGGTAGACCTTTCTTAGCTACAGGAAGAGTGTTGGTTGACATGGAGTACAATGAGATAAAATTTTGATTGGAAGATAAAAAGGTAATGTTCAAATATGTTAGTCGATGAAGCAATATAGGGACATGAGTGTTGTCTCGGTTATTGATGTTATTGATATTAAGGTGCCTATGGAAGAAAGCTTTGCTGCAGAGACATTAGCTACAGTGAAGATGAATTTTGAAAGAGAGTACATCGAAGATTATGATAAGATAGCCAGTGCATTGGATGGAATGGGGTTTTATTCTTATGCCCCAAAGAAGTTGGACCTGAATTTGAAAAATAGGCCATCTCCCCCAGAGAAACCATCTATAGAGGAGCCACCAGTGTTAGAACTTAAAAAGTTGACGACTATCTTAGATATGTATTTCTGGGTTAGAAAAATATATTGCCTATGTTCTAATTTTGTAGAATGGCATGTGGAAGCACTTGTTTCTGTGTTACGAATATACAAATGGGCCATCGGTTAGGCAGTTGCAGACACCATTGGAATTCTACCTAGCATATATACACATAAAATTTAGTTAGAATAAGAATGTGTGCCTACCATTGAACATCAGCAAACACTTAAACCACTAATTTAAGAAGTGGTAAAGAAAGAGATAATCAAGTGGCTTAATGCAGTAGTTGTTTACCCGATCTCAGAAAACAAGTGGGTAAGTCCAGTTCAGTGTGTCCCAAATAAGGGGGCATGATGGTGGTGGAAAACAAGAAAAATGAGTTGATTTTGTTAAGGCCGATCACATGTTGGTGGGTTGTATGGATTATCGGAAGCTGAATTCTTGGACTCTTTGGGATCACTTCCCAATGTCATTTATGGACCAAATGCTTGATAGGTTGGCAGGAAGAGGTTGGTACTACTTTCTAGATAGATACTTGGGGAATAATAAAATATATATTGCACCCGAGGACCAGAGAAGTCTACATTCACATGCCCTTATGGGACGTTCACCTTCAAGAAGATACCCTTTGGGTTATGTAGCACTCCTGCAACCTTTCAAAGGTGTATAATGTTGATTTTCTCGGATATGGTGGAAAACACATTAGAGGTATTTATGGATGATTTCTTCGTGGTAGGAGATTCTTTTAAAGACTGCTTAGCAGATTTGAGCAATGCCTTACAATGTTGTGAAGAGTTCAACCTTATGCTCAACTAGGAGAAATTCCACTTTATAGTTAAAAAGGGTATTGTTTTAGGCGCAAAATATCTGAGAAGGGAATTGAAGTTGATTGAGCCAAGATAGAGGTGATTGAAAAGCTACCTCCACCAATCTCGATGAAGGGAGTTAGAAGTTTTCTCGAACACTCCGGTTTGTATCGAATATTTTTTAAGCACTACTCCAAGACTTCCAACCTATTGTGCAAACTATTGGAGAAAGAAGTCAAGTTTGTATTTGATGGTGAATGCTTGAAGGCATTTTAGTGCCTTAAATAAAAATTAGTAGTTGCTCCTGTTATTATTACTCTGGATTGGTCTAAACCATTCAAAATGATGTGTGACGCAAGTAGAGTTGTACTTGGAGTTGTTCTTGTGTAGAAATGAGAGAAGCTTTTTCACCCTATTTATTATGCAAGCAAGGCACTGAATAGGGTACAAAAGAATTATATGGTTGTTGAACAGGCACTACTATTTGTTGTCTACACCTTTGAGAAGTTTCGTGCATATTTATTGGGCATTAAGGTTGTGGTTCATACGGATCATGCTAATTTAAGGTATTTAATGGTAAAGAAAGATGCCAAGCCTCGATTGATTAGATGGGTGTTGTTACTATAAGATTTCAAATTTGAAGTCAAGGACCGAAAAGAGTGTGAGAATCAGGTAGCCAACCACTTGTGAGAATCAGGTAGCCAACCACTTGTCTAGACTTGAAAATGAGGCAAAGCAGCCGAATGATCTAGAGATTGAGGACTCATACCCGGATGAACAAGTACTTACGGCTACCCTTAACCTTGTGCCTTGGTATGCAGATTTTTCTAACTACTCAGTCAATGACATGATACCAAATGACTTGAGCTTTCATTAGAGAAAGAAATTTTTTCATGATCTGAACAATTACTTTTGGGTTGAGCCACATCTGTTTAGACTATGTACTATCAACATTATCAGGAGATATGCGCCAAAAGTGGAAATGCTGAGTATTTTGTAAGCTTGTCACTCATTCCTAATGGGGGACATCATGCAGGTGATTGCACAGCTAGGAAAATATTTCAAAGTGGGTACTATTAGCCTACCATTCACAAAGATGCCCACGACATTGGCAAAGCTTGTGACCAATGCCAACGAGAAGTTTCGATCTCAAAAAATCAAGAAATGCCCAAGTCCAAAATAATAGAGGTGGAATTATTTGAAGTGTGGGGCATAGACTTTATGGTCCCATTTGTGAGTTCTTATGGTCATAAGTATATTATGATGGCATTGGACTATATGTACAAATAGGCGAAAGTTGCGGCCTTAGCAGATAACAAAAGCAATAGTGTGGTGATGTTCTTGAAAAGGAACATTTTCTCCCAGTTTGGTACTTCTCGTACGATTATAAGTGATGGAGGATCCCACTTTTGCAACAAGGTATTCTGTGTAGTACTAGCTAAATATGGAGTAAAACAACACAAAGTTGCCACTGCATATCATCCACAAACCAGTGCGAAGTATAGGTGTCGAACTGAGAGATCAAGTTGATATTGACAAAATCTGTAAATGCTAACCAAAGTAATTGGTGTTGGAAACTTGATGATGCTCTATGGGCTCATTGCGCTTCTTTCAAGACGCCAATAGGTATGTCTCCCTACCATCTAGTGTTTGGTAAGTCTTGTTATTTGCTGGTAGAGCTTGAGCACAAAGCCTTGTGGGTGTTCAAAAATCTTAATTTGATTTGGAAGGAGGCAGATGACCTGAGGTTGGATCAATTGAAGGAAATTGATGAGTTTTGACTTTGTGCTTATGAGAGGGTTTCCCTATATAAGGAGAAAATGAAATTGTACCATGACAGGAGGATTGAAAAGGGAGATTTCAAAGTGGGTGACTAAGTGTTATTGTTCAACTTGAGGTTTAAGTTGTTTATGGGTAAGTTGAAATCCAAATGGTTTGGACCATTCAAAGTGAGTCAAGTATTCCCATCCAGAGTGGTAGAATAGGAAAACAAGGATGGGCAGCTATTTAAAGTGAATGGTCAACTAGTAAAGCAATATGTTAGCCCACCGAAAGAGGTTAAGGTATTGTCACTGGGGTATCTAGATGAAGTCTAAGTAGTCAAGATACCTGAGTTATATTGTGATATTAAACCAGGTGCTAATGGGAGGCAACTTATATCTTGTGTTGTTGTAAAATCACTTTAGAATATATTTTATGCTTGACCAAGGTTAATGTGTTTATTGAAGTGTGTAGGAGGACAGAAACAAGGACATGGAGTCAGAGGTTAGCAGTGACAAAAAAAGTTGACAAGCCGTCAACAACTTGATGAGTCATCAAGTCAAGTCGTCACTTGGTAACCAAAAAAAGTAAAATTCATGATAAGGCTTATGACTTAGTTGATGAGCCGTCAACTTAAGTCATCTACCGGTGTATGAGATGCTATCAATCTTCTTAAGGTTGGTGAGCTTGTTGACAAGGCGTCAACCAAAAGTCTGGCCAAGATAAGTCTGTCTTCACTAAATTAACCTGGTCCCATATTCTCCTCCTACTAAAATCTCAACCCATAACCAGTATTACCCTAAACCGATCCGACCATCTTAAACCAAATCTCCAAAATTTAAACCCTAAGACAAGATTTGCCCCTTCTTAATTAAAAGGAAATAGTTTCAAACCCTTCCATTACCCCACTTAATTCCCATCTCTTTAACTCCCTTCACACCCACATTCATCCTATTATTATTAAACTCTCACCATTTCATCTTCCTCTTTCACACTTTAAAACACCCACACAAGCATACTAACACTCACAAATCACTCATCCCCTTCACTCACTATGCACATAGTGAAGTCGAGTTCACAAGTTCATTATTTATGTTGTATATCTGAAAAATGTATGTGTTCTCATTAATTTTATTCTCTTAATTTGGAACATGACGTAATTTGTGGTGATTTTTGTTAGGAGAATGAGCAAGTGTTTGACTTGAAAGGTATCCTATTTTTCTCTGAATTGAAAAATTCTTAGAAAAATATGGTTACCTACCAACTCCATGATGATGAAGTCTGAGTAACCCGTTTATCCATGTGGAAAGCATAGACACTCCATTGTGTCATGAGACTTACTATTTACTTAAGTTAGTAATCTTGATAACTCATTGGAGTGTTCATAATTTCTAAAACGATTGCTCACCCATGTGTAAATTCTTGTCTAATTGGGTTGACGCTGAGGTTGACGAGCCGTCAACCCAAGTCTTCAACTGAGAAATAATTGATGGTTATTCTGCTATAAGTTGATGATAAAGGTTGACGAGCTGTCAATAAGTTGACAAGCCGTCAACCCAAGTCATCATCTGAGAAATAATTGTTGATAAAACTATTTTAGGTTGATGATGAAGGTTAATGAGCTATCAACAAAGTGACGAGCCATCAACCCAAGTCGCCAACTAAACAAATTTTTCTATGTATTCTATTTCAGGTTGACGATGGACGTTGATGAACTGTCAACACATGTCGTCAACCATATAAATACAATGTTAAATTTTTGTTTCATTTCTTTTTAGTTTTCCTCTGCCTAATAAGTTAACTTTCTTATCCCCCATATACAAAATGCCTCCAAAGTTTCCTCTCGAATGTGGTGGAGCAACTAAGAAAGTAAGCACGGGTAAAGACTCTTAGACTTGGAAATTAATTAATGAGTCTGAACATAAAGTCGAGGAGACCAAAGCCTAAGGATACAAGACGAGACAAAGTGTGCACCAAGAAGCACTAGATGCCCAGTCTGATGAGGAGGCTGAGTATAATAAAAGTGAATCGAGCTCCAAGAGTGTGAACTCTGGGGAGGAGGTTGAGAAGGACACTGCTGCACCCAGCAGCCCTGGAAAAGAACCTAAACAAGCTTGAAGTAATGTGATCAAAAGTAAAAATCCTAGCATCCGAGAAGCTATTCGATGGAAAGTGAAACGAGCCTCAAAGATCTATCATGAGAGTCTTGTTGTAATAGGGAAGTGTAACATTAAGAGATATATAGCTGAAGAGGTAAAGATTATCACCTTCGGGATTATGAAGTACCCCCAAATTGAACAATGGTTTAACGATTATGACTTGGGATGGACTAGCACAGACTCGGGAATATATTATATAGTGATGGTGTATGCGTATTACACAATCTATACAACTATCTTAGAGAATGGAGGTAAGAAAGGAGAAAAAGCTATGGACAAACCCAACATGAATAGAATTCCAATTCGAGGTGTGTCAGTGAACTTGTCAGATTAGACGATTAATCGGTTCTTGCATGGAGAGAACTTTGTGCCACCAGTTACCACTCCAGATTTCTATCACAAGATGAGTGATCATGCAAATCAGCATCCATGGCTATATCAGGTGTTTACTGAAGGGTATCTAGGGTGGTTGATAAATCCTAATGCTAAAATCACCAATGCCTCCCTATCTCAAGTGGAAAAACTTTGGTTGGGAGTCGTGAGATTAAGGTTGATGTTGACGGTGGGTGATAATACTTTGGGTGAAGATAGAGTAGTTTTAGTGTCAATCTTGATGTCTGGGTCCAAGCTAAATTTTGGATAAATCATAGAAGATGAGATCAAGATAAGGGCTACAAGTTTTGACACCTTATATCCATTCCCATGCCTTATCACAAAGATGTGTGAAGCGGTTCCACTTAAACATATAATTTTGATAGATCAAAGGATAAAGGTAAGCCCACTCTACTATTAGGTAAGCAAGTTGAATTGGGAATTGATACTCCAACTACAAAGGGTACCACTGCAACTGTAGCAGTATCAGGATCAGCACCAGGTATGTAGCTATCTTTAGCTAAAGCTCCTCTTACTACCTCATATTCAGGTACTGCGCCTACAGCAGAGACCGCTGACATGGATACTGCTACAACTCATACATCAGAGTATGCCATTACTTCTCATAACTTTAGGAAAGTAGTCAAGCAAGGAAAGAGATCTGATGCACAGTTAAAATTATTTACGCAAGAGTTTGAGCTATTTATGAATAGAAAAATAAGAGAGGAAATGGTACATTATGCTACCCTACATGGGAGCATTTATGACATGGAGAGCCAAATCAATGATAGGTTTAAGGCAATGACTGTGTCGGATCTTGCCAGGTTTGAATCAGAGTTAGAAAAGGCTAGAGCAGATATCACTACTTTACAAAATATACCGGCCTTGACATTCCTGAATCAAGCTGATGAGGAGTCGGAGGAGGAGGAAAAAGTGTTCTATTAACTAACGGGTAAGCCTATTGATACCAAAGGCAAACATATGAGGAAGAGAAGAGACAAAGATGATCCGACAAAAATTGAGAAGAAAAGAATGAAGCAAGCGAACAAGCACATGAAAAAAGCGAGGAGAAATTAAAAAAAAAATAAACCATGGGAAAATTTGTTATGGGCTCGTGCTGTGGGAGCCTCTTGTAGTGGCCCACCAAGGGCATCTGATATTATTGTTCTGAGTGTGGAGTCTTCTACTTTACCAACTACTACTTTGAGCGCATCAGTCATTCCTGGTGCCACGACTGATGTTGTTGCTGCTGCTAAGGTAGCCACACATTCAGTGTCACATGAAACAAGTGCCTAGGGTGCCACAGGTATGTCCTCACTCCAGTTCTTAAAATTTTTTTAATGATGCATTGAGGACAATGCAAAGATTTTTGTTGGGGGGTTGGGGTACCTGTGTCCACGAAGGTTTTTGTTGCTTGTGTTCTTTTCCTTTGTATGTTATCTAGTAGAACTGGCATGCTTAGGATATGTTAATTTTGTTATTATTTTGTTTTTGTGTGTGTATTGTGTATGTAAAAGGAGGATAGGCAATAAATAGCAGTTGTTGCTTTAAAAAAAAATGAAAATTGAGGACTCACTAAAAAATTTTATGTCTGTGTGTGGTATTGTTGCTAAATTGACTGTTGTGGATTTGCAATTTCCATTACTAGTATATAATTGGCAATGTTTGCTTAATATTGAGTATGAAATGAATAGTTGGTGGTGATTGTGCTATTCCATGTCATGAGTGTGTGAGGCCATTAAATTGTTTTTGTACTTTTTGCATGAATCTAGAACTTGCTCGGTCCATTCTATTAGGTTATAAGTTGGTTGTCTAGGAGAGTATCACATACCTTGTTTGAATTTAGTCCACTTAGACTAAAGAAGCTATCCAAATGATATTAGAAATCCCGTGATACCTATTTGAGTTGTTCTGGATTCTTTATTCAACAACTGTTCACCTTCTCTTTTTTATTATTGAACCTCTATTTTAGCCCTAGTCCCTCCTAGGACATTGTGTACCTCAACTCAGGCAAATTGCTTAAGTTGAGAGTGCCTACTGTAGAAAGGTTTGACAAGTGAAGAAGGGTATGAAATGAGCAGGTGTGGATAAAAAAAGATCCTATGAGTGCATGTAAATGAGAAAGAAAAGGAAATAAAATAATAATAATAATAATAAAAAATGATATAAAAAGAAATAGAAAAATAAAAGATCTAAGAGATTTTCCATGCTCTGTTATAGGAATTGTTGAAAGAATGAAGTGAATAAGGGCGGAGTCTTAAGTTAAGTTGAAGTGAGTGCTAATTCATGTGAAGGAGGGCTGAGTCACTAATCCCCAATATATCCTACCTGCACCCAAGCCTTCATTACAAGCCGTGTAAGGTCCTGTAGTGATCCTAGTCGACCTGTAAAAAACCAAAGTTGAATGGTAAGGGCAAGCTTATGGTATCTCATGTGCATTGTTTGAAGTTCATTGTGAGAGTGAGAGAATTGAATTTTAGTCCCTAAATACAGTCATTATCTTGTGTGAGGGACTTATTTCCTTCTAGGGCATGTGGATGGCACTTGAAACCTCTAATTTTTAGATTGAGTACTTTGAGTGTATGTAGTGCTGCCTATTTGTATTGTAATGCCAACCATGGATCCCTGTTGGTTGGTTGATGAATAGTTCATGCACATGATGCTAACTGATTTGATGGGGTCCATTTTGATGTTACAAATGTTGTTCTATTCCTTAGAAATCTTGATGCTTGCATAATATAGTATTGTATAGTTGCTTGAGGACAAGCAATTGTTCTATGTTGAGGGTGCTGATGTGCCAGCGTTTTTATGTCACATTTGAGGCCTTTGACTAAAAACAGTTGTAAGTTCTAAAGCAGCATTTGTTGTTTTTAATTGTAATTTTACTTCGTTTTACAGGATAAGTTGATATTTGAGAAAACAAAGAAAAATAGGCAAAAAAGTCTAGTTGGCGAGCTGCCAACTTGATGACAAGCTGTCAACTGAAATCATCAAACTTGGGCAGATCACAAGTCAAGAAGAACCAAGTTGAATACTTGATTGATGAGCCGTCAACTTGTCGATGAGCCGTCAACTATTATTGTCAACCATAAGTAGAATATTAGTCAAGAAGGAAGCAGTTGAAGACTTGAGTTGATGAGCTATCAAATCATTGAAGAGCCGTCAACTATAGTCGTTAACCTTAAGCAGAAAATCAGTTAAGCAGGACTGAATTGAAGACCTGAGTTGACGAGTTGTCATCTGTTACCATCAACTTTGAGCGGGCCAGATCAAAATTTTATTCTGAATTCAATTTTCCTTGTTCTATAAATAACAACTTTTAGGGTTTTTCTTATTATCATTTGTCATCTCACTTTAGACGTTACAAGTGGAGAATGTTTTGAAGTGTTGAACTTGTTCTAGGGTTATTTGGAAACCTTGTTTGTTCTTGAAAGGCAATTGAACTGTGAATCCATACTTTGCAAGGGTAACTTTCTAATATATGAGTTCCTTTTTTATATTTTCTTTTGAAGTTATGAGCAGCTAAACTCCCTCAACTAGGGTTGTGGGAGCCATGGTGAATTCATTATTTGAATGTTGATTGTTGTTGGGATTCGAGTGATAATGGGAATTGTATTGATAATCTTTTCGTCTTAACAAATTTCTAATGGTTGTAAATATTAGAACATGCCTAAATAATCTTTTCGTCTTAACAAATTTCTAATGGTTGCGAATATTAGAACATGCCTTAGGCTTAATTTGCTTGAAATAAGGAATTAAAATGAGAAAAAGGATTATCAACAAGGATTTAGAGTTTTAACCTCCGTCTAACGGTTAATGCTTTAACAAGATTGACCAACTCGAAGTGAAATCGATTTTGAATAAGATCATTTTTAAGTTCGAAAGAATTAAAGTGTTAATTACTCAAATTAGGTTGAGAAACATTTGGGTGATTTTTAGAAATCGATACCTTTATATTTACCGATATCATGGGAATCCCATGCAATGATTGACGCATAATTGTGATATTAGCCATGGTGAACACAGACCTAGTTCAATTTCTCTACTGATTTATATATCTATAATTTAACATTGTTTACTAGCAACAAATTGTATATTGTGTTACAAGCTTTCATAACAAACCCACCATTTCATGGAAATTGCCGACTAACAGTCATTTGAATTACATACTACTTAATTATAACCATATTCCCTATGGGATTCGAACCCAACCTTTGTTGGGTTATATATTTGACAACGACCGCTTACGCTTCTTTAAGGGAGTTGTAGTTTGGGTGTATCAACCGGTTCACTCAAGGAACCAAATATAATAAGTCAACATATAAATTGGTTCACTCAAGGAACCGTCACACTCACCTAAACCTTGTACACATATGCTAAGGGTCTTATAGTCGCCCACTTGCCATGACCTGCAAGGGACGAGCTCTTGTCCATGTATCAAAATCCCAGACATCTAGTACCTGCCTACCTTATACCAACCAGTTATGTGAAGATATAAAATACCGGTACAACACATAATAATCAAAATGATATCACCATAATCACCAACACAATGAAACAACAACTACACTTGTATATTCAACAAGTCATTTAGTACAACCCCATTGCATATGATTAACACTTAGGATATCATTTAACCATTCACTTTCTTTGAATATGCATTGTAACAAGTATACGAAGAAACAATTAACATGTACACATAAATCAAGTTGGGTTTCAACTACATTAGACCATCACCTACCTCAATCCAAGTCCCACAATGCTCTAACGAACTTGAGCCTTGCCTTTTCTTGCAACCTCGACTTGATTGTTGTCTTAAAACATCAATACAACACATAATCAACCAAATAACCTAACAATATCAAGGATTATAACCTAATCCCAAAACCCCAAGGATAAATTCATGATCATTCCTCCCATTCTAGGGTTTTCTATTATCATTCCACCTTAATCCTACCAATTTGATAGTTACAATAGTGAAATATAACCATGCAAGGGTAATTTAACAACTTCTAACCAAAACATAAGGGTTTTCTACCCAATTCACTAAATTGCACCAGAAAAATCAATTAGGTTAAGTTAAATCCTTCCTAAAACATGAAAACTAGTGATTCTACGACTTAATAATCAAAAAACTAGTTAATGGGGGTTAACTTACCTTTACGAAGAATTTTGATGGAAAGTAGGTTGAATTCGTCCTAAATCGCCACAACTATCCCCAAAATAAAAGTGGAATAAAAATAACGTTTTTGGGATATTTTCTACACTAATCAGAGTATATCATGCTATAGCGGCCCTATACCGCTATAGAGGCCTCTCTATAGCGGGATCCGCCAGCTATGGCAAGAGTTACCAAAGCTGACTCTCGCTATAGAGGGAAAATTCCCGCTATAGTAGCGTAGTGGTAGCGGCCTGCCACCCGCTATAGCGGGGTAGACGAGGAAGAAACTTGATATTTCTCCCAGGTATGCTATTTTATCAATATACCCTCAGATTTTGACATTCCAAATCAACCACTTTACGTCAAATACGATATTGGGAGTTCTTCTCACCCGAATTCACTTCCAAAAAGTCCTACAGACTCCTTATAGTCTTAGCTATCATATAATTACCTCAAATTATATAACCTTTAACTAATACATTCCCGTATTACCCTAGACCATACCACGCTCTAATTTCGTCCAAGACTAGCCTAGCCTAAAATTTCTAACTCTCAAATTAGGGAAAACCTTAACCCAAATTTTGGCACGCTAGACTATCCGTAATAATGGAAAGCGTCGTTACACAAACCAAGTGTTATACCACCCTTATTACACCGTACCCACCCTTATTCTCCCTTAAATCCACCAATTTAATCATAAACAACCTTTGTCAAATCAACTCACAACAAATAAATAGTACCACATGCGAGTACAATCACATAGTAAGTTCAAGTCAACAACACTTGCATAACATGAAGGTCCTTTTTATAAATCACATTACAAGTTATCCATTTACACACTTGTATTCAAGATTCAACATGTACATCATATTACTAGCATGTATTACAACCAAATAAAAAAAAATCACTTATACATGCACACATATAATTAACTTGAGTCTTAACTCCAAATCAACCAAAACTTACCTCAATCCAAGCCTTGCAATGCTCTAAATGACTTGAGCCTTGCCCTTTCTTGTAACCTCAGCTTGATCTCGGTCTAAAATTAAAATGAAGAGAAATTCAAATAATGTCCTTCCAATTCTAGGGATTTTAACCTAAATTCATAACTTTATGGTCAAGTATATGCATAATTTCCTCATTCTAGGGTTATCTACCCTCCATCCCACTCAAATTCCCCATAAAACAGGATTACAAGGATAAATTCTAGTCTACAAATCATAATTTGATCATTCTAGACTATAATCAAGTGAATATAGCCCCTCAATAACTAAATCATATCAAGTTCTTATCCTAGGGTTAAACCCACCATCCCAACCACAATTAATCCTATGAAGTCTAAGGATTTAGGGATTGCATTATACGTTAGGAGGAAGGAAACTTACTTACCTTAAGAGTAGGAGTTGAAGAAAATCATCCTAAATTGACTTCTACAACTTTTCAAATGAAAAATACTTTTTAACGCTAAAATCTGCTATTTACTGCATCGATCCTGCTATAACGGCTCGATTCCAATTATACCCGTCTGATTCCCACTATAGCGGCCTAATTCCCGCTATAGCGGGATCCTCCCACTATCGCGACACTGACCAAAGTTGACTTCGGCTATAGTGGAACTACAAGGACGAATTCTAGTCTAGTAATAATTATTCGATCATTCTAGACTACAATCAAGTAAATATAGCCCCTCCATAACCAAATTATATCAAGTTATTAACCTAGGGTTAAACCCACCACCCCTACCATAATCAATGCTATGAATTCTAAGGATTTGGGGATTGAATTATATGCTAGGAGGAAGGAAACTCACTTACCTGAAGAGTGGGAGTTGAAGAAAATTACCTTAAATTAACTTCTGTAACTTTTAAAATGAAAAATACTTTTTAACATTAAAAACTGCTATTTCTTACATCGACCTCTCTATAGCGGCTCGATTCCTACTATAGCAACATCCCTATAGTGGGATCCTTCCACTATCGCAGCACTGATCAAAATTGACTTCCGCTAAAATAGAATAATTCCCGCTACAGTGGGAACATTATAATAGCCTTCCACCCGCTACATTGGGATAGGCAAGGCAGAAAGATGGGACTAGTACCCAGCTTTGCCATTTTTACAACACACTTTCACATTTTAACTTTACAAACTAACCCCTTATAGAACTATTTCACAAAAGGTCAAATAACAGGTCTGAGCAATATGCATATCATGCCGTCACAACAAGCGTATTCAAATAATGAGAAGGACCGAAGCCCTGTTTCAAGAAGGGCCAAAACCATGTATCAAGAAGGTTCAAAACCCAATAATCAAGAGAATCAAGAACCATATTAAAAATGGCTTTCAATTTCGTACTTAAAATGGACAACTTCTATAATTAAGACAAACCATAAATTCAAAGTCAAAATGGAAAAAGATCTAAATCAAAAGGCATGGCAATAGTGACAAAGTCATAGCCAAAAGAAGGACAAAGTCCCAACAAGAATTCAAAGTGATTAAGCAATCTGTACAAGTGGACCAGTTAAACAAGTATCTTGCAATACTTCAAGAATACCAATATGGCGATATAAAGTGATGAGAATGTAACCAAGGTATCAAGATAACATTTCAAATACACCAGTAGGAAACAAGAGTACAAGTTCAAGTTTATACATAAACCTTAGTATTTTAAACACATAAATAGTCCAACCATAGCTTGAAGAGTTCAAATTATAACCCAAACAATTATTTCAAGTTCCCCAGCTTATAGACGAGTATATATAAGCTTGAACACATAATCAAGTATCTTTTGAATTTTCAGTAACTCCAGAAAGTTGATATGAAACAATATTAGCTTCAAAAGCAAGCCTAGTTTGTAAAATTTCACTAAATTTTGAAAACAGTAAACCTGGACAGCCCCATTGTCTTGTATTGTAACTTTGTTTTTAATAGCTAAATGGAAAAATCAAGATTTATAGCCTTCATGAAAGTTGTATGTACATGTCATTGGGTTTGGAAAAAGTCTATAACCACCAATTAGTGTGCTTTGTACAAAAAGTTATCCTCAAAACACTAAGAGTAGTACATAGGTGGTTTCAAAATCAGAAGACTGGAAAAAACTTGTCCGGTCTTTCATCCCCTAGTTTCCTTTCTACTCCTAGAGGGATAACACCAAGATAGAACTTCTACAACTGAATCTACAAAGGCACGCTAGACTTGAAGTCTATAACAGCTATGACCAACCTCAATCCCTATATTTTAAGCAACTTCTGCACCTCAAGCAACTTTCTAACTAATTCAAAGTAACTATACGATAAGGATTTAGACTTAGACAAGGCTATTTACAAAGGTCACACATACTTAGACTTTAGATTTCATCCCCAGAGTACTCACACCAATGAATATATTCACAAAGACAATCCCACATACCCTTATACACAGCAACACACATCTCGTAGGCGACCTTATCTAGCCTCGTAGGCAACACACTTGTCTCTGTGACACCATAATAGCTTCTACATAAATTATTTCAACCAATTTATAGTGTAGATATTAAAGGCATCATGATGAAAATAATGAATTGCATCACACACTCCAACCCACCCCAACTGCACCTTAATTGCTCCACTAGTTACCAATAACAAAAACCTATGCATGAAAATGCCAAGTGAAGTATCTACCAAGGACAACTAGATACGTACTTTCCTTATACTAACATTTATCATATTTAACTACAAGATAAAAATCACTTCTAGGAGTACAAAGAGATAAATATTAGAGATAGCTAAAAGTCATGTGCCCGCTATAGTATATGTTCTTAAATAACAACTAGAAATGGAATCTGTACTATACTAAATATGAGTTCTCAATAAGGTATTAATTCTATAACTTCAGATGAAACAACCCCCAATTTGACACATCTACGAATAATTCATCAATAGACTGCTAGACTTGAATTTATCGAACTACAGGATCATTCCAAAAGAAAAAGGAGAGACTTTACATACCTGAGTTCTCGCTTCTTGAACCTGCCACGAACTACATAATTTTTTTTGAGGATATGTATATAGAAAAGCAGTGAGAACGGTTGTTACATATATTCCTTCAAGCTATATAAGTATATGTTTAACACAATATATATATATATTGGATAAACTCCTTGGTGCAAAGTAAATCTCTGCTGAGTTATCTAATTGTGACCCAGCCACAGAATAAAGGATTAAAGATTACTAACTCGGTTGAAATTACTCATAAGCTTCCTCTCATATTTCCATCAAAACATAAATATACCATATGACAACAGCTATCTAAGAAGTTCTAAGTTTCTTGTCTACTAGAAGCAAGAAATTTCCTTTTTATCAAGAGAATATGATCACTACATACATAAACTAATTACCAAATAATAAACTATGTTAGAAAATTGATGCCACTGCCTTATTCCTTTTCATATTTACTTAGTCATTTGGTGCTATTCTTTTATGAAGCCATATGGAAATGTTCCCCACCACACTTATATTCAATTTTTTTTTTTACTTATTTTTCCTCCAACTAACTCTCAATATTTAATCAAGTGACCAAACAAATAATTTCTTACATAGCTATATTTAATATCTTGATTAAGATATAACAACTAATTATAAAAATCTTGTAAAATAAATGCATACACAAATGTATAATAGCTAAATATTTTTCATAACTATTAAAGCATTATTTGGGGAGGCACTATGAAAATATGTTACTAAATTCTAATTTAAAATGAATGCCCCAAAAGGTGAAGGATGTTACATCCTCCCTCTTTAGGAACATTTGTCCCCAAATGTGGAAAAAATACTCGATTAAGTTAGTAAATTGAACTTCTGGCAGAATCTCCTCCATATACTAAACTATCACACATATGTCAAATAACCCAGAAAAAACATATGCTCGATGCCTCATAAGGCCAGCATCATCTATCAAAACTTATTGAGTCCCATATTGTCGTTGACAACACAAACATATAACAAGAACCAAACTTACCTCAATGCAATAAACTCCATCCTTTGAAATGCCTTAATTCCCTTAACTAAAATCGACCTCTCTACAAGGTCTCCTGAGGTCTAAATAACATAGAAAATTCATATCGCATGATTATGATAACTCAACTTTTAAAACTCAACTTTATAGCACGATCTGAGAAATAAAAGAATGGTAGCTAATCCTAAATGTCATGTAACCTTCTGATTATAAGTGTGGTGCACAACACACCCATAAACAATACTCTACTAGACACGCCTTGTAGACTACCTAGGACACGATGTTGCTCTGATACCAAGTTGTAATGGTCCAGCTAACTAGTGATATTGTCCACTCTAGGCCTAGATCCACACGACTTTAAAATACGTCACTAGGGAGAACGGCTTGCTTACTTATATACCCAATATATCTCCCGTGTTTTGCCGATGTGGAATTTTTTTTCTAATGATAGGGTGTCACAAGACTACACCAATCAGCTTAATAATAATCACAAGCCTAAATTATCTAAATAAACATAAAAAAATTTAATTTGACTATGGTAACAATTTCTGTTAGGCATCTATAAAAGCTACACACCTCTTCACGGTTTATGTATTCTACTCTGAAATATTGCTTGAAAAAGGCTTAGGCATACTAGGAACTGTAGAAAAAATATAAGAAACTCCATTCTTGATAAAATAACATCAAGTTTATTTAAGAAAGTAGAAGAGTTTTCAATTTTATGTGATGTAGATGTCGCCATAATTATTCTTAGTCTAGGAGTAATTCAACCCATTGTTTGGAAATCTACAAACTTGGCCAAGGAGGTATTAATGAGGTATTTTAGTTTTTTTGAGTTTGAAAGGAAGAAAATGTTGGTTATATACAAAATCTATCTTTTAAAGAAATTGAATAAGAAATGAGAAAAAGTTAACACAATAGAAGAAATGAATAAGGAGAAGAAAATATAACTCCTCTTCAACCAACTTGTGGAGGCAAAGATTATTGCTGAATTTGATTCTACAAAATTTAAAGATTTGTTAAAATTGTTTGTCACTAAGATGACTAAAATCAATGAAAGAAAAGAAATACTCAATCTACAATAGAAACCTTCTTAAACTCCAAATTCTCCCTCCAATTTCAAGCTTGCAAACAAAAATGTTACCTAATCACCAGTTCAGTGGAAGATTTGATCAATGATATGTGGTTTTTTGAGACCATAGCTACTAACCAATATTTTGTTGGCTTAAGGGGTGAAAGCGGTACCCAGTCTGCACCAACAAAAAGCGATGACAATAATGCTAAAGATGATGGATATTCCAAAGACCTAGATTGAGAGCGTAAACCTAAAATGTTCTATAAATATTTTCATGCTACTTTTTTATAATGTTCATCTTAGTTTGTTTAATTTTCAATTAATTTCATGTTCTTATACTTTTTGTTTCTGTTATTTATGAAGGTTATTTTATTTTATTTGAAAAATGAACTAATTTTGTGCAATCGACGAAGTAATATGAGTAATATTTTGAACTATGTTGAATCTTTAATTTTAGACATATATAGTCTCTCTTTAGGTTAGCAATTGGTTCTATTTGATACTATATTAAATCATTCCCTAGCCAACATGCAATATATAAAAGATACTACCTAACCAAGCTAAGTCTAAAGACAGAGAAACCATAACTTATCTCAAGGTTGAACAACAGTCTCAGACTGTCACTTGGAAGACTTCCCCTTTTGTATAGCATTCAAACACTGCCATGCTATCAAATACACAATCTACTCATTAAGATAAGAAAAATGATATCCATATTGGTACTAAAAAATTATGTCCAAAAATCAGGTTGAAAAGCAACCCTCGGTGCTTGATAATGAAACTAGAAATTTCTAACCCAATTACCCTCCTCCAAGGGTAACAAACCCATGCACAAAAGTTATGTGAATACGGTATAGAGCTCGAACTTCAATTAGTCCAGAAAGTGTACTTTAATTTCAAGAAAAAGCCAAGAATTAAGGACCCGATATTTCAGGATCTAAAGCTAAGAATCCCATTAGAAAACATAATTGAACATTATGGTGAAGAAGTGGGACTTACAAGGTGTAGAATCTTTCAACAATGGCCCAAAATATTGTCACGCCCCGAAGTCCGACGGGGCGGACTGGCACCCTAGGTCGTTGAGGCCCGAGAGAATCAATCTTTGCTCATGTGCATTCGTACGCATGCCACTTAATATACAGCACCACCACAAATGGTTATAAGATGTCATTAGCGGAATTCATGAAACATATATGATAACTATGAAAGTTGGCCATTGGGGCCATCACAACAAAAACATACGTTCCTTACATATCCTTCATATGTCCGACAACATCTACAAAGCCTCTACAAATGCATAACCAAAACCAATCTTAGAGTCGGGAAAAGCCCCCGCTCTATACACCTATACAGTACTCACACAGCACCAAACCAAATGTACATATGTGACTCGGAAAGCCCCGAAGCAACTGGAGCTCACCAATGCTCTGCAAATGACCTGCAACCTACTGTGTAGGTATACTAGCACCTGCGCCTGTAACAAGTAAGGTAAGTCCCCTAAGCGACGTTTGTACGGATAATGTACTAAGTATGCAAGGCTATATAAAACTACATCATACATCAGGACTTCAATGGAGTCAAATAACAATTGGAAAGACAATATAGATAATCCACTGTTCTGCATATGTTTAAAACCATGTACATTACATTCATTGTGTTCTTTGCATTTACATTCATTTACCATCATTTGATTCATATTATGCCCGGGCCCCGACTGATCAATGGGAAAATAACATACTATTGGGATCGTTCCAGCCAGGCTTATGCCCCTTAGAGTGTGATCCATAATAGCATAATTTTGGGATCGTTTCAGCAAGGCTTATGCCTCTTAGAGTGCGATCCATAACAATAAAACAGGTTTGTTCTGACCAGGGTTTTCACCCCTCTAGATTGCCCCCTGTACTCAATAATGAACAACTAAGCGTTACTTTATTCTTTTACTTTAGTGATACATTAGGGATGGTACATTATTGGGATTTTGAAACATTAGTCAATGACTATGAACCATGTGAATCACCATTGATCCTATGAGTAAATACTATATGACAACTTGAAAATGAGATACCTTTGGACATTTTGAAATGGAACAAGTATAATATCAATGTGAACAACATGTGCTGCAGAAGGATACGGAAAGAGTAAACTGACATACCTTATACTTCCAATATGAATACACAATCCTATACGTGAACACAATAGTCCAGCTCCTTCTTTACATTTCACTCTACAATACAAGTATATAACGGAGCTCACGTTAACAACCAATTACCTTACATGTGTATAAAATGACAATGAGTTACATGGTTTCCCTATAACGTCATTTCACCCCTTATGATACAATTCACGGCATCGTCACACCAACAATACCATAACATTCTACACATTGACCACAACATCATAAACCAATTGCATTTTGATATAACCCTTACACTTCCTCATTAACACCACGTCACAATTATTCCATCAAGTCACCTCAACACACTTCATAACCACATATCGAAAATAATCCCACAATTTACACTTATAGAAAAATAAAAAGTTAAGAAACATAATCACACCATACATGTTGATATCTCATCAATACCATTCACTATCATTCAAACCTCAAGTCTCCTTTTAATTTCAAATCGCATAGATGGCACATCTTTTAGCAAAAAGCAAAAAGTTTACTATTTAAAACCTTGCTAACATAATCATCATGATATTCACACCATCTTAAGCTTATAATAAATTAATCCATGAGAGTATACACTTACCAAGGCATGCAAAGTGATGATCTTGTCCAAAGAAGTACCTTAGGGTTTTTAAGGTTTGTAAGAAAATATATTGTAATTGTCTAAAAGGCATGAGAGTTAGAATGAATAAAAATCCGATTTTTGTGCCTTTATATAGCCCTCAAGTCATCCTTAGCCACTCCTTGCATTAAATACCATGTTTCTTGGTCAATTTTGGAAGAATGGGTCATTTACCCTTTGGGCCCATGCATTTTAGCTTCATTTTGGGCCTCAAATTGGGCCCATTTACACATATTATCTTTTCAATGTGTAATATCCAATTCTCTCATGTTTAAATAATTCCATAAATTTTACAACAATGTTCAAATCACGCGATTCATGTTCATAGCCTCAATCTCAAAAATAAGAAATTCTAGCCACTCTTGGCTTATTTGAGCATAAATTGATAAAATACTTGTGACGATGAATTAACCCCAACTCAGATGCTAAACGCGCTCAAGAGTAGTCCTAATAAGATGGAGTAATGATACCATGACTTGAAAGTCTTATATATATCATAATAGTAGAAGAAAATTTTTGGCGAAAAGCACCCTGGCACGCTGCCTGGCGCGCCCCAATGCTGCTTATGCCAGAAACATTTATGGCACAGGCGGACTGGCACGCTGCCTGGCGCGCCCCAGTGCTGCCTGTGCCAAAAAAAAACTCGGCCCGAAGAGGCCTGGCACGCCGCTGGGCATGCCCCACACCCAAAATATGATTTTTTTTCCTTTCTTCGACTTTTGTTTGCGGATTTGCTTAGATCCTTTAAGTTTCCTTCAAGTTCAAGTCTTTTGCTTACCTCCAAACCTTAATATCCATTGCTTGGAAGTCCTCCAAGCCTCATTTTTCACCCCACAAATGCTCCACGAAGTCACAAACACTTCCTACAAAGGTCTAATCACATGTACTAAGCCCAATATCAAATGTTCCATTAATAACACTACAAAATACATACTTATGGCTCTCGAAACCTAAGTAAGCATTGTTCAAAGTTTTCAAGTAGGGTCGTAAATGTACAGGGTGTTACATTCTTCCCCCCTTAGGAATATTCGAGGACGAATGTTAACAACATCTTTTCAATTATAACAAATGCATCTCCATTATTAGCATATATATATACACATACACTTAATGCCCATAGATACTTACTTGTTATTGCTCCACTTATGCACTCTGAATTTTCTCTTCCATTTGAAACAAATGGGGGTACTTGGACTTCATCATTTCTTCAGCTTCCCATATGATCTTTTCTACTTGTTGATTTCTCCAAAGGACTTTTATAAATGCTACGTCTTTATTTCTCAACCTCTTCACTTGTCTATCCAGAATAGCAATAGGCATCTCTTCATAAGTGAGATCCTCCGTAACTTGTACATCATCAACAGGAGCAATGCAAGATGGGTATCATATGTACTTTTGAAGCATCGAAACATGGAATACTGGATAGACTGCGGAGAGTTCTTGGGGTAATTTCAATTCATATGCAACTTGCCCAAATCTTCTGATAATTTCATATGGGCCTATGTAACATGGACTTAATTTTCCATTCTTTCCAAATCTCATTACCCCTTTCATTGGCGACACCTTCAAGAACACCCAATAGTCTATGGTAACTTCAAACCCTCTTCTTCTAACATCAGCATATGACTTGTGTCGACTTTGGGCCGTTTGTAGCCGCTGTTGGATCACTTTAACTTCCTCCATGGCTTGGTGAACAAGATCTAGCCCAAGTAAAGTAGTTTCACCAGCTTCAAACCATCCAATTGGTGATCTACACTTTCTTCCATATAAATCTTCATAAGGTGCCATTTTAATACTTGAATGATAGCTATTGTTGTAGGCGAATTCAGTGAGAGGAAAATGATCATCCCAACTACCTTTAAAGTCCATTGTACATGCTCGTAGCATATCTTCAAGTGTTTGGATAGTGCGCTCCGCTTGTCCATCTGTCTGAGGATGAAAAGTTGTACTTAAATTCACCTGTGTACCCAAGCTCCTCTGAAAAGACTTCCAGAAATGTGACGTAAATTGAGCCCCCCTGTCTGATATAATGGAGATTGGAATCCCATGTAATCTTACCATCTCTTTAACATACAGTCGTGCATAATCTTCAGCTGTATAGGTGATCCTGACTGGTAGGAAATGCACAGACTTTGTAAGCCTGTCAACTATCACCCATATGGAATAAAATTTTCACAATGTACGAGGCAAACCTGTGATGAAGTCTATATTAATCATGTCCCATTTCCAGACTGGAAGATTGATACATTGCATGTAACCTCCTGGTTTCTGATGCTCCACTTTGACTTGTTGGCGATTTGGGCATTGAGCTACAAATTCTGCAATGTTCTTTTTCATATTTTCCCACCAATACATGTCTTTCAAATCATGATACATTTTGGTGGATCCCGGATGAATAGAATACCGTGAATGGTGTGCCTCTTTCATAACCCGCTTCCTCAGCTCATCTACATCTGGTACACATAATCTCCCTTGGCATTGAAGTACTCTTTCTTGTGTAAGATCAAATGCCTTGATCAACTCTTGCTGCACATTCTCTTTCAACTGCAATAGAATAGGATCTACATACTGCTTCTCCTTTACCTCAGCTATTAAGGAAGATTTTGTTGCATGTTGCACAATAACCCCTTCATCTGGAGATTCAAGAAGAAGAACCCCCAAGCTAGCTAGTTGATATAGATCCCTGACTATATCCTTCTTTTCCCTCAACTGGTCATTGGTACTTCCTATTGCTTTGCGACTTAGTGCGTCTGCTACCACATTTGCCTTCCCTGGGTGGTATAAGATATCGATATCATAGTATTTTAAGAGTTCTAACCACCTTCGTTGCCTCAAATTTAGTTCTTTCTACTTAAAGAGATATTGCAAACTTTTGTGATCAGTATAGATATCAACATGAACCCCATACAAATAATGGCGCCATATCTTTAAAGCAATTACCACAGTTGCTAACTCAAGATCATGTGTGGTATAGTTTCTCTCATGTGGTCACAACTGTCCTGAGGCATACGTTATTACCTTACTATGCTGCATTAATACACATCCGAGGCCAACCCCGAAAGCATCACATTACACTGCATAACCTTCTGTGCCTTCGAAAAGTACTAAAACTGGTGTGGAGGTTAATTTATCTTTCAGCTCCTGGAAACTTTCCTCACATGCATCATTCCACTGGAACTTGATCGCCTTGTGTGTTAGCTTAGTCAAAGGTGCAGCAATAGAAGAAAACCTTTCAACAAACCTTCGATAGTAACCTGCCAGTCCAAGAAAACTACGAATCTCTGTAGGTGTCATAGGTCTTGGCCAATTTTTTACCGCTTCAATCTTTTGAGACTCAACCCGAATTCCTTCATCTGACACAACATGACCCAAGAACGCTACGGATTTTAACCAAAATTCGCACTTAGAGAACTTCGCATATAACTTACGATCACGAAGAATCTATAACACCTGTCATAAGTGATTAGCATGGTCCTCTTGTGATCTTGAATAAACCAAGATGTCATCTATAAACACCATTACGAACACGTCCAAAAATGGCTTAAACACCCTATTCATCAAATCCATGAAAACAATTGGTGCATTTGTTAGTCAAAATGACATAACTAAAAATTCATAGTGGCCATACCGTGTTCAGAAAGCTGTCTTGGGTACATCATTTTTTTTAACCCTGACTTGATGGTATCATTTTTTTTAACCCTGACTTGATGGTAGCCCGACCTCAAGTCGATCTTTGAAAAACACTTGGCACCCTGTAACTGATCAAACAAATCATCAATTCTAGGGATGGGATATTTGTTCTTGATCGTTACCTTATTCAATTACCGATAGTCAATACACATTTTCAATGTGCCATCTTTCTTCCGTACAAATAATACTGGTGCACCCCACGGGGAAATACTAGGCCGTATAAACCCCTTGTCTAGCAAATCTTTTAATTGCTCCTTCAATTCTCGCAATTCTGCTGGAGCCATTCTATACGAGGGAATAGAGATAGGTTGAGTGCCTGGCATCACATCAATACCAAACTCTACCTCCCGTTCTGGGTGTAGGCCTGGAAGATCATCGTGAAATACATCAAGAAATTCATTGACCACCGAAACCGTTTGAGGAGTTGGTGGTTCCACATCGATATCTTGCACTCGGACCAAATGACATATATACCCCTTGGCTATCATTTTCTTTGCTTTAAGATAAGAGATAAATTTTCCTCTCGATGCCCCCACATTACCCTGCCATTCAATAATATTTCTTTGTGGAAAATAAAAATGCACCGTCTTGGCCCGGCAATCTACCATGGCATAACAAGAAGCCAACCAATCCATTCCCATTATTACATCAAAATCCACCATGTTTAATTCAATAAGATCGGCCAAGGTAGCATGACCACACACAGTTATCACACAATTACGATATACTCATTTTGCAACAATGGACTTATCGACTGGTGTGGATACTTCAAATGACTTAATTAATAATTCCAGCGTTCTTTTAAATTTTGCGGCAATCAATGGAGTAATATATGATAATGTAGAACCCGGATCGATAAATGCATATACACTGTGCGAAGATATGGATAATGTACCTGTGACTATGTCAGGAGAAGCCTCCAAATTCTACCGATCCACTAGAGCATAAGTATGATTCTGAGCTCCACTGGAACTAGCTGCTCCTCTAGCACCTTTGCCACGACCAGCAGGTTGTACACCCCTGCCTAGGGAGGGGACCGATGATGATGATGTAAGAGCTGATCCCATAGGTCGTGCTACACTACCTCTGCCCCTTTATGGGTAGTCTCTCACTATGTGCCCCGATAAATCACACCAGAAGCAAATATTCATCCCAATATGGCATGCGCCTAAATGATACTTCCCGCAATGCTGACATGGCTGACGAGAAGATCCCGCTGTCTATGATCCTTACATCCCACTACTCTATCCACTGTAACTGCCCCTAAACCCTCGGAATTAAGGTTGAGTGCTCGTTGTGGAATAAGAGAATGATGGTCTGGGCGGTCTAGGATACATCTGAGGCCTAGAATCTCTTTGGGACACCATAGACTATCCCATAGGTCTAGCCCTCTTTGAAGTCCCCCTTTCAAATTCATGTACCCTTCTTCTCTGCCTCTGGTCTTCCATCTTCTGTGCGAAAGCCTGAATTCTGGCTATGTCCATATCTCGGTTCAATGCAGCAATGGTGCAGTCCCGTACAAAATATGGCTCCAATCTATCCACATATCGATGGACTCTGTCTATCATTGTGGCCACTACATTTGGAGCATATCAAGCCAAGGAATTAAACTAGAGACTGTATTCTCTCACACTCATAGTCCCTTGTTGGAGATTTAAAAATTGGTCCGCACGAGCCTCTCAGACCTTATACGAAAGATAGTGATCAAGGAACGCCGTTTTAAATTCATCCCAATTAACTGGATCTGCACCAACACCCCTCGATCTTTTCCAATCTTCATACCACAATATAGCTTCCCCTTTCAATCTATAGGCCGCAAGCTCAACCGTTTCCACCCCAGATATATGCATAACCTCCAAGGCCCTTTGTATTTGATCAATAAAATCTTGCGTATATCCTCATTAAGGCCCAACCTAGTGAATGTGGGAGGTTCTAGTTTCAGAAAATCCTGTGTTCTGCGACTAGATGCCCTAGCTGCACCATCATCACTTGTCGTTGGACCAGCTCGTCCTTGAGTTTGTACAGCAACTAGCTGAGTTAATATATGCACTGCATTTCTTAAATCCTAGTCAGTGGCATTCATAGGCAGTCCTACGGGTACTTCTCTATCCCTTGGCTCTTTCGGAGCTAGAAAAGTGGAAGAAGACCGTGATGCAATTGCAGTGTCAGCCCCACCTTGACTAACTTGGTCAGGTGGCAATTTACTTATGCCTTCACTGGCAAGCATATCTACTTTCTTACCCTTGCCTCTACCTCTTCTTTTCATCAGCATTTTACTATAAACAAGAAAACCAATTCCAATGGTTAGATACGGTTCCACCTACAACATTGGCTCTATTGCACGATCTAGAAATGAAGAACAGAAACAACTCCTAAATATCCCATAGCCTCCTACTTATAAATGTGGCGTGCAACACATCCATAAGCAAGATTCAACTTAGACACGACTATGTAGATATCCTTAGGACGACCTGCTCTGATACCACTTTTGTCACGCCCCAAAGTCCAACGGGGCAGACTGGCACCCGAGGCCGTTGAGGCTCGAGAGAACCAATCTTTGCTCATGTGCATTCGTACGGATTCCACTCAATATACAACACCATCACAAATGGATATAAGATTTCATTAGCGGAATTCATGAAACATATATGATAACTATAAAACTTGGTCGTTGGGGACATCACGACAAAAACATACGTTCCTTACATATCCTTCATATGTCCCACAACATCTACAAAGCCTCTACAAATGCATAACCAAAACCAATCTTAGAGTTGGGACAAGCCACCGCTCTATACACCTATACAGTACCCACATAGAACCAAACCAAATGTACATATGTGACTAGGAAAGCCCCGAAGCAACTGGAGCTCACCAATGTTCTGCAAATGACCTGCAACCTACTGTGGAGGTATACTAGCACCTGCGCCTGCAGCAAGTAAGGTAAGTCCCCTAAGGGACGTTAGTATGAAGAATGTACTGAGTATGCAAGGCTATATAAAACTACATCATACATCAGGACTTCAATGGAGTCAAATAACAATTGGAAAGACAATATAGATAAGCCACTGTTCTGCATATGTTTAAAACCATGTACATTACATTCATTGCGTTCTTTGCATTTACATTCATTTACCATTATTTGATTCATATCATGCCCGGGCCCCGACTGACCTGTGGGAAAATAACATACTATTGGGATCGTTCCAGCCAGGCGTATGCCCCTTAGAGTGCGATCCATAATAGCATAATTTTGGGATAGTTCCAGCAAGGCTTATGCCCCGTAGAGTGTGATCCATAACAATAAAACAGGTTCGTTCTGACCAGGTTTTTCACCCCTCTGGATTGCCCCCTATGCTCAACAATGAACAACTAAGCATTACTTTATTCTTTTACTTTTGTTTGAGAGTGATACATTGGGAATGGTACATTATTGGGATTTTGAAACATTAGTCAATGACTATGAACCATGTGAATCACCATTGACCCTATGAGTAAATACTATACGACAACTTGAAAATGAGATACCTTTGGACATTTCGAAATTGGACAAGTACAATATCAATGTGAACAACATATGCTGCAGAAGGATACGAAAAGAGTAACCTGACATACCTTATACTTCCAATATGAATACACAATCCTATATGTGAACACAATAGTCCAGCTCCTTCTTTACGTTTTACTCTACAACACAAGTATATAACGGAGCTCACGTTAACAACCAATTACAATGAGTTACATGGTTGCCCTATAACGTCATTTCACCCCATACGATACAATTCACGGCATCGTCACACCAACAATACCATAACATTCCACACATTGACCACAACATCATAAACCAATAGCATTTTGATACCACTTGTAACCCTTACACTTCCTCATTAACACCACGTCACAATTATTCCATCAAGTCACCTCAATACACTTCATAACCACATATCGACAATAATCCCACAATTTACACTTATAGCAAAATGAAAAGTTAAGAAACATAATCACACCATACATGTTGATATCTCATTAATACCATTCACTTTCATTCAAACCTCAAGTCTCCTTTTAATTTCAAATCACATAGATGGCACATCTTTTAGCAAAAAGCAAAAGTGCACTATTCAACACCTTGCCATCATAACCATCATGATATACACACCATATTAAGCGTATAATAAATTAATCCATGAGATTAGATACTTACCAATGCTTGCAAAGTGATGATCTCTTCCAAAGAAGTGTCTTAGGGTTTTTAGGGTTTGAAAGAAAATATCTAATAATTGTCTAAAAGGCGTGAGAGTTAGAATGAATAAAAGTTTTATTTTTGTGCCTTTATATAGCCCTCAAGTCATCCTTATCCACTCCTTGGCATTAAATGCCATGTTTCTTGGTCAATTTTGGAAGAATAGGTCATTTACCCTTTGGGTCCATGCATTTTGGCTTCATTTTGGGCCTCAAATTGAGCCCATTTACACATATTATCTTTTCAATGTGTAATCTCCAATTCACTCATTTTTAAATAATTCCATAAATGTTATAACAATGTTTGACTCACGCGATTCATTTTTGTAGCCTCAATCTCAAAAATAAGAAATTCTAGCCACTCTTGGCTTATTTGAGCATAATTTGATAAAATACTTGTGATGAAGAATTAACCCCAACTTGGATGCTAAACACGCTCAAGAGTAGTCCTACTAAGATGGAGTAATGATACCATGACTCAAAAGTCTTATATACATCATAATAGTTGAAGAAAAATTTTGGCGAAAAGCACCCTGGCACGCTTCCTGGCGCGCCCCAATGCTGCCTATGCCAGAAAAATTTCTGGCACAGGCAGCTTGGTACGCTGCCTGGCGCTCCCCAGTGCTGTCTGTTCCAAAAATATTTTGTCCAGAAGCGGCCTGGCACGCCCCTAGGCATGCCCCACACCCAAAATGTGATTTTTTTTCCTTTCTTCGACTTTTGATTGCGGATTTGGTTAGATCCTTCAAGTTCAAGTCTTTTTATTACCTCCTAACCTTAATATCCATTGCTTGGAAGTCCTTCAAGCCTCATTTTTCACCCCACAAATGCTCCATGAAGTCACAAACACCTTCTACAAAGGTCTAATCACATGTACGAGGCCCAATATCAAATGTTCCATTAATAACACTACAAAATACATACTTATGGCTCTCAAAACCTATGTAAGCATTGTTCAAAGTTGTCAAGTAGGGTTGTAAATGTACGGGGTGTTACAAATATCCCATGAACTGAGCTTACATCACTTAAAATGAAAAATAAAGTGTTGGTGAACAACAGGACATAAATATACATTGATCATCACTTTACACAATGATTGGTTGTAGAAGAGATACTGCTTTAGTAGTAAATCTTCTACTAAAGCGAAAACCACAAAAGATCTGGGCCACGGCTGAAGCGGAGGAAATTCCACATAAGTATATCTGCCATAGCAAAAAAAGGTCCATAGAAGCGATGGCCAGCTGATGTCAGCACCCATCATTGGTGCGATAATTCTTCCATATGAGCGACTCCACAGAAGCAGACCAACCAATCTCCACAGAAGTGGCAACACCTATAACAGCTGCACCAACAGCTTAGGCCAAACAGTCCAAGTCTTCAACGATCCTCGGGACTTAATCTAGATGCCACTAACAAAACTCAAACACTCTATCTAACTAGAAATGACATTTCAAACCTAATAAAAAAATGACCAATGGAGGTCGTTTCGATGAAATATTGATAAAAGCCAACACTTTTCCAAATTCACTAAAATTATACCCAGGTGCCCAAAATTGAGTCCAAAAGCGTCGAGACCTAAACCAAAGGTCCCCCTAACCCAAAATCTATATTCTGAAGCTAACTGAAATGATAGAATTCTTATCCAAGTATATTTACTAAAAGTGTTGATTAGAGTTAAACTTTTCAACTTTAAAAGCTTCAAATAGAGAATCTCGCTTAAAACCCAACCAAGCTCCTCGATAACCAAACCACCCACCCCTTGAAGACCACAAATACTCTATGGAATCTATGATAAGGGTCAAAATAGGTAAAATAAGCAAAAATCATGAAAATAACCTAGAAGGTCATTACAAAAAGCAGTTATTATTAAGGCTTAAAACTAAGTTAAAAGGCCTAAAGCAACTACAACATCATAATAGGGAAAAATAAAGTAAATTTACCCATTAATGGGACTCAAACAATGTTTTACAATCATGCCAACTTCCCTTTGAGACAAAGGTTTTGCCTTTGGACATGTCAGGCAGTCACAATACTTCAAGTTTCAAGAACTTCATAATGTGATCATTTTTCGATAAACAATGGTCTTAATCCTTCTTTAAGATAAGTTAAAGCACTAACCTTCACACAGTATCATGTAAATACACTTTACTTTGGGAGCTCAAATTATGATCCCTCATACCAGGCAAGAAACAACTTTTAGGACTTAGGATCAGGTTAAGGGGATAACCTTCTCCTATTTTTGGCCTTTTTTCCTACGAAAAGCAAGGGAATAGTCACTCAAAAGGAGATATATTATCCTCTTTCAATGACCCTTTCCATTGTTAGGGCATTTCCTAGTATGCAAAAGTTTGGGTTAAGTTTCTCCCTGGATAAAGTTTTTGATTTCTCAGGCTAGGCTAATTTTGGATAATTTTAGGTGTTGTTTTGTCTAGGTAAATTTGATAATTTATGGGGTACTGCTTCATTGATTTAATATAATAATGTGTTAGTCAATAGGTTTAGTAATTCGTAGAAATTTTTGGAATAGAATATTGGGTAGTAGAACTTTGGATATGGCATGTTATGTAAAGGGGTGAGTTCGTAAGTTTGAAATATAAGAATGTGTTATAAAATTGGCAAAGATAGGAGTCCCAACTTTGTCCTCTCCTACCTTGCTTTAGTGGGTGGTAGGCTACCATAGTGGTCCCTCTATAATGGGAATTATTCTGCTATAGCGAAAGTCAACTTTGATCAACATCGCTATAGCAGGAGGATTCCACCATAGTGATGCTGCTATAGTGGTAATTGGGATACCGTAGTGGTCAATGCATTAAACTACCGCCTCTGTCTTGACAGCTCACCTGATAACTCGTTGCAACCATGATGGTTCGTCAACATAAACTGTAACACTCCTTCAAATATGTACAAAATCTTCTTTGGCCTGACGACTGGGGTGGCGGCTCGCCAGACTTCTAAAAATTTTCTAGCTGAGCCATCACCTGGTTTTGTTGGATCCTCAATTCTACTTCAACCTGACGGTTCAAGTGACGATTCTCCAAGGCCCTGACGGGGCACCAGCTGAGTCGTCACCTAACTTCATGGGACCATTGATTATGCTTCCTCTTGTGGCTGGTGTGATGGCTTACCAATGTCCTGACGAGCCATCAACTGAATCGTCACACATCATCTTCAGTATAGTGTTCATCCTTTTTTGTCCTTAGGCTTATTTCCTGCAATTTAAAACAAAAATACATCAAAAATACCAAAGGTTGCTTACAAACTCACGATTCTTCTTAGTTAAAAGCGTAAAATATAACGTCATTAGCCAACACATCAACACCCTTAACTTAGAATGTTTGCTTTTCCTTAAGTAACAACATAAAACCAAACTACACAAATGCTTTAAACACATGACAACTTAGCTAAGCCATTGCAATCAATTTGCAATTTTTAGTTCTTTTCAAAACTCACCCCGTTTTTATCATATTTCAATCCAGCACATAACCGCCATTCAACATGTCAACACTTCTGGATCTAAGCATGTGATTACAATATCAATGAATAATTTCCATACACAATAACCGCTATCCTAATAGTAGGTGATCAACAGTGCCTTTATGATTCCCTCGATACAAAGAAGTCCCACCCACACATGCAAATTTGATTAGGGACTGGGAAAAATTTCACTTACAGTCACAAAGAAAGTTTCCAACATTGTACATACAAACCCATAGGCTTGCCTTTACTAGCCTAGCTCAATTTTTCAGAACATTGATCAGGATTACAACATGGCTTTTCTAGGCTTGTAATGAGGGATTGGGTGTTGGTAGGATGTATTTTAGGGACTAATGACTTAGCCCTCCTTGACATAAACGTACATTTATTTCCCCTTAACCTAACATTCCACCCTTATTCACCTTCTTCTATTAATAATTCCCATTATCGAGTGCGGTAAATCTGTTGGATCTCTTCTTTTTTTTCATTCTTTTTTCTAAATTCTTTTTTTTTTCTATTTCTTTTTCTTTTGCACACACACATAGGACCTTCTTTCATCCAAACCTTCTCTTTTCATACCCATATTCATTTATCACACATATCTACTGTAGCCACCTTCAACTTAAGCAATTTACCTGAGTTGAGGTGCACGATGTCCAAGGAGAGGCCAGGGCTAAAATAGAGGTTCAAAGATGAAAGAGGGAGGTGAACAATTGTTGAATAAAAAAGTTTAATAGCTGAAATAGGGATCGTGGGATTTATTAACATCATTCGGACAGTTTCTTTATGTTGTGGACTAGATTCAAATAGGGCCTGCGATCCTCTCCTAATCAACGACTTACAAGCTAAACCACATAGAGCAAGAAAATTCTAGGTGCATACGCAATGTCAAAAAAGCACAAAATAGTCTCACACACTTGGCACAAAAGAACACTTATTAATACCCACTATCACGATGGCAATTAAGCTTAAGTACTATTAACATCCATATATATGAATGACATTCGGATAGTTAAACATTCAATAATGTGAAGAAAAATTCCATCAGTGCTAAAAGTAAGATAATATTATTTTTTTTTGGGGGGGGGTCTCTATTTTTTCACAAAATCCATAAAAGCTCACAGAATTCAAATAATTGATTGCTATCAGTTTAACTTAATCAACACAAAAATCAATAAATCTAAACATGCTAGTTCTACAAGATAATACACTAGAGGGAAAAGAAACATGGCAACAAAAACCCTCGAGTGATGACAAACTCATAGGTACCCCTACCCCCATAAAAAGAAACATGCATTGTCCCTAATACATCAAAATGATAAACAAGAACTCAGCGAAAGGAATACTTGTGAATCCCTTAGGCTTCAGATTTTGGCAAGTCTTTAGAGGCCTTTGTGGCTGTTGAATCTGTAATAGTGACCCCAACGTCAATCAGAGTACTCACACCATCAATAACCTCCAAGATCACTAGAGTAGGAATAAGAAACACCGATGGTGTGGGCCTAACTCCAGGTGTCAAGCTAGATGAAACCCCTGCTAGCCGATCCTTCTCTCACTTCTGCCTTAAGTCTTTGTCTTTCTTAGAGGCTTTCAGTGCCTTTATTATGTTTCTCTCTTCCAGTGTCTCATCCCAATGCTTTCTTTACTTCGAACTTTTTTTTCTCTTCCTTCAACTAGTTTCTGTATGTTATCTCTGACAGGTAGAACCATCAAATCAAGTATGGTACCCTCATCATGTGATTCTACCATCTCCAAATTAGGGAACCTAAAAGGCAAGACCTTTTTTAGTGTGGCAATGTCAGCTTGGGCCTGTTTCAGTTCAGCCGTGTACTTAAACAAATTTGGGATGGACAACTCCTTCAGCCTATTATTGATCCATAACTCCATATCATCCATATTGGTATGCATATTCTCATACGACTTTAATTTTTCTTCTATTCTTTGATCCATGAAGGGCTTGAATTTTTTGGCCCATTCTTGTAATTGCCTCTCAAACCTCTTTTACCATTTAGCCATTTTCATAAAATTGTGTGGGTTCAATTTAAACCCTAAATAGGTGGGTGACATCGATGTTGTATTAGAAGTCTCAGTGGTTTGGGTAGTAGCCTCAGCCCTGGATGTAGTAGACTCACCTTGTGGATCAATAGTCATAATAGCTAGAGGTGTAACTGAAGGAGTACTCGACCTCTCTAGAGTAGGCTGTGATTGAGGTCCATATGAAGGAGATTTATGAACCCTCATCTCGAACTTAGCATCATCCCAAGTTTTATCTATGTCTTGGCTATGTGTGGCTGCCACTGTATCATTAACCCCACTCAGAATAGGCACCTTCATAAGCCTACATAGCTCAGTCACCAAGAAAGGTAATGGTAGTGATGTCACAGTCTTAGCGTCCCTTACGTGCATTTCATCCGTAATCACTTGGCCAAAGTTTATCTTGAAGCCCTCCATCATACTAGCCACCAAAATGGCTTTGATCTCATCTAGATTTGCATCCACCTATATACATTAGTCACAGCCAGATCACTACCCGTCAAAATTTTACTGCGAAGCTCAATGAGGACTTGTCCATACATTCCTTCATATTTACTAACCATGAGGGCTCATCACTCTCTGTCAATATCTGTGCCAACTAGGGTCGCTGTGTGGATGCCAACATAATTCGATGCTCATATTCTACGGTGATCGCTGGAGGTTCGTAAAGTTTACCAAAAAGTATCCTATTGATGGTATGCTCGGATATGTCTACTGAAACTCTGCAAACTGGTAGCCTAACTAACAATCTCATATCAAAAGCTTATTCCCATTCTTTTCATGTCACGCGCCGAATTCCAACGAGGCGTGATTGGCACCCGAAGCCAATAAGGCCCGAGAAAACCAATCTTTGCTCATGAACATTCGCATGCATCACCTCATATGAATCTTATTACATCTTATGCAACTATGTGGAAATCATAGACATGGAAACATATGTCGTAGCTATATATGTAAAACATGGCCGTCTGAGCCATCAAGTCAAAATGACATGCACTTTCACATTTATACACCCACATCCGTCTACAAAAGCCTCTAACAAATGTATTGACCAAAATGAACTAAAAGTCGGGACAAGTCCCCGCTTTATACAACATGTCCAAAATCAAAACACATGTACAACAGTGAATCGGAGAAGCCCCGAACTAACTGGAGCTCACCAAAGATCTGCAACACTGACAATCTACTGTGGAGGCCTACTAGGACCTGCGCCTGCAGCAAGTAAGGTAAATTCCCCAAAAGGGGTTAGTACGAAGAATGTACTGAGTATGTAAGGCCATATGAAACTTGTAAGATATGAAAATATGTCAAGAACTCAAGTTCAAATGCATAACCATTATAGGTAAATCACAATGTAGATGAGTCACTATTCTGTACTTTGGAAGCCATGTATTTTACATTCATTCTTTCTCTTGCTTTTACTTTACTTTTACATCACTCGTACACTTTCTGGGCCCACATCATGCAAGTGTTCTTTTCATCCCATGGATAACATATCATCGTCATGCAGGTATTCTTTCACCCCATGGATAAGATCATATCGTCATGCAGGCGTTCTTGCACCCCATGGATAAATGGCCATCATCACGCGGGCGTTTGCGCCCCATGGATAAACTATCATCATCATGCGGGTATGTGTACCGCATGGATAACACATGCGGGTGTTCTTGCACCCCATGGATAGAATAACACAACCAATATGCATTACTTTATTCTTACTTCATTTCTTTACTAGAAGCTTTGGATCAATAATCAATGAGTGAGAGACATATGAATAACTTGGAAATATAACATTATTAGAACCATAACACCATAGGAACCATGGGACAATAATCGATGAACAAGAGACATAAGTATAATCAATATTGGAACATTGGATCATAACCTTATTGAGCTTTTGGAACATTAACCATGAATATGAGACATGAGATTCACCAATGATCAATGAGTAGAAAATATATAACAATGACCATGGATAACCGGATATGGGATACCTTAGCACATTTCGGGATAGGACTAGTGAAATAGCAATGTGGATACTATTTGCCGCAGAAAAGATACGGACAGAGTAACCTTACATACCTTATCTTCCCAATGTAAGTACACAATCAAATATGTGAGCGCAACACTTCCGCTCTTCTTTAAGTTTCACTCTACATCACAAGTACATAATGGAACCAAAATTAACCACCAACTACCTTACAAATGCATACAATAACGATAAGTCACACATTTGGCTTTAATATGTTATTTCTTTCTCTACAATACCATTTACGGCATGGTTATATCAATAATACCACAACATGCCCATCATTGACCAACGTATCATAAACCACTAGTATGTCACACCAAGTTCATAATTTCCACTCTCCATCATCACCACATCATAATTATACCATCAATTACTTTACAAATGCATATCGTATCAATGAGTTACATGTTTGCCTTTAAACATGCCATTTCCCCTTGAAAATACCATTTATGAAATTATCTTACCAAAAATCCCACAATATTCACAACATTGACCAATACATGATAATCAATACAATTCACCACAACACTTCTCCTTTACACTTTCTTATTCACACCACATCACAAATAACCCATCAACTTACCATAATACACCTCATAGCACATATCGGCCAAAATACCACAATATTCACTTATAGGAAAATAACAAGTTTCATAACAAAATAACACCATAAACGTTCATATTTTATCCATACCATGATCTTTCATCAAAGGCACAAGTCCTAATTCAAGCTTGAATCTCATGGATCACAAATCTTATATAAAAACACAAAGTACCTTGTCCAACAATTCCAAGCATAACCAACATGATTTACATACTCTTTCGTGCATATAATATATTAATCCATAACAATAATCACTTACCCAAGCTTGAAAAGTGATGATTTTTCTCCAAGAATTGACTTTGAGTTCTTAGGGTTTGAGAGAAATGTGTGAGAAAATATCTAAAAAGCATGGGAGTATTACGTGTTAAAAATCTGATTTTGGCCCCTTTTTATAGGGCTTGGGGTCATCCTTATCCATTCTTTGCATTTAATGCAATATGTGGCTTTAGTCAATGGAAGAATGGGTGTTTTCTTCTCATTTTGGGCCTCTTTTTGAGCCCAATTCACTTAACCCAATGAAATCAATAATTTATCATGTTTAAGTCATCTTATATGTATTACAATAATATTCCCACTTATGCTATTCATATTCGTAGCCTCAATCCCAAAAATAAGTGATTCTAGCCACGTTTGGCTTATTTTGACCTTAAGGGCAAAACTGTCATTTTTACTCCAAATTCGTTCTCAAGTAAAATTATCATACCAATATAATATGCCATTCATTTCATGTATATGCTCATGGTTTTAGAAGAAACGGGGCAAAAATTAGCTCGGTACGACCCCGGATACCCTTGGGACTTAGAAATTTCCAACTTTCGAAAAAGTGGAAAAACCAAGGTGGCACGCTCCTGGGCGCGCCAACTTGCTGCCTATGGGCTAAAAATTTTATCCCAGAGCGGCATGGAACGGTCCCAAATGCGCCCCATACTTAGTTTTTTCGAAAATTCCATTTTTCGACTTCTCTTCGCGGGTTTGGTTAGATACTTCAAGTCCTATTCTTTAATTTACTTCTCAACCTTAATATACTTTGTTTAGGGGTCCTCTTAGCCTCGTTTTGAACCCCACAAATGTTCCATGAAAATCATAAAACACCTCCTATGAAGGTTTAATCACATATAAGAGGGCCAAATTCAATTATCTCATCAATTGCATTACAAAAGACGTATGTATGGCTCTTGACACCTAAGTAAGCATTGCTCAACATCGTCAAGTAGGGTTAGGAAGGTACGGGGTGTTACATTCTTCCCCCCTTAGAAACATTCATCCTCGAATGTTAGTAACATCGTCTCATATACATCTCATGCATCTCTATACTCACATATATATACACATACACATATTACTTCACGATACTTTCTTGTTATTGCTCCAATTCCACACTTTGAATTTTTCTTCCGTTTGAAACCATTACGGGTATTCCGACTTTATCATTTCTTTGGCTCTCCACGTGCTTCCTTTTATTTGTCACTTCCTATAACGTACCTATCCTAATATTTTCACTTACCCCTCTATCATAGTAATTTATATCTCGTAATAAGTAAGACTCTCCATAATTTGCACATTTTCAATAAAAATAATGGATCTCGACATATGACTTGTATTAGCTTGTAGCTACTATTGTACCACCTTAATCTTCTCTCTAGCCTAGTGAACAAAATCCAACCCCCAAGCAAGGTAGTTCCATTTGCTTTAAACTTTCATCCATATAAACCTTTGTAAGGTACCATTTTTGGATACTTGAATAATAGATACTATTGTAAGCACATCCAATAAGGGGTAGATGATCATACACTGTGTAAGCTAGTTACATATTTCAAGTGTATGGATGATACGTTCTGTTTGTCTACCTGTTTATGGATGAAAAACTGTACCCAAATTCACTTGTATACCCAACCTTTCTATATATATATATATATATATTTTATTTTATTTTTTTGACTGTTACCTCATCCAGTTGCCGATCATTAATACGCATTCTCAATGTTCCATTTCTCTTGTGTGCAAATAACACTGGGGCACCCTACAGGGACATACTAAGTCTTACCAACTGACATGCATATACCTTTGACATAGCTTTCCTTACGTCAGGTTAGGAAAAAAATTTATCTTTCCGTTTAAGGACGGTCTTTTGTGGAAGAACAATAGAAATATATTTTCGTAGCTTGAAAATCTTCGTGACATACAAGAAGTCAACCACTTCATACCCATTACAACACTAAAACTCTTTCATTTCCATGTCCATCAGATCAACCATCATAACATGATCAAAAACATCTACTATACCATTACGATATACTCTTTTATCTTAGATTCACCAACTAGTGTATAAACTCCAATTAGCATAACTAGTAATTTTGGTTTCTTTCAAATTTGTTCCACAATCAATGGTGTAACGTATCATAAGGGAGCATACGGGTCATTCAATACATATACATCATGGTAATATACCTAAATACCTGTATCGTCGTCAGGAGATGTTCCCTCATTCTACCAGTGCACTAAAGCATAAGTGCGATTCTGGACCCCACTAGTACTGGCTGCTCCTATGGCACCTCTGCCACAACCAACAGACTGTACACTTTGGTCTTAAGAAGGAACCGATGTTGTTGATGCCCCAATAGACCCCACAGGTCGTACCATACTACCCAAGCCTCGTCGTGGACAATCTCTCATTATGTGACCCGGCATACCACAGCAATAACAAGCATTAGTCCCCCTCCGATATACACTATCATGAAATCATCTGCAAAACTGGCACAGTGGGCGAGAAGACCCTGCTGTTTGTGAATTTGGCATCCTACGACTCTGCCCAATATGTCTGTCCCTGAATCCTCAAGAGTGAGATGGAGCACCTGTTGTGAAATAAGAGAATGAGGGTCTAGGCGGTAACATTTGAGAGCCAGATCCTCCTGAGTACACTATAGACTGCCCCATGGATCTCGCCCTTTTTACTGGCCCTTCCTCAGCTTTCTGTATCCTCTTTTTTTGCCTTTGGTCTTCCATTTTCTGTGCAAAGGCCTGAATTCTCGCTATATCCATATCTCGATTTAAGGCAGCAATACTGCAATCCCATACCAAATATGGCTCTAGTCTGTCCACATATCTATGGACCCTGTCTGTCATCGTAGCCACCATATTTGGCACATATCGAGCCAATTCAAGTTATATTCTCTGACACTCAAATTTCCCTGATGTAGATTTAGGAATTGATCCGCTCGTGCCTCTCGGATCTCATAAGGAAGATAATTATCGAGGAAAGCCACTTTAAACTCTTCCCATATAGGTGGATTTGCACCAATATCACGGGATTTCTTCCAATCCTCGTACCATAATATCGCCTCTCCTTTCAGTCTATACGCGACAAGTTCAACTGTTTCGACCCCTGTCACATGCATGACTTCCAAGGCCCTCTGAATTTGATCCACGAAGTCCTGTGGATCTGCTTTTAGATCTGACCCAGTGAAAATTGGAGGGTCAAGTTTTAAGAAATCCTGTGTCCTGCGACTTGCCATTCTAGCCGCATCATCATCATGTGTCATTGCACCAGCTCGTCCCTGGCTTTGTGCCGCCACTAACTGTGTCAACATATGGATAGCATTCCTAAGATCTTGATCTCTGGCATTCATCGGTGGTTCTGCGGGTACTTCTCTACCAATTGGCTCTTTCGGAACAGGACCGCGATGATATTTCAGTATTCGCTCCACCTTGACTAGCTTGGTCAGGTGGTAATCTGCTCATTCCTTCTCCAGCAGGCACATCAACCTGCTTCCCTTTACCCATTCCTCTTCTAGTGTTCGGCATTGTTACTATATCACAGAGAAACATTTACCATGGTCAGATACAATTCAACTTATAACACTGGCTCTATTGCACGATCTGGAAGTGAAGACAAGAAACAACATCCTAAATGTCCCGTAGCCTCCTACTTATAAATGTGGTGCACAACACATCGATAAGTAAGACTCTACTCAGACACGGCTTTGTAGACACCCATAGACCAACCTGCTCTGATACCACTTTTGTCACGCCCCAAATCCCAACGAGGCGTGATTGGCTCCCAAAGCCGATAAGGCCCGAGAGAACCAATCTTTGCTCATGAACATTCGCATGCATCACCTCATATGAATCTTATTACATCTTATGAAACTATGCGAAAATCATAGACATGGAAACATATGTCGTAGCTATATATGTAAAACATGGTCGTCTGAGCCATCAAGTCAAAACGACATGCACTTTCACATTTATACACCCACATCCGTCTACAAAAGCCTCTAACAAATGTATTGACCAAAATGAACTAAAAGTCGGGACAAGTCCCCACTTTATACAACATGCCCAAAATCAAAACACATGTACAACAGAAACTCGGAGAAGCCCCGAACTAACTGGAGCTCACCAAAGATCTGCAACACTGACAATCTACTGTGGAGGCCTACTAGGACCTGCGCCTGCAGCAAGTAACGTAAATTCCCCAAAAGGGGTCAGTACGAAGAATGTACTGAGTATGTAAGTCCATATGAAACTTGTAAGCTATGAAAATATGTCAAGAACTCAAGTTCAAATGCATAACCATTATAGGTAAATCACAATGTAGATGAGTCACTATTCTGTACTTTGGAAGCCATGTATTTTACATTCATTCTTTCTCTTGCTTTTACTTTACTTTTACATCACTCGTACACTTTCTGGGCCCACATCATGCAAGTGTTCTTTTCATCCCATGGATAACATATCATCGTCATGCATGTATTCTTTCACCCCATGGATAAGATCATATCGTCATGTAGGCGTTCTTGCACCCCATGGATAAATGGCCATCATCACGCGGGCGTTTGTGCCCCATGGATAAACTATCATCATCATGCGGGTATGTGTACCTCATGGATAACACATGCGGGTGTTCTTGCACCCCATGGATAGAATAACACAACCAATATGCATTACTTTATTCTTACTTCATTTCTTTACTAGAAGCTTTGGATCAATAATCAATGAGTGAGAGACATATGAATAACTTGGAAATATAACATTATTAGAACCATGACACCATGGGAACCATGGGACAATAATCCATGAACAAGAGACATAAGTATAATCACTATTGGAACATTGGATCATAACCTTATTGAGCTTTTGGAACATTAACCATGAATATGAGACATGAGATTCACCAATGATCAATGAGTAGAAAATATATAACAATGACCATGGATAACCGGATATGGGATACCTTAGCACATTTTGGGATAGGAATAGTGAAATAGCAATGTGGATACTATTTGCCGCAGAAAAGATACGGACAGAGTAACCTTACATACCTTATCTTCCCAATGTAAGTACACAATCAAATATGTGAGCGCAACACTTCCGCTCTTCTTTAAGTTTCACTCTACATCACAAGTACATAATGGAACAGACATTAACCACCAACTACCTTACAAATGCATACAATAACAATAAGTCACACGTTTGGCTTTAACATGTTATTTCTTTCTCTACAATACCATTTACGGCATGGTTATATCAATAATACCAAACCATCCCCATCATTGACCAAAGTATCATAAACCACTAGTATGTCACACCAAGTTCATACTTTCCACTCTCCATCATCACCACATCATAATTATACCATCAATTACTTTACAAATGCATATCGTACCAATGAGTTACATGTTTGCCTTTAAACATGCCATTTCCCCTTGAAAATACCATTTATGAAATTATCTTACCAAAAATCCCACAATATTCACAACATTTACCAATACATGATAATCAACACATTTCACCACAACACTTCTCCTTTACACTTTCTTATTCACACCACATCACAAATAACCCATCAACTTACCATAATACACCTCATAGCACATATCGGCCAAAATACCACAATATTCACTTATAGGAAAATAACAAGTTTCATAACAAAATAACACCATAAACGTTCATATTTTATCAACACCATGATCTTTCATCAAAGGCACAAGTCCTAATTCAAGCTTGAATCTCATGGATCACAAATCTTATATAAAAACACAAAGTACCATGTCCAACAATTCCAAGCATAACCAACATGATTTACATACTCTTTAATGCTTATAATATATTAATCCATAACAATAATCACTTACCCAATCTTGAAAAGTGATGATTTTTCTCCAAGAATTGACTTTGAGTTCTTAGGGTTTGAGAGAAATGTGTGAGAAAATATCTAAAAAGCATGGGAGTTTTACGTGTTAAAAATCTGATTTTTGCCCCTTTTTATGGGACTTGGGGTCATCCTTAGCCATTCTTTGCATTTAATGCAATATGTGGCTTTAGTCAATGGAAGAATGGGTCATTTGACCCATTCTTGACCCATGTTTTCTTCTCATTTTGGGCCTCTTTTTTAGCCCAATTCACTTAACCCAATGAAATTAATAATTTCTCATGTTTAAGCTGTCTTATACGTATTACAATAATATTCCCACTTATACTATTCATATTCGTAGCCTCAATTCCAAAAACAAGTGATTCTAGCCACGTTTGGCTTATTTTGACCTTAAGGGCAAAACTGTCATTTTTACTCCAAATTCGTTCTCGAGTAAAATTATCATACCAATAAAATATTTCATTCATTTCATGTATATTCTCATGGTTGTAGAAGAAACGGGGAAAAAATCGACTCGGTACGACCACGGATACCCTTAGGACTTATAAATTTCCAACTTTCGAAAAAGTGGAAAAACCAAGGTGGCACACTCCTGGGAGAACCAACTTGACGCCTATGGGATAAAAATTTTAGCCCAGAGTGGCGTGGAACGGTCCCAAATGCGCCCCATACTTAGTTTTTTCGAAAATTCCATTTTTCGACTTCTCTTCGCGGGTTTGGTTAGATACTTCAAGTCCTATTCTTTAACTTACTTCTCAACCTTAATATAATTTGTTTAGGGGTCCTCTTAGCCTCGTTTTGAACCCCACAAATGTTCCATGAAAATCATAAAACACCTCCTATGAAGGTTTAATCACATATAAGAGGGCCAAATTCAATAATCTCATCAATAGCATTACAAAAGACTTATGTATGGCTCTCGACACCTAAGTAAGCATTGCTCAGCATCGTCAAGTAGGATTAGGAAGGTATGGGGTGTTACATTCTTCCCCCCTTAGAAACAGTCTTCCTCGAATGTTAGTAACATCGCCTCATATATATCTCATGCATCTCTATACTCACATATATATACACATACACATATTACTTCCCGATACTTTCTTGTTATTGCTCCAATTCCGCACTTTGAATTTTTCTTCCGTTTGAAACCATTACGGGTATTCCGACTTTATCATTTCTTTGGCTCTCCACGTGCTTCCTTCTATTTGTCACTTCCTATAACGTACCTTTCCTAATATTTTCACTTACCCCTCTATCATAGTAATTTATATCTCGTAATAAGTAAGACTCTCCATAATTTGCACATTTTCAATAAAAACAATGGATCTCGACATATGACTTGTATTAGCTTGTAGCTACTATTGTACCACCTTAATCTTCTCTCTAGCCTAGTGAACAAAATCCAACCCCCAAGCAAGGTAGTTCCATTTGCTTTAAACATTCGTCCATATAAACCTTTGTAAGGTACCATTTTTGGATACTTGAATAATAGATACTATTGTAAGCACATCCAATAAGGGGTAGATGATCATACACTGTGTAAGCTAGTTACATATTTCAAGTGTATGGATGATACGTTCTGCTTGTCTACCTGTTTATGGATGAAAAACTGTACCCAAATTCACTTGTATACCCAACCTTTCTATATATATATATATTTTTTATTTTATTTTTTTGACTGTTACCTCATCCAGTTGCCGATCATTAATACGCATTCTCAATGTGCCATTTCTCTTGTGTGCAAATAACACTGGGGCACCCTACAGGGACATACTAAGTCTTACCAACTGACATGCATATACCTTTGACATAGCTTTCCTTACGTCAGGATAGGAAAAAAAATTATCTTTCCGTTCAAGGACGGTCTTTTGTGGAAGAACAATAGAAATATATTTTCGTGTCTTGACAATCTTCGTGACATACAAGAAGTCAACCTATTCATACCCATTACAACACTAAAACTCTTTCATTTCCATCTCCATCAGATCAACCATCATAACATGATCAAAAACATCTACTATACCATTACGATATACTCTTTTATCTTAGATTCACCAACTAGTGTATAAACTCCAATTAGCATAACTAGTAATTTTGGTTTCTTTCAAATTTGTTCCACAATCAATGGTGTAACATATCATAAGGGAGCATACGGGTCATTCAATATATATACATCATGGTAATATACCTAAATACCTGTATCGTCGTCAGGAGATGTTCCCTCATTCTGTCGGTGCACTAAAGCATAAGTGCGATTCTGGACCCCACTAGTACTGGCTGCTCCTCTGGCGCCTCTGCCACAACCAACAGACTGTACACTTTGGTCTAAATAAGGAACCGATGTTGTTGATGCCCCAATAGACCCCGCAGGTCGTACCATACTACCCAAGCCTCGTCATGGACAGTCTCTCATTATGTGACCGGGCATACCACACCAACAACAAGCATTCGTCCCCCTACGACATTCACCTTCATGAAATCGTCTGGAAAACTGGCACAGTGGGCGAGAAGACCCTGCTGTTTGTGAATCTGGCATCCTACCACTCTGCCCAATATGACTGTCTCTGAATCCTCAAGAGTGAGATGGAGCACCTGTTGTGGAATAAGAGAATGAGGGTCTAGGCGGTAACATTTGAGATCCAGATCCTCCTGGGGACACTATAGACTGCCCCATGGATCTTGCCCTTTTTATTGGCCCTTCCTCAGCTTTCTGTATCCTCTTTCTTTGCCCTTGGTCTTCCATTTTCTGTGCAAAGGCCTGAATTCTCGCTATATCCATATCTCAATTTAAGGCAGCAATACTGCAATCCCATACCAAATATGGCTCTAGTCTGTCCACATATCTATGGACCCTGTCTGTCATCGTAGCCACCACATTTAGCGCATATCGAGCCAATTCAAGTTATATTCTCTGACACTCAAATTTCCCTGACGTAGATTTAGGAATTGGTCCCCTCGTGCCTCTCGGATCTCATAATAAAGATAATGATCGAGGAAAGCCACTTTAAACTCTTCCCATGTAGGTGGATTTACACCAATATCACGGGATTTCTTCCAATCCTCGTACCATAATATCGCCTTTCCTTTCAGCCTATACGCGACAAGTTCAACTGTTTCGACCCCTGTCACATGCATGACTTCCAAGGCCCTCTAAATTTGATCCACGAAGTCCTGTAGATCTGTTTTCTGATCTGACCCAGTGAAAATAGGAGGGTCAAGTTTTAAGAAATCCTGTGTCCTGCGACTTGCCATTCTAGCCGCATCATCATCATGTGTCATTGCACCAGCTCATCCCTGGATTTGTGCCGCCACTAACTGTGTCAACATATGTATAGCATTCCTAAGATCTTGATCTCTGGCAATCATCGGTGGTTCTGCGGGTACTTCTCTACCAATTGGCTCTTTCGGAACTGGAATGCGATGATATTTCAGCATTCGCTCCACCTTGACTAGCTTGGTCAGGTGGTAATCTGCTCATTCCTTCTCCAGCAGGAACATCAACCTGCTTCCCTTTACCCATTCCTCTTCTAGTGTTCGGCATTGTTACTATATCACAGAGAAATATTTACCATGGTCAGACACAATTCAACTTATAACACTGGCTCTATTGCACGATCTGGAAGTGAAGACAAGAAATAACATCCTAAATGTCCCGTAGCCTCCTACTTATAAATGTGGTGCACAACACATCGATAAGTAAGACTCTACTCAGACACGGCTTTGTAGACACCCATAGACCAACCTGCTCTGATACCACTTTTGTCACGCCCCAAATTCCAACGAGGCGTGATTGGCTCCCGAAGCCGATAAGGCCCGAGAGAACCAATCTTTGCTCATGAACATTCGCATGCATCACCTCATATGAATCTTATTACATCTTATGCAACTATGCGGAAATCATAGACATGGAAACATATATCGTAGCTATATATGTAAATCATGGTCGTCTGAGCCATCAAGTCAAAACGACATGCACTTTCACATTTATACACCCACATCCGTCTACAAAAGCCTCTAACAAATGTATTGACCAAAATGAACTAAAAGTCGGGATAAGTCCCCGCTTTATACAACATGTCCAAAATCAAAACACATGTACAATAGTGACTCTGAGAAACCCCGAACTAACTGGAGCTCACCAAAGATCTGCAACACTGACAATCTACTGTGGAGGCCTACTAGGACCTGCTCCTGCAGCAAGTAAGGTAAATTCCCCAAAAGGGGTCAGTACGAAGAATGTACTGAGTATGTAAGGCCATATGAAACTTGTAAGATATGAAAATATGTCAAGAACTCAAGTTCAAATGCATAACCATTATAGGTAAATCACAATGTAGATGAGTCACTGTTCTGTACTTTGGAAGCCATGTATTTTACATTCATTCTTTCTCTTGCTTTTACTTTACTTTTACATCACTCGTACACTTTCTGGGCCCACATCATGCAAGTGTTCTTTTCATCCCATGGATAACATATCATCATCATGCATGTATTCTTTCACCCCATGGATAAGATTATATTGTCATGCAGGCGTTCTTGCATCCCATGGATAAATGGCCATCATCACGCGGGCGTTTGCGCCCCATGGATAAACTATCATCATCATGCGGGTATGTGTACCGCATGGATAACACATGCGGGTGTTCTTGCACCCCATGGATAGAATAACACAACCAATATGCATTACTTTATTCTTACTTCATTTCTTTACTAGAAGCTTTGGATCAATAATCAATGAGTGAGAGACATATGAATAACTTGGAAATATAACATTATTAGAACCATAACACCATGGGAACCATTGGACAATAATCCATGAACAAGAGACATAAGTATAATCACTATTGGAACATTGGATCGTAACCTTATTGAGCTTTTGGAACATTAACCATGAATATGAGACATGAGATTCACCAATGATCAATGAGTAGGAAATATATAACAATGACCATGGATAACCGGATATGGGATACCTTAGCACATTTTGGGATAGGAATAGTGAAATAGCAATGTGGATACTATTTGCCGCAGAAAAGATACGGACAGAGTAACCTTACATACCTTATCTTCCCAATGTAAGTACACAATCAAATATGTGAGCGCAACACTTCCGCTCTTCTTTAAGTTTCACTCTACATCACAAGTACATAATGGAACAGACATTAACCACCAACTACCTTACAAATGCATACAATAACAATAAGTCACACGTTTGGCTTTAACATTTTATTTCTTTCTCTACAATACCATTTATGGCATGGTCATATCAATAATACCAAAACATCCCCATCATTGACCAAAGTATCATAAACCACTAGTATGTCACACCAAGTTCATACTTTCCACTCTCCATCATCACCACATCATAATTATACCATCAATTACTTTACAAATGCATATCGTACCAATGAGTTACATGTTTGCCTTTAAACATGCCATTTCCCCTTGAAAATACCATTTATGAAATTATCTTACCAAATATCCCACAATATTCACAACATTTACCAATACATGATAATCAACACATTTCACCACAACACTTCTCCTTTACACTTTCTTATTCACACCACATCACAAATAACCCATCAACTTACCATAATACACCTCATAGCACATATCGGCCAAAATACCACAATATTCACTTATAGGAAAATAACAAGTTTCATAACAAAATAACACCATAAACGTTCATATTTTATCAACACCATGATCTTTCATCAAAGGCACAAGTCCTAATTCAAGCTTGAATCTCATGGATCACAAATCTTATATAAAAACACAAAGTACCATGTCCAACAATTCCAAGCATAACCAACATGATTTACATACTCTTTAATGCTTATAATATATTAATCCATAACAATAATCACTTACCCAATCTTGAAAAGTGATGATTTTTCTCCAAGAATTGACTTTGAGTTCTTAGGGTTTGAGAGAAATGTGTGAGAAAATATCTAAAAAGCATGGGAGTTTTACGTGTTAAAAATCTGATTTTTGCCCCTTTTTATGGGACTTGGGGTCATCCTTATCCATTCTTTGCATTTAATGCAATATGTGGCTTTAGTCAATGGAAGAATGGGTCATTTGACCCATTCTTGACCCATGTTTTCTTCTCATTTTGGGCCTCTTTTTGAGCCCAATTCACTTAACCCAATGAAATCAATAATTTCTCATGTTTAAGTCATCTTATACGTATTACAATAATATTCCCACTTATGCTATTCATATCCGTAGCCTCAATCCCAAAAATAAGTGATTCTAGCCACGTTTGGCTTATTTTGACCTTAAGGGCAAAACTGTCATTTTTACTCCAAATTCGTTCTCGAGTAAAATTATCATACCAATATAATATGTCATTCATTTCATGTATATGCTCATGGTTGTAGAATAAACGGGGCAAAAATCGGCTCGGTACGACCCCGGATACCCTTGGGACTTAGAAATTTCCAACTTTCGAAAAAGTGGAAAAACCAAGGTGGCACGCTCCTGGGCACGCCAACTTGCTTCCTATAGGCTAAAAAGTTTAGCCCAGAGCGGTGTGGCACGGTCCCAAACGCGCCCTATACTTATTTTTTTCGAAAATTCCATTTTTCGACTTCTCTTCGCGGGTTTGGTTAGATACTTCAAGTCCTATTCTTTAACTTACTTCTCAACCTTAATATACTTTATTTAGGGGTCCTCTTATCCTCATTTTGAACCCCACAAATGTTCCACAAAAATCATAAAACACCTCCTATGAAGGTTTAATCACATATACGAGGGCCAAATTCAATTATCTCATCAATAGCATTACAAAAGACGTATGTATGGCTCTCGACACCTAAGTAAGCATTTATCAACATCGTCAAGTAGGGTTAGGAAGGTACGGGGTGTTACATTTCACTCCTTCTCAAGAACTACCAAGTATTTTGCATAGAACTCACGAACCATGATAGGGTAGTACCATCTAGGATGTGTGCTTATCCAACCCAAATTATATTCGTTGAATCGTTGCTCAATGTCCAGGTACTCGGTCAATTTAGTTGTGATAATCTAAAATTCTTCACCAAATGGTTTATTTAAACTCCTTTACTTCATCGGTATTAGGACATCATGGTAGTATTTTTCTGCCCTCTCTATTTTCCAATGAATATTTTCTCTAACCCTCAGGGCCTTAGTTCTAATAACTTCACCCCTCTCTTGTTCATGTTCTATTTTTAGATTTTTGGTGGCCTTAGAACCACCTTTCTCATTGAGGCCCGAGATCGAACTGTCACTACTCTCTTCATCGCTACTAGATACCTCACTTGACGACTCATCCTCTCCTCGGACTAGGAGGCATGAGCATGTTTCTTTTTGCTTTGTCTAGTGTTGTATACTAGTTCCTCAATTTCGTAAAACTTATTTTCTGGTTCATCTCTAAGTCTTGAGGTTGAGTTGTCCCTTGCTTGCCTTTTTCGTGCTCCACCTCTAGCTGTTTGTAGCTTTTGAGAAATTGTACCTGTGGAGGGAAACCATTAGTCATTTTACAAGGCAACACATTAGAGTAATATGCTTGAAATTAAAACTGCTTATTCTTGACAGGTAGGGGTGATGGTTTGTCACATTTGTGATAGTTTGTCAACCCAAACCGTCAGGTCTTTCTAGTAAACTAGTACCACATGATGTCTAGCCTTGATGATTCGTCATAAGCCTGACAGGTCTACTATTGAACCATCGGGCATAAAAAGAATGCACAAGGATTTTCTTTGTTGTGACTGTTTGCTTGTCAGAATGTCACCCTTGTGACATTTTGTCACTTGAGACGTCAGGGCTTACTAGTTAACCCTTTATTTAATGGGGCATTTTTTCAAACATTTTGTGTGCACTCATTACTTCTTGCTAACTCTTTCAAAGTTTGAGCTTATTTTACAACTCCAGTTGTACCAAATCATTTATTTCATCTGGGCTACTCAAAATTCACCCATTTGGTTTCCCACAAAATTAATTTGAGCACAACACAACCATGCTATTTGAGCACAACACAACCATTTTCTAAGTTATATATAAGAGCAATGGTTGTGTTGTCTCCAATTCACCATCAACTACATATCAAAAGATGAGAAGAAACAAAATTTAAACTAAAGTGAGAGCAAATTATGTATGCACATACCTGGAAAAGAGATGAATAAGAAAACTTTAATTAATGATCTTGAGCATATGCTTAAATTTATGAGATAAAGGAGAAGGTATGTGAGACTTTAGGTGTTGGAGAGATTGGTTTTGTAGCGATTTGGTTCGGGTAATGGTTGTAAATTCTTTGTGAACGTAGGTGATTGATTGTTATGGGAGTTATAGTATTGGGTAGTGGGGATTTGAAGTTTAAGAGGGTTAAACTTAGAAGAGAAACTGATAAATTTGAATCATCTCTCTTAAATGCCTTAGGTTATAATTGGGTTTGGATTGGGTATCGGTTAGTAGGGTTTTATTATTATTGGATCAGGTTGGGTCATAAAAATTACAAAGGGTTATTTAAACTTACCTGTGACACCTTTCCTAATGGTTTGTCAAGACGTGATGGTTTTTTGGGTGAACCATCAGGCATAAATAGATTTCATCCTAATTGGATCACATCTGATGGTTAGGTTAACGGTTCGTTAAGAAGCCTATGGCTCGTCACTTGAACTATCAACCCTTAACCAGAATGACCCTTTTATTTACCACTTATGGAAGTTAGGTTGACAACTCGGTAGAGCTTTGGAAGTTTTTCAAGTGAGACATCAGACCTTAACCAGAATAAGTGATTTTCTTGTGCTTTATGGCGGCTCAGGTTTACGATTCGTCAGGCCTCTGGCGTTTAGGCAGATGAACCATCAACCTTAAGTACATTTCAACCTTCTACTTCTTCATCTGGAACTTTTTTTCCTGCACACTTAGCATACACATCAACTATGCTCAATAATGACATCCTATATTAAAATTATTTTACAACAACACAATGCGTGTTGCCTCCTACTAGCATTTGATTTAACGTCGCAACATGACTCGGGTATCTTCATTACTCATACTTTGTCAAGATACACCAGTGGTAGAAATTTTACCTCTTCCAGCAGACCAACATATTATTTGGCCCATTGACCGCTTACCTTGAACGACTTCCCATCCTTATTTTCTAGCTCTACTACTCCGGATGGAAACACTTGAATAACTTTGAATGATCCAGACAATTTTGATTTTAGCTTGACCGAAAACAATTTAAAGCTTGAGTTGAACGATCACACTAAGTCACCCACCTTGAATTCATTCTTTTCAAATCTCATATAATGATACAACTTTATTTTCTCTTTATAGAGGGCAGCCCTCTTATTAGCAAAAGTCAAAACTCATCCATTTCATTCAATTGTTCCAACTTCAAGTCACCAGCCTCACTCCAACTTAAATTAAACTTTTTTAGCGCCCGCAAGGCTTTTTGCTCAAGTTCTTCTGGCAAATGACAAGATTTATCGAAGACTACTTGGTAAGGAGACATACCTATTGGCATTTTGAAAGTAGTGCGATAAGCCCATATAGAATCATTAAGTTTTCGGGACCAATCACTTCGGTTAGAATTTACAGACTTAGGCAATATCATATTAATCTCTCAATTCGATACCTCTACATGCTCACTGGTTTGTGGATGATAAGGAGCGGCCACTTTATGTTGTTTCACTCCATATTTGGCTAGAGCTTCATAGAACATCTTGTTACAAAAGTGGGATCCTCCATTGCTTATAATCGTATGTGGAGTACTAAACAGGGAGAAAATGTTCTTTTTCAAGAACGTCACCACTCTCTTTCCTTCATTGTTTGCTAAATCCACTGCTTCAACCTATTTGGACACATAGTCCATTGCCACCAAGATATATTTTTGCCTATAGAAACTCACAAATGGGCCCATAAATTTGATGCCCCACATATCAAATAATTCTACCACCAATATTTTAGAGATGGGCATTTCTTGATTTTGAAATATCGAACCCTTCCGTTGACAATGATGAAAAGATTTGGCAAAGTCTTGGGCATCCTCATGAATAGTGCACCAATAATACTCATATTGCAATATTTTCCTAGCCATGTGATCACCCGTATGATGCCCCCACTAGGGACGAGTGAAAAGCCTACAAAATGTTCAGCATTTCCATCTCTGGTAAACATCTCTTGATGATATTGTCAGCACATAGTATAAACAGATAGGGCTTATCCCAGAAGTAATTGCTCACATCAAGTAGAAGTTTCTTTCTTTGATGGAAGCTTAAGTCTTCTTGTATCATGTCACTGATTAAGTAATTAGCAAAATCCGCATACCAGGGCACAAGGTCAAGAGAACCCGCAAGTACTTGTTCATTTGGAAATGTGTCATCAATCTCTAGATCATCCAACCATTTTTCCTCATTCTCAAGTATAGACAAGTGGTCAGCTACTTGATTCTTATACCCTTTTTGGTCTTTGACTTCAAAGTCAAACTCTTATAGCAGTAACACCCATCTAATCCATATGTACCTTAATACATCATGATCCATATGTACCACAACCTTAGTGCCCAGCATATATTCCTAAAACTTCAAAATGCCGTAAACAACAACAAGTAGCTCCTTTTCCGTAACCGTATAGTTCTTTTGCACTCTATTTAGTGCCTTGATAGCGTAGTAAATGGGGTGAAAAAGCTTCTCATGTTTCTTTCCAAGTAAAGCTCCAAGTGAAACCCCACTTGGCTTCACACATTACCTCAAACGGTTGAGACTAATCTGGACCAATAATAATAGGAGAAACTACTAATTTTTTGTTAAGGCACTCAAATGCCTTCAAGAAATCACCATCTAATACGAATTTGACTTTATTTTCCAATAGTTTGCACAATGGATTTGCAATCTTGGAGAAGTCCTTAATAAATCTCCGGTAGAAACCTACATGATCGAGAAAACTTCTAACTCCCTTCACCGAGATTAGTGGGGTTAGCTTTTTAATCAGCTCTATTTTGGATCGATCTACTTCAATTCCTTTCTCAGAAATCTTTTGTCCCAATACAATGCCCTCTTTAACAATAAATTGGCATTTTTCCTAGTTGAGCACAAGATTGAAATTTTCAAATCGTTGCAAGGCATTGCTCAAATTTGCCAAGCACTTTTTAAAAGTATCGCTGACCACAGAGTAATCATCCATAAGCACCTCCAAAGTGTATTCCACCATATCTGAGAAAATTGATATCATATACCTTATAAAGGTTACAGGAGCATTACATAACCCAAAGGGCGTCCGCTTGAAGGCAAACATCCCATAAGGGCATGTAAATATAGTCTTCTCTTAGTCTTCGGGTGTAATGGATATTTTAATATACCCTGAATAACCATCCAAAGAGCAATACTAGACTCTTATTACCAACCTATCAAGCATTTGGTACATAAATGGCATTAGAAAGTGATCCCAAAGAATCCAATAATTCAGCTTTCGATAATCCGTGCAAACTGCCAACCAGTGATCGACCTTAATGGAATCAACTCATTTTTCTCATTTACCACCACCGTCATGCCCCCTTTTCTTTGGGATATACTGAACAAGACTTACCTACTTACTATTTGAGATTGGGTAAACAACTCCTACATCGAGACACTTGATTTTCTCTTTTTTTACCACCTCTTGCATTGGTGGGTTAAGTCTTCACTTATGTTCAATGGTGGGTATACACTCTTCCTATAACTAAATTTTATGTGTACATATTCCTGTTGGAATTCCAATAATATCGTTGATTGTCCTTCTTATTGCTCGTTTGTATTTTTACAATATAGGAAAAATTGCTTCTACCTGCCATTCTATCAAGTCAGTAACTAGAATCACATGTAATATGTTCTTCTCACCCAAAAATACATATCTATGATGGCCCGACAACTCTTAAGCTCTAATACTTGTGGCTCCTCTACAGATGGTTTAGCTGGAGAAGTTGGCCTATTTTTCAAATCGAGGTCCAACTTCTTTGGGGCATAAGAATACGACCCCATTCTAGCCAATGCACTAACTGTCTCATCATAATCTTTGATTTCACCCCCATCTAAATTCATCATCACAGTAGCCAAGGATTCTGACCCTTTTAGATTATTATATTATTTTAGTCCCGAATTCGATCTCGGGTAATGGGTTTACAAATTTAAAATCATTTTGCCTCGAATCAAGTTCAAGCAATTATTAAACTCTTATTTCTCTTTGGTACTAGATGGAGTATATTGGTTATGATGGTTACTGAAAGTCCTGGTTCAGGACCAGACAGTGTATATGGATATCCCGAGTCCCCTATGGGACCCTTAATTCGATGAGTCACGGTACCAAAGAATGATGGTCATCATAGGTCCTGCATTTGTGAGCTACTGAGATGGAGGAGGTATATATACTTGGTGCATTTTGTTACTTGATTTGTTGATGGTACTGGATTATCCTTGCATTCATTCATTATTATACATTGCATAACACCAGCATGGTTGTTTGGCATTTGTATCTATCGGTCTTATGGATGGTTATATAGGTGCAAGTTATGGTTGTTGTTTGCTGAGTCTTTGTTTGTGCCTTCTGAGCTTTTGGGGGCTCGATTAGGTTATTATTTGTCTAGGATACAATTACATATTTACGAGTTATTATAGTTCATGGCAGGTTGGTTACAGATTGGTACTTGAGGTTGTAGGTATGCTTTCGAGTTCCCTTATTCTTTATTACGCTAAGAATTGATTATCTTTAGACGATCTCAGGCCTACGCACATTTCAGTTAGGGATCGTGATTATGCTAGTGTTAGATCCCTTATTGCTTATGACCCAAGTGATGTTAGATTAGCTCCCTCAGAGTAGTATCATTGTATTGGGTTTTCCATAGAGCACAGTTATATATATATTCTTCTTTGGCTACTATTTGTATATTATTCCCTTCCTTCCTACTATAATCATATATTGTATATCTCTTTCTTCTTTGTACTATTGCATATGGACTAGTTACTTATGGAATCGTTCTTCATCCCTGATTGTTGGTAGTACCTGATAGTTTACCTTTACTTTTACATTAGCACTTTTATGTTTCATTTCCTTAGTGTAGTTATATTCCTGCTTAACATGTTATTTATACCTACATTATCTTTGGAGTTTAGTCGGTTGATGCCTACTGAGTACCTCATGTTTGATACTCATACTACACTTCTGCAGCCTGCAGATCATAGTACGAGTTCTCTCCGTTGATGTGTGCATTGTGTAGAGTAGCTGTGGATCAGATATTTGGGGTAAGCTCCTGACAACAAAGTTGTCCCTACTCTCTCTCTTACTATTAGACTGATCTCTATTTTTTTATTTTAAAGATGACTTTGTATATATTTACTATGTATTCTATTTTATACTCTTGTTGTATTAGAAGCTCTTGTACTGACCTTACCAGGTTTTGGGGATGTTTTTACTTCCTTCTTATATATTCTTCTCTTTTATTTAGTTTTCCTTCCATTTTTTTTATTTGTTCGTTATGAGCTGTTCTGGACTCTGGGTTGGCTTACCTACTGGTGGGTTATGGTATGTGCCATCATGACCTGAGAAAATTAGGTTGTGACAAATTGGTATCAAAGGCTAGGTTAACCAGTGTTGTTGGTACAAAAGCTAAGTGACTACTAGAGTCCTGTGGATCAGTACGGAGACATCTATATTCTATCTTCGGGAAGCTACTTGACATTCCTAGGAAATTCTATTCTTTGACCCCCTGTCGTGTGTCTGTACTTCTATGAACCTCTAAGTACTTCTTTTGACTCCACTCTTTCTTAGATGGATAGCATGAGGTTGTCGATAGATGCATATGAATCTTTTATACGTGTTATCGATGTTTCAGGTCAGCATCGAGTTAAGGAGTTAGAGAGTAAAGTCGAGGATCTTTAACATCAGCCAAAAGGTTCTAGGGCTAGTCTAGGCTCTGACAGAGTTTGTGACTGCCTCAGCTTTTCATGATATTATGTTAGGGATTCTGAGTCTTTTTAGGGATACTTCACAGTCAGTGGTCGTGCTCGGTACACCAAGTGGTTCGCAGGACAGAGTTGGGTCTGTTGGTGTTCAGCAGGGCTCTTTCTCAGTTTCAGAGTATGTGATTGGTTTTCTCGAGGGGGCTAGACATGCCCCCATGTTATTTCCTATATAGCATGAGTTGGTGCGGGAATTTATCAAACGGTTAGCTTTACCACTCCTCTTAGTGCCAGAGCATTTGATAGCAGCTGGGTATACTTTACTTTAGGTTATTAACCACACGAGAACTATAGAGATGACATGTCTTGAGATATATGGAGGTGCTGGTAAGAGGCCACATCAGCAGTACAGTGTTAGTGGTATTCTTCCCTAAGGTAGGGATCCTCCCAGTAGAGGTCAGCATCTCTTGCCGCCTATCAAGTTCATACAATTATCACCTCAGATTATAGGTGACTCTTAGATAGGTCGTGGTGGCCACAATGGACAGAATTCTTGTAAGACATTATAAGGTTACCGATCTAGGTCTTCAAGCCATGGCAGCCATTCTAGGTGGCAGGCATAGTGTATTAGAGAGTTCCAGAGGCATGTTTTGGTTGTGGTGAGATTGGTCATTACTCTAGAGACTGTCCCCAGCATGGGATTATTGTACAATCAGTGCAGCCAGATCAGTCCCTTAGAGTTGTGGTACCTTAGGGCAGTGGTAGTGTACTTAGTATCTCTGCTGGTCGTTCAGACGCTCAGTCCAGGTTTGCATTCAGATTCGTACTTATTTAGACAGGTAGGGACCATGGCTTCAGATTCCATTGTTATAGGTGCAATTTTGATTTACTATTATTTAGTTTCTATTTGAATTGAGTTGGGGTTTTCATACCCATTGGTGTTCACATACCTTGATGTTACTATATTTATTGTGTGAGCCATTGTGTAGATTTATACATATATGGCTACCCCATAGTTTATTCTTTTAGTAGTGGATCGGTATTGTGATTGTCTTGGGGAGTAGCACTTAGGTAAATCCCTTTTTTTATTTTGGCATATTGGCCTTGATGTGATCCTAGAACGGTACTGGGTATTTTTCATTTTTGTGACACCTACATTTTATATGTTGTTACCATTGGTATTATTTTAGCTTTGATTGATCCTTACTTGATAGACGGCTAGACTAGCGTTATCTATTTAGTATCTCTTTTTTCCGCCACTCTTGTCCATTTGGCTTAGATGTCTACCTTGGTTGTGGTTTTCCATTTATCGTTTGTAAGGTAAGGTCGGTTATTGAGAGGGTTGTGTAAATGAAGATTTTTTTTCGTGGTTATGGTGTAATTCCAGCATTGGCAATCCTTTTCTATGGTCCGTTCCTAAGGTTGGTAAGACTTAGGTTTGTTCATCCAGTTTGGCTGGTTCACCATCCGGTAGTGGTCGTGATCTTGGGGTTGGTGTTGTGTTGGGTACTTAGGTTTTTTTGAAATGACGTTCATGGTTCAGTTGAGTTGAGGGAAGATTGAAAGGGTAATTTCAGTAGCTTCCAATTGAGGAATTTTTTTTGCATAGTGTGATTTTGTGGGATGATTTTGCTTGTTGTAAAAGGATGGTTGTGTGTTCTTCTATATCAGTTGTCCACAACCAAAGGGTGTTACTCTAAGGAGCGAGTATCAGTGACCATATTTCCAAAGTTGCTTGAGATTTGGATATTATTAGGACTCTTCACAGTCCCCATGGGTTCTTAATTATTCCTTCGTCTTGCCTATGTTCTGAAGCAGGGGAGGATTGTTTAATCGTATGTTTCGCCTATGATGTAACTCATTTTTTATTGTGTTCCTTGCCGGCACCTTAGCTTTAGCCCTTATGGGGGACGTTGGGCATGTGCTTAGTTTTTAAAAGTGAGATTGGCTTGGGTATTTGAAATTCTCGAAGATTTATTAGTTCTAATTTTGATTTTGACTGTTTTAGATTACGACCTGAGAGTTGTGTTAGATTTTTTTATTTGGATGGTTGTTCGCCTGCTGGATCATTTTGGGCAGTTTAGGCCAGGTGGTTCAGATCATTGATAAGCTTATTGCTATGGATTGTGTATCAAATTTGTAGCCTATGTTTTGAGGGTTTGATTCAATTGAGACATATTTGGTAGAAAGACAAGGCCTACTCACTACTCATCTATTTAGTTCTCTTCAGTTCACAGAGATTGACTTAGATGATGTTTTAAAGATGGTGCGTTGGCACATGTTGTTGGTTTCTAGTACTTCTAACCTTGGTTCTCAATTTCATCGGGCTTTTTGGAAGACTACTCAGTGGGAGATGGGTATCCGAGTTGAGTTTAGAGTAGATTTTCACCCTTTAGTCAACTTTCAGTTAGAGTGGATTGTTCATGTTCTTGAGGCTGTGCTTTGGACTTATGCAATTCATTTTGAGGGTCATCGGGACCAGTTATTGACTTTAGCAGAGATTACAAATATTAGTCACCACCATTTTGGTATTCAGGTGAGACCTTATGAGGCATTGTTCTTATGCTAGTCCGTGGGGATTTCTGGTGGGTCAACTTCATACTTTTGTGGTTAGTTATAATGTTATTATGCAGATAGGACTCGGATGATACTGGAGAGATTCAGTGTAAGTTCGGAGTAGACAATAGGTAACAAGAGAATGTTCGATTTTGAGTTTGGAGTTGCCTCTATGGTTCATCTGTTGGATTGAATTTAGCCTGGTCGACTATTTGCTTAGTTGTGCTTGTATCAGTGTGATGTCAGTATACTTTGATTTGGGTCTTGCGTACTTTGGTCGAGCTCGGTTCAGTTGGAGGTTAGCCAGCATTTGAAGATGAGCTAGTGGTTATTTTGAGCTTATATTCCGTAGAGGCACTATTATGTCCGGAAGGGTGTCTGGGGAACCTTGCGGGGCATGCGGACCCAGTACCCTCACCTTCTTGAGTTTTTGTGGCTTTTTTTATTCCTTGACTTTCGAGAACGAAAGTCCTTTTAGTTGTGGGTGTTGTAATGACCTCTAGGTCATTTTTCAATTTTCATGCATTTCTGGTATTTTGAGCTTCCCGATAGTTTCTACCTGTTATTTATAACCTTCAAGGACAGGTGGTTCGGTTTTTGGGTAATTCATTTAAGAATGTCATTAATACCGAGTTTATTCTAAAATGTTTAATATAAATTAGAGTTTAGTAAATTTATAATTTTTATTTTTATTGCCTTTCTAAAATATTTTTGATATTTATAAAAATTCTTTAGTTATGATATATTTATATTATTTTATAATAGTTTTATAAGTTATTAATATTTTAAACGGAGATAGTGAGTCTAGTTAAGTTGAAAAATTCTTATTATATAATAGAGACTTTATTCAAAATAATTTTCTATTAGTTGTGGTATATTCAAAAAAATTGTATTTATTTTACCACAAATTTACGCAATATCCGAGTGCATACATAATTGGATAAAATAATAAATTATTGGAACTAGAAGTGAAGGAATGACACAACATGTGAGTAGAAACTAGGTGGCATCTAACTTTATTTTATACTTGACACATTGCATTTCTTTATTTCTAACACTTATCCATTAGGGTTATAGTGGCATTTTCATCAGATCCTTATGTTAAGAATATCAGTATATGTTGCCAACTATCTCTCATCATTTATACATGAATATTTCAATATGGATAACTGCAAACGTATAAGCTCATATGTATATGATACATTGAGGAGTTCAGTGGAAGAAAGTACTTTATTGGTTTATAAGATTACCGAAGGAAAATCAATTATTTTTATCAAGTTATTCTAGCTCAGGTCCTAGTTGGACATCATTTGGAGACTGCTCGATAAGGCCAGGTTTCGGCGCAGTGTTCACGAGTTTAGCATTTGGAATCCAGGTAGGCTACGGTTTACTATTGTGTATTGTATAGATTGCATACTAGGCAAGGGATTATAGTATAGGTTTATAGCTAGTTGTACCATGATTTGACCGGTCTAGGGGATTTAGAATAGAATTGTAAATTGAGCCTTGAACTAACGGTACCCGCTATAGCTATAGGATATCGTTAAGTCTGATTATTTATTTTCATAACCTTAGGTTGACATTAAGAACCCTTAGTATAAGATTTACAGAATTACTTAGTGATTTAGGCGATATCCCTCAATTAGATCCTCCCAGTAGCTTGATGGTTGTATTTATCTTAGTCCTGCTGAGTTATAATATTATTATCCTGCTAAATTGTATATTATTGGGCCCGAAACCGTGGTTACGATACTAGTTGGATACCACATTAGTACTCAATCCTTTGAAAGGACATGAAAATAGTTATGGATGCGTAGACGCTTACGGTTGTCTTATCTAGATACTGGTGATGACATGCATACATTTAGATGGATTTACACTTATTTAGTGGTACGATTCTGATTAGAACAATGATTTTACTACTGTTTTCTTAAAAGGAATTTATTCCCACTTTTTCTTAACTTTTAAAATTGATTCTCTGAAAATGGAAGTCGTACCACCCTTATTAGTGGATTATGATATTTTAAACTAAATATACTACATGAAAATTTGACCCATGCTTATTTTGGTCTATTATTGATTGACTCATTTTCACACTACTTATTTCACTATGGTCAAGGGAGATTCCGAACCTTTTATATTATCATATTATTTTAGTCCCGGATTCGATCTCGGGCGATGGGTTTATAGATTTATTCTTATTTAGCCTCGATTCAAGTCCGAGCAATTATTACACTCTTATTTATCTCCGGTACTAGATAGAGTTGATTGGTTATAATGGTTACTGGAAGTCCTATTTCGGGACCAGGCAGTGTACATGGATATCTCAAATCCCCTATGGGCCCCTTCATCCGATAAGTTATGGTTCTGGAGAATGATGGTCGTCGTAGGTCCTTCCTTTGTGAGCTACTGAGCTGGAGGAGGTACAAACACATGGTATATTTTTGCACTCAATTGGTTGATAGTACTGGATTATCCTTGCATTCATTCATTATTATTCATTGCCTAACACCAGTATGATTGTTTTGCGCTTGTATCTATCGATCTTATGGGGGCTGTATAGGTACAGGTTATGGTAGTTGTTTGTTGAGTGTTTGCTTGTGCCTTCCGAGCTTATGGGGGCTCGATTAGGTTATTGTTTGTCTGGGCTAGCAGGTTACATATTTACTGGTTATTATTGTATAGTTCATGGCAGGTTGGTTATGGATTGGTACCTGAGGTTGTAGGTACTCTTTCGTGTTCCCTTATTCTTTATTACAGTAAGAATTAATTATCGTAAGACAATCTCATGCCTATGCACATTTCAGTTAGGGACCCTGATTATGCTATTGTTTGACCCCTTATTGCTTATGACCCAAGTGATGTTAGATTATCTCCTTCAAAGTAGTATCTTCATATTGGGTTATCCATATAGAGCAGTTATTATATTCTTCTTTGGTTACTATTTGTATATCATTCCCTTCTTTCCAACTACAATCGTATATCGTGTATCTCTTTATTCATTAAACTATTGTATATGGACTAGTTACTTACGGAACCATGCTTTATCCCTTATTACTGGTAGTACCTAATAGTGTACCTTTACTTTTACATTAGCACTTTTATGTTTCATTCCCTGAGTAGTTTCCTGTAGTTATATTCCTACTTTTCATGTTTTTTATACTTGCATTATCTTTGGAGTTCAGTAGGCCAATGTCTACTGAGTGCATTATGTTTGGTACTCATACTACACTTGTATACCATACAGATCATAGTATGAGTTCTCATCGTTGATGTGTGCGTTGTGAGGAGCAGCCATGGATCGGAGATTCAAGGTGAGCTCCTGACTTCCTGAGTTTTTCACTACTCTCCCTCTTACTTTTAGACTGATCTCTATTTTTGTATTTCAAAGATGGCTTTGTATATATTTACTATGTATTCTACTTTGTACTCCTATTGTATTAGAAGCTCTTGTACTGACCTCACCAGGTTTTGGGGATGTATTTACTTCATTTTTCCTCTTCTTTTCTTTTATTTTGTTTTGTTTCCATTTTTCTTATTAGTCTATTAGTAGTTGTTCCGGATTATGGGTTGTCTTACCTACTGGTGGGTTATGGTAGATGCCATCATGACCTGAGAATATTGGGTCGTGACAAGTTCTGAACTTGGTTTCCTTTGCCATTATCCCGAAAACCCCTCTGGTTATTCAGATAGTTTGCCTCTTTTTTCAGAAGAGGATTTTGCTGCTCTACTTTTTGAACCAACTACTTTTACCTTCTCAACGACTCCAGCCAACAAGTTCTTTGTTAGCAAATCCATCATAGTTTTCATGTGAGCCATATCTTGGTCACGCTCTTCTTCCCTCCGGCATTGTTCGGTTGACAAACCCATAACATATGAATTGCTTGCTACCTCAGAATCCCTAGTATGCCAAGCTCAAAAAGTTTTGGTCAGCCTATCAAGTATCACGATTGCATCCATGAAATTGTGCCCCATAAAAGAACCTCCAGCTGCATTATCAACTGCCGGCTTTGTTTTCGAGTTCAAGACCTGTGAAATGTCTCCATCAGGTGCTCATCAGTCAACTTATGATTAGGACATTGAGCTAATTTTTTCTTGAACCTAAGCCAAGTCCCATGCAATTCCTCATAGCTGCCTGAAGTTGCTAATTTTTCCCTCAACTATAACATCCTAGAAGGTTGAAAGAACCTTTCTAGGAAAGCTCCTTTTAATTGCCTCCAATTTGTTATAAAATTGGGCGCCGACTAAGTTAATAACAAAGTTGCCTTCCTCGATAGAGTCAATGGAAACAACCTCAACCGAATCACATTCTGACTAACTCCTGGGAAATCAAAAGACTTGCACATTCCTATAAAGTTAGCTAAATGAATATTTGGATCTTCACCAGGAAACCCTCTGAATAAACTCTTAAGGTTTAGAAACTGAATCATTATGCTGGTGATATTAAACTTTGTTCCAGGAGCTAGTGGTGGAAGTACAATGGCTCCAAAGGCACTAACCCCATCAAAATCAGCATCGTCAACATCATCAAGAACAAAATTCACAGAAGGTTGCCAACGCCTTTTATCTCTTTGTCACTGATTTTGGTTGGCTGGAGTAACATTACCAACACATTGTTCATTAACAACATCACCCAACTCATCATCACCTAAGTCATCATTATCATCATTTGGTACATAGCTGGGTGAGTTCAGAGTCAACAACAAGTGCAGCAAGTCTTGCTGCTTCCTATTTTTATGCATCCATATGTCTTGTCAAAGTTCTGTTAAGCTCAAGGTCATCAGGTAATAATGGTTCACCCGAGCGTCAAGTACTTGACATGCACAACTATTAACCTACAAATTACAAAAACAAAAACCTAAAGTAAAATTAGGAAACGGGACTAAAAGTCAAATAATCACAATAATTTAATTGACAACCGTATTCCCCGACAATGGATAAAAAATTTGATACGCTCTAATTACAAATCCCTTAAGAAGTGTAAGCGATCGTTGTCAAATATATAACCCAACAAAGGTTGGGGTCCAATCCAACAGGGAATATGGTGATAATTAATCCATACGTAATTCAAATGACTTTTAACTGACAATTTCCATGAAAATGGAAGGGGGTTATGAATTTTTGTAAAAATAATTTCAACTTGTTTCAAGTGATGACAGTTAAATTCATGAACTTTTATTAGTAGGGAGAACAAATTAGGATTGTGTTCACCTTGGCTTCATATCAATTTTGGGTCAAGTCGGTGATGAATTCATGTTAACACTTGTAAATATAATGCAGCAAGTTCAAATGCTTGCTTAAACATTTTCCAACCTAATTAGGTGATTATCCCATTAATTCTTTCGAACTTAAAGTGATGAAAATAATTACTCAATTTTAGCCTCAAGTGATTAATCTAGTTAGAGCATTAATCATTAGACGGAGGTTAGTAGCTCTGAATTCTTGTTGTCAAATCCTTTTTTCAGTATTTAACACCTTTGTTCAAGCAAACCAAACATAGGGCTTATTATAATGTTTTCAACAATTAGAAATCTATAAAGATGAAGGAATTAACAAAACATTCACAAATGTTTTTTGAACTCACAACAACATGAACCCTAGAATTGACAATACGCAAAGGATTTTGCAACCCTAATTATGGGTTTTATAGCCACTCCTAGTAATTGAGAATACAAAAGCAATATATTTCATATGTAAAAGAATTAGTCTTAAAAAGAATGAAAATCAAGCCTTTGGTTCTTCACAAAATAGCATATAAAATACTCCAAATTGTGTTTTTCCAGAGACAAGATTTGTAAAAATATCCAAAGTTCAAATGATGTCGATTCTAAATCCTAGACTAGGTATTTATAGGCTCCAAAAATATGGGTTTTAAAATTTAAACTGGGACTGCCGCCTCTGTCTTGAAACCTCGCTTGATGACTTGTCGTAACCGTGATAGTTTATCAACCTGAACCATCACACGCCTTCAAATATGCAGGAAATTTGCTTTTGAATGACGACTGGGTCATTGTTCGCCAGACCTCTGACAATTCTCCAACTGATCCATCACCTGGGTTTGTTGGATACTCAATTCTGCTTCAACATAACGGTTTAAGTGATAACTCTCCCAGCCCCTAACGGGTTTCCAGCTGAGCCATCATGTAACTTTATTGCACCATTTATTCTGTGTTTTCTTGACGGTTAGTGTGATGACCCGCCAAGGCCATGACAAATCGTCAGCTAAATTGTCACACATCATCTTCAGTACAATGTTCATTCTTTTCTATCATTAGGCTTATTTCCTATAATTAAAAATAAAAATACATCAAAACTACCAAAGGTTGCTTAAAAAGTCATGATTCTTTTTAGTTAAAAGCGTATAATTTGCCTCTATTAGCCAGCACATAACCCATCAGGGGTAGAGCCCGAGCTACAACTAATCCATCCAGGCAGAGATCTGAGTCACCTCCACCGCCCGAGGATCATCATGATGAGGTATTGAATAATGAGATTCTAGAACATGATGATATTGCATTAGTTCAAGAAGGTGCATCCCCTATGCAGATCTCTTCAGAGCTAATTTAGCTAGTCTTAGGTTTCCTGAGTGGGATGGACAGAACTGGGGACATGCCTACAGTGCCATTTTATAAGCATCCTAGGTTAATATGCATCCACAGTAGCCCCAAGGATGGATAAGAAAAAAGGTTTTCCTCATCGTATATGGGGTACTATTATGACTTGGAATGAGCATGAATTACGGTGTATGTTACTAAAGATGAAACCCCCAATATTCCTTGAATATGCCTTTGAATTTATTATAGATTGTTATGAGATGTTGTACAAGATGGATATCAAGAAGTAACACGGGGTGAAGATTGTAACCTTTTGGCTACAAGGATATGCTAAGTAGTAAAGGGAGGGGGGGGTGTTGAGTGTCGATCTTCATTATTGGCTTCGCTGACTTGGATTCAATTTCACACTTTGTGTTTTGGAAAAGTATGTGTGTGTGACAAGAAAAGATATGAGTTCCTTACCCTTGAATAGGGCAATATGACTATCGTAGCTTATAAGGCTAAGTTCCATGCCTTGTTCTGGTTTGCTACATAGTTACTTGATTTGGAGGAAGAGCAGATTTGCTGTTTGTGAAGGGTTTGATTACTAATTTGTATATTTCAACACTTTAGATGACTTTCTCAGGTAAGACCTTTAATGAGGTGGAAAACCTTTTAAAGAAGGTAGAGGAACTTAAATAGGATCGATATATGAAAATGGATAGAAAGAAGGGTTGAAATGCGACCAACTGTAATGGATCATACTCTAGAGGCTATAGTTCTCAGGCCTACCCTACACATCCTATCTAGTCAGGATTGGCAGTTTCTATAAGGGGTCCATTAGGGACCACTCAGTAGTCTTCTAGTGTGGGTAGTCAGGTGGTTAAATATACTTCTACTAATTAGACTTTATTAGATCGAGCATGATTTATATATGATGGGATTAGACAGTTGAACAGAAACTATCCTAATGGCAGGCAGTCAGGTTTTAAGTGTTAGCAGCAGTCCAGAGCTTTTGTTTTGGCCAGTAGGGGGAAGGAAATGTTAGTGATCATCCCTAGGATGGGCATGGTGGTTATGAGTAAGGTCGAGGTGGTAATTAGCGTAGTAATAATGCTGGCAGAGGTGATGCACAGTCTGCTAGGGGAGGTACTCAGAATAATCAACAACAACAACAACAACAACATACCTAGTGAATTCCCACCAGGTGGGGGCTGGGGAGGGTTAAGTGTACGCAGTCTATACCACTACCTCAGAAGAAGTAGAGAGGTTGTTTTCGATAGACCCCTGGCTTAGAACAATGACAAGTCATATTGTTATGCCTTCCCAAGAAAATTTGAGGCCGAGGCTTCGGATGGTTATCACAGGTACCATTCTTTTCTATGACTGATTGCTTTGGTATTTTTAGATCCAGGTTCTACCTTTTCTTATATGTATGTTTGATTTTCTTAGAGGCTGAATATGGTTTGTTATATGCTTTATTCACCTGTTTATCTATTTACTCTGCTTGGGAATTCTATTGTTGTAACTCAGGTCTATCGTGCTTATTTAGTAATATTTATGGGTTTTCATACTTAGGTGGATTTGGTGATTTTGGATAAGTTAGATTTTGGTATCATGTTGGGTATAGCCAGGTTTTCTCCGTATCATGCTGTTTTGAATTATAATGTTAAGATGGTAACTTTATCTATGCTGGTGATGGATAGGCTAGAGTGGGAATATGCCTATGAACCTGCTCTTGTGAAACTAATATCTTTTATTCGTGCCAATAGGCAAGTAGGGAAGGGGTGTTCGGCCTTCTTAGCTCATCTTTGGGACACTAGTGCAGAGCTCCTATCTTTTGAGTCTGTTCTTATAGTATGTGAATTTCTGGAGGTGTTCCTTACTAATTTTCCTAGTATACCTCCAAATTAGGACATTGAGTTTTTTATGGACTTAGAGCTAAGTACTCACCCCATTTCTATTCGTCCCTATAGGATGGATATGGTCGAGTTGAGAGAGCTCAAGACTCAGCTACCGGAGTTGATTGACAAGGGATTTATTCATCCTAGTGCTTCACGAGGGATGCTCCATTGTTGTTTTTTTTAAAAAGGAAAGATGGTAGTATGAGAATATGTGATGAGCCAAATCACCATTATATTTAAAACCATCTCAGAAAAATGTTTTGAGTAAGAAATCCTAATTATGAACCTTATAGGAATTATTACATGGGAAAGAGTTCTGGCCGAAATCAAATTTGGGTCAAAATTGGAAAATTTGCACAGGCCTCCGTACATATCTACCACTACAGCGATGCTGCTGCAGTAAATTTTCCATTGCTGCAGTGATAGTTGGGTAGTAACCAGGCCTTAATTAAAATCCTCATTTAGTTAAGGACCCTTATGTCTTCCTCCTCCTCTAAAAACACCCCAAGTAAACCCTATACCTAAAATGATGAGGATTTAAAGGCCCAGCTACGGGATAGAAAATTCTAAAGCATTTCAATTGGAGGTTCTAGCTTTAGAAAAGGGCAAGGCATGTGTTGGATGACTCTTCGCTCTCTGTAGCAGTGGAATTCATATGGGAGGTAGGTTATGGTTTAATTATAGTAGGCTTTGGCTAGATGCATGGGTTAGGGCCAGAGTATGCATTCAGTGGGTGTAGAGGAGTCCCATAGAGCTCAGGTTGAGGTTTAAGAGAGTATGTAGCAGGTTTCTAGATGTTGTGGTGAGTCGAGAGCTGTCAAAGGAGTTGTGGCATGTGTGTACTGTGGTTGTGGATAGTTGCTTAAAATAGAATGGGTATAGACCTAGTAGAGGGAATGGGAATTGAGAGGTAGGCATAGTATCCAGGATTGAAGTCATCAGTTGGTATAAACATAAGTGATAGCTAGAGGGTATGGTCATTATATTTGGTGAGTAAGAGTCATCGGGTGTAACGTGGAATCGATTTACTCTGTGCTTACATACATACATATATTTATATATATATAGATACATATATATAAGTTAATGCTTGACTAGCCTTCGGGCACTACATAAGCAATTAATAGTATTAAGGACTTATTTGACTATGTGCTTATATGTGAGTTGGATGTTTGTAATTTTCTTTTGGGCATTACTTGCTATTATTGACTATATCATGCATTGAACATATAGATTTGAGATGGTATTGAGATGATATATGGATCGGGTGTCACGCCGAGACTGTTATATGGATTGGGTTCCACGTCGATACTATTATTGTAATAGGTGTCACGCTGACACTGGTACATGGACTGAGCATGTCCCCTGTAGGTCATAGCTAAGAGTCCTTGCCGACTCTAGTATGTGTGTTCATCCTGCATGCATGCAATTATCCTTTCATTGAACATATATATTGTCGTGACCATTGTTGAAAGAATCTACCCAGGTATAATTGATGTTTTTGTATACCTGAATATCTGTTGAGATGAAGTGTTATAACTGTACTTATTCCGTGTTGTATATTTGGGTTTTTGGGTATGAGTAGTGGACTGGAATACATAGATGAATGTAAGGTATGCCTTGATTTGAGTACTTAACCTCAGTATGCACAATTTAGACATGTATAAATATATGTGGGGTATTGGGTGATCTAGTCTAGTCCTTATAGTATTCTAGATAGTCAGACTAGTGGCTTTGTCAGTATAATTCATAGGTAGAGTAGAGAGTCCCAATCGTGTTGGGCATAGAACCATAGTGCTATTAGAGATGGAGGAAAAACAAGGGTTAGGGAACTTAAAGAAGGGCTTGGGAAGGATTAGTTATCTAGAGTTTAACTGCTGCTATGATTTCCTCCTTATTTTCTATTATTGTTATTTGTTTCTAATCCTATTTGGCTGATGATACCTACCAGTACGTGTGGTTACACTGATACTACACTTACTATATCTCCACTTAGGGGTATAGCCATGTTACAGGTCTGTTGGAGTTTCTACAAGTATGACAGTTGTGGGTTTTCAGTGACTCCTGTCATCTCACTCTTATATGGATGTTGTGTCTCGGGCCTTATTTTTCATTTTATACTGCTCTTTTACCAATTTAGATTAGGTTTTGGAGAAATTGTTATTTTATTTCCACAATATAGTTAGTTAATAAATGTATGTTGGATAAGAGTTTTGTTTTGATTAAGGGATTATTTCTTTTTAAAACTGTTTCATTTAACTTGTGCACTTAATTGAATGGTTGGGTGGTAAGGGTTCTCCTATCTAGGGTAGAATTGGGTAGGTGCCTGCATGATCCGTGAAATGGGTCATAACAGAATGTATATAGATTATCGACAGCTGAATAAGGTAACCATATGAAATAAGTAAGCATTACCCAGGATAGATGACTTGTTTGATTAGTTGCAAGGTGAATTAGTGTTCTTTAAGATAGATCTATGGTCAGGGTATCATCACTTAAAAATCTAACCTGAGGATATTCCTAAGACTGCTTTTAGTACTTGTTATGGGCATTATGAATTTTCATGAATCCTGAAAGCATGCTTTGATTAACTTAAAATATGATCATCAGAAGTAATTGATCACATTTTTATTGCTCATTTTAGAAATGTCATATACTTGTGAAGTTGATAATATGATTTGACTGATGCCTGATGAACTTGATTAACGTAATTACAAGTGATTTAATACTCCTAATATATTACATTTTAAGGAATGATTGAGGCAGGTTAAATGAATTGTCTATACAGTGTATACGCATGTGTATACATGGAAATCTTATTTTCACATGATCTATTATACTCATGCATGATAGAGCGGGTGCACTCATGCACAGAATTATATTAGAGGATCGAGTTGGATGATCGAATCAGATCAGTTTGTAAACCACAACATGGAATATGGATGATGCAGGGTGATTTTACCATGTATTTGGGTCTCTTTACATTGAATTTTTTTTGCTTTATTATTATTACAAAGATTTTATGCTGTGAATTTCTGTTGTATATGAAGGAAGATTTTAGGGGATAAGAAATTGAATCAGACAAAAAATAAGAAAAGGGGCTAAAGGTAGAAAACTAAAAGATGCCACAAATGCGACGTGGGACCTTGCAATTGGTGAGACTCGCTAGAAGAGCAGAAACGAAAGCAAAACTTTCTTAACCAAACCAATCATCGCAAATGTGACACCTACTTGAAAATTAGAACTTCTCAAATGCGAACCCAAATGTAGCAAATGTGATCAACGCAACCCAAATCTAGATAGGACTAGGATTCACTATTTTCTCGTCCCCACATCTATATAAGGTGACCCATCCACGTGCAAAAGGAATCTTTGTCATATTTTGAGTAGTATTACATGTTTATAGGTCTATGGCATCAGAATTGAAAAAAAATAGAAGTCTTTAAAAAAGGGTTCTACACAATCATAGAGATTGATTGTATTCTTGCTTTCTCTTTTTATTTAAACATTATTTATCATTTTTAGTGGTTTTGTATTCTAAAACTTGAATCTTGTCTATTAATTTTCTTGTTTTGATTACAACTGTTCATATGCTTATGTTTTTGCATGATACTTATTCATGATTAAGTGAGTTCTTGATTACTTTAATTTATCTTGTTCTTGAATATTTCAAAAGGGCATAGCAAATCCTAGAACTCTCCCATATAGTTAAGCTTGGGATATAACACTTGTTGTTGGGAAGATTACTTAACAAGAATTTAGGGTGCTAACCCTTTTCTAATAAATTCTAATTAGGGATAATAGAATTTACTGTAATGACCCTCTGGGTTATTTTCCTCTTTTAAGTAATTTTTATGTGATTAGAGATTCCCTAAAGTTGGTCCAAGTCATTTATGACTTGCTGAGACGAATAGTTTGGTTCCTGGGTAGTTTGTTTGGTTTCTATGCCTATTTCTCTGTTTTGGAGCATTTGTAGTTAAGAAACTGACATTTATCTAGAACTCCTCGTAAATGACCTCAAATGGTTATTTAGAAAGTACTATTAGCTCTGAAACATGGATTTTAAGCTAGAGGGACATTTAGTTTTTGTCTTGAGTCTTCTGGGTTTGTTTTGGGCTATTAGTTAGAAATTTAGTAAAATAGCACAAGGGGTGTGGGCCCCACTTTTTGTCGAAATGTTATATTTTGGGAATATTAATGGTTTTGCTGAGTCCAAAATGTTATTTTTGGTATGGTAGTATATTTTTCTTGCCTTGCACGGGGTTTTAATCAAATCCTGAGCACTCGGTCAGAGTCTTTATTGGACATATCAAGAATTTGGTGTCTGCTAGCTAGTGTAGCCTCTTAAGCGGTACTCGTTTTATCAGTTGGGTACCACTTTAGCGAAGGATGTCCAGCTTGGTGGGGATTTCTTTAGCGGTCTTTGGCCTCTTAAGCGACGATCGCTTAAGTTGCCACTATTGTACTTATGTGTATATGTTTTCTTTCTCCTTTTCAAAGTATTTTGTAAGTGTTTATAACCTCATTGTTGGTTCTTGGAGCTTGGAAATTATTGGGTATTTGCAAATTAAAGCTTGAGGCACTTGGGATATTGTATTGTGATCACTTTCAGATCCTTTTCTTGTAAGTTTCTGGCCTAATTCCCGTCATTTCTCTAGTTTATTATTGTTTCTCTTAGACTTTTGGGGCTGATTTGGAGATTTTTTAAAGCTCACATTGTGCTAAATATTGGAGCACATGATCCTTGAGCTGAGAGGGACCTAATGACTAATCCAATTTTTGATTCCATTAGTGGGGCCTATGAGCCATTTTTTGACCTAATTTTTTGTTCGCTGGGTAAAATTATAAAATGGGTATCGTTATTCTCGATTTGATGCATAGATTACTATTTGACAGTGTGGCAGAGGTCAGAGGATTCTTGGAATGTAAAGTCTCTGCTTTAGTGGATTTGGGTGCGTGTTCTTCATCCAGGTTGGCTATGGATTACTTTCTTTAGACTTAGCTCGCCTAAGGAATTTGTATATGGATTTATGTTGGTGGTAAATTGTGAATTGAATGCCTTTTAACTAAGTATTTATGATCCTTCAGCTCGGTTGGATGCCTTAGGATAGATTTATGCCTTCAAATCTCGAATTAAGTAGCCTTATTCTTCTTAGGATTGGGTGCAATATGTGTAGTAACCTTGGGGGTAGTATTAGTTGCTTTAGACTAGCTTTGGATAGTGGTTTGCCTTAATATGAATCCCTTGAGAATCCTTATTAGTTAGCTTCTATGTAAACTATTTACTACAGAATTATACCCTTACTTTTAGAGATCATGGACCTTAGACTTCACCTTCTTAGTGGGACCACCTTAGTATTTGACCTTTGGCTCGTGTATTCATCTCATACATATTCTATGGCTATATTTCTTGGGAATGCTAATAAAATTGATATAAAACTTGATTTTTGGCTTAAAAATGGGCTTTCTAAATTACTTGAAACGAATTTGGTTTCATAAATAAAAATGGACTATCTTAGTATCGATTAAACTTCGGGCACCTCATTCTACTGATTATTTCTTATTTATCCATGGTTCAATTCTAGGAACTCATACTGTTGGTTATTTTACATTTTGTTGTGGTTCAATTTCGTGGCATGTATTGTTATTATTTACATTTAAAGTACGGTTTGATTACGGATGGGGAATGGTTGAAGGAAGAGTATAACGTACGTTATAACATTTCATCCTGTCATATTTCACTTCATGGCATATTATACATATATTTACTTTTGCATTTGGTTGTAATTAGATTTATTTTCACTCACCGGGCGTATTGGGGTTCAGTTAGGTTTACCTCTGTTATTTATACCTTCCAGACTTATGGGGGTCCAATTAGGTTAAAGTTAGACAATTATTCTATGCATCATGAGTTATTTACTTACCGTTTTACCATAATTCCTTAGTCTTTACATGTTGTTCTACTTATGGCCCTTACTTACTTACCTTAAGCTTATATTCACATTTCTTATATCCTTTTATATTATTTGAGCTCAGTTGGCCTATGATGCCTACTGAGTACCATGTGTTTTGATACTCATACTACATTTCTGCATCTTTTCCCCTGATATAGATCCTAGTACTAGTCATCACTGTAGACGCTAGCCTCGTACGGAGCTGCTGATTATAGTTAAAGGGTGAGATTTTGGTGATCAAAGCTGATCTATCTCCTTCTATTTTGGAATTTGTCTTATTTTGTACTTCCAGAGACTATTCTGTATATATTACACTTGTCTAGTACTATTTGTGCTTTAGTGGCTCTTGTACTAGCGATACCAGGTTTTGGAGTGATTCATTTTGTAAATTTTTCCCCTTCCCCTCTCTTTTGTATGCTTATTACACCTATTTCCTCTTTACTTAATGTTTTTACCCTATTCTTCCCCCCTCTTCCCATTAGCCCATTACTCATTATTTCGGGCTATGTATTTAGCTTACCTACTGGCGGGTTATAATATGTGCCATCATGACCTGAGCTTTGGGTCGTGACAGTTACTTGGCACATAATTAATCATTCTTATTTAAAAAACTCATATAGTTGTGGAAAAATCATTCTAAGATAAACCACTCAACTCTTGAGAAAGATTGAATGATGGTTTAGGGATTGAGTGGAGAATTTAGATGCTTCACCCTTATTTATAAATTCTTGACATGCATTGGATCATTACTTGGGTGTGTGTTCCTGAGTATTCTTGCTTGTGGCCAATGATCAAAATTACTTTCTTTCTTGGATAGTTCTTAGAAATAATTTATCTCAACCCCAGTCTTTTGATTTGTATGACTTAACATAGTTGGTAATAATTCTTGACTAGTTTGATCACCCTCATATTGTTCCATATGTGATTCAACCCCAACCTTTATTAGGTTATTGGATTTTCTCACAACCACATTTACATCCCTTTAAGGTGTAATCTTGAGCATATTAAAATTTTCATTGAAACACCATTCAACACTATATATCCAAACATATGACATTTCATTATGTGAACCACCATCAAAGCTCATTCAAACACCTCAAATCCACCAAACTCAACCATATTTTCATCATCTTGGAAAAAACTCTACCGTAACAACATAAATTTGGGTAATCATTACCAATAAATTTAAACACTATATGTAACAACCCTCATTGTGATTTTTAGAGTTTTCTACATTTTGACTATTTTGTCCTTCCCCGTTATTGTTTTATATCAAATATGAGTTGTAGGAATGGTTTGCACGATTCCCGAAGCGTTCGAGAGTAATTTATATGAGTTTATCATTTTAAATAGCCTTTAAAGTGATATAGTTGAATTGAGTCAACATTCTGTGATCCAAGTGTCGGATGATGATTCTGTCTGTTTCATTACATCCAAAACGTCCATTTTGGGTTAGTAGCGTAGTTGGTTTGGGTTCCGAGACCCTTGTTGTGATTTTTGAGTGTTTGGTCAAAATATGAGTTTTATTTTCCTAAAATAGTTTTTGGATAAAATTTATTGATAACAATCTCTTTTTGCAAATCCAATGATTCTGTTGAGTCTGGAATGTTGAATTTAGCCTAGTATCATAGTCGGGTTCTGTTCGAGAGGTCTCATATGAGTTTTGGGTACTTGTTTGTAGTTTGGAGTTTTATGTTGTTGAGTTTTAATAGTATCACCTGTATTTAATAAGCTATTATGGGCATGTGTATGATACTATTAGATCCGTATCAAAATTTCAGAACCACCGCTAAAAGAATCGATGAATTTTGAGTCCGTATGAGGAAGTTTTGCCCACTTTAGTGAAAGTTTGATGTTGCTTGTGCTGGTGTGTCCCTTAAGCGGCTAAATTTTTGGTTAAGTGGAAATAGGTTTGCTTATGAGGTGGGGGTGCTTAGGAGATGGTGGGGTCACTTAAGCAATGCCTCTTAAGGGAGAAAATGTCCACGTAAGAGGAAATCACTGAGTTTAAGACCTAAACCAAACCCATTTCATATTTTTGACATTTGGGGAGATAGGAAGCTCCATTTGAGGCAATTCTTGATGTGTTTTTCTCATATAATCATTGGGTATGTGATTTTACCTTTATTTTATTCATTTTCCAAGATTATCCATCTATCTTTTCACGATTTTGATCCATAAAGTTGAGTTTTGAAATTCAATGTTATGGAATCGAAAGTTCTTAATTTAAAGGTCGATTTGGAATGGGATTTCAATGATCTTTGGGAATAAGGTCCTTTTATCATGGGTATACTGATTTTGAATTTTTTTTCCAAAATTTCTCTTTTTAAACTGTGTTTGATAATGGAGATTTGGGGTTTTATAAGTAAAGTTAAAAATTGATATTTTGATGATTTCTAATCCGATTTCAACTCTATTTTTATGGGATTTCAGATTTAGAACCTTAAACAATGGGTAAAGTGGTTCTTTATTTAAATTCCAGTTTTACCCTTAGATCTTCGGGGTTGATTTTCAGGGTGATTTTGGACCCGGAACAAATGTATGTCAATATGGGTATTGTCAATTTTGTATTTATGTATAGATGTAATATTTGACTAGGTTGGATGCATTTTGTAGGGATTCGAGGGAGTAGAGCTTTCGGTTGATCCTTAGGACGGTGTTTTGGCTTTGTGAATCTATTTTAAAGCAAGTTGAGATGTACCCTGATCCTTTTCTGAAATGTTTATATGTTATGTGCTTATTGCTTGTGTTTTTTAAATCACTACGGGTCAGGGGTCCCACGTAGATGATATGGTGAGCATCTCCGAGGGTATCGGAGTCTATTAATGGGTTGAAGTAACAAAAACAGATATCTTGTTTATTCTCTCGACTTGTAAATATGCATATGGTAAATTGTAGATAGTTGACTTAGTGATCTTGAGTAGATTGATAGTGGGTATCTATTTAGGAGCTTGAATCATGTTTAGTGGATTTTGATGGAATGATTGGGGTTAGTAACCACTTAGGGGATAATTGTCTTAGTATGTTATTTGATGAAGTGATTGGGATTTCGTAAATATGTAGAGTATAAATAGATTTGTAGTATTTGATGTAATTATTTGGGTTTAGTAGTCACTTAGGATGTCAAGAGATGATATTATAGGTAAGTGGTTAAGAGAGGAATCTTGGCTTGGTTATTAGGTAAGTGAATAAACCTGAACTTTGGGGCACATTGTTAGCTAGTGTAATTCCCCTTTTTGTAATTTAGTCTAATGGTGTCATGATTGGGAAAAGTGGAACCTTATCAAGTAAAACATGCTATGGTTTGGGTAAATTCTCTATGTTACATCATTTGATATGGTTGTTATTATTGTGATGCTCGAGTGGGAGCTTGTGTTGACTATATTATTGACTTGAGAGATTATTATCATTGAGATGCCCGTGCCAGGGCTGGTAGAGGTATTGTTTAAGCATTATCTATTTATTAATATTTTGATGCCCCTGAGGGGGTTTGGATTGATATTATTAATGTCTTATTTGACTCTCTACTACTGTATTTCCTTGAGATGGCGTGTATTATGATTTTATGAGATTTAGGTGACTTGGGTTAATTATACCATTGCTAAGATGATTATTGTACATTACTGATTTTTTCATGATCATGTATACTCATTCATTACTCATATTTATGGAAACTGGTGCCACTAAAAAATATTGATTTTGAAAGAAAATGAGTTCATGAATTGGTGGGAATAACCTATAGGTAAGTATTAAATTGCCTAAGTATGATTCTCGGTTGCTAATTATAACTTCCTAGCATAGAATTATTCCCCTTGAATGCAAATTTTGGGGATTTGGGGCAAATTATTGGTTGAAAAAACTCTTATTCTAAGGTTTAGGCTATAAAAAGGGTAAAAATAGTGGGGTTGAATTCCCAAGGCATAGAATTTAAGATTAAGTGATTAATTACTGTTACATTATTTATTTTTAGTCTTTGAACATTCTTAAGCTTTGAGGAATAGCAAGGCTCTTACAGACTAGCTTGCACTTGGATTCTTTGGTTGAGGTAGCTAATATTTAAATTAGAGTTTAGATTAAATTTGGTTGTAAGTACGCTCCTAAATTGTATACTTGTTGATTTATTTTCGAACATGGTTGTAGTGGATGATTTTGGATTGTTGATGCTTGAATGAATGAATCAATGAACATCAAACTTGATCAAAATGCATTATATTTGAAAGGGTACTTTAAAATTGGGTGCACTGTGTTATATCTTGAGAGGTTGTGAAATTGAAAAAGTACATATACTTATATTATAGAGGATAGGGTACCATACCAGTAGGATATGCATATTGATTTTACTATAGTGTAGAGGATTGAATTCCACGACGATATGATACATGGAGTTAGATAGGTCAAGACTAGATGGGCAGAAATAAGTCCCTTATCATGTATGTACATAATTGTGTAATTTTGAGAGATTGTGTGGCTTAATCAGTGTATAAAACACTATTGGTATTCAAATTGTGAGGTTGAGATGGACATAGTTTTTCCTAATATTATGATTGTTAATTTTGTTGTTGTTTATGATATGGTTGATATTATTGATGGTTAAGCGACTTGATTATAGGAAATTTTGACCTAACACTGATATACTTTCTTATTAATTGATTTACTTGCTATGTGCTGATGTCTGTGTACTTTGTATTTGGTTTATGTGTGTACATGCTATTAAATTGTGTTGGCCAGTGATACCTACTAGTACATAGTGGTTTGTACTGATACTATCTTGTGCTCTTCGTCTGTTGAGTGTAAAAGTGTTCTGGTAGTTCAAACACAAACTTATCTCTAGCATTTGAAAGCTAATCTCGGTCCAAGGGAGAGTACTCCATCTCTAGGCTTCCATATATCATCATTTTGGTTCTTGTCCTTCTTTTGGAAAATGATACTTTCCCTTAGACATGTGTGGTTTTAGAGTTCTTATATGATGACTTTCGGGTCTTAGGAAATTGTAATAGATAGTTGAATTATTTCCATTTTTCTATGTTTCCCTAGTTTTTTGAGATATTATATGATTAAGTTAAGTTTGATTATATTTTTGTCAAACAAATAACTACTCCCTCTGTCCCAATTTATATGACACACTTTCCTTTTTAGTCAGTCCCAAAAAGAATGACACATTTCTATATTTGGTAACAATTTAACTTTAAAATACCCACTTTACCCTTAATGAAATGATTTACAACCACACAAATATCTATGACTCATTTTAGACCACAAACTTCAAAAGTCTTCCTTTCTTTCTTAAACTCCGTGCCAAGTCAAAGTACATCACATAAATTGGGATGGAGGGAGTAAGTGTTTATGGTTAAAACTTGGGTTAGATGGTTCTCCCATCGGAGGGTTAGTTTAGGTTCTACTCAAGGCCATTTGGGTCATGAAAAATTTGGTATAATAGCACTAGGTTCATCGATCTCATCGTACAAGAACATATCTAGTAGTGTCCTGCGAAATAGTACAGAGACATCTGTACTTTTCTTCAAAAGGCTATAAGACACTAGCAAACTCTAACTTCTTCTTTCTTTTATACTATTTCTTGATTCTAATTAGTATCTGGTGATCCAAATTGGTATCTAACTTCATTCATACTTATACTCCTAATGGTGAGAAAACGTGCAGGAGAAGCGAGAGTGGAATCGCCTGAATTGTCCATTGGGGCTACTGTTCATGGTAGAGTTAAAGTGAGAGGTAAAGGCAATTGAAGAGACCATAGAGCAGCACCCACCCGGGGTATAGCTCAGGCTACTACTAAACTAGCCAGTGAAAGATTGGAATCTCTTCCAGAATTTAAGGATATTTTTGTGTTTGTAAGGAATGGGGCAGTATTGGTTTAGGCTGACAGAGCAATAGTTCAGGAGGTGCATATCTGATTCTGATGTCTTATGATATGATCCAATAAGTTGTTAGCTTTAGGAGTGGGTTTGTCGGGAATGGGATTACACCCATAGCTCTTGTAGTTTAACTTCTGGGAGTGCTCCAGGCTACTGTCATGGCTTAAAAAGTTAATAAGGTATCAGAGACGGGTATCTTTTCGCGATAGGTAGTGGGTCCGGTCATATTTGGAGATAAGCATGATCTATTTTCTAAGTTTATTAACATGAAGACTCCTATTTCCTATAGCATTGAGTCTGAGGATACTTATGAATTCATAATTGATTACCAAGAGATATTCCACAAGACGGGAGTGGTTGATAGGTATGGTATGGAATTTGTCACTTGTCAGTTCTAGTTGGATGCTAAGATATAGTAGAAGGACTACGTAGAGTGTAGCACAACTAGTTTACATCTATTGATATGTACTCAATTTTTATTAGTCTTGCTAGAGAACTATGTGCCTCGTACCTTGAGAAACATATGGGTTTACTAATCATGAGCAGGGGACTATGTCAGTTGCAGCCTATGAGGCCAAATTCCATTAATTATCCTTATATTCTTCTCAGTTGATGCATACTGGGGAGGAGAGGATTCATTGCTTTGTTGAAGGATTGAACAAAGGTCACTAGATTTTTTCTCTTCATATGACATCTTTCGCTAAGTCCTTCAAAGAGATGGTTGATATTTTAAGAAGGTAGTGGGTGTGTAATAAGAGGGCTATGAAAAGATAGCAGGAAAGAAAGCCTGCAAAGGGGGCAACTATAGTGGTTCTTTTAACAAAGGCCAGAGTTCTTAGAGGTACTATACATATCTCATTTAGACAGTGATGTAGGTGTTTGTTGGGGATACGTAGGGGACAGTTAGTTGTCTTCAGCTCAACAAACCACCTTTGATCTTACATATTATGAGTGTGGTGGAGTTGGTCATATTCGAAAGTATTGTCCTAACTTCAGGCAGTCTTGTCAGTCGTGCCAGTAGTAGACTCCCTAAGCTCTAACTCCAGAAGGTAGGAAAGGTAGTGGTAATAGTAGAGGTCATCCTTAAAGTAGGAGTGGTAGTCACCAAGCAGGTAGGTGTAGCAACCAACCCAACTGAGATGGTGGAAATGCTGATCGAGTTGGTACTCAGACTTATAGGGATAACACATAGACTGGTGATAATACCCATTTCTATGCTTTTCCAAGAAGTCCCGAGGTAGAGGCATTAGATACCGTTATCACATGTACTATTCTTGTTTGTGACCAGATGGCCATTGTATTATTCGGATGGCCACTGTATTATTTGATCCTGGTTCTACTTTCTCGTATATATCTGCTAATTTTGTTGTAAGGTTGGACAAGATGTATGATTTTCTTGATGTTTTTGTTCATATATCCACCACTGTTGGTGATTTTATTATTGCTGATAGGGTTTATCACTCTTGTTCTATTATGTTTATGCAATATCAAACTTTTGTGGATTGGGTGATATTGGACATAGTAGATTTTCACATAATTCTATGGATAAGTTTGTTGTCTCCTTCTTATGCTATTTAAGACTGTCATGCTAAGATAGTAATTGTGACTATGATAGGGATGGATAGACTTGAGAGGGAGATGATTATAGTACTGCTGTTATGAAATTTATATTATTCATTCGTGCAAAGATGTTGATAGGAAGGGGGTATTCAAATTTCTTAGCACATCTTCGGGACTCTAGTGGAGAGGTCCAACCTATAGAGTTGGTTACCATGGTGTCTGAGTTACAGGAGGATTTCGTGTGAATTTTTCCCGGTATGCCATCAGACCATGATATTTTATATTGATCTAGAGTTGGATTCCTATCATATTTCTATTCCCTCATATAGGATGGCAACGACTGAGTTAAAGAAGCTAAAGGCCTAATTGCATTAATTGCTTGGTAAGGTATTTATCCTTCTAAGTGCCTCTCTATGGGGTGCGCTTGTCTTGTTTGTGAAAAATAAGAATCGTAGCCCATGGATGTGTATAGACTACCACTAGTTGAACAAGGTTATAATTTATAAAAACTATTCTCTTCCCCATATCAATGCTTTATTTAATTAGTTGCAAGGTGCATCAGTCTTTTCTATAATTGATTTTATGGTTCGGCTATTATTAGCTAAGGATTCGGGCCGACGATATTCCTAAGACTACATTCCGAACTAGGTATCTGTACCATGAATTTCTTGTAATGTCTTTTAGGGTGGCTAATTCCCCAACTGCTTTTATGGGTTTGATGAATGGGATATTTAAGCCCTACTTGGATTCTTTTGTGATTGTTTTATTGGTGATTATCTTATTTTTTTCTAAGAGTAAGGAGGAACATCAGAATCACCTAAGGATTTTTTTGGGTTTGCTAAAAGTGAACATGTTTTTTACAAAGCTTTCTAAGTGTGAATTTTCGTTGACTTCAATCTCCCTTTTGGGACATATGGTATCGAAGGAAGGGGTGATGGTAGACCCACAAAAGATTGAGGTAGTTAAGAAATGGGCTAGGCCTACTTCGGTGACTGAGGTTCGTAGTTTTGTGGCATTAGTGAGGTACTACTGCATGTTTATGAAATGGTTTTCTTCTATTGCTACTCATATGGCATGGTTGACTCAAAAGGCTATACCTTTCATTTGGTCTGATAAGTGTGAGAGCTTTCAAAAGATTAAGAACTTCTTGACTACCACTCATATTCTTGCCTTGTCTGTAGAGTGTAAGATTTCAATATTTATTGTGATACCTCACGTTCTGGTTTAGGTACTATTTTAATGCAGGAAAGGAATATTATAGCCTATTCTTCGAGGCAGTTGAAGGTGCACGAGAAGAATTATCCTCCTCATAACCTAGAATTGGTTGTTGTGGTTGTCACTCATAAGATATGGATGCATTACTTGTATGGGGTTCATTGTGAAATTTTAACTGACCAACGCAGCTTGCAGCATGTGTTCATGTAGAGGGATTTAAATTTGAGACATCGTAGGTAGATGGAGTTGCTTAAAGATTATTATATTACCATTCTATACCATTTGAGGAAGGCTAATTTGGTAGCCAACGCATTGAGAAAAAAGTCTGAAAGTTTGTGTAGCTTAGCTTATTTGAACGCTACCAGGAGTCCATTAGCTAGAGAGATTCAACTCTAATTGTAACAAAACTTGTTGTGAATTCTAGCTTTTTCCATTTTTTGATCATTTTCCATTCCCCATAATTGATATATGCCTTATGGGAGTTGTGGGGTGGGTTGGCATGATCCTTGAAGCATTCGAGAGTGATATGAGTGAGTTTGAAGTTTTGAGTAGCCTTGAGAGTGATTAGTTTGACTTTGTCAACATCTTATGATCTGAGCATTAGATGGTACTTCCATCAGTACCATTAGATCTGGAATTTTTATTTTGGGTTAGTAGCTTGGTTGGTTCGGGTTTCGAGCCTTTATTTAGAGTACTGACCTCTTAGATGGGAAACTTGTCAAAATATCCAAATGGGGTTCTGGGGGGTTAACTTGTTGATAACAATCTTTTTTCATAAATCTGATAGTTCTATTGAGTTTGAAACATCAAAATTAGCCTAGTAGCACTATTGAATTATTTTTATGGGCTCTTGATCGAATCTCGAGAGTCCATTCGGGGTAAATTTAACCTCTTATGTTTCAGTTGTATCTAAATTTCTGGTGCAACTTCCTAAGCGGCCATTTGGTAGCCTTAGCGGTAGTGCCTAGGTAGGACAAAGGATCGTCTTAGCAGTAGTTGACTGATCTAGGCACACCTTGGTGAGACAGCCTAAGTGGCTAAAGTGTCGTCTATGCGATCCCCTGCGTGGCAAGTGGCTACTACCTAAGCGGTAGTCTGGCCACTCAGGCGATGTTGCTTAGGTAACTATTCTATCGCTTAGACAATGTCGCTGGATTAAAATATCCTATTTCTTCTCTTTTATTCCATTCTTCTATTTTTAAACATTAAGAGCTTAATTCTTGGTGATTTCAAAGAGAAATTTCATCAATCTTGCATGGGTAAACTCTAAACTCATATTTAAATCATTTTCCATTGATTCTATCTTTAAACAACTTTAAAACTATTATTTCAAAGTTGGATTTTTAGGGTTTCACCTGGTAAAGTACAAAATTAGTTTGTCTTTGATTTTAAGACCGATTTCAACGTATTTTTTAATGGATTTTCATATTTAGAACCCATACCACATGGGAAACATGATTCTTAAATAAAATTATAGTTTTAACCTTTTTCCTTTGGGGTTGATTTTCCAACTACTTTTAGACACAGAACAAAAATAGTTAATATGGGTATTATTATACTCCTTTGAACTGGTTGATTATGTTTTTGGTAGATTTAGTCCATTTTGAATCTACTCATAAAGGAAAGGCTCTATATTGAAGGGTCCAATCCAGGCTTGTGTTTTGCCTTTTCAAGGTAGGTTATGACTTAACTTTCTTCAGACTGGGCAGGGTAGTTAACCATTCTTGTAAAGTATGCTATGGGTTAAGGATTTCATTGTGAAGTTTACACTTTGAGCTAGTTATTTTATCATGCTGCCCGTGTAGAGGTCTATATAAGTATTATTATTGACTTGAGATATTATTATTGGTGTGATACCCGTGTGGGTGCTTAGATGCATATTATATTTGACTTGAGAGGTGATTATTGTTGTATATCTAAGTGGGGGTCAGTATTGGTCTTGTATGAGCATTAATTGCCTTCATTAATATTTAGATGTCCGAGTAGAGGGCTTGAATTGATATAAATTTTATGTCTCACATGAATATTCATTACTATGGTGCCATGCAGAGGTTTATATCATGTTTTACTAAAATTTGACTAGATTTTAGTTTATTTAAATACCATCATTGGATTGATTCATTATTTAGTATTATTTTGGTTATGAGTATGCATCATCACTTCAAATATCTATTTACATGGAATTAGAACCATAGAATGAGATATTGATTTGGAAGAAAATAAGACACTTTATGAAACCCTTGACCGATGAATGTATTACAAAGGTTGATTGAGATATGAGATTGTGCATCTATATGGGTTGTGAACCCCCTATGGACCGTACTCACTGCTACTTCTATGCCTTTTTGGTGCAGATCCCAGTATGAGTGCGACTTGTGGTAGCTGATTTGTGATGTTGAGAGTTGATTTGAAGTTCTTATGACCTCCCCGTTCGGAGCCTTGTTCCAGCTTCAATCTATCTTTTATTTCATTACTTGTATTCAGAGATAACAATGTGTTATCAAACTCAGTATTGTCTTAGATGCTCTATATAATTAGGACACCAGGTATGGTATTTGGTTGTATTTCATTCAGATATATTAGATTTATGATTATTATTCCCGATTTCATTTTAGAAGTCTCGTATTTTTCTTTATTTTTTCCTTTTTCATATTTCATATTATTGTGACTTTTTGGCTTACCTACCAAGGCAGGATCAGGATAGGCCATTATGACCTCAATTTATGGGTTGTGACAAATTGGTATCAGAGCACTAGGTTCACTGATAGCATAAGTAAAATAGTAGAATCTCTAATAGAGTCTCGCGGATCAATACATTGATGTTCCTATCTATCTTCTGTAGGCTATAAGACATTTTTAGGAAACCATCTCTAATTGGATTCCTTATCGTGGGTGTTGTTCATGCCCAATATTCTAAACTTGTATCCCATTATTTTCCATGTAGATGGTGAGGACTAGATCCAGAGTTGTTGAGGATGATGAGCCAGCTGCCATTGATGGAGCCCCAGTAAGAGGGCGATGTATGGGTGGCGACTAAGTCAAGGGTAGAGGCTGAGCACAAGGAGAGCTCCAGATAGAGGATGAGCTAGAGCGGCCTCTCCCAACCTAGAGATTGAGTAGGATAAGATGGGATATCAGATAGAGTTGGTGGGACACATTTAGAACCCTCAAGATTTTGTTGTTACTCCGGTGCTACAGGATTTGCTGATTCATCTTTTGAGTCCCTTGAATGGTATTCCCCAGGTAGGTATTCTACTAGGTACAATGGATGGTTCACAGACTACAGGAGGTATTCACCCTCCAGGGCAGTTTCTTAGTGTTTATTTTCAGACTCCTGGGACACTACCAGCTGCTATGGTGGCCCAACATATTGAGACATTTCTTACTAAATTATTTTTCCTCCCATAGTTCCTGGTCCTGAGATGTCTGCTGAGGAGTAGAAGAGATTCAAGAGATTTATTCAATTAGCTCCTCCCAAGTGCAGTGGTGTGCTTGATTCCTATGGTATTTCTTACAGTACGTACCAATTGATTGATGTGGCTAGGCAGTAGTGGAGATCTTATGTTAGTTGTAGACAAGTAGGTTCCCCCTCAGTTGACATGGACCAAGTTTTTGGAGGCTTTTCTAGAGATGTTTATGCCCTGTATATTGAGGAACAAGTTGAGAGACGAGTTTGATCATTTGGAGCAAGTCTCAATGAGTCTTTCAATGCATGAGACTCATTTTCTTACATCATCCAGACATACCGCAGCTAGCATCTCCACAAAGCTGAAGAGGATCAAGAAGATTGTTAAGGGTTTGAATGGTTATTATCAGTAAGGGACAACTCAACTAGTGGTCTCAGATGGATCTTTTTAGTGTATCGTGGATCATGCTGAGTGGATTGAGACTACTCGCTGGGGTACCTATAGTGGTTGTCCAAAAAGGATATGTCGGCATGGCGAGTTCAGTTGTTATCCATCTCAAGGTAGGGATTTCTCCGATAGAGGTTTGCAGGGTTACCATGTCAGACCAGTTCAGGCATTTTTGAAGTGTTCAGGTGGTAGGTCTGCAGGTTCTGAGGCTTCGGGTAGTCAGAGATTGGGAAATACAGGCCAGGGACTCATTATGGTTCATCAGGTTATGGAGGGTGTTATTGTTCTTCTAGTCCTTCTCAGTATAATTCCATTAGCATGGGATGTTTTGCATATGATGAGTTTGGCCATTTAGCGAGGGATTATCCTAGACGTGTTTTGAGCCACCCCAACCGAGTTCTCAACTTTATCTTTGTCTGAACCTAGTGTCTGCAGTTAGACTTAGGGAGCTCGTAGTAATGGATGCAGGATTTCTCAGTCTGATTGTGGGTGTGGTAAGTTCTATAATTTTACTGTGAGACCTGAGGCAAAGGCCTCTAATGTGGTGATTACAAGTATCATCCCAGTTTTCCATCATACTGTTAGTGTTTTGATGATATCTTTTTGTAAAAAAAGTAGTTTTCGGTGATTCTAGATTCTTTGCAACCCCAAGACATATACCTAAAACATTTATGAAGGCTATAAGGTTTGATTTTTCTATTTGCCTATTTAAAACATAGTTACAATATGAAATTGTGGGGCTTTTCGAATTTACAACTTTGAGGATTAGGTATAATTTGCACAAACTATGCTTAATTTTGATGCTAATATTTGTTCATATCAATGGATGGGGTTATTAGAAATTTAAAAAAGGTACTTAATTGTATGTTCAAGGTTTTGTATACTCATGTACAAGTTGAGGAATTTAATAAGTTGATTGGTGTACGACTTAGACTCTTAAAGCGTGGTTGGACTGCTTTCGGTTGATCCTTAGGACTTTGTTTTGGCTTTGCGGATCTTTTTTAAAGAAAGTTGAGATGTACCTTGATCCTTTTTTGAAATGTTTATATGTTATGAGCTTATTGCTTGTGTTTTTTAAATTAGGGTTCGAGGGTCCCATGTAGATGATATGGCGAGCATCTCCGCAGGTATCGGAGTCTATTGATGGGTTGAAGTAACAAAAATGGATATCTTGTTTATTCTCTCGACTTGTGAAAATGCATATGGTAAATTGTAGTTAGTTGACTTAATGATCTTGAGTAGATTGATAGTGGGTATCTATTTAGGAGCTTTAATCACGTTTAGTGGATTTTGATGGAATGATTGGGGTTAGTAACCACTTAGGGGATAATTATCTTAGTATGCTATTTGATGAAGTGATTGGAATTTAGTAAATACTTAGAGTATAAATAGATTTGTAGTATTTGATGTAATTATTTGGGTTTAGTAGTCACTTAGGATGTAAAGAGATGATATTATAGGTAAGTGGTTAAGAGAGGAATCTTGGCTTGGTTATTAGGTAAGTGAATAAACGTGAACTTTGGGGCACATTGTTAGCTAGTATAATTCCCCTTTTAGTAATTTAGTCTAATGGTGTCATGATTGGGAAAAGTGGAACCTTATCATGTAAAACATGCTATGGTTTAGGTAAATTCTCTATGTTACGTTATTTGAATTGGTTATTATTATTGTGATGCTCAAGTGGGATATTATGTTAAATATATTATTGACTTGAGAGATTATTATCATTGAGATGCCCGTACCAGGGCTAGTATTGGTATTGTTTAAGCATTATCTATTTATTAATATTTTGATGCCCCTGAGGTGGCTTGGATTGATATTATTAATGTCTTATATGACTCTCTACTACTATATTTCCATGAGATGGCTTGTATTATGATTTTATGAGATTTAGGTGACTTGGGTTCATTATACCATTGCTAAGATGATTATTGTCAATTACTGATTTTGTCATGATCATGTATACTCATTCATTACTCATATTTATGGAAACTGGTGCCACTAAAAACTATTGATTTTGAAAGAAAATGAGTTCATGAATTGATGGGAATAACCTATAGGTAAGTATGAAATTTCCTAAGTATGATTCTTAATTGCTAATTATAACTTCCTAGCATAGAATAATTCCCCTTGAATGCAAATTTTGGGGATTTGGGGCAAATTATTGGTTGAAAAACTCTTATTCTAAGGTTTAGGCTATAAAAAGGGTTAAAATAGTAGGGTTGAATTCCCAAGGCATAGAATTTAAGATTAAGTGATTAATTACTATTACATTATTTATTTTTAGTCTTCGAACGTTCTGAAGCTTTGAGAAATAGCAAGGCTCTTACAGACTAGCTTGCACTTGGTTTCTTTGGTTGAGGTAGCTAATAGTTAAATTAGAGTTTAGACTCAATTTGGTTGTATGTATGCTCCTAAATTGTATAATTGTTGATTTGTCTTTGAACAAAGTTGTAGTGGATGATTTTGGATTGTTAATGCTTGAATGAATAAATCAATGAACATCAAACTTGATCAAAATGCATTATATTTGAAAGGGTACTTTAAAATTGGGTGCACTGTGTTATATCTTGAGAGGTTGTGAAATTGATAAAGTACATATACTTATATCATAGAGGATAGGGTACCATACCAGTAGGGTATGGATATTGATATTACTATATTGTATAGGTCCGGATACCACGACGATACGATACATGGACTTAGATAGGTCAAAACTAGATGGTCAGAAATAAGTCCCTTATCATGTATGTACATAATAACGTAATTTTGAGAGATTGTATGGCTTAATCATTGTATAACAAACTATTGGTATTCAAATCGTGAGGTTGAGATGGACATAATTTCTCCTTATGTTATGATTGTTAATTTTGTGGTTGTTTACGATATGGTTGATATTATTGACGGTTAAGCGACTTGATTACAAGAATTTTTGAGCTATCACTGATATACTTGCTTATTCATTGATTTACTTTCTATGTGTTGATGCTTGTGTACTTTGTATTTGGTTTATGTGTATACATACTATTAAATTGAGTTGGCTAGTGATACTTACTAGTACATAGCGGATTTTACTGATACTATCTTGTGCTCTTCATTTGTTGAGTGCAAAAAGTGTTCTAGTGGTTCAAACACAACCTTATCTATAGCATTTGAAAGTTAATCTCGATCCAAGGGAGAGTACTCCATCTCCAGGCTGCCATGAATCATCATTTTGATTCTTGTCCTTCTTTTGGAAAATGAGACTTTCCCTTAGACATGTTTGGTTTTATTGTTCTTGTATGATGACTTTTGGGTCATAGGTAATTGTAATAGATATTTGAATTATTTCCATTTTTCTATGTTTCGCTAGTTTTTTAATATATTATATGATTAAGTTAAGTTTGATCATATTTTTGTCAAACAAATAACTAACTGTTTATGGTTAAAACTCGGGTTAGATGGTTCTCCCATCGGAGGGTTAGTTTATGTGCCACTCAGGGCCATTTGGGTCGTGAAAAGTTGGTATAAGAGCGCTAGGTTCATTGATCTCATCGTACAAGAACATATCTAGTAAAGTCCTGCGGAATAGTACAGAGACATCTGTTCTTTTCTTCAAGAGGCTACAACACACTAGAAAACTCTAACTTCTTCTTTCTTTTATACTATTTCTTGATTCGAATTAGTATCTGGTGATCCAAATTGGTATCTAACTTCATTCATACTTATACTCCAAATGGAAAGAACACTTGCAAGAGAAGCGAGAGTGGAATCACCTGAATTGGCCATTGGGGCTACTGTTCATGGTAGAGTTAAAGCAAGGGGTAAAGGCAATTGAAGAGACCATAGAGCAACACCCACCCAGGTAGAGCTCAGGGCTACCACTAAACTAACCAGAGAAAGTTTGGAATCTCTTCCACCATTTGAGGATATTCCTGAGTTTGTAGAGAATGGGGCAGTATTGGTTTTGGCTGACAGAGCACTAGCTCAGGGAGGTGCATATCTGATTCTGATGTCTTATGATATGATTCAATTAGTTGTTAAGTTTTGGAGTAGGTTTGTCTGAAATGGGACTACACCCATAGCTCTTGTAGTTTAACTTCGGGGAGTGCTCTATGCTACTGTCATGGCTTAAAAAATAAATAAGGTATCAAAGACGGATATCTTCCCGCGATAGGTAGTTGGTCCGGTGATAATTGGAGATAAGCATGATCTATTTTGTAAGTTTATTAAGATGAATACTCCTATTTCCCATAGTATTGAGTCTGAGGATGCTTATGAATTCATAATTGATTACCAAGAGAGAATCCACAAGACGGGAGTAGTTGATAGGCATGGTGTGGAATTTGTCACTTGTCAGTTCTAGTTAGATGCTAAGATATAGTGAAAGGCCTAAGTAGAATGTAGTGCAGATGTTTTACCTCTATTGACATATACTCAATTTTTATTAGTCTTTCTAGAGAAGTATGTGACTCATACCTTGAGAAACATTTGGGTTTACTAATCTTGAGCAGGAGACTATGTCAGTTGCAGCCTATCAGGCCAAATTCCATTAATTATCTTTATATTCATCACAATTGATGCATACTGGGGAGGAGAGGATTCATTTCTTTGTTGAAGGATTGAACAAAGGTCACTAGATTTTTTCTCTTCATATGACATCTTTCGCTAAGTCCTTCAAAGAGATGGTTGATATTTTAAGAAGGTAGTGGGTGTGTAATAAGAGGGCTATGAAAAGATAGCAGGAAAGAAAGCCTGCAAAGGGGGCAACTATAGTGGTTCTTTTAACAAAGGCCAGAGTTCTTAGAGGTACTATACATATCTCATTTAGACAGTGATGTAGGTGTTTGTTGGGGATACGTAGGGGACAGTTAGTTGTCTTCAGCTCAACAAACCACCTTTGATCTTACATATTATGAGTGTGGTGGAGTTGTTCATATGATCTAGTCCAAAGGGAATGGTTGTTTACGGTTTGAAAGAGGAGAGAATTATTTTTGGAAAAATCTAGAATGAGGCAAGTGTCTTTTGGTGAATAAAAATCTGATTTGTTAGCCTTATATAGTCCCTCATGGTCATCCTTAGCCAAACTTTAGTCAATAAATGAGGTGTTTACTTGGTCAATCTTGGAATGGGCCATTTTCCATCTTTGGTCCATGCCTTATTGCTTAATTTTGGGCCTCATTTGAGCCCATTAACACAAGATTAATTAAGCCCAAGAATTTTAGTAGATGATTCACCTACTATTTCTAGTTTAAATACTTCCGTCAATGTTAAGGTAATCAAATAGGTTCGGAAATGTACGTGGTGTTACATCCTTCCCCCCTTAGGAACATTCATCCTCGAATGTTAGTAACATTATCCAATCTAAACAAATTCAAGTCTAAGTTTATCCTTCATATTATCATATACACATAATACTTATAGATACTTACTTGTTATTGCTCCAATCCCGCATCTTGAATTTTCTCTTCAATTTGAAATAAATGTGGGTACTTAGACATCATCATTTCTTAGGCTTCCTATGTGATTTCTTCTACTTGTTGATTTCTCCAAAGCACTTTTACGAAAGTTACTTCTTTATTCCTTAACCTCTTGACTTGTCGATCCAGAATAGCAATAGGTATTTCTTCATATGTGAGATCTTCCATAACTTGTACATCTTCAATGGGAGCAATACGAGATGGATCTCCTATGCACTTTCGAAGCATTGAAACATGAAACACTGAATGAACTGTGGAGAGTTCTTGGGGTAGTGCTAATTCATACGCAACTTGACCAAATCTTCAGGTAATCTTATACGGCCCTATATAATGTGGACTCAGCTTTCCCTTCTTCCCAAATCTCATTACCCCTTTCATTGGTGATACTTTCAAGAATACTCAATCACTTATGGCAAATTCTAGCCCCCTTCTTCTAACATCGGCATATGGCTTGTGTCGACTTTGGGATATTTGTAGCCGCTGTTGTATCACCTTAACTTTCACCATAGCTTGATGAACAAGATCTGTCCCAAATAAGGCAGTTTCACCCGCTTCAAACCATCCAATTGGTGATCTACACTTTCTTCCATACAAATCTTCGTAAGGTGCCAGTTTGATACTTGAATGATAGCTATTACTGTAGGCAAATTCAATAAGCAATAAATGATCATCCCAACTAGCTTTAAAGTCCAATGTGCAAGCTCGTAGCATATCTTCAAGTGTTTGGATAGTACATTCTGCTTGTTCATATTTCTAAGGATGAAAAGTCGTACTTAAATTCACTTGGTTTCCCAAACTTTTCTGAAAAGATTTCCAAAAGTGTGCAGTAAATTGAGCTCTCCTGTCTGATATAATAGAGATTGGAATTTTGTGTAGTCGCACTATCTCTTTAACATACAACCGTGCATAATATTTAGCTGTGTAGGTGGTCTTAACCGGTAGAAAATGCGCTGACTTGGTAAGCCTATCAACTATTACCCATATGGAATCAAATTTCCAAAGTGTACGAGGAAAACCTGTGATGAAATCCATGTTAATCATGTCCCACTTCCATACTGGAAGATTTATACATTGCATATAACCTCCAGGCTTCTGATGCTCTACTTTTACTTGTTGACAATTTGGATAATGAGCTACAAATTCTGCAATGTTCTTCTTCATGTTACCCCACCAATACATTTATTTCAAATCATGATACATTTTGGTGGCTCCCGGATGAATAAAATACCATGAATGATGTGCCTCTGTCATAATCCGTCTCTTTAGCTCATCTACATCCGGTACACACAACCTACTTTGGCACTGAAGCACTCCCTCTTGCGTAAGATCAAATGCCTTCATCAAACCTTGTTGTACAGTCTCTTTTAGCTGTAATAAAATAGGATCCGCATACTGTTTCTCTTTCACCTTAGCTACTAATGAAGATTCTTCCGCATTTTCCACAATAACCCCTTCGTATGGAGATTCAAAAAGGCGAACTCCCAAGCTAGATCGTTGATGTAGATCTTTGACTATACCTTGCTTTTCTGTCAACTGGCCATTAGTTCTCCCTAGTGTTTTGTGACTTAATGCATCGGCTACCACATTTTCTTTCCCCGGGTGATATAAAATATCAATATCATAATCTTTTAATAGTTCAAGCCACCTTCTCTACCTCAGATTTAAGTCTTTCTGCTTACAGATATATTGCAAACTCTTATGATCGGTATATATGTCAACATGAACCCCATACAAATAGTGGCACCATATATTTAAAGCAAATATCACAGCTGCTAGCTCAAGGTCATTGTTGGATAATTTCTCTCATGTGGTCGCAACTGTCGTGAGGCATAAGCTATTACATTACCATGTTGAATCAATACACATTCTAATCCAACTCCTGAAGCATCATAATATACCGCATACCGTTCTGTGCCTTCTGGAATTACCAATGCAGGTGTAGACGTCAATTTATCCTTCAGCTCTTGGAAACTCTTCTCGTATGCATCATTCCACTGAAACTTGGTTGCCTTGTGGGTTATCTTTGTTAAAGGTGTCGAAATGGAATAAAACCCTTCCACAAATCTTCTATAATAACCTGCCAACCCGAGAAAACTATGAATCTCTGTAGGCATCGTAGGCCTTGGCCAATTCTTCACCGCTTCTATCTTTTGCGTATCAACCATTATTCCTTCATATGACACAATATGACCCAAGAATGCTACAGATTTTAAACAAAATTCACACTTAGAGAACTTTACATATAACTTACGATCACGAAGAATCTGTAACACTTGCCGTAAGTGATTAGCATGGTCCTCTTGTGATCTTGAATAAACCAAAATATCATCGATAAACACTATCACGAACACATCTAAAAATGGCTTGAACACCCTATTCATCAAATCCATAAAAACTGCTGGTGCATTTGTTAGCCGAAATGACATAACTAAAAATTCATAATGACCATACCGTGTTCGGAAAGCTGTCTTAGGTATATCTTTTTCTCTAACGCTTACCTGATGATATCCCAATCTCAGGTCAATCTTTGAGAAGAATTTGGCACCCTGTAATTGGTCAAACAAATCATCAATTCTGGGGAGGAGATATTTATTCTTAATTGTTACCTTATTCAGTTACCGATAGTCAATACACATTGTCAATCTGCCATCTTTCTTTCGTACAAATAACACTGGTGCATCCCAAGGGGACATACTAGGCCTTATGAATCCCTTTTTCAGCAAGTCTTTTAATTGCTCCTTTAATTCCCGTAACTTTGCTGGGGCCATTCTATATGGAGGAATAGAGATAGGCTGAGTGTCTGGCATCACATCAATACCAAACTCTACTTCCCGTTCTGGAGGGAAACCTGGAAGATCTTCAGGAAATACATCAAGGAATTCATTTTCCACCGAAACCGATTGAAGAGTTGGCGGCTTCACATCGATATCTTGAACTCTTACTAGATGGCATATGTACCCCTTGGATACCATTTTCCTTGCCTTAAGATAGAAAATAAATTTAGCTCTCGGTGCTCCAACTTTACCCCTCCATTCAAGGATGGTCTTTTGTGGAAAATGGAAATGTACCCTCTTAGCTCGGCAATCTACCGTGGCATAACAAGAAGCCAACCAATCCATACCCATTATAACATCAAAATATACCATTTCCAGCTCAATAAGATCAACCAGCGTATCATCACCACAAACATTTACTATACAATTACGATAGACTCTTTTAGCTACAATAAATTCACCAACTGGTGTAGATACTTCAAATGGCTTAACTAATAATTCTGGTGTTGTTTCAAATTTTTCAGCAATCAATGGAGTAACATATGATAGGGTAGAGCCCGGATCAATCAATGCATATACATTATGTGAAAAGACGGATAATGTACCTGTCACTACATCAGGAGAAGCCTCCAAATTCTGCCGATCGCTAAAGCATGTGTATGGATCTGGACTCCACTAGAATTAGCTGCTTCTCTAGCACCTATACCATTCCCCATAGGATGTACACCCGATGATAATGATGCAACGGTTGATCCCGTAGGTCGCGTCATACTACCCGTGCCCCTCTGTGGACACTCTCTTATCATGTGCCCTGGCATACCGCACCAAAAGAAAATATTTGTACCAAACCGACATTCACCTAAATAAAACTTCCCACAGTGCTGAGACAACTGACGAGAAAACCTCAATTGGCTCATACTTCCATGTTCTCGATACCCCGCTGTCTGTAAACCTCGAATCCCACTACTTTGCCCAACTTGGCTGCCTCTGAACCCTCAAAATTGGGATGGAGTACCTACTGTAGGGTAAGAGAATGATGGTCTAGGCGGTTTATTAAAAACTCGAGGCCTAAATTCTCCTTGGTACGCTATGAACTGTCCCATAGGTCTAGCCCTCTTTGACGGCCCTCTTTCAAATTCTTGCGCCCTTCTTCTTTGCCTCTGATCCTCCATTTTCTGCATAAAAGCTTGTATCCTGGCTATATCTATATCTCTATTCAACATAGCAATAGTACATTCCCTAACCAAATATGGATCTAATCTGTCCACATACCGATGGACTCTGTCGTCCATTGTGGCTACTATATTAGGAGCATACCGAGCCAAAGAGTTAAATCGAAGACTGTACTCTCTGACACTCATATTCCCTTGACGAAGATTTAAGAACTGATCTGCACGAGCCTCTCAGATCTCATATGGAATATAGTGATCAAGCAATGCCACTTTGAATTCCTCCCAACTAACTGGAAGTGCACCGATACTCCTGGATCGTTTCTAATCTTCGTACCATAATATAGCCTCTCCTTTCAATCTATATGCTGCAAGCTCAACTGTTTTTGTACCAAATACATGCATAACATCTAAGGACCTTTGAATTTGGTCCACAAAGTCTTGCGGGTCTTCATTCAGATCTGACCCGATGAAGGTGGGAGGGTCTAATTTCAGAAAATCCTATATCCGCCGACTAGCTGCCCTATCCGCACCGTCATTACTTGTAGTTGGACCAACTTGTACTCAATTTTGTGCAGCAACTATATGAGTCAACATTTGCACCGCATTTCTTAGATCCTGCTCAGTAGCATTAACATGTGGTTCTGGGGATACTTTTCTCCTTTGTGGCCCCCCTGAAAATGGGAAAGGAGAGGAAGCCCATGATACAAACTCAGTTTCAGCCCCACCTTGACTTGCTTGGTCAGGTAGTGATTTACTAGTTCCTTCTCTGGAAAGCACGTATATCTTCTTACCTTTTCCCCTACCTCGTCTTGTAATCGGCATTTTACTATAACAAAAGAAAACCAATTTCAATGGCTAAATATGATTCCACCTACAACTTTGGCTTTAAGGCACGATCTAGAAAATGAAGAAAAGAAACAACTCCTAAATGTCCCGTAGCCTCCCGCTTATAAATGTGGTGTACAACACACCCATAAGCAAGACTCTACTCAGACACGGCTTTGTAGAAACCCTAGGACGACCTGCTCTGATACCACTTTTATCATACCTCAAATCCCATTGAAGCGGACTGGCACCCGAAGCCGTTAAGGCCAGAGATAACAAACCTATGATCATGTATATTTGCATGCATGTCATAGGGTGAACATCATTCAGTCATACAGATATAAGATGTCAAAGACGGAAGTCATGGAAAAACATTCAAATAGATATAAAACTTGGCCGTTAGGGCCATCACGTCAAAATGATCATACATTCCTTCGTTTGGCATACAACCTCTACAAAGCCTCTAACAGATACACAACCAAGCTTAAAGTCGGAACAACTCCCCGCTTTATACAACCTTTACACGGTATCAAAACAAATGTATACAAGTGACTCGAAAAGCCCCGAACCAATCTGGAGCTCACCAATAGTCTGCAGATGACCCGTATCCTACTGTGGAGGTCTACTAGCTCCTGTGCCTGCAGCAAGTAAGGTAAGTCCCCCAAGGGACGTCAGTATGAATGAATGTACTGAGTCTGTAAGGCTATAAGAAACTGCATGAAATATAAGAACTTTAATGGAATCAAATACAAGTGCATAGTCAATATGGATAAACTACCATTCTGTATGTGTGGAACCATGTACATTGCTTTCATTACTTTCTTTGCTTTTACATTCATATCATTATCATCATCAATCATATAATGCCCTGGCCCAACTGATTAGTGGGAAATAACATTGGGATCGTCTCGAGCTAGGCTTTCTCCCCTTTGAGCTACCACCCATAAATCAATAAAGTAGGTTCGGCCTGAGCTAGGTTTTCACCCCTTTGGTCTGCCCCCTGTATCCAATAATCATTCGAGATCGTCTCTAGCTAGGCTTTCGCCACTTTGAGCTGCCACCCGTACTCAAACAAACAACTATGCATTACTTCATTTCTTTACTTTTGTGAGATTGATACATTGGTGGTTATAACATTATTGGAGCTTTGGAACATCAGTCAATGAATAAGAGACACGTGAATAACAATTTATAACAAACCTAAAATGAGATACTTTGAAACATTTCGAAATGGAAACAAGTTCGGTAACGATGTGAACAATAGGTGCTGCCAAAGATACAGAAAAGAGTAACTTTACATACCTTATCTTCCCAATATGTGAATACAACAATTCAACTCCTTCCTTACATGTTACTCTACAACACAAGTACATAACGAAGCTCACATTAACAACTAAATACATTACAAGTGCACCAAACGATAATGAGCTACGTGACTGTCATATAACGTTGTTTCACCCTCCTACAATACAATTTTCTGCATCACCATGCCAACAACACCAAAACATTCCACACATCAACTTAGATATCACAAACCGATGGAATTTCATACCAAGTTTATACTTTACACTTCCTCCTTAACATATCATCACATTTACGCCATCAAGTCATCTAAATACCTTTCACCACAACACATTAAAAACAATCCATAATTGATACAATTCAAAATGCCTCCAGACTACCCCTTAGAGCCATCCAAAGGGTACCATAAGTTGATGATTGTCTCCAAGAAGGGTAGAGGGGCCTTAGGGGGTCAAAGAGAAGCAAAAATAATCAAAATGAACTTCTGGAGGGACCTGCGAAGCAACCTGCGCCCGCAGGTGGTGAGGTGAGGCCGCAGGTTCCTCTTTGTACCTATCCAGGGCCACCTGCGATGCCACCTGTGCTCGCAGGTGGCTCATCCGTGAGGGCGAGTGCCCGGTTCGGCTAAAATGAGTCTCTTTTGGGTCTATTTTTGTAATAAATGGTCCATGGCCATAATTAAGCTTCTCTTTTCATATTTTAGGTTAACTTGGATGCCGACGAACAATCATGGTTTCAAAATGCACATGAACATCACAAAACTATATTCTCCTTTCAATACACCACCGGTTCCATGCACAATTTCACAACAACAATTCCAAAAGTCATACACAAAGAGAAAGCAAGTTAGGAACATAACCACATCCTACATGTTGACATTTAATCCATCAAATTCACTTCCTTCAAGACCTCAAGTCTCCTTTCAAGTTTGAACCACATAGAAGGTAAGTCCTTTACTAATTAAGCAAAAGTTGAAACCACATAGAAGGCAAGTCCTTTACTGATTAAGCAAAAGTGGACTGTTTTACAAATAGTAAACTGGTCAACACTTTTTCAACATAACCAACATGATTTACACACCCTCTTATGCATATAATTTATTAAACCATAAGAGTAAACACTTACAAAAGCTTGCAAAGGAATGATCTTGTCCAAAGGGAATGGATGCTTAGGGTTTGAAAAAGGAGAGAAATATTTTTGGAAAAATCTAGAATGAGGCAAGTGTCTTTTGGTGAATAAAAATCTGATTTTTTAGCCTTATATAGTCCCTTATGGTCATCCTTAGACAAACTTTGGTCAATAAACGAGGTGTTTACTTGGTCAATCTTGGAATGGTCATTTTCCATCTTTGGGCCATGTCTTATTGCTTAATTTTGGGCCTCATTTGAGCCCATTAACATAAGATTAATTCAGCCCAAGAATTTTAGTAGATGATTCACCTACTATTTCTAGTTTAAATACTTTTGTCAATATTAAGGTAATCAAATAGGTTTGGAAATGTACGGGGTGTTAGACTGGTGGCATACCAAGCAAATCATCAGGAAATACCACCAAGAACTCACACACTACTGGAATTGATACAATAGGAGGAACCTTAACACTAATATCCCAAAGATGAGCTAGAAAATCCCAACAACCCTTCCCAACTAACTTCTTGGCATGAATAAAAGAGATTAATCTCATAGGAGCAGGCTTATATCACCCTCTCACTCCAATCTATCTATTCCTAGCATGGCAATAATTACTGTCTTGGCATGACAGTCAAGAATCACGTGGTATAGAGATAACCATCTCATCCCCAAGTTGATATCAAAATCCATCATGTCTAAAATTACTAAATCATCCTAAGTCTGATATCCTATGAACAATACATGACAAGCCAGATAAACTTGATCGACAACTAATGAATCCCCAATTGGTGTAGATACATTCATAGGAGTATCAAGCATTTCACATACCTATCTAGACCTAAAGCAAATTTAACAGAAATATATGAGAATATGGAACCCTGATCAAATATAATAGTAGCCATGCAGTCACAGACAAGACTAGTACCTGTGATCATCGCGTCTAAAGCCTCGGCCTCAGGCCTACCTAGAAAAGCATAGAAGTGGTCCTTTTTACTCATATAGGTGCCACCCTGCCAGCCTGAGCTCCATATGGATCTGCATGTCCACTACCTCAGTTGGCATGGTTTCCACCCCTACCCGCCTGGTGACTACCACGCCTACCTTGTGGATGATCCCTACCATTGCCTCCACCTCTCCTACTTTCTAGAACATAGGCTCGAGAAGTCTGCTGTTGGCCTAACTGACTAGAGTGTCTGTCATTACACTATCTCTGAAAGTGACAAACCCCACTGCCTTAATAGCATATACGATTTAGAGTAGGTCCCTAAGCTAATGATGATAAAGGAACATAACCCCAATGTCTGAAGATGGCTGGATGTTCCTTGACAGACCCCCAATAGACACTTACATCATAAAATAAATGGGGCAGGCAGGTAGCCCTACAAACTTTATCCCTAAGAATAAGAACCATTATTATTGCCCACCTTGTGAGCCTTCTTTCCCCTTGACTTAGCATAACCATCTTGCTTCACACCCTCTACCTTTTTCATAAAATCAACCATCTCCTGGAAAGTCTTATCGAAAGATGTCATCTGAAGTGCAGAAATCTAAAAATCGATATTCAACCCTTTAACAAACAATCAAATCCTCTCCTCCTCCGAAGTCAAAAACTGTGAATAAAATCAAGAAAAAACATGAAATTCATAGTTAACAAGAGACATACTTTCCTGCTCGAGTCTAGTGAACTCATCTTTCTTCCTGTCTCTCAGAGTACGAGGCACATACTTCCCCAAGAAGACAGAATAAAATTGAGTCAAAGTCAGTGGAGGCAAACCTGCAGCTCTACACTCAACGAATGCCCTCTACCATATTTTAGCATCCCCTACAACTGAAATATATCAAACTCTACACCATACCTCTCTACCATACCCATCTTGTGAAGACTCTCATGAAAATCATAATGAATTCATAGGTATCTTTCGACTCAGTACCATAAAATATAGAAGGCTTTATCTTAAAAAATTTGTAGAATAAGACATGCTCATCTCTTGTGATCACCAAACCTAAAACCTGATATGAAAAAACACCCTTATCTGATGCCTCATCCATCTTGGGTACCACAATAACGATGTTGTAACCCTGGATACTAAATAGTTAAAATGACTGGTGTAGCACCTGTATCTGCTAAACCACTCAGTCACTCCAAAACCTTTTGAATCACTCTAATGATATTTGTAGTAGTATTACACCTACATAAACTTGCATAATATCTCCTCGAATGGGTACCTCTCTATTCTCTACCAAAACCTCCTCATCCAAAACCATCCTTGGAATATCCTTAAGTGGGGGAGAATATTTTGATCTCTATCTTATCGGTCCTCCAGTGGCCTGAGCTCCACCCCTAGTGGGTTTTGCTCCTCAGACTCTTTCTCTCCCTCTCCCTCTTACTGTACCCCTACCATAAACCGTAACTCCAACAGCTAATTCGAGTGCTGCTACTACTGTTCTTTCAATACATATCCTAACTATGTATGAGACAAGAGTGAAAGAAGTTAGATACTAATTTGGATCACCAGATACCAATTGGAATTAAGTATTAGCACGAAAGAAAGAAGAAGAGTGAAATATCCTAAAGTCTTATAGCCTCTCAAAGAAATGTACATACATCTCCGTACCATCTACAAGACTCTACTAGACTCATTCTTATACAATTATATTGATGAACCTAGGGCTCTGATACCAATTTTGTCATGACCCAAATGGTCGTGAGTGGCACCCACACTAACCTTTCGGTGGGAGAAACATCTAACCTAAATCTTAACCCAATTACTTAGTCATTTTCAACAGTAATAAGCAAAATGTTGACTAGAAGAATAAATAAACTTCATAAAATAGTAGGTAGATATAGAGTGTGGAAAATAACTACCTATTATAAATATACCAAGGACCCAAAAGTCACCATACAAGAACTTCTAAACAAAACTGATGTTTAATATAAATATCAAAAAAATAATAACAAAGGAGTATCACTATCCAAATGAATGTACATGATCTAATAAAAATGATCCATGGCTGTCTGAAGGTAGATGCTCACCCTTAGATCAAAAGTTGTTGGTCACACACTATATCCAAGGTCTTGTCTCAATCTTTGGAACATTGTTTGCACTCAACAAAAGAAGAGCACATGTAGTATCAGTACAAACACTATGTATTAGTAAGCATCATAGGCCAACTTGACTCAGACTCATACTTAAATATAAATCAAATATGAGTAAATTAGCAATCAACACATAACAAGTAATTTCAACCAACAATTACCATCCACAAATAACTACTTAATGTAACAACCCTCATTGTGATTTTAAATTTTTCTATTTTTGAATGTTTTTCCCTTCTCAATGGTTGCTTAAAATCATTTATAGGTTTTGAGGATGGTTGGCGCAGTCCCCAAAGTGTTCGAAAATGATTTATGTAAGTTTGAGGTTTTTGAGTAGCCTTAAAGTGTTATATTTGACTTTGGTCAATATTTTTAAATCCGAGCATTGAATGGTGATTCTGTAAGTTCCATTAGATCTAGAATGTCATTTTTTGGTTAGTAGCATGGTTGGTTTGAGTTCTGAGTCTTTATTTTTAGTTTTGAGCATTTAGATGAGAAACTAGTTATTTTAGCCTAGAGGGGTTCTAGGGGGTAACTTATTGAAAACAACCACTTTTGTTAAATTCGATAGTTCCGTTGAGTCCAGAACATAGAAATTAGCCTGGTAACATTATTAGTTTATTTCTGTGGAGCCCCAAATAAATCCCATTATTTTGTTTGGAGAAATTTAAAGCCTTAAGCCAGTGCTAGTGTAAGGTTGTTGGTGCATGCCTCTATTCTTATTCGCATTTGAAGCCCTGCTATCATATACATAGAGAAGAAAATTATTTGGCTTTGTAAATGAGATAGAGGGACCGCATTTGCGAAGAGTAATTGGGGATCGGGTTGGGTTTGTCCTTCACGTACGCGACTGAGCCACCATATTTACGGTAGGTACGGGTCGGTAACTAACCTTCTATAACACGAGGTGTTTACCTTGGTCATGAGTCACTATTCATAAAATAGTGTAAAAAACCCATTTTCTAGATTCTAACTCCATTTTCACCATTTTTGGACTTTTAGACCTCGGGAGAGGTTTTAAACTTGGGATTTTGGGGTCCGATAAAGTGAGAAAATAGTTTTTCAATGATTTCAAGCTCAATTTTAACTTATTTTTTGATAGGTTTTCATATTTAGAACTCTTAAAGTATGGGTAACATGATTTTTGAATAAAATTTTCTAGTTTGACCCTTTTTATTTCACGGTCGACTTTTGAAGTATTTTTGGACCCAAAATAAAAGTGGCTAATATGGGTATTATTAGACTCCTATTAATGTGTAAATTATGTTTTTGATAGCTTAGGTTTATTTTGAGGGCACAGAGAAAAGAAAGGCTTCTTGTTGTGGGGTCCAGGCTTGCGTTTCGACTTTTGAGGTAGGTTATGACTTAACTTTCTTTAGACCGAACTGGGTAGTTAACCATTCATGTAAAGTATGCTATGGGTTGGGGATTTTATCATGACATTCATCTTTTGAGATCATTATTTTATCATGTTGCCCGTGTGGGGGCTTGTGTGAATCTTTTTATTGATTTAAGAGATTATTATCTTTAACATATCTGTGGTGTATCACCCCGTACATTTCTGATCCTATTTGATTATCGTAACATTTATGGAATTATTTAAAGATGGTTGGTGTATTATTCACTAATTTTTTTGGGCTGAATTAACATGTGCTAATGGGCTCAATAAAGGCCTAAATATTAAGCCATAAGACATGGCCCAAATGGGAAAATAATCCATTCCACCTTTGACCAAGTAAACATAACATTTATGACCAAAGTGTGTCTAAGGATGATATTTAAAGGGACTATATAAGGCAAACAAATTATATTTTATTCAACAAAACACACATGTCTCATTCTAGAATTTTCCACAAGATATTTTCTCTTCATCCAAACCCTAAGCAACCATTCCTTTGGACAAGATCACCCTCTTGAAAGATTTGGTAAGTGTTTACTCTTATGGTTTAATATATTATATGCATAAGAGGGTGTATAAATCATGTTTGTTATGTTGAAAAAGTGTTGAGCAGTTCACTATGTGTGAAACAGTCTACGTTTGCTTAATCGGTAAAGGGTTTTGCCATCTAAACTTGAAGGTGGACTTGAAGTCTTGAAGGAAGTGAATTTGATGGATTAAATGTAAACATTTATGATATGTTTATTTACCTAACTTTCTTTCTCTTTGTGTATAACTTTTGGAATTGCTGTTGTGAAATTGTGCGTGGAATTGGTGGCGTATTGAAAGGAAAATGTAGTTTTGTGAAGTTCATGTGCGTTGTGAAACCATGATTGTTCGTTGACATACAATATAACTTAAAATATGAAAAGAGAGGCTTAATTATGTCCATGGACCATTTATTACAAAAAAGGACCCAAAAGAGACCTATTTTGGCCAAATCGGGCATCCACCTTCGCGGATGGGGCACCTGCGGGCGTAGATGCCAACGCAGGTGGCCCTGGACAAGGACAATAGGCACCTGCGGCCATACCTCACCCACCTGCGGGCGCAAGTGGCTTCGCAGGTCTCTCCAAAACTTTATTTCAATTGTTTTTGTATCTCTTTGACCCCCCAAGGCCCCTATACCCTTTTTGGATGCAATCATCAACTTATGGTACCATTTGAATGGCCCTAAGGGGTAGTCCGGAGGAATTTTGAATCATATCAATTATGGATTGTTGTTTTATGTGTTATGGTGAAAGGTATTGAGATGACTTGATGAAGTAAATGTGACGTGGTGTTAATGAGGAAGTGTAAAGTATAAACTTGGTGTGAAATGCTATCGATTTATGATGTCTTGGTTGATGTGTGGCATGTTTTAGTGTTGTGGGTTTGGTGATGCAGTAAATGGTATTTTAGAAGGGTTAAAGGACGTTATATGGCAGTCACGTAGCTCATTATCACTTTATACACTTGTAATGTAGTTAGTTGTTAATGTGAGCTCCGTTATGTACTTGTGTTGTAGAGTAACACGTAAGGAAGGAGATGAACTATTGTAGTCACATATTGGATTGTTGTATTCATATTGGGAAGATAAGGTATGTAAGGTTACTCTTTTCTGTATCCTTTGGCAGCATCTCTTGTTCTCATTGTTATCGACTTGTTCTCATTTTGAAATATCTCAAAGTATCTCATTTCAGGTGGTCATATGTTGTTATTCATGTGTCTCTTAATCATTTACTGAAGTTCCAAAGCTCCAATAATGTTATGAACACCAAAATAACTATCTCAAAGGAAGAAATGATGTAAAGAGAATTTGTGTATTCTTGGGTGGTATCCCAGGGGGTGGAAGGAACACCTAGCATGGGTCAATCCTAATATCATGGGTGGTATCCCAGGGGTGGAAGGAACACCTAGCATGGGTCGATCCCAATATCACGGGTGGTATCCCAGGGGTGAAGAGAAAGCCTAGAATGGGTCGATCCAGATTGGTGTATGTATGAGGACCGTATCCCAGGGGTTAAAATACCTAGCATGGGTCATCCTCTTTTACCACTGATCAGCTGGTCATTTGTTTATCATATGCTTTACAATTTCTTAATGCAAAGAAGGATAAAGTCAAGTAATGAATGTAATGTACATGGTTCCACACATACAGAACTGTGGTTTATCCATATTGATTATTCACTTGTATTTGATTCCATTGAAGTTCTTATATTTCATGCAGATGCTCATAGCCTTACATACTCAGTAGTTTCTTTTGTAATGATGTCCCTTGAGGGACTTACCTTACTTGCTACAGGCGTAGGTGCTAGTAGACCTCCACAGTAGGCTGCGGGTCATCTACGGATTATTGGTGAGCTCCAGTTTGGTTTGGGTCTTTCCGAGTCATATGTGTACATATTGGTTTTGGTACTATGTAAAAGTTGTATAAAGCGGGACTTGTCCCGACTTTAGGTTGGTTATGTATCTGTTAGAGGCTTTGTAGATGTTGTAAGACAAATGAAGGCATGTATGTCCATTTGACGTGATGGCCCTAACGGCCAAGTTTCATATCTATTTGAATATTTCTCCATGACTTCCGCCATTGGTATCTTGTATTTATATGAGATAGAATGTTGGTCACTCAGGGACATGCATATGAGTATATATGAATGAAGGTTGTTTCTCTCGGGCCTTAACGGCTTCGGGTGCCAGTTCGCCTCAATGGGATTTGGGTTGTGACAAAAGTGGTATCAGAGCAGGTTTTCCTAAGGGTGTCTACAAAGACGTGTCTGAGTAGAGTCTTGATTATGGATTTGTTGTGCACCACATTTATAAGTAGGAGGATACGGGACATTTAAGAGTTGTTTCTTTTCTTCATTTCTTAGATCGTGCATTAGAGCCAATGTTGTAGGTGGAATCATATCTGACCATTAAAATTGGTTTTCTTTTGTATAGTAAAATGTCGATTACAAGACGAGGTAGGGGAAAAGGTAAGTAGGTAGATATGCTTTCCGGAGAAGAAACGAGTAAATCACCACCTGACCAAGCTAGTCAAGGTGGGGCTGACACTGAATTTGCATTGCGGGCTTCTTCTACTTTTCCAACTCCAGAAGAGCTGAGAAGGAGAAAAGAACCTGCCGAACCACCTGTTAATGCTACTGAGCAGGATCTAAGAAATGTGGTGCAAATGTTGACTCGTATAGTTACTACACATAATAAAGGACAAGATGGTCCAACAACAAGTAATGATGGTGCGGATAGGACAGCTAGTCAAAGGACACAGGATTTTCTAAAATTGGACCCTCCCACGTTCACCGGGCCAGATCTGAATGTAGACCTACAAGACTTCGTGGACTAGATTCAAAGGGATCTAAATGTTATGCATGTGACTGGTATAGAAATAGTAGAGCTTGCAGTATATAGACTAAAAGGTCAGGCTATATTATGGTACGAAGATTGGAAACGATCTCGTGGTATCGGTGCAAATCCAGCTAATTGGGAATAATTTAAAGCGGGATTCCTTGACCACTATCTTCCATATGAGATCCGAGAGGCTCGTGAAGACCAGTTCTTAAATCTTCGTCAAGGCAATATGAGCGTCAGAGAGTACAGTATTTGGTTTAACTCTTTGCCTCGGTATGCTCCTAATGTAGTAGCCACTATGGATGACAGAGTCCATCGGTATGTGGACAGACTGGACCCCTACTTAGTGAGTGATTGTACTATTTCTACTTTGAAGAGAGATATGGATATAGCCAGAATACAAGCCTTTGCACAGAAAATAGAGGATCAGAGACAAAGGAGAAGGGCGCAAGAATTTGAAAGAGGGTCGTCAAAGAGGGCTAGACCTAGCCCTATGGGACAGTCCATGGAATCCCAAGGAGAATTTAGGCCTCGAATTTTTCCTAGACCGCTGAGATCATCATTTCCTTACCCTACAGCAGGTACTCCATCCCAATTCAGGGGGTTTAGAGGCAGTCAAGTGGGATAGAGTAGTGGGATTCGAGGTTCACAGACTGTAGGATTTTCTCATCAACCGTGTCAGCACTGCGGGAGGTTTCATTTAGGTACATTCCGGTTGGGGACGACTGGTTACTTTTGGTGCGGTATGTCTGGGCACATGATGAGAGAGTGTCCACAGAGGGGCACGGGTAGTATGGCGCAACCTACGGGGTCAACCGTTGCATCATCGTCATTGTTCCTTCCCTGGGAAGAGGTGTACAACCTGATGGTTGTGGTAGAGGTGCTAGAGGAGCAGCCAGTTCAAGTGGAGTACAGAACCGTACCTATGTTGTTTCTCCTGATGTAGTTATAGGTACATTATCCGTCTTTTCACATAATGTATATGCACTGATTGATCCGGGCTATACCCTATCATATGTTACTCCATTGATTGTAGAAAAAATTCAAAAGAACACCAGAATTATTAGTTAAGCTATTTGAAGAATCTACACCAGTTGGTGAATCTATTGTTGCTAAAAGAGTATATCCTAATTGTGTAGTAACTGTGTGTGATCATGATATGTTGGCAAATATTATTGAGTTGGAAATGGTGGATTTTGATGTTATAATAGGTATAGATTGGTTGGCTTCTTGTTATACCACGGTAGATTGTCGATCTAAGAAGGTACATTTCTACTTTCCACAAAAGACCATCCTTGAATGGAGGGGTAATGTTAGAGCACCGAGAGGCAAGTTTATTTTCTATCTTAAGGCAAGGAAAATGATATACAAGGGGTACATATGCCATCTAGTAAGAGTGCAATATACCGATGTGAAGCCACCAACTCTTCAATCGGTTCTGGTGGTAAATGAATTCCTTGATGTATTTCCAAAAGATCTTCCAGGTTTGTCTCCAGAACGGGAAGTAGAGTTTGCTATTGATGTGATGCCAGGCACTCAGCCTATCTTTATTCCTCCATATAGAATGTCCCCAGTGGAGTTACGGGAATTGAAGGAGCAATTGAAAGACTTGCTGGAAAAGGGATTCATGAGGCCTAGTATGTCCCCTTGGGGTGCACCAGTGTTATTGGTACAAAAGAAAGATGGCACATTGAGAATGTGTATTGATTATCGACAATTGAATAAAGTAATAGTCAAGAATAAATATCCCCTCCCCAGAATTGATGATTTGTTTGACCAATTATAGGGTGCCAAATGCTTCTCAAAGATTGACCTGAGATCGGGATATCATCAGGTAAGGGTTAAAGAAAAAGATATACCCAAGACATCTTTTCGAACACGGTATGGTCATTATGAATTTTTAGTTATGTCATTTGGGCTAACAAATGCACCAGCAGTTTTTATGGATTTGATTAATAGGGTGTTCAAACCATTCTTGGATGTGTTCGTGACAGTGTTTATCGATGATATTTTGGTTTTTTCAAGATCAAGGAGGACCATGCTAATCACTTATGGCAGGTGTTACAGGTTCTTTGTGATCCTAAGTTATATGCAAAGTTCTCTAAATGTGAATTTTGGTTAAAATTTGTAGCATTCTTGGGTCATATTGTGTCAAATAAAGGAATAAGGGTCGATACGCAAAAGATAGAAGCTGTGAAGAATTGGCCAAGACCTACGACGCCTACAGAGATCCATAGTTTTCTTGGGTTGGCAGGTTATTATAGAAGATTTGTTGAAGGGTTTCTTCTATCTCTGAACCTTTAACAAAGCTAACACACAAGGCAACCAAGTTTCAGTGGAATGATGCATGTGAGAAGAGTTTCCAAGAGCTGAAGGACAAATTGACGTCCACACCTGTATTGGTACTTCCAGAAGGCACAGAAGGGTATGCGGTATATTGTGAAGCTTCAGGAGTCGGCTTAGGATGTGTGTTGATGCAGCACGATAACGTAATATCTTATGCCTCAAGACAGTTGTGGCCACATGAGAGAAATTATCCAACACATGATCTTGAGCTAGTAGTTGTGATATTTGCTTTAAAGATATGGCACCACTATTTGTATGGGGTTCATGTTGACATATATACCGACCATAAGAGTTTGCAATATATCTTTAAGCAGAAGGACTTAAATTTGATGCAACGGAGATGGCTTGAACTACTAATAGATTATGATATTGATATCGTATACCATCATGGAAAAGCAAATGTGGTAGCCGATGCATTAAGTCGCAAAGCAATAGGCAACACTAATGGCTAGTTGATGGAAAAGCAAGGTATAGTCAAGGATTTACATCAATTAGCCAGCTTGGGGGTTCGTCTTCTTGAATCTCCAAACGAAGGGGTTATTGTGCAAAATGCGGCAGAGTCTTCATTAGTAGCTGAAGTGAAGGAAAAACAGTATGCGGATCCTATTTTATTTCAGCTGAAAGAGAATGTACAACAAGGTTTGACAAAGGCATTTGATCTTACGCAAGAAGGAGTGCTTCAGTGCCAAAATAGGTTGTGTACTGGATGTAGATGAGCTAAGGAAATGGATTATGACAGAGGCACATCATTCACGGTATTCTATTCATTCGGGAGCTACCAAAATATACCATGATTTGAAAGAAATGTATTGGTGGGGTAACATGAAGAAGAACATTGCAAAATTTATAGCTCAATGTCCAAATTGTCAACAAGTGAAAGTAGAGCATCAGAAACCTGGAGGTTATATGCAATGTATAAATCTTCCAATTTGGAAGTGGGACATGATTAATATGGATTTCATCACAAGTTTGCCTCGTACACTGTGGAAATTTGATTCCATATGGGTAATAGTTGACAGGCTTACCAAGTCAGCGCATTTTCTACCGATTAAGACCACCTACACAGCTGAAAATTATGCACGGTTGTATGTTAAAGAGATAGTGCGACTACACAAAATTCCAATCTCTATTATATCAAACAGGGGAGCTCAATTTACTGCACACTTTTGGAAATTTTTTCAGAAGAGTTTGGGAACCCAAGTGAATTTAAGTACGGCTTTTCATCCTCAGACAGATGGACAAGCAGAACGTACTATCCAAACACTTGAAGATATGCTACGAGCTTGAACATTGGACTTTAAAGTTAGATGGGATGATCATCTACATCTTATTGAATTTGCCTACAATAATAGCTATCATTCAAGTATCAAAATGGCGTCTTACGAAGCTTTATACAGAAGAAAGTGTAGATCACCAATTGGATGGTTTGAAGTGGGTGAAACTGCTTTAATTGGACCTGATCTTGTTCATCAAGCTATGGAGAAAGTTAAGGTGATACAACAGTGGCTACAAACGGCCCAAAGTCGACACAAGTCATATGCCGATGTTAGAAGAAGGGGGCTAGAATTTTCCATAGGTGATTGGGTATTCTTGAAAGTGTCACCAATGAAAGGGGTAATGAGATTTGGAAAGAAAGAAAAGTTGAGTCCACGTTATATAGGGCCATATTATATTACCCAAAGGTTTGGTCAAGTTGCGTATGAATTAACACTACCCCAATAACTCTCTATAGTTCATCCAGTATTTTATGTTTCAATGCTTCGAAAGTGCATAGGAGATCCATCTCGTATTGCTCCCATGGAAGATGTACAAGTTACGGAGGATCTCACATATGAAGAGATACAAATTTCTATTCTAGATCGACAAGTGAAGAGGTTAAGAAATAAAGAAGTAGCTTCCGTAAAAGTACTTTGGAGAAATCAACAAGTAGAAGAAATCACATAGGAAGCTGAAGAAATGATGAAGTCTAAGTACCCGCATTTTTTTCAAATGAAAGAGAAAGTTCAAGATGCGGAATTGGATCAATAACAAGTAAGTATCTATAAGCATTATGTGTACTAGACTTGAATTTGTTTAAATCGGATAATGTTACTAACATTCGAGGACGAATGTTTCTAAGGGGGGAAGGATGTAACACCTCGTACATTTCCGACCCTATTTGATTACCGTAACATTTATGGAATTATTTAAACTTGAGATGGTTAGTGTATTATGCGCTAATTTTGTTGGTCTGAATTAACTTGTGCTAAAGGGCTCAATAAAGGCCCAAATATTAAGCCATAAGACATGGCCCAAATGGGAAAATGATCTATTCCACCTTTGACCAAGTAAACATAACATTTATGACCAAAGTTTGGATAAGGATGAGATTTAAAGGGACTATATAAGGCAAACAAATCAGATTTTATTCAACAAAACACACATGTCTCATTCTAGAATTTTTCACAAGATATTTTCTCTTCATCCAAACCCTAAGCAACCATTCCTTTGGAAAATATCATCCTCTTTCAAGCTTTGGTAAGTGTTTACTCTTATGTTTTAATATAGTATATGTATAAGAGGTTCTATAAATCATTTTGGTTATGTTGAAAAAGTGTTGAGCAGTTCACTATGTGTGAAACAGTCTATGTTTGATTAATCGATAAAGGGTTTTGCCTTCTAAACTTGAAGGTGGACTTGAAGTCTTGAAGGAAGTGAATTTTATGGATTAAATGTCAATATGTATGATGTGGGTATGTCCCTAACTTGCTTTCTCTTTGTGTATAACTTTTGGAATTGTTGTTGTAAAATTGTGCATGGAATTGGTGGCGTATTGAAAGAAAAATATAGTTTTCTGAAGTTCATATGCGTTGTCAAACCATGATTGTTAGTTGGCATCCAATATAACTTAAAATATTAAAAGAGAGGCTTAATTATGGCCATGGACCATTTATTACAAAAAAGGACCCAAAAGAGACCCATTTTGGCTGAACCAGGCAGCCGCCTTCGCGGATGGGGCACCTGCAGGCGCAGATGCCAATGGAAGTGGACCTGGACAAGGCCAATGGGCACTTGTGTCCACAGGTGGATTCTTAGGTCCCTCCAAAACTTTGTTTCGATTGTTTTAGCATCTCTTTGACCCCATAAGGCCCCTATACCCATTTTGGATGCAATCATCAACTTATAGTACCATTTGAATGGCCCTAAGGGGTAGTCTAGAGGCATTTTAAATCATATCAATTATGGATTGTTGTTTTATGTGTTATGGTTAAAGTTATTGAGATGACTTGATGAAGTAAATGTGACATAGTGTTAATGAGGAAGTGTAAAGTATAAACTTGGTGTGAAATGCTATCGGTTTATGATGTCTTGGTTGATGTGTGGCATATTTTGGTGTTGTGGGTTTGGTGATGCAGTAAATGGTATTGTAGAAGGGTGAAATGATGTTATATGGCAGTCACGTAGCTCATTATCGTTTTATGCACTTTTAATGTAGTTAGTTGTTAATGTGTACTCCATTATGTACTTGTGTTGTAGAGTAACACGTAAGGAAGGAACTGAACTGTTGTAGTCACATATTGGATTATTGTATTCATATTGGGAAGATAAGGTATATAAGGCTACTCTTTTCCGTATCCATTGGCAGCATCTCTTGTTCTCATTGTTACCGACTTGTTCTCATTTCGAAATGTCTCAAAGTATCTTATTTCAAGTTGTCATATGTTGTTATTCACGTGTATCTTATTCATTGACTGAAGTTCCAAAGCTCCAATAATGTTATGACCACCAAAAGAACTATCTAAAGAAAGAAATGATGTAAAGAGAATTTGTGTATTCTTGGGTGGTATCCCAGGGGTGGAAGGAACACCTAGCATGGGTCAATCCTTATATCACGTGTGGTATCCCAGCGGTGGAAGTAACACCTAGCATGGGTCGATCCCAATATCATGAGTGGTATCCCAAAGCTGAAGGGAAAGCCTAGCATGGGTCGATCCCGATTGGTGTATGTATGAGGACCGTATCCCAGGGTTTAAAATACCTAGCATGGGTCATCCTCTTTTACCACTGATCAGTTGGTCATTTGTTTATCATATGTTTTACAATTTCTTAATGCAAAGAAGGATAAAGCCAAGTAATGAATGTAATGTACATGGTTCCACACATGCAGAACGGTGGTTTATCCATATTGATTATTCACTTGTATTTGATTCCATTGAAGTTCTTATATTTCATGCAGATGCTCATAGCCTTACATACTCAGTACATTCTTTCATACTGACGTCCCTTGGGGGAATTACCTTACTTGCTGCAAGCACAGGTGCTAGTAGACCTCCACAGTAGGCTACGGGTCATCTACGGATTATTGGTGAGCTCCAATTGGGTTTGGGGCTTTCCTAGTCACATGTGTACATATTGGTTTTGGTACTATGTAAAAGTTGTATAATGTAGGTACTTGTCCCGACTTTAGTTTGGTTATGTATCTGTTAGAGGCTTTGTAGACGTTGTAAGAAAAATGAAGGCTTGTATGTCCATTTTGACGTGATGGCCCTAACGGCCAAGTTTCATAGCTATTTGAATGTTTCTCCATGAATTCCGCCATTGTTATCTTGTATTTACATGAGATAGAATGTTGGTCACTCAGGGACATGCATATGAGTATACATGAATGAAGGTTGTCTCTCTCAGACCTTAACGGCTTCGGGTGTCAGTCCGCCTAAATGGGATTTGGGGTGTGACATGTGGGGGCCTAGTATTGGTCTTGTTTGAACATTTGGGGGCTTGGATTGATATTATTAATGTCTTATATGAATCTCTACTACTGTGTTTCCATGTTATGGCTTGTATCATGATCTATTGAGATTTGAGGTGACTTGAGCTCATTTATACCATTATTGAGTTTATTTTATTATATGATATTGAACTGATTATGAGCATGCGTCCTCATTAATTCATCTATATTCATGGAACTGGTACTACTGAGAAATACTATTTTTGAAAGAAATGAGACACTTTATAAAATACCTTAACCGTAGGATGTGCCGATAAGGTTAATTGACAAGATTGTGATAGTATATGGGTTGCGAACACCCCATAGGTCCTCTCCTAGAAGCTTATGCTCAGAAGGTGTATACAAGGTGAGATTGACACATTACATCCTTATTATATCATTGCATTGCATCACTTGCATTTATCTTATGTGGTTCTTATCGTGTAATTTAGTCTTCTTTTTTTTTTTGTATATTTGTGTGTAGCTACTCTTATACTATTATTTTAGTTGTATTATCTATACTATTAGGAGTTGTACAACTTGAGCCACTATTGGGAACTTTTCTATATGCAGGTGGAAGCGTTGCTCATAGTTTTCTTTATATATTTAGTTTTCTACTTTGCTTTGTATGATGACTACCGAGTACAACTGGACAGTACTCACTCCTACTTTCTGTACCCTTTAGGGGAAGATCCCAGTTTGAGTGTAACCTACGAAGCCTGAGTTCATGCTGATTTGAGAGTGTTTTAGAGTATTAGTGAGCTCCTCGTCTGGAGCATGTTCCAGACTTCCTTTTTATCATTATGTTGTCTTTATTTTACATTCAGAGACAAAGTTTTATGTATTTTCATACACTATCAATTTTAGAGTGCTTTTTACTCATGACACTAGATTTTTGGATTGGAGTTGTATTTATTTTAGATTTTAAAGTTGTTTAATAATATTGGGTTGACTTTATCCTAACATCTCATATTTGATTATTATTTATCTTCTTTTTGTCTTTTCATATCTCTTATTTTTGGATCGTGGTATGTGCCATCATGACCTCAAATTTTGTTTCATGAAAAATTAGTATCAAAGTTCTAGGTTCACTAGTCTCATGAGTAAACGAGCAAGATGTATAATAAAGTCCCGCAGATCGATACATTAACGTTTGTATCTATCTTCGGGAGGCTATAGGATGTTTTTAGGAAAACTTCTCTAATTTGATTCCTTATCATGCGTGTTATTCATACCCAATATTCTAAAGTAATTGAGGATGTTGATCCAACACCCATTTTAAGAGTACCAATCAAAAGATGAGGCAGGGGTCACGACTAAGATCGAGGTAGAGTCCAGGCACATGGAGCGAATTTGGATAGAGTGGAGCTGGAGCAGCCTCTCCCAAGACTTAGATTGATCATATTGAGGTGGCTTATCAGCTAGAGAAAGTGGGACCAACCCAGGCCCCTTAGGGTTTTATTGCTACTCTAGTGTTACAGGATATACTGATTCAACTTTTGAGCTATTTGAATGGCACCTCTCAGATAGATATTCCACCAGGCACACCAGATGATTCCCAAATAAGAGAGGATGTTCATCCACTAGGTTAGGTTCCTACTTATGGTTTTCATACTCTCATGGCACAACCAACTGCTATTATAGCCCCATATATTGAGGCATTACCTGCTAGACTTGTTGTTCTGCCCGTAACTTCTGCCCTAGTAATGTCTGCTAATGAGCAAAAGAGGTTTTAGATATTTATGAGATTATCCCCTCTCAAGTATAGTGTTGTTATTTCTGAGGATGCTTATGAGTTCCTAGTCCATTGTTAGGATAGGTTGCATAACCTCGGTTCTCTTGAGTCCCATGGTGTTCATTACACTACCGTCTAGTTAACTGATGTGGCTAAGCAGTGGTGGAGATCTTTTGTCAGTTGTAGACCAGTGGATTCCCCTCCTTTGACTTGGACCCAGTTTTTGGAGATTTTCCATAAAAGGTTTGTTCCTTTTAGCTTGAGGGACAAGCTGAGGCATGAGTTTGATAATTTGGAGCATTGATCCATAACTATTTCTGAGTATGAGGCTCGTTTCCATGCCTTGTCTAGATTTGTCACCGCTAGTATCTCTATAGAGTTGAGAGAATTAGAAAGTTTGTTAAGTGTTTGACTAGTTATTATCAGTTGGCGACGGCTCAGTTAGTGATTTTATATGGATTCTTTTAAAGTATTATGGATCATGCCAAGTTGATAGAGATTATTCACCAGGGTACTCAGAGTGGTGGAGGTAAGAGGGTATGCTAATAGGGTAGTTTCAGTGATCATTCATCCTAACGTAGGTATTTCTCAGGCAGAGGTTACCATAGTTACCATGACAGATCAGTTCAGGTAGCTTTGTAGTGTTTAGATAGTAGTTTTGTGGGTGTTGAGACTTTGAGTAGTCAGATATCAGGTCATGTAGGTCGCGGGTCTCATTCTGGCTCATCAAGTTATGGAGGGCGTTTTGGTTCTCCTAGGCCCCCACAATGTGATTCATCTATTAGGGGATGTTTTATGTGTGATGAGCTTGGACACTTAGTGAGGTATTGTCCCCAATGTGCGATGGGTCCTCCCCAGTAGGGTTCTCAACTTCAGCTATGTTTGGCGCTAGTTATAACACCCCGTACCTCCCCAACCCTACTTGACGATGTTGAATAATGTTTACTTAGGTGTCGAGAGCCATAAGTATGTATTTGGTAGTGTTAATGAGGAGAAAATTGAAATTCGGCCTTGTACATGTGATTAGCCCTTTGTAGGAGGTGTTTTGTGAGTTCGTGGAGTATTTGTGTAATACCCCGTACACATTCCAACCTCGTTTGGTGACTTGGAGTCATGTTTACTTGATGATTAAGATCACTAAGTAAGTAATTTGTAGTGTTTTGATAAGGTATTGGATGATATGCAAGTATTGAAGAAGTGGCCGAAAAATTCAGCAAGGTGTTGAAACTTGCGCCACTCCCAATTTCAGGGTGTGTGGCGCAAGCCACCTGATTCAGAGGGGGTTTATTTCTTGCGCCACTGCCTTGCTTTGTAGCAGTGGCGCAAGGCACAAAAAAATGTGCCCTTCCGGGCTCGTTTCGCAACGCAATTCTACGTCGATTCTTATATGGTTTGTTTTAGTTCTTTGGAGTTCTTTGAGAATTGTTAAAGCTTCAAAAACTTCAATACACTCCTACATACTCTTACACAATCAAATCAAGAAACATAGGTATTTATCAACTTAAGTTCAAGTAAGCCATGGGTGGCTAGAATTCCTATTTTTGCGATTGAGGCGACGGACATGACTCTCGTAAGTGAATATTGTTTTGACATTATGGAATTATTTAAACATGATATATATGGTTGATTATACATGGGATTTGGTGGGCTAAGTTGAGATAAGTTATTGGGCCAATTTGAGGCCCAAAATGAGCCAAAATGAAAGGCCCAAAGGCAAACTGACCCATTCTTCCAATATTTGACCAAGTAAACATATCATTTAATGCCAAATGTGGCTAAGGATGACTTGAGGTCTATATAAAGGCCCCAAAATCAGATTTTATTCACAAAGACTCTCATACCTTTTTGGATATTTCTCAAAAATTTCTCTATGCTTCCAAACCCTAAAGCCACTATTTCCTTTGGACTCTTTGGTGAAGATCATCACTTTGAAAGCATTGGTAAGTATTTATTCTTATGTATTAATATGTTATATGCTTAAGATGGTGGGTATATCATGATGGTTATGTTGGCAAGATGGTGAATAGTGTAATTGTGCTTTTGGTACAAGATGTGCCATCTTTGTGATATGAACTTGAAAAGAGACTTGATGTCTTGATGAAAGTGAATGGTATGGATGAAATATGAACATTTATGGTGTGATTTTGTTATTAAACTTGTTATTTTTCTATAAGTGTAAATTATGGAATTTTGGCCGATATGTGCTATGAGGTGTTTTAAGGTAATTTGATGGATTATTTGTGATGTGGTGCGGATAAGAAAGTGTAAAGTAGATATGTTGTGGTGAAATGTATTAATTATCTTGCATTGGTCAATGTTGGGAATATTGTGGGATTTTTGGAATAATAATTTCATCAATGGTTTTGTCAAGGGGAAATGGCATGTTTAAAGGCAAACATGTAACTCATTGACGCTATATGCATTTGTAAGGTAGTTGGTGGTTAATGTGAATTCTGTTATGTATTTGTGTTGTAGAGTGACACATAAAGAAGGAGCGGGACCATTATATGCACATCTAAGACTGTATATCCGTATTGAGAATACAAGGTATGTAAGGTTACTTTGTCGGTATCTTTCTGTGGTAAATAGTATTCACATTGACATCTCACTAGTCCTATCCCGAAATGTGTTAAGGTATCCCATATCCAGTTATCAATGGTCATTGTCATATATTTTCTACTCATTGAGAAATTGTGAATCTCATGTCTCATATTCTTTGGCAATGTTCCAAAAGTCCAATGAGGTTGTGTTCCAAAGTTCCAATATTATTCATGTGTCTTGTTCATTGCTTATTGTCTAATGGTTCCAATGGTGTTATGTTTCCAATAAGTCTATGTTGCCAACAATGTTTATTCATATGTCTCTCACTCATTAGTTAATGATCCAAAGCTTCAAGTAAAGTTATAACTATCATTGTATCAATCTCAAAAGTAAAGAAATGAAGTAAGAATAAAGTAATGCATATTGATTATGTTCATGGGTGTTATCCATGGAGTACAAATACCCGCATGATGATGTTAGTTTATCCATGGGGTGAAAACACCCGCATGATTATGTTCATTTATCCATGGGGTGCAAGAACACCCGCATGATGATATGATCTTATCCATGAGGTGAAAAGAACACCTGCATGATGAGGGCCCAGACAGTATATGAGTGATATAAAAGTAAAGTAAAGTAAAGGCAAGAGAAAGAAAGAACATAATGTACATGGTTCCCTACATACATAGAATGGTGACCTATTCACATTGATTTTCGCTTACATTTGCATCTATTGCAGTATTTTTATCTCATGTAGTTTTATATGAGCCTTGCATACTCAGTACATTCTTCATTCTGACCCCTCTTGGGGAACTTACCTTACATGGTGCAGGTTAAGGCATTATTAGACCTCCTCTGTAGACTGGGGATCATTTGCAGAGTTTTGGTGAGCTCCACTTGGTTCGGAGCTTTCTGAGTCATAGATGTATATTTGTTTTGATGTTGTGAATATTGTATAAAGCAGGGACTTGTCCCGACCTTAAGTTGGATTTGTTGATGCATCTGTTAGAGGCTTTTGTAGACATATGTGGGTATATGAATGTAAGATATGTACGTTCAGTTTAACGTAACAGCTCCAACGGCCAAGTTTGGTATATATATTTATGGCATATGTTTCCATATTCATGATTTCCGCATAGTTGCATAAGGAAGAATAATCTTCATACGAAGATATGCACACGAATGTACATGAGAAAAGATTGGTTCTCTCGAGCCATATCAGCTTTGGGTGCCAGTCCGGCCCGAATGGGATTTCGGGTCATGACAAAAGTGGTATCAGAGCAGGTCGGTCTAAGGGTGTCTACAAAGCCGTGTCTGAGTAGAGTCTTACTTATCGATGTGTTATGCACCACATTTATAAGTAGGAGGCTACGGGACATTTAGGATGTTGTTTCTTTTCTTCACTTCTAGATCGTGCAATAGAGCCAGTGTTGTAAGTTGAGTTGTATCTGACCATGGTAATTGTTTCTCTTTGATATAGTAACAATGCCGAACACTAGAAGAGAAAGAGGTAACGGTAAGCAGGTTGATATGCCTGCTGGAGAAGGAATGAGCAGATTACCACCTGACCAAGCTAGTCAAGGTGGATCAAATGCTGAAATTTCATCGCGGTCTTCGTCTACCTTTCCAGCTCCGGAAGAGCCATTCGGTAGAGAGGTACCCACAGAACCACCAATGAATGCCACAGATCAAGATCTTTGAAATGCAGTACATATGTTGACACATTTAGTGGCAGCACAAAGTCAAAGACGAGTTGGTCCGACGATAAATGAGGATAATGCGGCTAGAGTGGCGAGTCGCAGAACACAGGACTTTCTAAAATTGGACCCTCCTATATTCACTGGGTCATCCTTAGAACCAGATCCACAGGACTTTGTGGATCAAATCCAGAGATCCCTAGAAGTTATGCACGTGACTGGGGTTGAAACAGTGGAACTTGCGGCTTATAGACTAAAAGGCGAAGCAATATTATGGTATGAGGACTGGAAAAGATCAAGGGGTATCGACGCACTCCCAGCGGTGTGGGAAGAATTTAAAATAGCATTCCTTGATCATTACCTCCCTTATGAAATTTGGGAGGCATGTACAGATCAGTTTCTGAATTTACGCCAAGGGAACATGAGTGTTCGAGAATATAGTTTGTAATTTAATTCCTTGGCATGATATGCTCTGAATGTGGTGGCTACAATGACGGATAGGGTCCATCGATACATGGACAGATTAGAACCATATTTGGTAAGGGATTGCACCATTGCGGCCTTGAACAAAGACATGGATATAGCAAGAATTCAGGCCTTCGCCCAGAAAATGAAAGATCAAAACAGAGAAGAGGGACACAGGAATCTGAGGAAGGGCCATCAAAAAGGGCAAGATCTATGGGGCAGTCTATAGTGTCCCCAGGAGGATCTGGATCTCTAATGTTACCGCCTAGACCCTCATCCTCTTATTCCACAGCAGGCGCTCCATCTCACTCCCGAGGATTCAGGGGCAGTCATATTGGGCAGAGTGGGAGGATGCCAGATTCACAGACATCAGGGTCTTCTCGCCCACTATGCCCAATTTTGCAGACGATTTCATGTAGGTGAATGTTGGAAGGGTACGAATGCTTGTGATTGGTGTGGTATGCCGGGTCACATAATGAGGGACTGCCCACGACGAGGCTTGGGTAGTATGGTACGACCTGCAGGGTCTATTGTGGCATCATCAACATCGGTTCCTTCTTTAGACCGAGGTGTGCAGTCTGTTGGTCATGGAAGAGGTGCCAGAGGAGCAGCCAGTACTAGTGGGGTCCAGAATCGCACTTATGCTTTAGTGGACCGTCAGAATGAGGGAACATCTCCTGATGGCGATACAGGTACTTAGGTATATTACCATATTGTTACATAATGTATATGTATTGACTGATCTGAGCTCTACTCTATCGTATGTTATTCCATCGGCTACTATAATTCGAATATAATGGGCACTGGAGTTATTAATTAAATCAATGGAAATATCTCCACCTGTCGGTGAATATAGTATAGTTAAAAGAACCTATCATAATGGTATAGTAGATATTTTTGATCATGTTATGATGGTCGATCTTATGGATAAGGAAATGAAGGATTTTTAATGTTGTAATGGGTATGAAGTGGTTGGCTTCTTGTGAGTTTTGTAGGAGGTGTTTTGTGAGTTTGTGGAGCATTTGTGTAATACCCTGTACACATTCCAACCTCATTTGGTGACTTGGAGTCATGTTTACTTGATGATTAAGATCACTAAGTAAGTAATTTGTAGTGTTTTGATAAGGTATTGGATGCTATGCAAGTATTGAAGAAGTGGCCGAAAAATTCAGCAAGGTGTTGAAACTTGCACCACTCCCTATTTCAGGGTGTGTGGCGCAAGCCACCTGATTCAGAGGGGGTTCATTTCTTGCGCCACTGCTTTGCTTTGCAGCAGTGGCGCAACGCACAAAAAAATGTGTTCTTCCGAGCTCGTTTCGCAACGTAATTCTACGTCGATTCTTATATGGTTTCTTTTGGTTCTATGGAGTTCTTTGAGCATTGTTAAAGCTTCAAATACTTCAATACACACCTACATACTCTTACTCAATCAAATCATGAAACACAAGTATTTATCAAATTAAGTTCAAGTAAGCCATGGGTGGCTAGAATTCCTATTTTTGCGATTGAGGCGACGAACATGACTCTCGTAAGTGAATATTGTTGTGTCGTTATGGAATTATTTAAACATGATATATATGGTTGATTATACATGTGATTTGGTGGGCTAAGTTGAGATAAGTTATTGGGCCAATTTGAGGCCAAAATGATCTAAAATGAAAGGCCCAAAGGCAAAATGACCCATTCTTCCAATATTTGACCAAGTAAACGTATCATTTAATGCCAAATGTGGCTAAGGATGACTTGAGGTCTATATAAAGGCCCTAAAATAAGATTTTATTCACAAATACTCTCATACCTTTTTGGATATTTCTCAAACATTTCTCTATGCTTCCAAACCCTAAAGCCACTATTTCCTTTGGACTCTTTGGTGAAGATCATCACTTTGAAAGCATTGGTAAGTATTTATTCTTATGTATTAATATTTTATATGCTTAATATGGTGGGTATATCATGATGGTTATGTTGGCAAGATGGTGAATAGTGTAATTGTGCTTTTGGTACAAGATGTGCCATCTTTGTGATATGAACTTGAAAAGAGACTTGATGTCTTGATGAAAGTGAATGGTATGGACGAAATATGAACATGTATGGTGTGATTTTGTTATTAAACTTGTTATTTTTCTATAAGTGTAAATTATGGAATTTTGGCCGATATGTGCTATGAGGTGTTTTAAGGTAATTTGATGGATTATTTGTGATGTGGTGCGGATAAGAAAGTGTAAAGTAGAAGTGTTGTGGTGAAATGTATTGATTATATTGCATTGGTCAATGTTGGGAATATTGTGGGATTTTTGGAATAATAATTTCATCAATGGTTTTATCAAGGGGAAATGGCATGTTTAAAGGCAAACATGTAACTCATTGACGTTATATGCATTTGTAAGGTAGTTGGTGGTTAATGTGAATTCTGTTATGTATTTGTATTGTAGAGTGACACATAAAGAAGGAGCGGGACCATTATATGCACATCTAAGACTGTATATCTGTATTGAGAATACAAGGTATGTAAGGTTACTTTGTCCGTATCTTTCTGCGGCAAATAGTATTCACATTGACATCTCACTAGTCCTATCCCGAAATATGTTAAGGTATCCCATATCCAGTTATCAATGGTCATTGTCATATATTTTCTACTCATTGAGAAATTGTGAATCTCATGTCTCATATTCTTTGGCAATGTTCCAAAAGTCCAATGACGTTGTGTTCCAAAGTTCCAATAGAGATTGTTATTCATGTGTCTTGTTCATTGCTTATTGTCTAATGGTTCCAATGGTGTTATGTTTCCAATAAGGCTATGTTGCCAAAAAATTTTATTCATATGTCTCTCACTCATTGGTTAATGATCCAAAGCTTCAAGTAAAGTTATAACTATCATTGTATCAATCTCAAAAGTAAAGAAATGAAGGTGTTATCCATGGGGTACAAATACCCGCATGATGGTGTTAGTTTATCCATGGGGTGAAAAAATTTGCATGATTATGTTCATTTATCCATGGGGTGCAAGAACACCCGCATGATGATATGATCTTATCCATGAGGTGAAAAGAACACCTGCATGATGAGGGCCCAGACAGTATATGAGTGATGTAAAAGTAAAATAAAGTAAAGGCAAGAGAAAGAAAGAACTTAATGTACATGGTTCCCTACATACACAGAATGGTGACCTATTCACTTTGATTTTCGCTTACATTTGCATCCATTGCAGTATTTTTATCTCATGTAGTTTTATATGAGCCTTGCATACTCAGTACATTCTTCGTACTGACCCCTCTTGGGGAACTTACCTTACATGTTGCAGGTGCAGGCATTAGTAGACCTCCTCTGTAGACTGGGGATCATTTGTAGAGTTTTGGTGAGCTCCACTTGGTTCGGAGCTTTCTGAGTCATAGATGTATATTTGTTTTGATGTTGTGAATATTGTATAAAGCGGGGACTTGTCCTGAACTTAAGTTGTTCTTGTTGATGCATCTGTTAGAGGATTTTGTAGACATATGTGGGTATATGAATGTAAGATATGTATGTTCAGTTTGACATAACGGCTCCAACGGCCAAGTTTGGTATATATATTTATGAAATATGTTTCCATATTCATGATTTCCGCATAGTTGCATAAGGAAGAATAATCTTCATACGAAGATATGCACACGAATGTACATGAGCGAAGATTGGTTCTCTCGAGCCATATCGGCTTCGGGTGCCAGTCTGGCCCGAATGGGATTTCGGGTCGTGACACTAGTGTCAGTAGTTAGAGGGGGTAAACAGGGCAGTAGAGGTAGATCTAGGGGTACCAAAGGTGGAGCTCAGGGAGCTCGTGATAGTGGATGATGCATTGCTTAATTTGGTAGAGAACACGGACAGTGCTATGCTTTTTCAGGGTGACCTAAGGCAGAGGCCTCTGATGATATAATTATAGGTATCGTCTCAAATTGCCATCTTTCTACTTCAGTAGTATTATACCCTGGGTCTATATTCTCTTATGTTTTTGCATATTTTCTACTGGCATTGACGCTAAGTGTGAGTTCCTTGCCATACCAATTCATATTTCTACCCCCGTAGGCAATTCTTTAGTGGTGGATTAGGTGTACCAATCATGTGTGGTGACCTTTTCAAGGTGTGAGACTCGGGTAGACTTGATCATTCTTGATATAATTGACTTTGATATTATATTGGGTATAGATTAGTTGTCTCATTGTCATGAAGTTTTGGATTATTTTGCCAAGACCATAACCCTAGCTATTTCGGGTGTGCCAAGGTAGAATGGAAGGGTACTCCTATTTCATGTCCAAACGGGTTATATCATTTCCCCATGTTTGTCGTATGGAAGGGAAGGGGTGTCTTTCTTATTTGGCCTATGTGTGTAATACTAGTGTTGATTCACCACCTCCTTTGGATTCTGTGAGAGTTGTTAGAGAGTTCATGGATGTGTTTCAAATGAGCTTACTTGGTGTTCCTTCGGATAGGGATATTTATTTTGCTATTGATGTAGAGCAGGGTCCCAAGCCCATTTCCATTCCCCCTTATATAATGACCCCATCTGAGTTGAAGAAATTAAATGAGCAATTGTAGGATTTGTTGAGTAAGAGTTTTATTAGACCGAGTTTTCTCCTTAGGGTAATCCTATCTTGTTCGTGACTAAGAAGAATGGTACCATATGTTTGTGTATTGATTATTGATAACTAAACAAAGTGACTATCATGAACAAGTATCCCCTTCCTTGTATTAATTATTTGTTTGATTAGCTTTAAGGTGTCTCAATGTTTTCTAAGATTGACTTGAGATCTGGTTACCATCAGTTGATTATTCCAAAGATAAATTTTCGAATACAGTATGGCCACTATGAGTTCTTGGTTATATCTTTTAGGTTGACTAACTCCTTAATGACATTTATGGAGTAATGAATAGGGTGTTTTGGACTTATCTTAATTCTTTTGTGATTGTATTCATCGATGATATCTTAGTTTATTCAAAAAATAAGGTAGAGCATATGAGGCATTTGAGGTTCGTACTTCAGAAATTGAGAGATGAGTAGTTGTATGCCAAGTTCTTCAAATATGAGTATTGGTTGGATCTTGATTCCTTCTTGAGTCATCTGGTGACCAAGGATAGTATCATGATTGATCCTTCCAAGGTGGTGGTGGTGCCTGATTGGGCAATACCTACTTCTCCCATTGGGATTCAAAGTTTTTTTGGGTAAGCGGGCTATAGTGGACGATTTATATATGGCTTCTCTTCCATTGTAGATCCTTTGACTAAGTTGACTCAGAAAAAGGTTATTTTTCAGTGGTCAGATGACTGTGAAAGGATCTTTCAAATGCATAAGGAGTTATTGACTTCAGCTTTTATCTTGACCTTGCCTGAGAACGACATGGGTTTCACAGTCTTTTGTGATGCTTCTAGAGTTGGCTTAGGCAGTGTGTTGATATAGAATGGTAAATGATAGCTTATGCTTCTAGTCATCTGAAGGTCCATGAGAAGAACTACCCTACCTGCAATTTGGATTTAGCCGTAGTTGTATCTATGTTGAAAATGTGGCATCACTATTTGTATGGGGTTTATTGTGAAATTTTATCTTATTATCATAGCCTTTAATGCTTTTTCACTTAGCGAGATCTTAATATGAGACAACATAGATGGTTAGAGTTACTTAAGGATTATGCTCTCACTATTTTTTATCATATGCATAATACTAATATAGTGGTAGATGCCGTGAGTCGGAAGGTGGTGATTATGGAGAGTTTGGCTTATCTTTTGGCGGAGGAGCAACCTTTAGCCTTATATGTTCAATCTTTGGCTCACCAATTAGTTCAAAATGATATTTCAGCACCTGTAAATATTTTGACGTATGTTGAGGCTAGATCCTCATTGATGGAGCAGATTCAAGCTCGACAGTTTGATGATGAGAAGCTGAGAGTGATTCCTGATAAGGTGTTGAGTGGCAAGGTGAAGACGACATCTATTGATCCTCAGGGTGTTTTGAGGATTAGTGGTCTTGTTTGTGTGCAGAGAGTTAGTGGCTGGATTAGACTGATCTTGGAGGAGACTTATTATTCGAGGTATTCTATTCATCAAGGAGCAGCTAAAATGAACCATGACTTGAAGAAACACTGCTGATGGTGTAGGGTAAAAAAAGACATTGTAGAGTTTATGACCAAGTGTTTGAATTGTCCACAAGTGAAGTATGAGCATGTAAGATGCAAAGGATGCCTGTCCCGAAGTGGAAATGGGAGTGGATCACTATAGAATTTGTGGTTGGTCTACCCCCTACTTTGGGGAAGTTTGATTCCATTTGGGTGATTTTGGATAGGTTGACTAAATCAGCACACTTTGTACTGGTGAAAGTGAATTATAATGGGGAGAAGCTGGCCAAGATCCATATTTGAGAGATTGTTCAGTTTCATGGTGTACCTATGTCCATTATTTTTTATAGAGGTACGGAGGTTGATTTTGATGTTTAGAGCTCTATACAGAGCGAGTTGGGTACTCAGCTTAAGATGAGCATGACATTTCACCCTTAGACAGATGGCCATCCAGAGTAGACTATTCAGGTGGTAGAGCACATGTTCGAGTGTGTGTTATAGATTTTGATGGTCATTGGGATAGGTTCTTACCCTTAGCATATTTCACCTATAATAATAGTTATCACTCCAGCATTTAGATGGTGCCTTTTGAGTCTGTGTATGGGAGAAGGAGGAGCTCCCCCGTGGGATTGTTTGATTCATTCGAGATTAGACCATGGGGTACTGACTTGTTGAGAGACTCTATGGATCGAGTGAGATTGATTTAGAAAAGGCTTGTGGCTACCCAGAGTAGGCAGAAGTGTTATGTCGATCAAAAGGTTTGTGATGTGGCATTCATGCTTGGTGACCGAGTTTTATTGAAGGTATCACCTATGAAGGGTGTAACTAGATTTGGGAAGAAAGAGAAGCTTAGTCCGAGGTTTATTAGACATTTTTAGTTTCTTGAGAAGTTTGGAGATGTGGCCTATAGGTTGGTACTACCTCCGCACCTGTTAGCATTTCATCCATATTCCATGTCTCGATGTTAAAGCAATACTGTCCCGAGGATTCTCATATGATCTGGTGGGATTCAGTTATATTAGATCATGATTTGTTCTTTGAATAAGAGCCTATTGCTATTTTTGATAAAGAAACTAAAGAGTTGAGATCCAAGAATACTGATTCTTTGAAAGTTCAGCAAAAACATCGCCCAATTGAGGAGGCTACATGGGAGGTTGAGTCCAATATATAGAGTATATAACCCCATCTTTTTACAGATTCAAGTACTTTCTTTGCTTTTTGTTCAAGGACGAACGCGTGTTTTGGTGGTGGATAATGTAACAATCCTCACTGTGATTTTTAACTTTTTTTATGTTTTGACAATTATTTATGGGTTGTACAGATGGTTGGCACAGGCCCCGAAGCATCATGAAACTAATAAAATACAATAGACAATAATCAAATGGCTTGTGAATTGCTTATAAATAGTTTTGATATTCAGCTAACAACAACAACATACCCAGTGTAATCCTACTAGTGAGGTCTGGCGATTGAGATTCAGCCATGTGATGATAAATTACTTCATTGTATCACTCATTAAAATAATTTGAGTGCTGGGGCATTTTCCTCGTGACAAAAATATAGCACCAACAAATCCCATCAAGTATGTTTTTCATAATTACCTAATCCACATTTTCTATGTGGAACCATTGGTGGTCCAAGGAGTCCACCAAAACCAATAGTTTTTATCCAAAACTTATAAATATATTAAGATATTTACATGTGAATCTAATTATTATTGTATATATAATATGATATCATTATAAGAAGAGATAAGGCACAAGTACCCCCCCCCCCCCAAACTAAACCTTAAGTTTCTATGACACACCTAAACTTTATGGGGGTCATATTTCCCCCTAAACTCATTTTTTCTATATTTTTGTACTCCTTTTTACTGACGTGGCTGCCAAGTAGTAGAATTTTTTTGTGCTCCTTTTGTGCTGACTTGGCAGCCATGTCAGCACAAAAGGAGCACAAAAGTATGGGAAAATGAGTTTAAGGGGGTAATAGGACCCCCATAAAGTTTAGGTGTGTCATAACAACTTCGGGTATAGTTTGGGGGTACTTGTGTCTTATCTCCTATACGAATGATAAACTTTAAATTCTGATCCACTAGCTATTATATATGTATAACATGACTATTTAGCTAAATAAAAAATCTTTATTCCCTCCATATTTGAGTTTCCTAACTCCTAACAAAGACGTCTAGCTATCTTATATTTCAAAAAAATTTATAACAACTTAAAGTCTTAAAAATTCATCTTCTTGAAGGAATTAATATATCGATATAACTTCTTTACGGGTCATTTGATTGGTGCAATGAGATAGATAATGATATCTCATCGGTTGGAACATTTAATGAGATTATTTTATCCAATCTTTATATTGGATAATTTATCCCACTATTTTAGTAAAATAGTGAAATTTAAATAATCATAGAACTAAATAATACTCATTATCAGAAGCACAATAAAATATTCCATGAAATATTCTGAAATTAGTATCCTTATCTCATCAACTAAATGAAACCTTATTCATTCCTTCTTCTTTTTCATATGGAGGAAGTGGGGTGTGGCCTCAAAAAAAGCTTTGTTGTGCAGATATAATATTCTTAGGTTTATGATGACTAAGTTAATTCCCATGTACATATCATCTAATCAAAAATGTAATCTAGTAATGTACTCCTATACTCTTTCAAAGAACAAGATAGCTTCTTTTAATTTTAATAGGTAAGGGTTACTCTTTACATCTTTTAAAATTACGCTTTATGAGATTAGATTACACTATTTGATATTTAATTGATGTTGCGAGAAATTTAGAAAAAAATAAATACCTCTTCTATTTTCTAAAATGATACTTATGGTGAATTGAATTTGAAATGTTAAGTTGGTGTTTGAATACAAAAAAGTGGTATTTTCTTGTTAAAAAAGTTAAAAAGAAGAATTTGAAAGTTTGAAAATAGTGTTTGATCATACATTTAACGTGAGAAAAATATGAAGAAAAAAAAGTTTACCTCTCTTTTCGCCTCTACAAGAATCTAAGCACGGATTTTCTTCTTGCCAATGGTAAATCTACATGCAACAAACCAACATAGTATTAAAATAATTTGAAGATGAACATAAAACATTAATCACATTTAATTTTCAAAGAAGAACTAGGAAAACAAAAAATATTTAACCCCCACTTGATGTTTTCACAAATAATTGCTTTTTTGACGAAAATGCATCTATAATTTTTGGCCTTTTGGAAAACTTTAGAATATCCTCCATCTATGCTATGCAACAAATCGAAAAATCACACTTATGTGTAACTATTTCAAAAGTGAAAGGAAAATGGATTGAAAACCTTGTCCTTGGAGACATCAAAAACCGCTATCGTTTCATCGTAGAAAATAGTCAGCGGTGCAATTTTCGATCCAAAACAAAACCTAATTAATAAAATCAACACAATGATCAACCAATGTGTATTTATTTTCAATTATCTAAAGCATTAATTGAGTCAATACAGTCGTTATATTTGTTAAAACGCCTCACTACAATTAAATTACTTCAATGTAGGACTAAAAATGAGCAACAAAGGACAATCCGCCCTGAGCATAGAAGGATTTAAAGGGTTCATATTTTTTCCTGCTTCTACCACATTCGCCGAACCAGTAAAATTAGTCTTCAAGATTAGACTATCAATATCTGCGTTCAGGAGGAAAAACACGATCGAATTCAATGAAAGTGGAGAAAAATTAACAAGTTATACTCAACAATTGATATACTCTGTATTGAGATAAACCTATATGTATACTTACACATACTATTGAACATATACGCATATATAGACGAATTTATGTAACAAATTAGTGAAAGGAGGGAGCAAAATAAAATTAAGCCTCTAAAGGTTATTTCAGTAGTACTAGACTCTTTCTCCATGTTGAAGGAATCAAGTCCATTGCTGACCTTGCCATCGTTTGTTTATTGAGAAAATTTATTGAGATTTTTAAGAGATATGATCAGAATTTTGATATAGTGCTCTATATAAACAACGGAGTTTGAGGGTTAGTTAAGTGTTTTGGGGGATATGTAATATTTTAGGCACGAGTTAAATGAGACTATTTTGGATGAAAAAGTAAGAAATTTTTAGAGTTATCACCTAATGCTTAGGGGTGTCAATGGTTTTAAGAAAAATCAACCAAATCAATTGAACCGTACTGAACCAATTTTTAGACTTCTTTAATTAAAATCGACGGTTTTTATATTAATCTATAACCGAATTGAATAATTAGATAGGTTTTTTATTTTGTAAAAATTAACCAAAAAAATATCAAATCATACCGAATAATACATGTGCAAAATGTACTTTATATATTAAGTTTAAAAGTAATAAAATACTAAAATTTTGCTTTAGCACCGAGGTGATGGAAGCGACTACTAGTGTCAACATAATTAACACTCAAAGTTTTAATGATAAAACTTTTTATACTACTTCAATTATAACTAAATTAGTTCTAAAATCTCGGCTCTCGAGTAGTAACAAATAAGCTACAAGGTATTGCAACGATCTTGCATCCTATCATATTCTGATTAATATTGATGTAGATATTCATTTATTCTTATACTCAGTGGGTCGGGTAGCTCGTCGGTACATATTGAATTTAGTTTGATGTTTGGAGGAACGGGTACCTCACCGATATGGTACATGGATGTGAGCTTGTCCCCTGCAGGTCATGACTAATGGAAATATACGATCCTTAGTATGTTTGTACACTTTCATGATCGGACGGATAATCATGATGGATTATTTCATACCATTCATTCATTAATTGTATAATGGTGTTGTATAAGTGTTGTGTCAATTAAAAGTAGCTTAAGACTACTTGTGAAATGATTAGAGGAACATAACTTTGTATGATACACTTGATGATAATTAGGGGTTATAGGCTCTCCCCATGTTGGGATTTAACTTAGATTGAGGTAATTACATGATGAGGTAATTGGTACGTCCAAACGCACACCCAAGTGTATGCGGTCGTTCAAGTAATAAAGTGGCTATTATGAGCCGGAGATTGATCTCACGGGGAATTGGTACTTAGAAAACAATCCAATTTAAGTTATACTTTAAAATAAATAAGTGTGATCGTAACAAAAAGAGTAGTTAGTTTGTTAGTTTTTTTATTATAAAATAAGTAGTAAAAGTAATGACGTAAGTAAATTGGGTTGTAAATACTATCAAGGAGAATTCCAGGGTCAAGGCCTACTTCACACTTATGTATAGCGATAATTTCTCACTGGTTAAATTATCTATCTTGGTTGTTGATTTATGGGATTAATATCATGATTATGATCTTTCAAGCCTCTAATCATCTATTCTAACTAGCCTCACAACTACATGTTTAAGCGGGGATGTAAGGGTCTAATTCGAACGCATTTATATTTCTTCCCGTCTTGTAACCAAATGAGGTGTATTAGGTATATTACTATCCTAAACGTGATTCCTATCTTTAATTCCTCTTAAATACAAGAACTCATTACTTACGTTCTTTATTCTAACCTAATGTTCCTCCTTTCAGGTTCACAAAAGATTTATAGATATATTTTAATGGTAGCTAAGTATTAAAATAGTAATAACAAGAACGTTAGAACAACCAAATATGATAAAAATATTAATCAACTTAAAATCACGCTATACAATCATGTTTGGTAGCCTCAACCCTACAAAGAGGGGTTTTAGCCACTCATAATCTAATTCGCAGTTACAAAATTAATAGAGTTCATACAAAAATTAAGTAATAGAAAAGAGAAGAATAAAAACCTTATTTGAAGCCTTTTTCGTGTATTTTTCAGCCCCCAAGTCGTCCATGAATGATTAGAATTAAAGATAAGTGTCTTATTTATAGTATAGGACAATTTGTACCTGAAAAGACCAAGGTCCGTGCAACTTCAATATTGCGGAGCCTAAGCTCCGTGGCACGACCTTATCCCGGAGGCTAACTGGTGTACCACGCCAAGAAAGCAGACACACACTGTTTTACAGCCCTCAATTCACTCAAATATATTCCTTGGTCCGTGCCATGCTAAGGGTGTTGAGTTGGACACGTTGAAATCAATCCTACTTTGCTCCTATATTGTGACACGTTATTGCTTTAATTTTAGATTGTTAGGCAGACTTTAATCCATCCAAAAAATTTCCCTTGCTCCATTTAATTGCATATTTAATTAATGTCTTTTGCCTGACTTTCCATTAAGGTGCTTGCTAGAATTCCTCTTTCCAAATAAATATAACTTCACATTGTTTTTTACTTCTTTGCTGCTCCCTTCACCAACTAATTTCCATGTGAAAGCCATCACTTCTATACATAAAAATATAATCACAGTTTGCATTGATGTGTCGGCTTATGACGACACATTTAGCATATTTAACTAAGAATAATTGCGAGGTTTCAAGAAACATGTGTTGTTTTTTATGCTTTTCGTGTATACTTTCAGGAATGAAACTTGAGTTTTCAAGAGAGGAGTAAATTTGGTGAAAAGGGTCTGCGACGGCAATCATGACAGACCGCCAAAGACTTGGCGGATCGTCACCAATACCGCCAAGCCTTAACCAGAAATGGGTCAAGCTTAGGACGTAGTGATGGCAACCATAGCGGACCGCCAAAGACTTACCGAACCGTCACCATTATCGCCAAGCCATATCCAGAATATCCTAAAGAAGAAGAGATGACGACGTCATGCATGGCGAACCGTCGCCATGGTAACGGGCCGTCAACACAACAGTCATTAGACAACTTTCATATGCCACACTGGTTTGACTTGATGGTGTACTCGAAATACCATCGACCTATTGGTGGATCGCCAGAGTCACCGTCCCAGGTAAGTACGTCATTTCTAGTCAACCAACCCGAACAGACCCACTTTCCGCCCTGACCTATCCAAGCCAGCCCTAAAATTTTAAATTTAAACCAATCCATTACCCTGTCCATTAAAACCCACGTCTCTTCTCCTTCATCTTTTGTCGTTAAAACACTCCCACTTCCCACCAAAGGCATATTCATCTACCATTACACCACATTCACTCACCATTACTTCCCCACTACCAAGACTCATCACCTTCCACTTACTTTTCTCTCCTATTTAAATCAAGCCTTACCCTTCACTAAATCATTGCAACAAAACAAAATCATACCAAAAGGTGAACTTTAAAAAGTTTTTCTCTGAGTCCTTATTCTTGTATATCAGTTCACTTAGGTATTTTCTTTTTTTTCCCTTTATTTCAGTCTGTTTAGTAAGTTTCAACTTTTGTAGCTTTAGGTTATCTTTGTTTTGTTTTTGTGATTCATGCTATAACTGAGTAATAAGGCATTCCGAGAGGTGAAGTATGAGTAGCCTATTGCCATGGGATGACCATAATCATTCATTCGAAAAGATTTCATGGAGTAATTATGGTTTGAACACTAAAAATTGGGCTACTCACCAGGTGCTAGAGTAAATGTTAAAAAGAAATAAACTCTAGCAAGTGTGGCGGAAATGTTGGCGGACTGTCACCAAGGTGATGGGACGTCAATAAAATCATTGCACCCATGTTGAATAATTGATCACTTCTAAGCTTTGATGGTATCAATGGCGGACCGTCAGGAATACCGTAACACATGAACCTTATCTAGCTGATTTTGGAAATTCTTGACGGGTAAGTTGATGGGTCGTCAACCTATTGGCGGACCGCCACTTCCACCGTCAAGAGAAAGCAGTTTGCTCAAATCTCTTTACAACTTATTCTATTTTGTGACATGTGTGCTAACAACATACCTACAGGTACCATGCCTCCTAAGTTTCAAGAACGAAGGGGACGAACCACAGCCAAGCAGTCCAAGGACACTATGGTGTCCAGACTACGGGATGAACCTGAACCTGTAGGTGAAGACAATTAAGCCCCATACAAAAATACAAGGCAAAGTAAGAAGAAGCGAACTATACTCTCCCAGTTTAAAGATGAGAGTAGCTCATCCATGGGTAGCTCTAAAAATTCGGATGAGAGTAGCAAAAGTTTCAACTCGACCCCAAACTTCAAGGGTGGACAAGAGAACTCCTCCAGCCCTGAGTTAGAAGCAGAAAAGGAAAATGAAGTGAATGCAGAGACAGTGATCAGAAGTAAAGCTCCAGAAGTTTGGGAGAGCATTCAATGGCGAATTAAGGGGGCCAGAGCTATATACTTAACGGGGCTTGAACCAACTCAAATGTAAAATTTGAAGAGGCCGATAGCAAAGGAGTATCATATTGTGACAACCTCGTTACCTGACTATCCAGACATCGAGGTCAATTCAATGAGTATCAGTTGCATCTATTCAGCAGGCCCCCAGGGTTCTACTACCCAACCTTGGTAAGAGAATTTTGTGCTAACTACTTGGCTATTATCAGGAAGGACTGTCCAAAAAGGGAGAAGATTTCTGATATGAAAAATAAGATAATAATCCCATTGCGTGGTGTCTAAGTTGAAATTTTTGATGAGACAATCAATCAATTCCTATTTGATCTAGATTATACTCCTCCTGCAGCAACACTAGAGTTTGAACACCAAATGAGAATAACAAGTTTGCAGCGTAAATGGTTGGGATAGGTATTAACTGACTCAGGAGAACCTTCTTGGGAAAACAACAGAGATCGGATTACCAAATCATCACTGAGTTTCAAGGCAAAGTTCTGGTGGGATGTGGTGCGATTGAGACTAATGCCGACAGGTGGAGATGAAAATTTGGAGTTAATTTGAGTTGTGGTGGTAGCCAATCTCGTGGCAGGGTTGCCGATAAATTTTGGAATGATCATTAATGATGAACTGTTTTAATGTGGTCACAAGACCTCTAGTGCCTTACCCTTTCCATGTCTCATCACGGGTTTATGCTTACAAGCAAAGGTACCCATTCTAAGTGGGATTGAAGATGAGGCAAAGTTTGAAGTGAAAAGTCAGAAACGGTCATCGCAGGGCACGCACCCCCAACCTATTCCAGAGGCGTCACATACTCCTTCAGGTATGGATTTACCACTTATTGTTGTTGATCCACAGGTAGCATCAGGCACATCAGGAGCCACGCCTTTGCCCACTAATGTTGATATCACAGATATGGCATCTATGCCAGCTTCTTATGCAGAATACTGTTTTACTCAAGAAAACTTTGTCAAGATGGTCAATAAACATAAGAGATTTGAAAGGCAAATAAAAGCATGGACAGACCAATTCAAGCCGTGTGTGGATGAGATTGTCAAAGAAGCTTTGAAATCGTATAAAAATTTGCACCTTCAGATGGATCATATGGAGGAATGGGTAAATAAAAGGCTGAATAAGCTGCCAATACCTGACTTAGCAAAATTTTATGCTGAATTGAAGCAAGCTCAGGAGGACATATCCAATGTAAATAAAAATCCATCCACCGGCATGTGGGAACCTCGATTTATTGAAATTGGTGAGGAAGAAAAAGAGATTGTCGACCTCTTGGGTCAAAAGATGACTGACAAGGGAAAAGTTGTTACCACTGAACCTGAGAAGAAGGAGAAGAGTCTAGCAAAAGAAAGCATGAGGACGAGACGGATGAAGAGAGGGCAATCAGAAAATCCCTGAAGGAATCTAAAAGAGATGAAGATGTGAGGAAGAGAAGAGTTGCTGATGAAGAGGTGGGAGTCTCAACTAGTGGACCTTCTCCCATAGGCGACATTGTTGTTGATGACATGAGCGCCCCGACCAATACTGGGCTACTATTGATGCTACCGAGGTCACTCAGGCCTCCAATAATGACGACTATTTAGCCTAAGGGTCGTACAAGTACACCATTCCCTTATTTGTTGCTTGTGTTCTTTTCATTCTTGTGCTATCTAGTAGAACAGGCATGTTTAGGTTGTTTTTTAAATTATTGGTTAATTGTTGCTTTTGTTAGTAGATTGTGTTTACTCGTGTATTGTGCCTGCAAGAAAATTGGGTGAATAAAAATCTATTTAAGTGTTATGTTGAATGAAATGTTGACCCCACTAAAGCTTTTGTTGATTTTATGTAATTAATTTTAGTTTGACTTTTAGCATATTTAACTAAGAATAATTGTGAGTTTTCAAGCAACATGTGTTATTTTTTATGCTTTTTGTGTATACTTTCAGGAATTAAACTTGAGTCTGCAAGAGAGGAGTAAATTTGGTGAAAAGGATCAGCGATGGCAACCATGGCGGACCGCCAAAGACTTGGCGGACATCAGCAATACCTCCAAGCCTTAACTAGAAATGGGTTAAGCTTAGGACATGGCGACGGCAACCATGGAGAACCACCAAAGACTTGGCGAACCATCACCATTTTCACCAAGCAGTATCCAAAATTGCCTGAAGAAGAAAAGATGGCGACGATATGCATGGTGGACCGTCAGAAAAATGACGAATCGTCAACCAGCCCACCAACAGTTAGCCAGAATATGGATAGTTCGACAGCTTATGACAGTAAATTCGGCGGACTGTCACACTCTTGCGAAGCGTCGCAGTTATCATCAGTGATGATATGGCAGAACTCTTTTTGAATTTTAAACCATGCTTATTTTGAGCCTATAAATACCCAGTTTAGGGTTTGGAATAGGGCATCTAGGGATGCTGGGGATATTTCTTTATGACTTTCTCTGGAGAAAAGGTTTTTTATCTCTTTTGCTTTAAGTCTTGAACATCATTGAAGGTTACTTTTCATTGTACGGATTTCATTATTTTTATGATTAAAACTTCTTTCTTTCTTGTGCTCTTGACTATGAGTGGATAAACCACCCATAACTAGGATTGTGGAATCCTTGGTGGAAAATCATCATTAGGGTTTATGGGTTGTGAATAGGTATTGATTACGTGAAAGTATTATGAATTCCTTCACTTTAACGTATTCTTGATGGTTGTAAAAGTTGGGAAATAGTTTTTTCTTAAATTGTTTGGTAGAGAATTTAACTTTCAAAGAAAAGGAGTTCATAACAAAAGTTTGGAGCTATCAATCTCTAACCTAAAGATTAATGCTTGAACAAGATTAATCCATTGAGGCCTAAATCGGGTTTTCAACAGACACTTTGAGTTTGTGAGAATTGAAGTGTAGACTCATTTAAATTGTTTGAAAAATATTTAAATGAAACCATAGAATCGATTGCCTTATTTTCACGTGTTTTAATACCAATTAATTTTTGCTCTTAACCCATTGGTGATTGAAAACTTAGGTGAACACAATCCTGGTTTACTTTTCTCTATTGAGTTATTCGTTAGAAATTTTGCCTTTGCTCATGACATTCAAATATTGTTTACTGATACTAAATCAAAAAAAAACCCATTCCTTGGAAGTTAGTGTCTAATTGTTATAAGAGATGCATACCACTTGTTTAACCCTTTATTCCTTGTGGGATTCGACCCCAACCTTTGTTGGGTTCTATATTTGACAACAACCGCTTACACTCTTGTAAAAGAGAGTTGTAATTTGGGTGTATCATGCATTAATTGTCTTCACTTCGAACCTCTTTGCTCCTACACATAAAAATATAACCTTAAGCATAATCCATAAAATCAATGCTCAAAAAGGACAAATAAAAAATACTAAATGTGAGGAAAATAATGACTAAAAATATATATTTTTGGCCTCACATTAGTAATCGACTAATCATTATACTAATGTGTTGATAGATTTTGTAAGAGGTTATTCTATGGATAGTAGTAAACAGTGGTGCATTTGTTTGTACGTCCTGAATGCTAGTTACTTTTAATTGATTTATGCTTATGTATGTTTTTCTCAAGTTAAGTCGATCGATGATACCTACCAATACATAGTGTTTGTACTGATACTGCCATTGCTCTTCTTTTGTTAAATGTAGAAGGTGTTCCAGCGACTAAGACAAGACTTCTGATCTAGTTCGTGACTAGCAGCTTATCGATTCAAAGGTGGGCACTATCTTCAAGATACCATTGGATCTTCTCTTGATCATGTTCACTCTTCCAAATAATGATATTCTTTTATTAGTTATTTTGGGATGTTTATTCAGACTTCAGTTTCATGGTTTTTAGATTGTTCTTATACGGTGACTTTTGGATCTTGAGAGTTGTAATAGATAGTTTGTTGGTTTTTCTGCATTTATTAATTATCTACTTTGGATTTTATATTTATTAAGTTGGAGCACTTAACATTGTTTAAAAATAGATAAAAAGTTAGGTCAATAACTGGGTTAGGTCGTGACACCTTTTTATGGATCTTACTCAACTTGACATCTTCGAACTATCTAGCTTTAATTCGGTCAAGAAAAGTAGACCTTGCCTCTACATTAGCTAGCAGTCCTACTCTCTCAATTACCTGCAATCTCATAAAATTGTTCTCTAAGGTTTGAACCTCCTTAGACAACGGACGTTTAGAAACATCCAAACATGCCAAACTACCCATACTATTTGTCTTCCAACTCAACGCATTCACTAAAACATTGGCCTTGCCCGGATGTAAAGAATCAAAATGTCATAATCCTTGAGTAGTTCCATCCACCTTCATTGTCTCAGATTCAGGTATCTCTAGGTAAAGACATGTTGTAATCTATGGTGATCAGTGAATACTTCACACTTCACCCATACAAATAATGTCTCCATAGCTTGAGATCAAACACCACCTCTACTAACTCCAAATCATGGGTGGGATAATTCTTCTCATGAACTTTTAGCTGCCTGGAAGCATATACAATCACATTTTTTTCCTGCATCAAAACAGCACGTACACCAGAACGTGAGGACGGCATCACAAAACACAATAAAATGCTGACCCTCTACCAGGAAAGAAAGAATAGGAGCTAAAGTCAGCAAACTCTTGAGCTTTTGGAAGATTTCTTTACACTCATCCATCCATACAAAAGGTACCTCCTTCTGAGTTATTCGAGTCAAATGTGAAGCAATAAAAGCAAAACCCTTCATGAACCTGCGATAGTAATTAGCCAACCCCACAATACTGCAAATTTCGATTACAGAGGTAGGCCTAGTTCAATTCTTAACCACCTCAATCTTTTACGGGTCTACCATACCCCTTCTTTAGAAACCACATGCCCTAAGAAGGAAACTGAAGGCAACCAAAACTTACACTTAGAATATTTGGCATAGAGTTTCTTATCCTTTAGCAACCCCAACATAATTTTCAAGTGAGCCTCATGATCCTCCCTACTCTTGGAGTACACCAAAATATCATCAATAAAAATAATACAAGGGAATCCAAATACGGCTTGAACACCCCATTCATCAACTCCATAAAAGTAGCTGGGGAATCAGTCAATCCCAAGGACATCACCAAAAACTTATAATGATCATAGCGAGTTCGGAGAGCAATTTTTGGTATGTCCTCGACCCGAATCTTAAACTGGTGGTAACCAAACCACATGTCAAGTTTGGTAAACACGGAAGCACCTGTAACTGATCAAATAAGTCATCTATCCTGGGCAATGGGTACTTGTTACAAATTGTAACTTTGTTCAACTGTCAGTATTCTATGCATATATATAGAGTACCATCCTTCTTCTTAACAAACAAGATAGGAGCACCTCCGAGGGGAAGCACTAGGGTGAATAAATCCTTTTTAAGCAATTCTCGCAACTAAGATTTTAGCTCCTTTAGCTCAGCAGGTACCATTTTATAAGGAGGGATGGAATTGCGATAAGTGCCCCACTCTACGTCTATGCAAAAATTTGATGTCATGATCAGGTGGCATCTCAGGTAGATCAACAGGAAACACTTCTAGGAAATCACATACCACCAAAATTGATGCAATAGGAGGGACCTCAGCACTAATATCTCAAAGATGAGCTAGAAAAGCCCAACACCCCTTCCCAACTAATTTCTTGGCACAAATCAAAGATATAAGTCCCGGAGGAGCAGTCTTATAATCACACTATTTTATCCCCTTTTTGGATTTGTTAAAGAGAGAACAAATTATTTAAAAGAAAATGGTTTTTAACTTCTCAAATCATTTCAAATTTCAGAAACTAAGAAAATTTCAGAATAATTTAAGAAAAATTACAGACTTTCCACTTAATTTTTATTAAAAAATTAAGAAAAACTTAAAAGAATTTCAAAGGTTCAAAAACATAAATAAACTTGTAAAATTAAAGAAAATGGATAAGGGTTCAATTAACGCCCTAAGAAGGGTTTTAAAGCACTTAGGAGCGTCTGTGTAAAAACGATTGACCAAAGACAATTTGACTAACTTAAAAAGATGGCTAACTTTGCGAAAAGGTCAATTTTTATGAAAATATCAAACTTGATTCAAGAAATTTGAAAATGACATTGTTTCATTCAAATCCAAACAGTTCATTTTTTAGCTAAGAGGAATTGACATAAAAGGAAAAAAAAATTAAAAATTCTATTTTCTTAACCCAATTGAGAAAAATGACTCATTATTATTATTATTATTATTATTATTATTATTTTCAATGTTAAAAAATTCTTGATTTTGAAAAATAATAAAGTTTTAGAAAAAGAATACAAAACCAAAATAAGTAAGGAACATTTCAACTTATGATTATTATTATTTTTTTAAAAAAAAAAAAAGGAAAGAGTTAATTTTTAATGAAAAATCAATTTTGATAGTATTAATAAAAATCATGATTCTGAAAATAATAAATTTTAAGAAAATCCGAATAGGGAAAGAAAAAAAGTGAAGATAAAATAAAAATGACAACATCTTTGGGAATTCATCTAGATTAATTAATTAAATGTTAGAGTTAATACAACTAAACAAATCATAATGGGAAATAAATAGGGAAGAGTTAAGACTGGGCCCCTTTTGGCCCATTAAAGGTCTGTCCAACTTTGGACTTAAATTCCATGGACTTTGGGTCCATTTTTCATCCCTATATATCATTTGTATATCAACAGCTTCTCTTCTCTGTGTTTTTTTGTATATCGTCGTGTATATACTGTATACCAGTGTAAAAACCTGCATATTTTGCTTCCATTTTTGGTATACACCATATAACAAGTATATAGCTACTACTTCTCAGTGTATTCACTGTATACTAGAGTATATCTGTGTATATCAACCTGTATACCAGTCCCATTTCTTGCATATCAGTCCTATCTTGGTTTTTGATGAGGCTTGACCCAATGGGGTTGGGTTTAACCCAACGGAATGTGAGAGATGGGAGTCCGAGGGACTGAATGAGGGAGTTTAATGCAAAGGAAAAAGTAAGGATTAGCACATGAACGCAAAACATTTACACATTCAAATTGGAAGGATTCACATCTTCAAATCAAAAGATCTTGATATCTAAAGTTTCCAAAACAAATAACACAAACAAGACCTTAGTGTTAATCACGATATCTTGGAAATTACTTAAATTTAAAGTGTACGCTACGAATATGTTCTACAAGGCAGTCCATATTGCAGAGAAGTAAAATCATCGTGTCTAATCCTGAAACCATATAACAAGGAGCAAATAGATTTTTTTTTTGTTTAATCAAATCTAGGAAAGGACACCTTGTTAACAAGACTTTTATATGCTTAAATAAACAAGTATCAGTTATGAAATGTGTTAGCCGAAGTAATTTCACAAACATTCTATAGTCACAAATTCAAAGAAACAGAAAGGACCCTTTAATCTTAATTCATGTAGGACTGGGCGATAGACACGCTGGAATCTTATTGCTAAACAAAATTAATTCAAAGAACTAAGAATGCTTTAACCTTCCTCTAGTCCTACTTTAAGCATGAGAAAACATAGTGTATAGTGTAAATCATGTTCATATAAGTGATACGAGACCAACTGGTCCCAATGTAATGACCATTATAAGCTAGTGACAAGGATAAAGACTGACTTACATTTCAAACTATAATCCAACATTTTTTTTATAAAAAAATATACATGTATACAAAGATATATAGAACTACTGGAATGTCATGATTAACAATAAAATCATTTCTTTATTATTATTTTTTTGGCATAATATATCTATTCAGGACCAAATTTGTCAGCAAAGAACAAAATATTTAGGGACAAATTTGGGTGGAGAAACCACAGTGCACATAACTCAAAATCTAGTATACACAGATCACCTAAATGATCGAAATTTCATGACTAAAGAAGGAGGATTTATATTTAGATTGTAAGGACGGAGTAAGTGCATCGGAGTAAGAACGCTAGAGCAAAGGAGATGAAATAATTGATGAATAGAGAGTTATTATTAACTTAGAATTCAAAACTTTCAAGGGACTGCCTTCTCTCTCTATCTCTCTCTGTTTGTTGCCCTTTGCATATGTCGATGTGTATCTCCTTTTATAGGAGGAAATTGAGAGATCCAAGTTGAGAAATCAAATTTTGAATTTGAATTCTCAAGCCTTGAATAAACAGGATTGTAGGGAGTAGAAGAAAAATGGTGAAAAAATCTGAGAAAAGGGATGGGTTACCTGGTCCACCATTGACTTTGAGGGAGATAAACGTTGGAAGGGAGAAAATATGGTGAATTAAACCTGAAATTCATGGATTTTGCTGGATTTTCGCAGGGATAAGACTGGGTAGGTTTGAGGGTTTGTCTGGTCAGTGGTTTGTCGATAAAGTGAGGAAGAGAAGGGGTCTAGTGAGTTTAAAGCACGTTTGGGCCTGGTCAAGAGCTGTTGTTGGGCCTTGAATGGGCCATAAATGGCTGGAAAATTGAGTAAATAAGGTTCTAAATGACATCAAAATAGACAATGAAGGATTTGACCATATTTAAACAATAATATGGTCAGATTAATTTAAGAAGGAACCAAATTCAACTTGACCAACACGAATTAAATTCCAATTTAATTAATTGAGCTCTTTAACTTTAACAATTCAAAGTAATTATTTTATAAATCTTAATTATTTTTTTCCAATTCAAGAAATCGATTATGCAACTAATTTTCAATTTTAAATCAATTTTGAGGTACATAAAGTATTCTTCAATTTAAGCAAGGTTTTCACTCGAAATAACTTTCAAATATTTTTTTTAAAGTAAAATTCATATTATTCCATATAATTAAATACAGAAAATATATATTCAACTTGATAATGACAAAGTTGGCTTTGGATTAATTTTGAAATCACCTGAATTTTATAAAAATATTTATTTCAAAATTGTTCAAAGTTTAAAAGAGCTCAAAATTAATTTGGACTAGTGAGGGAAAAAATTGGGTGCCAACAATATCCCCTCCCTTTGGGTAGGGTCGATGTAAGAGATCGTAGGAAAAGGGAATTGACAAACCCAATTTTGTCCAACCACTGATTCGTCTCTTGGAAATAGTTGGCTTTTGGCTTGAATTTCGAGGAGTTATGGCCAAACCCTGGTATTGAGTTTTCTATATATCTCAGGTTACATAAGAATTCAGGCCAATTATAGTTTGTAACACTTGATTTCAAGTACGATTTTTAAGGATCCAAAAGCTATCCCGATTTCGAGTTATGGAGAGAACAGAAAGCTGGGGAATACAAGGACTGGGGGTTTGGAATGCAGTAGAGTTTTCAACATAGATATTGCCTATATGTCCTAGTATTCGGGGAATCAGACTTCTTGTAGTTCGACTCAATCGGTAGAAAAGGTGGTCTTGTATTCTAAGACAGCCTTTGGCTCAAGATTGGTGAAAAAAGAGTCGAGTTATGGAAAAGAGGCTTGTAATCACCTCAATGATGAATGGGGGGACCTCACACCCATAAATAAGAGCTACATGGACATAATTTCCAAGGCACTAGGTACATCATCACCTGAATTTAAAGAAGAAATTTAATTATTTCCAGTGTGAGTTTGAGATAACCCTGGATGTGAAGCTGAAACTAAAAATAAAGAAAAACCACATGCCTTATGATAGGAGTATGGTTTAATTGAAGTGGAAGTCGACCCTCAACTCGTGTCCAAAGAGTTTGATATTCCTCTTAGGACTATATCTCAGTTTGTTGCTAAGAAAAAGTTCCACGTTATGTTGCGTCCTTTTTGGAGTCGTACGCACCTGTGGCTTTGGTTTGAGAATTTCATCCTCTCGGATGGTCTCGACAACATATTGAAACAATATCATTAGTAGCAAAAGTAATTCAATGTGGAGAGATAGTTTCTTCACCTCAACTCTGCATTATGCTATGTTCCTTTCGGCATAGCCTGTATCATACTTTGCGCATGATACTTTCTTTGATAATTTGTTGATTTGTTTTGTTTTTTATATGATCATTTTCTTGGATTAACCTTCACGTGGGTTGATTTTTAAGAAGTGATGTCATTATTTCCTGTCTTTATTCGGAAGATAATATTTTCCACAATAATATAGATACGACAACCTCTTAGTTGTTGCATACGATGTCCTTCTTGGTATTGAACCTTTTTCAAAATGGGGTGGCTTTATTGGTCACTAAAAATATTTTGAATAGAATGGTCTCCGCAACTGTGTAGATTTTTATTTGATATAGTAACCCTCTTGTTACCTATAATGCATTTCGTATTTGATGTGGTAGCCCTTTTGGATACCGGTGATGAATTTCCATGCATATGCCCTCAGGTAAGCGTTGTGTATCCTTTGTATTGATACACCTTACAGATATCCCTCAAATTATCAGTCTTTAGGTGATCTTACACATTATACAATATTGGATATGAGGTGGCTTACAGATATCTTTCAAATCACCAATTTTTGGGTAACCCCGCACATATCCAACCTTGGATAAGAGATGGCTTATAGATATCCCTCAAATTGCCAGTTTTTGGGTGATACTGCACATCATTCGACCATGGATATAATGTGGCCTACAAACTTACCTTAAATTGTCAGTCTTCGGATAATCCTGCACATAATCAATCTTGGATACGGCGCGGCTTATAGAGAATCCTTGGACTGTCAATTTTGGTAGTCTCGCATGTCTTTCGATAAGGATATCTTTGTGGCTTATGTATAATCCTCAAACTGTCAAATTTGGGGTAACCTTGTACACTATCCGATTTCAGAAATTATTGCGTCTTACAGATAACATTCGCCTGTCAACTTTTGGATAATCTTACATATTATCCTTTTTTAATATTGAGGCTTATAAATGACCTTTGGACTGTCAACTTTTGGGACATATAGTATGCCGTCCATTTTCAGACAGCGCCTTATACATTCCTTGGACCATCTGCTTCTTGAGCTCTGGTAGTTGATTTTTTTTTATGTTGACATATACCATTTGATGTCAGACTTCATTGTCTTCGAGTGATTATCTGATATGAATGTATGCAATATCCTTTGATGCCAGACTTTATCTATGCGCGATAAATAGATATTAAAATGATTGTATCCCTCAATGCCAGACTCCACTTCTATGCATGATAAATGGATATTAAAATGATTGTATCTTTCAGCACCAGACTCCTTCGCCTCTGCATGATTAACGGACGCATGTGCTCCAAGTTATCCTTCAGCACTAGACGCTTTCATTTTTGCATAATTAATTGGATTTGAATATTTTTGAGGATGACATGATGATGGCCCTCTTGGCAATAATATGTAAATGTCCCTCTCGACATGGCCCTCTCGATAAAGCCACCTCGTGAGCCAAGGAGATCTTCTCTACTTAGTCCTTTAACAAAAGCGCCCCTTTTTCCTTAAGTATTTTTATAGGGAGAATCAAACAAATTCTTCGATCTAGAAAGCATTTTTGATATTTACAAAGCTCTCCTTCAAATATCCCATAAATAAAGGTAGGTCAAAATTGGTGAAAGAAGGACTTTAGACTTTCGGAATAAGGGCAATGAAATTTTTTGATTTTTTTATTTTAATGACCCTTGAGAGGGTCAGGTGCTTTGCAAGACCCCCAAGCCTTATCATAAATAAAACAAAAAATGATATGCAATGGCCCTCTCGGCATGATATGAAATGGCCCTCTTGGCATGATATGAAATGGCCCTCTTGGCATGGCCATCTTGGCAATGATATGCAATGGCCCTCTCGGCATGAGTGAATATGCACTGACCCTCTTGGCAATTCGAAAAAGATATTACCTGAATCAATTTATAGGTAGGCTAGCTTTCTATATGTACCTGCGCTCAAGGTAAATGGTTAGCAGCCACAGTGTACTTTTGCTAGCGACTATTATCAAAAGAAAAGCTTTTAAGGAAAACAATTTTAATGTAAACAACAAGACATTATTTGCACATATCACATTCTCTCTAAGTGAGTTAACAAATGAAAGGCCCTTTCCAGTATAAAGGAGTAAACAAGTCCAGTCTCTGGGGATGGTAACAAATACTTCTTTTGAACAATTGCATATTCGTTATGATTTATAACTTGCTGGGGATTTGAAAGGGATATCATTATCTCCTCCTTTTAACCAGTCGTTGCAGTCTTTCTTTATTAGATTCCTCTAAATGAAGGAATATACTGATTAACATGCTTTTCACTAATCCTTTGTCAAGCTCTGAGATAATCCTGCATCCACAGAAAAAATTTAGTTTTGGTAAAATTGATCTGTGTTGATCTCCTCTGGTTTTCTACTTCAGTATTGTTATCTTCAAGTGCCTGCTATCTTCGGCTACTTGTCTTGAATACCCGGGATATGATAGATGTAAGACAAAATTAATTTTTTACCCAAAATATAATTTGATAATGGATAAAATAGGTTTTGAAAAATATAAATTTTGAAATATAATTGGGAGGGACCTCTGTCAGTTTGTCATGTCATGTGTAGCTCAATGAACTCTGTTGCTTGGGGAAATCCTTGGAGTTGGTTCCGTACTCTTAGAATACTCTTGATTGAAATTTTGACATCCCTCTCAAAAAATTTTCCCCAGTTAGATATTCCAAAGCAAATCTCTGAGTTTTCCAGGAGAGTCTGACAATTTGTAGGGATATTGAGATGTTTTCTCAAAATTTGTCTGGTTGTATCCTTCTATTTTGACTATCGGAGGATGATCTGCTGTTCTGAATTTTCAATATTGCTTCTTGAAAATTCTGCCCCAGTTTCCATTTTCTAGGGTGGTACGACCAAGCCATTGTGGTGCCTAAGTATCCCGTTGAAGCAGGAATCAGGTCAAACATAGTTTCACAATATAGTAAAAATAAAGAGATAGTCAAAGGGGTGACCGAAGTCGACAAAGGCCGCCTACGTATCCCATTCTTAGGAATTCAGGTCATCACGTAGTTCAAGATAAAGAAAAAAATAGAATTTTCTAAGGAGTTGACCAAAATTGGCATGGCTGCCTAGGTATCCCTTTCTTGGGAACTCAAGTCAAACGTAATTCATACAAAAGGATGTGGAATTTTTAACCTATTTTAAAGCATAAAAATGATTACATTCAGAAAGTACAATTACAAGTAAGGAAACACAAATAACATATTGTCTTCAGACGTAGTATCTCTTTACTGCATCAGAGTTGATTGGCTTGGGACACTCTTGGCTGTCCATCTCAGATAAATTCAAAGCTCCCCCAGATAGTACTTTGCGAACCACATACGATCCTTGCCAATTTGGAGAAAATTTTCCCTTGTATTCCTCTTGGTGAGGAAAGATACGCTTGAGGACTAGTTGTCCGATTTCAAACATGCGAGCTCTTATATTTTTATTGAAAGCATGGATCATCCATTGTTGATACACCTAGCCATGACATACGGCGCTCATTCTCTTCTCATTAATCAAAATAAGTTGTTCTAATCTTGCACGAACCCATTCAGTATTGCTTAATTCAACTTCTTGAATGATTCTTAATGAAGGCATCTCAACCTCAAAAGGAATCACTACTTCTGTTCCATACACTAACAAATAGGGAGTTGCCCCAATTGAAGTTCTGACAGTTATTCGATATCCCAATAGAGCATAAGGTAACATATCATGCCAAGATCTATGATTATTAATCATTTTCCTCAGGATTTTCTTAATGTTCTAGTTGGCCTCTTCCACAGCTCCGTTCATTTGGGGATGATAAGCCGTTCAGATTCAGTGAGTAATCTTGAATTGCTCACATATATCTCTCATTAAGTGACTATTCAGATTTGCCCTATTATCAGTGATGATTGACTCGGGTATTCCAAATCAACATATCAGGTTGTTCTTGACAAAATTAGCTACTACCTTCTTCGTCACAGCCTTGTAAGAGGCAGCTTCCACCTACTTGGTAAAAAAATCAATAGCAACTAAGATGAATCTATGCCCATTAGAAGCCTATGGCTCTATTGGACCAATAATATCCATGCCCCAAGTTACAAATGGCTAAGGCAAACTCATAGTATTAAGTTCATTGGGGGGCACTCGAATCAAATCTCCATGTATTTGACATTTGTGGCATTTTTGTACAAATCAACTGCAATTATTCTCTATAGTCAACAAGAAATATCCAGCTCGTAGAATCTTCTTCACTAAGGTGAACCCCTTCATATGGGGTCCGCATGTTCTAGAATGTACTTCTTCAAGCATTTTCATGGCTTCAATGGCATCCACACATCTTAGGAATCCCAGATCTGGAGTCCGCCTATAAAGGATTTCTCCATTCAAGAAGTAATTATTAGCCATGAGACAGATCGTCTTGTTTTGATTAACTGTCGCATCTTCTGGATATATTCTAGATTCTAGATACCTCTTTATGTCAAAATACCATGGTTTTCCATCTGGTTCTACTTCGACTTATGCACAATGTGCAAGTTGCTCCTTTAATCTTATCTCCAACAGATTGATATGTTTTGATCTAGATGTTGTATCATGGAGGATATAGTAGCCAAAGCATCTGCAAATTCATTTTGTATCCTAGGGATATGCTTGAACTCGATCTTTCTGAACCTTTTACACAGATCTTGCACCAGTTCCACATACAGCATGATTTTGGAGTTCTTCACGGCACATTTTTCTTAGACTTGATGGATCAATAGGTCAGAATCACCGATTACCAATAATTCTTGAACATTCATATCAATTGCCAATCTGATGCCAAGAACACAAGCTTCATACTCGGCCATATTGTTAGTGTATGGAAAACGAAGTTTAGTTGTCTCCGGGTAAGATTGACCTATTTCTGATATCAATACTGCTCTGATTCCTGAACCCTTGAAATTAACTGCTCTATCAAATAACATTTTCCACCCAGGATATGATTCAGAGATGTCTTCTCCCACGAATAAGACTTCTTCATCTGGAAAATAGGTTCTGAGTGATTTGTAATCTTCATCAATTAGATTCTCTGTGAGATGATCCACTAGGGCTTGCCCCTTGACTACTTTTTGAGTCACATATACGATATCAAACTCACTTAGTAACATTTGCCACTTGGCCAATTTCCCAGTAGGCATGGCTTCTGGAAGATATATTTCAAAGGTTCCATTCTTGAAATGAGATATGTTGTATACGAGTACAAGTAGTGTCTCATCTTTCGAGCGATCCAAGTTAGAGCACAATAAGTTCTTTCCAATAGCGTATAGCGAGCCTCGTATGGTGTGAACTTTTTACTCAAGTAGTAAATTATCCTTTCTTTTTTCCCAGTTTCATCATGTTTACCCAGAGCACATCCACATGTATTATCTAACACTGATAGATAGAGAAACAATAAACTTTCTTCCCTCGGAGTGACTAACATAGGAGGATTGGACAAATAATCTTTGATAGTGTCAAAGGATTTCTGGCACTCTTCGGTCTATTTAGTTGGTGCATATTGCTTTAGCAACTTGAAAATAGGTTCACAGATGAATGTCGACTAGCTATGAACCGGCTAATGTAATTCAATCTTCCCAAGAAGCTCATGACTTCTTTCTTGGTCTTTGGTGGAGTCAACTCTAGGATCACCTTGACATTTGAAGGATCTAGCTCAATGCCTCTTCCACTGACTATAAATCCCAATAATTTTCCAGCTGGTACCCCAAAAGCACATTTTTTGGGGTTCAAGTTCAAATTGTACTTCCACAATCGATTAAAAAACTTTCTCAAGTGAGCCAAGTCATTTGAACTCTCGCGAGACTTTATGATAACATCATCTACATACACTTCAATCTCTTTGTGAATCAAATCATGAAAGATAGCCATCATGTCTCTCATGTACGTAGCATCGACATTCTTAAGACCAAACGGCATCACTCTATAATGATAAACACCCCAAGGTGTGATGAAAGCCATTTTTTCTGCATCTTCTTCATCTATTAAGATTTGATGGTAACCGGCAAAACAATCCATGAATGACTGCATCTCATGCTTAGCACAATTATCGATAAGAATATGGATGTTGGGCAATAGGAAGTTATCTTTGGGACTGGCCTTATTCAGAACCATGTAGTCCACGCATATCCTAATCTTGCCATCCTTTTTTGGTACCGAAACAATGTTGGATAACCATGTTGGATACTTTGTGACTTCCATAACCCTGGCTTGGATTTGCTTAGTGACCTCCTCTTTGATTCTCAACTAAAATCAGGCTTGAATTTTTGAGTCTTCTGCTTTACGGGACTAAACCCTGGGTCAATTGGCAACTTATGGGCCATAATGTTTGTGCTTAATCCTAGCATATCATCATAAGACCATGCAAATATGTCAATATACTTGTTGAGTAATTTAACGAGTTCTCTCTTCTGTGCTTCTGACAGATGAACACTGATCCTAGTTTCTTTGACTTCATCATCATTTCCCAAATTAACCACTTCAGTCTCTTTAAGATTAGGCTTTTCTTGGTTCTCAAAATTATCCAATTGTTCTGTCAACCATTCTGGACCCATAGTCTCTTCATCATATTCTTTGCATTCATCATCGTCTACCTCGCATGACATGACATTGGCAGGTTTTAAATTATTATTATTATTGAAATCAAACACAAATCAAGTTAGATAATAATAGTTAGTCAAATAAAATTATTTTCAAAATAAGGGAGGCTTTTCATTGAATTTAAAAATACTGACAAACTTTGGCTATGACCCATACAAGTATTGGTCCATGCCTTTTGGAAAAGTAAAAATAGTTCTAAGGAATGTAAAAACATAAAAGTTAAGTCTTGGGCCTCAAAACTAAATTATCCTTCATCTACCATAATGGACGGGGAGTCATAAGTGGAGTGGAGGTCTAGTTCTACAACTGCTTCTCAAGCTTAACTTTTTTGATCCCCAATGCCTTCAGGAACTCTTCTAGGATCATATCACATTCTTCAAAAAGATTTCTAATTCCATCACCCAGACCATCGCTTGTGAGCTTCTCGCATAAGGGAAATGACTGGTAAAAATATGGTAACGGCTCTTGCAATTTCATCTATATTTTGTTCACTTTGGCTCTATCTTTATCCTCTTCAGTTGGCACATATCCTAACCCATACTTGAACAGCTTCTCTAGTATCACAATTGGCTCAATGATGCCATCTAAATACTTCCCTAGGTCGAGGCAAGGCTCAAAACCGCTTCTTAGTGTCACGCCCCGAATCCCATCAGGACGGATTGGCACTCGTAGCCGACAAGGCCCAACAGAACCAAGCTTTGCCTCTATTCAATCATATGCATGCCATAAGATACCCATGAGCACGTAAGAGCTTTAAATTAACAACAACAGAATTCATGGAACATGTGATATATATATACATATGCGAAACTTGGTCATTGAGGCCATCAAGTCAAAAACGACATATACCTTTTTTATTTATAGACCCACATTCGTCTACAAAAGCCTCTAACAAATGCATTGACCAAAATGAACTAAAAGTCGGGACAAGTCCCCTCTTTATACAACATGTACAACACTAAAACATATGTACAACTATGACTCGGAGAAGCCTCGAAAAACTGGAGCTCTCCAAAGATCTGTAACAACTGGCAACCTACTGTAGTGGCCTACTAGTACCTGCGCCTGCAGCAAGTAAAATAAATTCCACAAGAGGGGTCAGTACGAAGAATGTACTGAGTATGTAAGGCCATATGAAACTTGAATGATACGTAACTATGTCAAAGAACTCAAGTTCAAATGCATAACTAATATTGATAAGTCACCATGTAGATGAGTCACTATTTTGTACTTTGGAGACCATGTATATTTCCTTAATTTCTTTACTTTCTTTGTTATAATGATTCATCTTTGCCTGTGACCTGTGATACCCGGGCCCCGACTGAATAGTGGGTTTTAACATAACATCATGTTATGTTGGGATCGTCTCAAGCTAGGCTTATGCCCCTAGAGCTGCCACCCTATGAATCAATATACATATCGGGATCGGCTCGATCTAGGTTAGTACCTCTAGAGCTACCACCCATACCATATTTCAGGTTCGGCTCGAGCTAGGTTATTACCTCTAGAGCTGCCCCCTGTCAGGATCGGTCTAAGCTAGGCTTACGCCTCTAGGACTGCCCCCTGTTTTTGGGATCGGCTTGAGCTAGGCATTTTGCCCCGAAAGCTGCCACCCGTACTTGATCATTAACCACATATGCATTACTTTAATCCTTACTTTGAGATTTCAACCATGATAGTCATAACCTTACTTGAAACTTTGGATCATTAACCAACGAGTGAGAGACATGAGAATAACTTGGCAACATAACATTATTAGAACCATAACACCATGGGAACCATTGGACAATAATCCATGAACAAGAGACATAAGTATAATCACTATTGGAACATTAGAACATAACCTTATTTGAGCTTTTGGAACATTAACCATGAATATGAGACATGAGGTTCACAAATGATCAATGAGTAGGAAATATATGACAATGACCATTGATAACCGGATATAGGATACCTTAGTACATTTCGGGATGGAACAAGCGTAATGTCAATGTGAATACTATTTGCCGCAGAAAGATACGGACAGAGCACCTTACATACCTTGTACTCTCAATACGGATATACAATCCTAGATGTGCACACAATAGTCCCGCTCCTTCTTTATGTGTCACTCTACAACACAAATACATAACGGGATTCACATTAACCACCAACTACTTTACAAATACATACAACGATAATGAGTCACATGTTTGCCTTTCAACATGCCATTTCCCCTTGACAAAACCATTGATGAAATTATTATTCCAAAAATCCCCCAATATTCCCAACATTTACCAATACATGATAATCAATACATTTCACCACAACACTTCTCCTTTACACTTTCTTATCCACACCACATCACAAATAATCCATCAATTCACCTTAATACACTTCATAGCACATATCGGCCAAAATCCCACAATTTACACTTATAGAAAAATAACAAGTTTAATAGCAAACTAACACCATACATGTTCATATTTTATCCATACCATGTTCTTTCATCAAAGGCACAAGCCATAATTCAAGCTTGAATCTCATGGATCACAAATCTTATACAAAAACACAAAGTACCATGTCCACCATTTTCAAGAATAACCAACTTATATACATAATATCCCATGCATATAATATGTTAAACCATAATAATAAAAACTTACCCAAGCTTGAAAAATGATGATCTTGTTCCAAGACAAAGCTTAGGGTTTGGAGTTGAGAGAAGTGATTTTGGAAAATTTCTACACTTGGCATGAGACTTTTGTGTGTTAGAAATATGATTTTTGGCCCTTTATATAGGCCCTTAATTCATCCTTAGCCATTATTTATAGCATTAATTGCTATTTCTAGAAGGTCTTTGAAAGAATGGGTCATTTGACCTATTTTGGGCCATGTTTTCTTTTCATTTTTGGGTCCTTTTTTGGGCCCAATTCACTTAACCCAATAAAATCAATAATTCCTCATGTTTAATTCATCTCCTACGTGTTACAACAAAATTCCCACTCATGCTATTCATATCCGTAGTCGCAATCCCAAAAACAAGTGATTCTAGCCACGTATGGCTCATTTGGACCAAAAGGGTAAAATCGTTATTTTGATGCCAAATTTGTTCTCGAGTAATTTTATCATACCAATATAATATTTCATTCATTTCATGTATATACTCTTGGTTTTAGAAGAAACGTGGCAAAAATCGGCTCGATACATCCCCGGGAACCCTTGGAACGTAGAAAATTTCCAACTTTCGAAAAACTAAAAATTCCATCCTGGAACGCCCTGGGACGCTCCAGCTTAATGCCTATGGGCACAAAATTTTGGCCCTGAGTGGCCTGGCACGGTCCCTAACGCGCCCCTCACTTAATTTTTTAAAAATTTCATTTTTTGTCTTTTCTTCGCGGGTTCGGTTAGATACTTAAAGTCCTATTCTTTAACTTACCTCTTACCCTTAATATACTTTGTTTATAGGTCCTCTTAGCCTCATTTTGAACCCCACAAGTGCTCCACAAAAATCACAAACACCTCCTATGAAAGTTTAATCATATATACAAGGGCCAAATTTAACTATCTCATCAATAGCATTACCAAATACATACTTATAGCTCTCGATACCTAAGTAAACATTATTTAATGTCGTCTAGTAGGGTTGGGAAAGTACGGGGTGTTACATTCTTCCCCCCTCAGGAACATTCGTCCTCGAATATTAACAATATCGCTTCAATTACAACAATTGCATCTCTATATTAGCATACACATACATAAACACTTAAGGCTCATGAATACTTACTTGTCATTGTTCCACTTCCACACTTTGAACTTCTTTATCCATTTTAAATAGATAGGGATACTTGGATCTCATCATTTCTTCCGCTTCCCATGTGATCTCCTCTACTTGTTGATTTTGCCAAAGGACTTTTACGGAAGCTATGTCTTTATTCCTCAATCTTTTTACTTGTCGGTCTAGGATAGCAATGGGTACCTCTTCATAAGTAAGATCCTCTGTAACTTGAACATCTTCAATTGGAACGATACGAGATGGATATCCTATGCATTTTTGAAGCATCGAAACATGAAATACGGGATGGACTGAGGAAAGTTCTTGAGGTAGTGCTAATTCATAAGCAACTTGCCCAAATCTTCTAATAACTTCATATGGGCCTATGTAACGTGGATTCAATTTCCCTTTCTTTCTTAACCGCATTACCCCTTTCATCGGTGACACCTTCAGGAATACCAAATCACCTATGGCAAATTCAAGTCCTATTCTTCGAACATCGGCATATGACTTGTGGCGACTCTGGGCCGTTTGTAATCATTGTTGAATCACTTTAACTTTCTCCATAGCCTGATGAACAAGATCTGGCCCAAGTAAAGCAGTCTCACCTGCTTCAAACCACCCAATTGGGGATCTACATTTTCTTCCATATAATGCTTCATAAGGTGTCATTTTAATACTTGAATGATAGCTATTGTTGTAAGAAAATTAGAGGCAAATGGTCATCCCAACTGCCTTGAAAATCTAACGTGTAAGCTCGTAGCATATCTTCAAGTGTCTGAATAGTACGTTCTGCTTATCCATCAGTCTGAGGATGGAAAGCCGTACTCAAATTCACCTGTGTGCCCAAACTCTACATAAAGGATCTCCAAAAGTGCGCTGTGAACTGTGCCCCTCTGTCTGATATGATAGAAAGTGGAATACCATGCAATCGTACTATTTCTTTCACATACAATTTTGCATAATTCTCAGCTGTATAGGTGGTCTTAACTGGTAGAAAATGCGCCGACTTGGTAAGCCTGTCCACTATAACCCATATAGAAACAAATTTCTGCAGTGTACGAGGAAACCCAGTGATGATGTCTATATTAATCATATCCCATTTCCAGATAGGAAGATTAATACATTGCATGTAACCTCCTGGTTTCTGATGTTCTACCTTTACTTGTTGACAATTTGGGTATTGAGCAACAAATTCTGCAATGTTCCCCTTCATATTTTCCCACCAATACACTTCCTTTAAATTATGGTACATTTTAGTAGCACCCGGATGAATAGAATAGCGCGAATGATGCGCCTATGTCATAATTCGTTGCCTCAGCTCATCCACATCTGGTACACACAATCTATCGTGGCATTGAAGTACCCCTTCCTGTGTAAGATCAAATGCCTTTGTCAAATTCTGCTGTACATTTTTCTTTAGCTGAAATAACATAGAATCCGCAAACTGCTTTTCTTTCACTTCAGTTATTAAGGAGGATTCCGCTGCATTCTGCACAATAACCCCATCATCTGAGGATTCAATAAGGCGAACTCCCAAGCTGGCTAGCTGATATAAATCTTTGATTATCTCTTGCTTTTCAGTCAACAGACCACTAGTGCTTTCTACTGCCTTGCGGCTCAATGCATCTGCTACTACATTTGCTTTGCCTGGGTGATAAAGAATATCAATATCATAGTCTTTTAAAAGCTCTAACCACCTTCGTTGCCTCAAATTGCGTTCCTTCTGCTTAAAGAGATATTGCAAACTTCTGTGATCCATATACATATCAACATGAACTCCATACAAATAATGACGCCATATCTTTAAAGCAAAAACTACCGCTGCCAGTTCAAGATCATGTGTGGGATAATTTTTCTCATGTGGCCGCAGCTGTCGTGAGGCATATGCTATGACATTACCATGTTACATCAGTACACATCCGAGGCCAACCCGAAAGTATCACAATACACTACATAACCTTCGGTACCTTCGGGAAGCAATAAAATTGGTGTGGAGGTTAATTTATCATTCAACTTTTGGAAGCTTTTCTCACACGCATCATTCCACTGAAATTTTATTGCCTTATGTGTAAGCTTTGTTAGCGGTGCAGCAATGGAGGAAAAACCTTCCACAAATCTTCTGTAATAACCTGCCAGTCTAAGAAAACTATTCTGTGGGTGTCGTAGGTCTTGGACAATTTTTCACTGCTTCAATCTTCTGTGTATCAACATGTATCTCTTCATCTGACACAATGTGACCCAAGAATGTAACTGATTTCAACCAAAACTAACATTTGGAGAACTTGGCATACAACTTCCGCTCACGGAGAATCTGTAACACTTTCCGTAAGTGATTAGCATGGTCCTACGGTGATCTTGAATAAACTAGGATGTCATCTATAAATACCGTGACGAACACGCCTAGAAATGGCTTAAACACCCTATTCATCAAATCCATGAACACAGCCGGTGCATTTGTTGGTCCAAATGACATAACTAAAAATTCATAATGACCATACCGAGTTCGGAAAGCTGTCTTAGGCACATCTTCTTCTCTAACTCTGACTTGATGGTAACCCGACCTCAAGTCGATCTTTGAAAAACACTTGGCACCCTGTAACTGATCAAACAAATCATCAATTCGAGGGAGGGGATATTTGTTCTTGATCGTTACCTTATTTAACTGCCGATAATCAATGCACATTCTCAACGTGCCATCTTTCTTCCAAAAAAATAATACCGATGCACCCCATGGGGACATACTAGGCCTAATGAAGCCCTTGTACAGTAAATCTTTCAATTGCTCCTTCAATTCATGTAATTCTGCTGGAGCCATTCTATATGGAGGAATAAAAATAGGTTGAGTGCCTGAAATCACATCAATGCCAAATTCTACTTCCCGTTCAGGGGGTAAGCCTGGAAGATCCTCTAGAAAGACATCCAAAAATTCATTGACCACTGGAACCGACTGCGGAGTTAGTGGTTCCACTTCAGTATCTTTCACCTGTACTAAATGACATATATAACCCTTAGCAATCATTTTTCTGGCTTTCAAATAGGAAATAAATCTTCCTCGTGGTGCCCCTATATTACCCTGCCATTCAAGAACATTTTCTTGCGGAAAACAAAATTGCACCTTCTTGGCCCAGCAATCTACCATGGCATAACAAGAGGCCAACCAATCCATTCCCATGATCACATCAAAATCCACCATGTCTAATTCAATGAGATCGGCCAACGTATCATGACCACACACAGTAACCACACAGTTAAGATATACTCTCTTTGCAATAATATGTTCACCAACCGGTGTAGACACTTTAATTGATTTAATTAATAATTCTGGTGCCTCTGCAAATTTCGTAGCAACCAATGGAGTAACATAGGAAAATGTAGAACCAGGGTCAATCAATGCATATACATTATATGAGAATATGGATAATGTACCTGTGACAACATCAGGGGAAGCCTCTGAATTCTGTCGGTCCACTAAAGCATAAGTGCGATTCTGGACCCCACTAGTACTGGCTGCTCCTCTGGAACCCCTACCACGTCCAACAGGCTACACACCTCGGCCCATTGAAGGAACCGATGTTGATGATGCAACGGCCGATCCTGTCGGTATTGATATACCACCCATGCTCCTCTGGGGACACTCTCTGATCATGTGCCCCATCATACCGCACCAAAAGCAAGCATTTCTCCCCACTCTGCATGTACCTGCATAACTACGTCCACAGTGCTGACACTACTGACGAGGAAAACCTGCTGCTTGTGATCCGTGAACTCCGCTACTCTGCCCAGATGGACCACCCCTAGGCCCTCGAAACTGTGAGTGAGCACCCCCTGTAGAATAGGAGAATTATGATCTAGGTGGTCTAGAAAAGATACGGGGCCTAGATCCTCCTTGGGACATCATAGGTAGTCCCATAGGTCTAGCCCTTTTGGACTGTCCTCTGTCAAATTCATGTACCCTTCGTCTCTGTCTTTGATCTTCCATTTTTTGGGCGAAGGCCTGAATTCTCACTATGTCCATATTCTTATTTAAGGCAGCAATGGTGCAATCCCTAACCAAGTATGGCTCTAATCTGTCCACGTATCTATGGACTCTGTCTATCATCATAGCCACAACATTTGGCGCATATCGTGCCAAGGAATTAAATTGCAAGCTATATTCTCTGACACTCAAATTTCCTTGACAGAGATTTAGAAACTGATCTGAATGTGACTCGCGAATCTCATAGGGAAGATAATGGTCAAGAAAAGCCGCTTTGAATTCTTCCTAACTTATTGGCATTGCACCGATACCACGTGACTTCTTCCTATCCTCATACCATAATATCTCTTTCCCTTTCAACCTGTACGCAGCAAGTTCAACTGTCTCTACCCCCATCACATGCATAACTTCCAAGGCCCTCTGAATTTGATCCACGAAGTCCTGTGGATCTGCTTTTGGATCTGACCCTGTGAATATAGGAGGGTCCAGTTTCAAGAAATCCTGTGTCCTGCGACTCGCCACTCTAGCCGCATCATCATCATGTGTCATTGGACCAGCTCGTCCTTGACTTTGGGATGCCACTAACTGTGTCAACATATGAACTGCATTTCTAAGATCCTGATCTGTGGCATTCATTTGTGGTTTTGTGGGTACTTCTCTACCAACTGGCTCTTCCGGAGCTGGAAAAGTAGACGAAGACCGTGAAGAAATTTCAGCATTTGCTCCACCTTGACTAGCTTGGTCAGGTGGTAGTCTACTCATTCCTTCTTCCGCAGGCACATCTACCTACTTCCCTTTACCTCTACCTCTTCTCGTGATTGGCATTTTGACTATACCAAAGAAAAACAATTACTATGATCAGATTCAATTCATCTTACAACACTGGCTCTATTGCACGATCTAGAAGTGAAGAAAAGAAACAACATCCTAAATGTCCCTTAGCCTCCTACTTATAAATGTGGTGCACAACACATAGATAAGTAAGACACTACTTAGACACGGCTTTGTAGACACCCTTAGAACGACCTGCTCTGATACCACTTTTGTCATGCCCCAAATCCCATCAGGATGGATTGGCACTCGTAGCCGACAAGGCCCGAGAGAACCAAGCTTTGCCTCTATTCAATCATATGCATGCCATAAGATACCCATGAGCACGTAAGAGCTTTAAATTAACAACAACAGAATTCATGGAACATGTGATATATATATACATATGCGAAACTTGGTCGTTGAGGCCATCAAGTCAAAAACGACATATACCTTTTTCATTTATACACCCACATCCGTCTACAAAAGCCTCTAACAAATACATTAACCAAAATGAACTAAAAGTCGGGACAAGTCCCCGCTTTATACAACATGTACAACACCAAAATATATGTACAACTGTGACTCGGAGAAGCCCCGAACAACTGGAGCTCACCAAAGATCTGTAACAACTGGCAACCTACTGTGGTGGCCTACTAGTACCTGCGCCTGCAGCAAATAAAATAAATTCCCCAAGAGGGGTCAGTACGAAGAATGTACTGAGTATGTAAGGCCATATGAAACTTGAATGATACGTAACTATGTCAAAGAACTCAAGCTCAAATGCATAACCAATATTGATAAGTCACCATGTAGATGAGTCACTATTTTGTACTTTGGAGACCATGTATATTTCCTTAATTTCTTTACTTTCTTTGCTATAATGATTCATCTTTGCCTGTGACTTGTGATACCCGGGGCCCCGACTGAACAGTGGGTTTTAAAATAACATCATGTTATGTTGGGATCGACTCGAGCTAGGATTATGCCCCTAGAGCTTCCACCCTATGAATCAATATACATATCAGGATCGGCTCGAGCTAGGTTAGTACCTCTAGAGCTACCACCCATACCATATTTCAGGTTCGGCTCAAGCTAGGTTATTACCTCTAGAGATGCCCCCTGTCAGGATCGGTCCGAGCTAGGCTTACGCCTCTAGGACTGCCCTCTGTTTTTGGGATCGGCTTGAGCTAGGCATTTTGCCCCCAAAACTGCCACCCGTACTTGATCATTAACCACATATGCATTACTTTAATCCTTACTTTGAGATTTCAACCATGATAGTCATAACCTTACTTGAAACTTTGGATCATTAACCAATGAGTGAGAGACATGAGAATAACTTGGCAACATAACATTATTAGAACCATAACACCATGGGAACCATTGGACAATAATCCATGAACAAGAGACATAAGTATAATCACTATTGGAACATTAGAACATAACCTTATTTGAGCTTTTGGAACATTAACCATGAATATGAGACATGAGGTTCACAAATGATCAATGAGTAGGAAATATATGACAATGACCATTTATAACCGGATATAGGATACCTTAGTACATTTCGGGATGGAACAAGCGTAATGTCAATGTGAATACTATTTGCTGCAGAAAGATACGGACAGGGTAACCTTACATACCTTGTACTCTCAATACGGATATACAATCCTAGATGTGCACACAATAGTCCTTCTCCTTCTTTATGTGTCACTCTACAACACAAATACATAACGGGATTCACATTAACCACCAACTACTTTACAAATGCATACAACGATAATGAGTCACATGTTTGCATTTCAACATGCCATTTCCCCTTGACAAAACCATTGATGAAATTATTATTCCAAAAATCCCCCAATATTCCCAACATTGACCAATACATGATAATCAATATATTTCACCACAACACTTCTCCTTTACACTTTCTTATCCACACCACATCACAAATAATCCATCAATTCACCTTAATACACTTCATAGCACATATCGGCCAAAATCCCATAATTTACACTTATAGAAAAATAACAAGTTTAATAGCAAACTAACACCATAAATGTTCATATTTTATCCATACCATGTTCTTTCATCAAAGGCACAAGCCATAATTCAAGCTTGAATCTCATGGATCACAAATCTTATACAAAAACACAAAGTACCATGTCCACCATTTCCAAGCATAACCAACTTATATACATAATATCCCATACATATAATATGTTAAACCATAATAATAAACACTTACCCAAGCTTGAAAAATGATGATCTTGCTCCAAGAGAAAGCTTAGGGTTTGGAGTTGAGAGAAATGATTTTGGGAAATTTCTAGACTTGGCATGAGACTTTTGTGTGTTAGAAATCTGATTTTTGGCACTTTATATAGGCCCTCAATTCATCCTTAGCCATTATTTATAGCATTAATTGCTATTTCTTGAAGGTCTTCGAAAGAATGGGTCATTTGACCCATTTTGGGCCATGTTTTCTTTTCATTTTTGGGTCCTTTTTTGGGCCCAATTCACTTAACCCAATAAAATCAATAATTACTCATTTTTAAGTCATCTAATACATGTTAAAACAATATTCCCACTCACGCTATTCATATCCGTAGCCTTAATCCCAAAAATAAGTGATTCTAGCCACGTATGGCTCATTTGGACAAAAAGGGTAAAACCGTCATTTGGACGCCAAATTCGTTCTCGAGTCATTTTATTATACCAATATAATATTTCATTCATTTCATGTATATACTCGTGGTTGTAGAAGAAACGTGTCAAAAATTGGCTCGATACATCCCCGGGAACCCTTGGAACTTAGAAAATTTCCAACTTTCGAAAAACTGAAAATTCCATCCTGGAACACCCTGGAAAGCTCCAGCTTAATGCCTATGGGCACAAAATTTTGGCCCTGAGTGTCCTGGCACGGTCCCTAACGCGCCCCTCACTTAATTTTTTAAAAATTTCATTTTTTGTCTTTTCTTCGCGGGTTCGGTTAGATACTTAAAGTCCTATTCTTTAACTTACCTCTTACCCTTAATATACTTTGTTTAGAGGTCCTCTTAGCCTCATTTTGAACCCCACAAGTGCTCCACAAAAATCACAAACACCTCCTATGAAAGTTTAATCATATATACAAGGGCCAAATTTAACTATCTCATCAATAGCATTACCAAATACATACTTATAGCTCTCGATACCTAAGTAAACATTATTTAACGTCGTCAAGTAGGGTTGGGAAAGTACGGGGTGTTACATTCTTTCCCCCTTAGGAACATTCATCCTCGAATGTTAACAATATCGCTTCAATTACAACAATTGCATCTCTATATTAGGATACATGTACATAAACACTTAAGGCTCATGAATACTTACTTGTCATTGTTCCACTTTCGCACTTTGAACTTCTTCATCCATTTGAAATAGATAGGGATACTTGGATCTCATCATTTCTTCCGCTTCCCATGTGATCTCCTCTACTTGTTGATTTCTCCAAAGGACTTTTACGAAAGCTATGTCTTTATTCCTCAATCTTTTTACTTGTCGGTCTAGGATAGCAATGGGTACCTCTTCATAAGTAAGATCCTCTGTAACTTGAACATCTTCAATTGGAACAATACGATATGGATCTCCTATGCATTTTTGAAGCATCGAAACATGAAATACGGGATGGACTGAGGAAAGTTCTTGAGGTAGTGCTAATTCATAAGCAACTTGCCCAAATCTTCTAATAACTTCATATGGGCCTATGTAACCTGGACTCAATTTCCCTTTATTTTCGAACCGCATTACCCCTTTCATCGGTGACACCTTTAAAAATACCCAATCACTTATGGCGAATTCAAGTCCTCTTCTTCTGACATCAGCATAGGACTTGTGGCGACTTTGGGCCGTCTGTAATCGCTGTTGAATCACTTTAACTTTCTCCATAGCCTGATGAAATATAACTGGCCCAAGTAAATCAGTTTCACCCGCTTCAAACCATCCAATTAGTGATCTACATATTCTTCCGTACAAAGCTTCATAAGGTGCCATTTTAATACTTGAATGATAGCTATTGTTATAAGCAAATTCAATAAGAGGCAAATGGTCATCCCAACTGCCGTGAAAATCTAACGAACATGCTCGTAGCATATCTTCAAGTGTCTGAATAGTACGTTCTGCTTGTCCATCAGTTTGAGGATGGAAAGCCGTACTCAAATTCACCTGTGTGCCCAAACTCTGCTGAAAAGATCTCCAAAAGTGCATTGTGAACTGTGCTCCTCTGTCTGATATAATGGAAAGTGGAATACCATGCAACCGCACTATTTCTTTAACATACAATCTTGCATAATCCTCAGCTGTATAGGTGGTCTTGACTGGTAGGAAATGCGCTGATTTGGTAAGCTTGTCCACTATAACCCATATAGAATCAAACTTCTGCAATGTACGAGGTAAACCTATAATGAAGTCCATATTAATCATATCCCATTTCCAAACTAGAAGATTGATACATTGCATGTAACCTCCTGGTTTCTGATGCTCTAATTTCACTTGTTGACAATTCGGGCATTGAGCGACGAACTCTGCAATGTTCTTTTTCATATTTCCCCACCAATACACTTCTTTTAAATCATGGTACATTTTAGTAGCACCCGTATGAATAGAATAGCGCGAGTGATGCGCCTATGTCATAATTCGTTGCCTCAGCTCATCCATATCTGGTACACACAATCTATCGTGGCATTGAAGTATCCCTTCCTGTGTAAGATCAAATGCCTTTGTCAAATTCTGCTGTACATTTTTCTTTAGCTGAAATAACATAGAATCCGCAAACTGCTTTTCTTTCACTTCAGTTATTAAGGAGGATTCCGCTGCATTCTGCACAATAACCCCATCATCTGAGGATTCAATAAGGCAAACTCCCAAGCTGGCTAGCTGATATAAATCTTTGATTATCTCTTGCTTTTCAGTCAACAGACCACTAGTGCTTTCTACTGCCTTGCGGCTCAATGCATCTGCTACTACATTTGCTTTGCCTGGGTGATAAAGAATATCAATATCATAGTCTTTTAAAAGCTCTAACCACCTTCGTTGCCTCAAATTGCGTTCCTTCTGCTTAAAGAGATATTGTAAACTTTTGTGATCCGTATAGATACCAACATGAACTCCATACAAATAATGACGCCATATCTTTAAAGCAAAAACTACCGCTGCCAGTTCAAGATCATGTGTGGGATAATTTTTCTCATATGGCCGCAGCTATCGTGAGGCATATGCTATGACATTACCGTGTTGCATCAGTACACATTCGAGGCTAACCCCGAAAGCATCACACTACACTACATAACCTTCGGTACGTTCAGGAAGCACTAAAACTGGTGTGGAGGTTAATTTATCTTTCAACTTTTGGAAGCTTTTCTAACACGCATCATTCCACTGAAATTTTACTGCCTTATGTGTAAGCTTTGTTAGCGGTACAGCAATGGAGGAAAAACCTTCCACAAATATTCTGTAATAACCTGCCAGTCCAAGAAAACTATGAATCTCTGTGGGTGTTGTAGGTCTTGGACAATTTTTCACTGCTTCAATCTTCTGTGTATCAACATGTATCCCTTCATCTGACACAATGTGACCCAAGAATGTAACTGATTTCAACCAAAACTAACATTTGGAGAACTTGGCATACAACTTCCGCTCACGGAGAATCTGTAACACTTTCCGTAAGTGATTAGCATGGTCCTACGGTGATCTTGAATAAACTAGGATGTCATCTATAAATACCGTGACGAACACCCCTAGAAATGGCTTAAACACCCTATTCATCAAATCTATGAACACAGCCAGTGCATTTGTTAGTCCAAATGACATAATTAAAAATTCATAATGGCCATACCGAGTTCGGAAAGCTGTCTTGGGCACATCTTCTTCTCTAACTCTGACTTGATGGTAACCCGACCTCAAGTCGATCTTTGAAAAACACTTGGCACCCTGTAACTGATCAAACAAATCATCAATTCGAGGGAGTGGATATTTGTTCTTGATCGTTACCTTATTCAATTGCCGATAGTCAATGCACATTCTCAACGTACCATCTTTCTTCCAAAAAAATAATACCGGTGTACACCATGGGGACATACTAGGCCTAATGAAGCCCTTGTCCAGCAAATCTTTCAATTTCTCCTTCAATTGACGTAATTCTGCTGGAGCCATTATATATAGAGGAATAGAAATAGGCTGAGTGCCTGGAATCACATCAATGCCAAATTCTACTTCTCGTTCTAGGGGTAAGCCTGGAAGACCCTCTAGAAAGACATCCAAAAATTCATTGACCACTGGAACCGACTGCAGAGTTAGTGGTTCCACTTCAGTATCTTTCACCTGTACTAAATGACATATATAACCCTTAGCAATCATTTTTCTGGCTTTCAAATAGGAAATAAATCTTCCTCGTGGTGCTCCTATATTACCCTGCCATTCAAGAACATTTTCTTGCGGAAAATAAAATTGCACCTTCTTGGCCCGACAATCTACCGTGGCATAACAAGAGGCCAACCAATCCATTCCCATAATCACATCAAAATCCACCATGTCTAATTCAATGAGATTGGCCAACATATCATGACAACACACAGTAACCACACAGTTACGATATACTCTCTTTGCAATAATATGTTCACCAACCGATGTAGACACTTCAATTGATTTAATTAATAATTCTGGTGCCTTTGCATATTTCGTAGCAACCAATGGAGTAACATAGGAAAATGTAGAACTAGGGTCAATCAATGCATATACATTATATGAGAATATGGATAATGTACCTGTGACAACATCAGGGGAAGCCTCTGAATTCTGTCGGTCCACTAAAGCATAAGTGCGATTCTGGACCCCAATAGTACTGGCTGCTCCTCTCGCACCCCTACCACGTCCAACAGGCTACACACCTCGGCCCATTGAAGGAACCGATGCTGATGACGCAACGGCCGATCCTGTCGGTATTGATATACCACCCATGCTCCTCTGGGGACACTCTCTGATCATGTGCCCCATCATACCGCACCAAAAGCAAGCATTTTTCCCCACTCTGCATGTACCTGCATAACTACGTCCACAGTGCTGACACTACTGACGAGGAAAACCTGCTGCTTGTGATCCGTGAACTCCGCTACTCTGCCCAGATGGACCACCCCTAGGCCCTCGAAACTGTGAGTGAGCACCCCCTGTAGAATAGGAGAATTATGATCTAGGTGGTCTAGAAAAGATACGGGGCCTAGATCCTCCTTGGGACATCATAGGTGGTCCCATAGGTCTAGCCCTTTTGGACTGTCCTCTGTCAAATTCATGTACCCTTCGTCTCTGTCTTTGATCTTCCATTTTTTGGGCGAAGGCCTGAATTCTCGCTATGTCCATATTCTTATTTAAGGCAGCAATGGTGCAATCCCTAACCAAGTATGGCTCTAATCTGTCCACGTATCTATGGACTCTGTCTGTCATCGTAGCCACAACATTTGGCGTATATCATGCCAAGGAAATAAATTGCAAGCTATATTCTCTGACACTCAAATTTCCTTGACGGAGATTTAGAAACTGATCCGCACGTGCCTCGCGGATCTCATAGGGAAGATAATGGTCAAGAAAAGCCGCTTTGAATTCTTCCCAACTTATTGGCATTGCACCGATACCACGTGACTTCTTCCAATCCTCATACCAAAATATCGCTTCCCCTTTCAACCTGTACGCAGCAAGTTCAACTGTCTCTACCCCCTGTCACGTGCATAACTTCCAAGGCCCTCTGAATTTGATCCACGAAGTCCTGTGAATCCTCTTTTGGATCTGACCCTGTGAATATAGGAGGGTCCAGTTTCAAGAAATCTTGTGTCCTGGACTCGCCACTCTAGCCGCATCATCATCATGTGTCATTGGACCAACTCTTCCTTGACTTTGGGCTGCCACTAACTGTGTCAACATATGAACTGCATTTCTAAGATCCTGATCTGTGGCATTCATTTGTGGTTCTGTGGGTACTTCTCTACCAACTGGCTCTTTCGGAGCTGGAAAAGTAGACGAAGACCGTGAAGAAATTTCAGCATTTGCTCCACCTTGACTAGCTTGGTCAGGTGGTAGTCTACTAATTCCTTCTTCCGCAGGCACATCTACCTACTTCCCTTTACCTCTACCTCTTCTCGTGATTGGCATTTTGACTATACCAAAGAAAAACAATTACTATGATCAGATTCAATTCATCTTACAACACTGGCTCTATTGCACGATCTAGAAGTGAAGAAAAGAAACAACATCCTAAATGTCCCGTAGCCTCCTACTTATAAATGTGGTGCACAACACATAGATAAGTAAGACTCTACTCAGACATGGCTTTGTAGACACCCTTAAAACGACCTTCTCTGATACCACTTTTGTCACGCCCGGAATACCATCAGGACGGATTGGCACTCGTAGCCGACAAGTCCCGAGAGTACCAAGCTTTGCCTCTATTCAATCATATGCATGCCATAAGATACCCATGAGCACGTAAGAGCTTTAAATTAACAACAACAGAATTCATGGAACATGTGATATATATATACATATGCGAAACTTAGCCGTTGAGGCCATCAAGTCAAAAACGACATATACCTTTTTCATTTATACACCCACATCCGTCTACAAAAGCCTCTAACAAATGCATTGACCAAAATGAACTAAAAGTTGGGACAAGTCCCCACTTTTTACAATATGTACAACACCAAAACATATGTACAACTGTGACTAGGAGAAGCCCCGAACAACTGGAGTTCACCAAAGATCTGCAACAACTGGCAACCTACTGTGGTGGCCTACTAGTACCTGCGCCTACAGCAAGTAAAATAAATTCCCCAAGAGGGGTCAGTACGAAGAATGTACTGAGTATGTAAGGCCATATGAAACTTGAATGATACGTAACTATGTCAAAGAACTCAAGTTCAAACGCATAACCAATATTGATAAGTCACCATGTAGATGAGTCACTATTTTGTACTTTGGAGATCATGTATATTTCCTTAATTTCTTTACTTTCTTTGCTATAATGATTCATCTTTGCCTGTGTCTTGTGATACCCGGGCCCTGACTGAACAGTGGGTTTTAAAATAACATCATGTTATGTTGGGATCGGCTCGAGCTAGGCTTATGCCCCTAGAGCTTCCACCCTATGAATCAATATACATATCGGGATCGGCTCGAGCTAGGTTAGTACCTCTAGAGCTACCACACATACCACATTTCAATTTCGGCTCGAGCTAGGTTATTACCTCTAGAGCTACCACCTGTCAGGATCGGTCCGAGCTAGGCTTACGCCTCTAGGACTGCCCCCTATTTTTGGGATCGGCTTGAGCTAGGCATTTTGCCCCCAAAGCTGCCACCCGTACTTGATTATTAACCATATATGCATTACTTTAATCCTTACTTTGAGATTTCAACCATGATAGTCATAACCTTACTTGAAACTTTGGATCATTAACCAATGAGTGAGAGACATGAGAATAACTTGGCAACATAACATTATTAGAACCATAACACCATGGGAACCATTGGACAATAATCCATGAACAAGAGACATAAGTATAATCACTATTGGAACATTAGAACATAACCTTATTTGAGCTTTTGGAACATTAACCATGAATATGAGACATGAGGTTCACAAATGATCAATGAGTAGGAAATATATGACAATGACCATTGATAACCGGATATGGGATACCTTAGTACATTTCGGGATGGAACAAGTGTAATGTCAATGTGAATACTATTTACCGCAGAAAGATACGGACAGAGTAACCTTACATACCTTGTACTCTCAATACGGATATACAATCCTAGATGTGCACACAATAGTCCCGCCCCTTCTTTATGTGTCACTCTACAACACAAATACATAACGGGATTCACATTAACCACCAACTACTTTACAAATGCATACAACGATAATGAGTCACATGTTTGCCTTTCAACATGCCATTTTCCCTTGACTAAACCATTGATGAATTTATTATTCCAAAAATCCCCCAATATTCCCAACATTGACCAATACATTATAATCAATACATTTCACCACAACACTTCTCCTTTACACTTTCTTATCCACACCACATCACAAATAATCCATCAATTCACCTTAATACACTTCATAGCACATATCGGCCAAAATCCCACAATTTACACTTATAGAAAAATAACAAGTTTAATAGCAAACTAACACCATACATGTTCATATTTTATCCACACCATGTTCTTTCATCAAAGGCACAAGCCATAATTCAAGCTTGAATCTCATGGATCACAAATCTTATACAAAAACACAAAGTACCATGTCCACCATTTCCAAGCATAACAAAATTATATACATAATCTCCCATGCATATAATATGTTAATGATATGGTTAATGATATGGTTAACTTATATTATAATATATAAGTCATTTGACCCATTTTGGGCCATGTTTTCTTTTCATTTTTGGGTCCTTTTTTGGGCCCAATTCACTTAACCCAATAAAATCAATAATTACTCGTGTTTAATTCATCTCATACGTGTTACAACAAAATTCCCACTCATGCTATTCATATCCGTAGTCGCAATCCCAAAAACAAGTGATTCTAGCCACGTATGGCTCATTTGGACCAAAAGGGTAAAATCGTCATTTTGATGCCAAATTCGTTCTCGAGTAATTTTATCATACCAATATAATATTTCATTCATTTCATGTATATACTCTTGGTTTTATAAGAAACGTGGCAAAAATCGGCTCGATACATCCCCGGGAACCCTTGGAACTTAGAAAATTTCCAACTTTCGAAAAACTAAAAATTCCATCCTTGCACGCCCTGGGGTGGGCCAGCTTACTTCATATGGACACAAAATTTTGGCCCTGAGTGGCCTGTCATGGTCCTTTACGCGCCCCTCACTTAATTTTTCAAAAATTAAATTTTTCGACTTTTCTTCGCGGGTTAGGTTAGATACTTAAAGTCCTATTCTTTAACTTACCTCTTACCCTTAATATACTTTGTTTAGAGGTCCTCTTAGCCTAATTTTGAACCCCACAAGTGCTCCACGAAAATCACAAACACCTCCTATGAAAGTTTAATCATATATACAAGGGCCAAATTCAACTATCTCATCAATAGCATTACCAAATACATACTTATAGCTCTCGATACCTAAGTAAACATTATTTAATGTCGTCAAGTAGGGTTAGGAAAGTACGGTGTTATACTTAGCATGACCGTAGCCAATATTTTGTGCATCGAAGGCATTGGAACTTGAGGAGTCGGGTCTTCCTCCATGGTATTCATGATTTCCATAGTGTAAAAATCACTCCCTCGTGGGACATCTTTAATCACAAGCATATAACCGTTAGGATGGATCAATTGGCTCCCTTCACCTTGAATGACTACCTCGTGATCATCCGATTCAAACTTCAACAGCTAGTGCAGAGCAGAGGAAACGGCTCCAGTGGATCCATGGCCTTCCGAGGAGTAAATTATAACTGGTGGTGATATCCATGACTTGAAATTCAACCAGGAATTCAGCAGGTCCTAATTGAATGCATAAATTAACTTCGCCAATGGTGTCCCTTTGGCCTCCATTGAAGGCTCTCACACTAATGTGACTTTGGTGAATCTTGCCTAAATCATAATCCAGCTGAGTCAATATAGAGAGTGGGCAAATGTTCAATCTAGACCCATTATCTATTAAAACTTGATTGACAATCTTATCCCAATATTTGAGAGTGACATGTAAAGCTTTGTTATGCATTACTCCTTCAAAGGGCAACTCTTCCTTGCTAAAATATATACGGTGACTTCCTAGTACCTTGCTTATCATAGAGGACAAATTCCTACCACTTGTTCCTGTTGGTAGATAGGCTCCATCGAGCACCTTCAATAAAGCTTATCTATGATATTAGGAACTCATCAACAGTGCCAAAATAGAAATTTGGGCTAGAGTATTCTCCAAATGCTTGATAATAGAATATTCCTTTGGTTACATTCTCCTCCAAAACTCTTGGGCTTCTTCTTCAGTAATCTGCTTTTTTGGGAGTCTTTTTTATATGTATCATTTGCCAACTCTTCAAGAGTATAGCATCAGCCTGATCAAGTCATCCTATGAGCATCGGCCGTCTCCACACCAAATTTTTTCTTTGTCGGCACAAAGGCAAAAGCTTGATGTAGGGTTGTCAACACCATGAACTGTGGTTTTTTGTTAACACTTAAAGCAGCCACGACCTTTTCTATCTTTTCTATCATTTCCACTTTCCCTATTTTCTCCGGCCTTGCTTGAGTTATAGACTTATTCGCTAGCCATTCATCCTCAATTTCAATCATATTAATGGTAGACCCTCCATGGTTTGGCAAAGGATTGTTATTGACATTCGATTCTGGTGAATCTAGAGTAATGACCTTTTGATCAATCAAATCCTATATCTTGTGCTTCAAGTTGATACAATCCTCAGTCAAGTGTCCGACACCCCCTAAATTATATACACAGTTTTGGTTGGCCCAGAAGAATCAGGAATTAATATTGATAGGTTTTGATTGGATAGGCTGAATGTATTCGGCCACCCTTAATCTTTCAAAGAGTTGAGTCCAGCTTTCAGCCAATGGAGTAAAGGTCCTAGGAGGTTTCTTTTCTAGATTTTGGTTGGCTGGCGGAGGCACTTGGTGGTAATTTTGGGTATTTAGGAGAGGATCTTGATAGGTAGTTTGGACGTTCTGATAGTTTGGCAATGGAGCTTGGTAATTTGGTTGGTTATTTGGCTGTGAAACTGGGTAATAAGGTTGGGTATAGAAAATAGGTTGAATATTTTGTGGAGCTGGAGGGTAGATAGGCGGCGAGGGAGTTCCTCCAGGCCTAGAGTTCTTTTTTGGTTTGGGGATGAAGGATACGGAAGTTACATCCTTTTCCTTCTATTTCAAAAATCCTGAAGATCCTGATTGTATTGGGGTCTTACTGATCTTGCCCACTCTCATAAATTCTTCGACTATTTTGCCAATCTTAACCAAATAAGTGAATGTTGCGCAAACTACTAATATTATTTTGTCATAAAATTCTGATTCCTGGGCATGAGAGAACACTTCTACGATCTCCTTGTCACGACCCGAAATCCCATTCGAGCCGGACTGGCACCCAAAGTCGATATGGCCTGAGAGAACCAATCTTTGCTCATGAACCTTCGTATACGTATCCTTGTATGAATCTTATTATACCTCATGCAACTATGCAGAAGACATGAATCATGGAAACATATGCTCATATATATATATTTAGGAAACTTGGTCGTTGGGGCCATTAAGTCAAAATGGACATTCGTCTTTTACATATTCGTCTCTTACATCCATATACCCACATATGTCTACAAAAGCCTCTACCAGATGTATCAATAAGATCGAATTAAAGTCGGGACAAGTCCCCGCTTTATGCAATATACACAATAGCAAAACAAATATACAACTATGACCCAGAAAGCTCCGAACCAAGTGGAGCTCACCAAAACTCTGCAAATGATCCCCAGTCTACAGAGGAGGTCTACTAATGCCTGCACCTGCAACATGTAAGGTAAGTCCCCTGAGGAGGTCAGTACGAAGAATGTACTGAGTATGTAAGGCTCATAAGAGATTCATCATACATAATAACAACAACAATGGAGTCCATATAAGAGAAATAGTAAATGTGAATAAACTCTATTTCTGTATGTGAGGAACCCTGAACATATCTTCTGTTATTGTCATTTACCATCCTTTATATACCCCCTTATTCAAGAGAGAGAGAGTTACTTTTACTCAAGAGACTTGCCTTCAAGAGATTCTTATATGCAATAGATTATTTCTTTGTCTTTACGCCCATTAGCATTATTATTCCTCTTCTTGGTTAATAACTACATCCACTCTTTGGTGGGTTAATAACTACATCCACTCTTTGGTGGGTAAATAACTACATCCACTCTTTGGTGGGTAAATAACTACATCCACTCTTTGGTGGGTAAATACATCTTTCTTTATTTCTTATTTGGGAGAGATTGATTCATTCACTTATGAGAGATTGATATATTGAGGATCATGACACTATTTGAACACACAAATATGTTTTACCTCATGTTTCTTACTTTCAAGAGAGTGAGATTGACATCTTCACTTATGATGAATAGATATATTAACTTGCACATCACTTCTCTTATTACTCTTATGAGATCTTATGAGATTGGTACCTTTATACTTGTGAGAGATTGGTACAAACATAATCATAATATTATTAGACTTTGGAACATGACATGATTGGAAAAAGCTATTCAAGATTAACTAGATTCTCTTACATTATTCCCTCTTTGAGATAGTTCTTTTAGAATTTTCAACGTTAAAACATCTTTGGAACTTCAGTCAATGAATAAGAGATAAGTGAATCATCATTTGTATAAGAATAGGACACATATGAATAACAATAGACGTCAACCTGAATTGATATACTTCAAGCTTCTCGGAATTGAAACAAGCCCAATGTCAATATGAACGATATGTTGCAGAGGGATACGGAAAGAGGAACCTTACATACCTTGTATTCTCAATACGAATACACAATCTTAGACGTGCATACAATAGTCCCGCTCATTCCTTATGTTTCACTCTACAACACAAGTACATAACGGAACCAACAATAACCACCACTACCTTATAATGGCATATGATAACAATGAGTTACATGTTTGGCTTTAACATGTCATTTCCCCCTTAACAATACCATTTATGAAATTATTATCCCAATAATCCCACAATATTCCATACATTGACCAATACATGATAACCAATAGCATGTCACACCAAGTTCACACTTTCCACTCTCCATCATCACAACATCACAATTATTCCATCAATTCACTTCAATACACCTCACAACAACAAATCGGCCAAAATTCCATAATTTACACTTATAGAAAAATAACAATTTTAGGACCATAATCACACCATACATGTTGATATTTCATCCATACCATGCTCTTTCATCAAAACCACAAGTCATATTTCAAGTTTAAATTCCATAGATGACACATCTTTTATAAAAACACAAAGTGTCATATTCAACACTTCCAAGCATAAGCAACATGATCTACATCATCTCTCATGCAAATAATATGTTAATACATAAGAATAAACACTTACCTAAGCTTGGAGAATGATGATCTTGCTCCAAATATGACTTAGGGTTTGAAGAGCCCAAAGGGAGCTTTCTTGAGAATTCTAGAAAAAGATAGAAAAGCATGTGTGTTGTTGTGTATTAAAAATCTGATTTTTGCCTCTTTTTATAGGCCTTAAATTCCATCCTTATCCACTCTTGGAATTTAATGCAATATGTTGGCTTAGTCAATGGAAAAATGGGTCATTTGACCCATTCTTGGCCCAAGTTTTCTTTCTCATTTTGGGCTCTTTTTGAGCCCAATTCACTCAACCCAATAAAATCAATAATTTCTCATGTTTAACTCATTTCATACACGTTACAATGATATTCCCACTCACGGGATTTATATTCGTAGCCTCGATCCCAAAACAAGCGATTCTAGCCACGTATGGCTTATTTTGACTACAAGGGTAAAATCGTCATTTTGATGCCAAATTCGTTCAAGAGAAATTTTACCATACCAATATAAGATTTGACTTATTCCATGTATATTCTCGTGGTTGTAGAAGAAACGTGGCAAAAATTGGCCCGGTACGTCCCCGGGTACCCTTGGACACTTAGAACAAATTTTGGAAGCTTACTAGTTTGGCCGTTCCAGCAAGCGTCTGGCCCTTCCCAGGGCACTGAGATTTAGAATCTTGCTGGTTTGGGCACCAAAACAAGCGCCTGGCCCTTCCCATGGCGCTGAAATATTATTTTTTTTCCTTTTTACAAACACTAGCATACCTTCCAATATCCCATCAAAGCACTACCAAATACTTACTTATTGCTCTCAACACTAAGTAAAAATGACTCCAAGGTGTCAAATAGGGTCTAAAATTTACGGGGTATTACACTCCTCTTCCGTCATGGGAGGTTGAACTTTTGTTGTTTTCTTCCTCCATCAATAAGCATACTCACGAAAATGCTTATTGCACTTTTGCTTGATTTTGTTCAAGGAATATCGATCTGGAACCACTTCGATATTATAGGCAAATCTCTCAGCAAAATCCTTGGCCAAAGCTCCCCATCCGGGCCATTTTTTCAACTCTTGTGAAGTAAACCATTCTAAGGCTTCACCACTCAAACTTCGACTGAACAACCTCATTAGTAATGCTTCATTTTTTCCAAATCCAACCATTTGATCACAGTATCCTCTTAGATGAGCCATGGGATTTCCAATGTCATTGAACATTTTAAATTTTGGAACCTTATAGCCTTCGGGAAGATTCAGATCAGGATGAATTCACAGGTCATCATAGCTAAACCCCATATTTTTAGATTGTCCACGAAGTTCTCTTATCCTAGCAATCTCTTTCTTCACCGCTAATATGTCATTCTCATGTTTCTCTTTCACAACTTTTCACTCCTTTTGCCTTCTCCTCATAGTGATCAATCTTGAGATTTGGAAATATAGTATATGGCTCTGGGGTGGCTATGACATGGAATGTGGTTGGAGGTATAGGTTGGAATAATAGTGGATTTTGAACAATGGGAGTGAAGTTTTATGGATTATTGGCGTTTGGATTGTTGTTTTGGCAAGTAGGAGGGATGTTTTGAGAACTGTAGGTGTTTGGTGGAGTTTGGTAGGTGGGAGGAGGATTTTGGGGATAATAAGCATCTGGGATATTGTTACAATTGGTATATTGGGTAGGTGGGGTATGATTTTGGTATGTGAATGGATTATTAACGACAGGGTTTGTGGGAGGTTTGGGAGTGAAGGGGGATGGGATGTTGCTTGGATGAATCCCGTGATTTGAAGAGTTGGGAGGAGGGAATTAGAGCGGAGGCCTGGAGTCCTCTGAGACAGGCGTGTTTGCAGTAATGGCCAGTTTAGTCAGATCTTTAGTTCTTTGCATCTCTTCCTTCAAGTCAGCTATCTATTGGGCTAGCTGTGCAATCATTTCACTTTGTTCTGCTATCATGTTATCTCGTACAGTGATTTATGTCAAGCCATTATCTTTATCATTACCAGTCATTTTCCCTTTTCCTTAAGACAAGCAATGGTCAGGGGAGGAACTTTTATTAGCTTTCGATCTGGTGTAGTAAGGGTGCTCTGCCAGCTTTTTAACGTATATCAATTTCTATTTGTTACCTGATAAAATAAAACAACTCAAAAGACAAATATGTTAGATTTTTTTTTCATAATAATCAATCAAGATATCAGACAAAAAATAAACAAACTGGTGTCACTTTATCAAAGATGAATCAAGCCAGGAGTGATTTTAAGTGAAAAGGAATTGAACGGACATGAATTTGCCAGTTGATCTTTGGAATTTTGGCAGGAAAGTTAGCTTGCATTGAGTCCTGATATTTATCACGTTGTTCTTGTAACCCTTGTTAATGATAAGACAAAATTTTCCAATTTTTATGTATTGCTTCTTCAGTGAAAAATCAATTTCCTAAGAGAGGAATTACACTCTTAGAGGGTGTGTTTTTTTTATGGTGAGGTTTGAATTTTCTGGGAAACTTGGAAGACATTAGAGTTGGATTTGGTCGGAATTTTGTAATTTGGACTTATTTTTGCCTATGGGCTCTAAAAAAGAATTCTTCAATAGGAGTGGGCCAATTCACCTTCGATTAGAGCAACACATATCACATAAAGAAATTACATTATAGCATGCAAAAGTTTGCGCGTCCTAATATTGGGTGCCTTTTTTATGTCAGAGGTGAGCCTAAACGTCAGATATTCGAGATTATGATAGACTATCCAAGCCATTAATTTGTGACAACTTTGAATTTGGAGATAAAAGCCTAGGTTTATTGAAATATTGATAAAGAGTACAATGATGGAATGAATAAAAAATACATGAAAAAATGACATAACATAAAGACAATCCTAGGACTTGGCCTAAATCCTGCTCTCGATTATGTTGGTGGAGGAAGTAAAGATGATGCCCCAACTTTGCTAGATCCTGCTTTCATAGTTTCCAAATATTGCATTATGTTCGCCATTTGAGCCCATATTTCGAGAGTGACCACTATAATTCTAAGATGAAAATGCCTTATCCAAATCGTTACTCCAACATCCTCAAAACCTTGTTTACCCATCGGGCTAGAGTTTATGTTACTGCGATCTTCTCGAATCCATGCATGATATTCTGGAGTCCCCTCTGCTGGTCCGTGTCCCATATCTATTATGAGAATGTTACTCCATTCATGCAGAATTTGGTTAGCTCTAGGGACTCTAAAGTCTGGCCCAAAAAGGATTTCAGAAACTCTCATATTTGCTTAGAGGGGGATGATTTGTGTCTGACCAAACTGTCAGAGTACGCGCACTGGAGCATATGGCTGGAGTCCTCTCAATCCAATAATCTTAATATAGTAAAGTCCCCTGCATCTTATGTAAGCCGTGGAATATGAGAGCAATGGGTATTTTCATTGAATTTGATCACTGGTGCAGGAGGCCAAAAACTCGTACCAATCATCAGTACTGAATGGAGACATGAACTCTCTCATCCTGTCATTATAAGTGTTGATCTTATTTGAAAGACTAAACATTATGTCGGTCATGTTGTCACATTTGTAGAAATGCTCTGTTGCCCACATCTGCAGAAGAAGATTGCAACGTTCAAAGAAGTTTGTTTCACCTCTTTTACACTTTTCAAGTGCTCGAAATATTTCTACTAAAATCATAGGAACCAAGGTGATTTTTGTGCCACCGACTCCTTTAAGAAGAGCTCGAGCCACAGAACATATGTAAGTGCTGATTTTCCCATGTTCTTGTGAAAATACCAAAGTTCCTAGCAAGGCAACGACAAATGCAATCGGACGTCTAACCAGCCAATGGGTAGAAGTGTAAGAGAATTCTTTCTTGAACAACTTGTAACTATCTTGAAAACCATATCCCTCATATAAATAATCCAAAGAATCCAGTTGTTTTCGAAGCATCGGAGTTCCTTAGTATTTTTCAACCCTAAGTAGCGAAGAAAGTTCTTTCCTGATTGACCGTGCGGGATGATTTGACCTCTCCATCTATACTTCAAATCAGTGAAATAAAAGATCTCCTCTAATGTGGGGGTGAGTTCAAAGTCTTTGAATCCAAAAACAACTCGATCTGGATCCCAAAATGGAATCAATGCCCTAACCACATGTTTGTTGGGAGAAATCTTGAATAGTGTCGGGAGGAACCTCAACTTTCTTTCAATCTCTAGCTTTTCAGTAGAATCAAAATTTTCCCACCATATCTTCAACTTGTGTGGGACACCCTAGACTATTCTAATTTTGGCACTTGAGGGACTAAATCCATCCTACAATATAAATACAATAAAATAAATACATATTTTCCAAACTCGCAATGTCACAATTAAGCTTGGATCCATCTATCATTATCATGTTGCACAAAATATGCTTGCTGATCGTTGGGTCATAAATCCGTCGACACATGGGTGGGTATCCTAAATGTAGAGTCGATACCAAGGATCAACTCAACTAAGGTGGATGCATGCATGACTTAAATTAAAAGGGTGGTACAACTCTATCTTAAGTTTTTCTAAGATTTGGCTTACTAGACACAAGGTTCCCAAGGGGATTGCTCGAGTGAGAAGGCTACGCGGTCACACAGAAAAAGATTTGGACACACCGTGCATATGCCAACTCTCCTAAAATTTAGAGTTTTGAAAGAAGTTTGCGGATGCGCAAAACACACCTCGCGTGTATGTGTGATTGTGTCAATTTTCCAGAGTGGAAGAAGTATGAGCAGAATGACAGTTTATATGATTAATCAAATAATTAAAATTTAAACAAATAAACAAATAAGAGTTAACCACAAAAAGTTAGGAAAAAAAATTTTTGTTAGAACCTAGATAAATCCCCAACAGAGTCGTCATTTCTGTTTTATCCCTTTTTGAATTTATTAAAAAGAGAATAAATTATTTAGAAAATGGTTTTTAACTTCTCAGATCATTTCAAATTTCAGAAACTAAGAAAATTTCAAAATAATTCAAGAAAAATTACAGAGTCGCAACTTAATTTTTAATGAAAAATTAAGAAAAACTTAAAGAAATTTCAAAGATTCAAAAACAAAAATAAACCTTTAAAATTAGAGAAAATGGGTAAGGGTTCAATTAACGTCCTAAGAAGGGTTTTAAAGTACTTAGGAGTAGGGGTGTCAAAATGAGCCCAAATTGAGTTGACCCGCCCAACCCGCCCAAAATTTAATGGATTGGGTTCAAGATAATTTGCTATTGGGTAAATCTCAACTCATTAAGTCCCAACCCATTTTTAAATTGAGTTTAACTGAGCCCAATTCAATCTCCATTTCAATCCGTTTAATAGAAAAATGATTTTCTTAATGAAAGTAGGAAAAATAAGTGACAATGTGTCTTATACCACTCTCAAAATCACCCACCTCACCTCACCCCAAACCCACCACACCTCCAACTTACCCCACCCCCACCCGCTTTCCTTAATTAAATTATTTTTAATTTTTAAAAAGCTTTTTTTAAAAAAAAATTCTTGCCCCATCCCCCACTATCCTACCCCCCACCCCCACCCCAACAACAAAATTTATTTATTATTTTTTTTTTTGAAAAAAAATTTAAAATTTTGTCTTAACCCACGGTCCAACCCCACCCCTCCCTCTCCCCCTTCCCCGCACCCCTACCCCTCCACAAAAAAATTAATTAAAAAAAAAATTAAAAAAAAAAAAAAAAATCTTACCCCACCCCCCATTTCCCCACTAACCCCTTTGCACCCCACCCCCCACGCTCTGCCACCCCTCCATACGGCATACCCTCTCCCCAAAAAAATTAAATTATTTTTAAAAAAAATAAATTTCTTTTTACAAAAAAAAATTCTTACCCCAACCCCCCACCCCACACACACATACGACATACCTCCTCCAAAAAAAAATTATTTAAAAAAAAAAACAAAAAAACTTACCCCAACCCCCATATCCCCCCAACCCCTTTGCCCCCCAACCCCACCCCTACACTCCCACCCCCATACGGCATACCCCCCTCCCCCAAAAGTTAAATTTCTTTTTAAAAAAAAAAATTCTTACCCTAACTCCCATATCCCCCTCACCCCCACCCCAATGGGATACCCCCTCCCCAAAAAAATTCTTACCCCAACCCCCATATCCCCCCCAACCCCTTTGCACCCCCACATCCCCTTCCCCTCCCCCCCCCCCAATACGACATACCCCCTCCCCCAAGCAAATTAATTTTCTTTTTTTAAAAAAATAAATTTCTTTTTAAAAAAAAAAAAAAAGTTCTTACCTCAATCAAAATTCCCCTACCCCACACCCCTCCCCAAAAAAGAATTAATTTTTCTTTAAAAAAATTCTTACCCCAACCCCTCACCCCCTATCCCCCCACTCCCTACCAACCACCCAACCCCACCCAAATTTATTTTTTGAGTTGGTATTCAAATTATGGTTACAAGGGGTAAATATTAATTTGTTAATATTCTTTAGACTAAGGGGGTCAAATTGGGCGGGTAAAGATCAAATTCGATTTTTAACCCATTTCAACCCAAAGTAAATTTGGGCAGGTCATGACCCAACCCAATATCTAATTCAACCCATTTAATATCTCCAATTTCAACCAAACCGCCCATTAGACACTCCTACTTAGAAGCGTTCGTTTAAAAACGGTTGACCAAAGACAATTTGACTAACTTAAAAAGGTGACTAACTTTGCGAAAAAGTCAATTTTTATAAAAATATCAAACTTGATTCAAGAAATTTTGAAAATGACATTGTTTCATTCAGATCCAAATAGTTCATTTTTTAGCTAAGAGGAATTGACATAAAAGGAAAAATTTAAACAAAATTCTATTTTTTTAACCCAATTTGAGGAAAACGACTCATTATTATTATTATTATTATTATTATATATATATATAGAACTACTGGAATGTTATGATTAACAATAGAATCATTTCTTTATATTATTATTTTTTTGCATAATATATCTATTCAAGACTTGAATAGACAAAATTGCAGGGAGTACAAGAAAAATGGTGAAAAATTCTGACAAAGGGGATGGGTTACCTTCTCCACCATTGACTTTGAGGGAGATAGACGTTGGAAGGGGAGAAAATCTAGTGAATTGAACCTAAACTCAGCGGATTTTGTGGGATTTTTGCAAGGATAAGGCTGGGTAGGTTTGAGGGTTTTTCTGGTCAGTGGTTTGTCGATGAAGTGAGGAAGAGAGGGGATCTAGTTAGTTTAGAGCACGTTTGAGCCGGGTCAGGAGCTGTTGTTGGGCTTGGAATGGGCCATAAATGGCTAGAAAATTGAGTAAATAAGGTTCCAAATGACATCAAAATAGACAATGAAGGATTTGATCATATTTAAACAATAATATGGTCAAATTAATTTATGAAGGGACCAAATTCTACTTGAATCAACACGAAGTAAATTCCAATTTAATTAATTGAGCTCTTTAACTTTAACAATTCAAAGTAATTATTTTATAAATCCTAATTATTTTTTTCCAATTCAAGAAATCGATTATGCAACTAATTTCAATTTTAAATCAATTTTGAGGTACATAAAGTATTCTTCAATTTAAGCATGATTTTCACTCGAAATAACTTTCAAATATTTCTTTTTTAAAAGTAAAATACATATAATTCCATATAATTAAATACAGAGAATATATATTCAACTTGACAATGACAAAGTTGGCTTTGGATTAATTTTGAAATCACCTTAATTTTATAAAAATATTTATTCCAAAATTGTTCAAAGTCTAAAGGAGCTCAAAATTAATTCGGACTGGGGAGGGCAAAAATTGGGTTTCAACACACCCTCCCACTCCAATCTATCCATACCATGCATAGATACAGTGTCTGTTTTGGCATGATAGTCAAAAACTTATCCTCAAGATGATGTCTAAACCCACCATATCTAGAATTACCAAATCATCCCAAGTCTGATATTCCATGAACAATATAGAACAAGCCTGATAAATTTGAACAATAATTACAAAAATCTCAACTAGCATAGACACATACATACGAATATAAGGAATTTCATAAACCATATCCAGACCCAAAGTAAATTTAATAGAGACATACGAGAATATGGAACCCAAATCAAACAAAACAATAGTCATGCAGTCACAGACAAGAATAGTACTTGTGATAATTGCGTCTGAAACCTCGGCCTCGGGCCTACTTAGAAAAGCACAGAAATAAGGCTTATTACCCACTTCAGCACCACCCTTTCCAGTATGTGCACCACCTCAATCAGTATGTCCCCTCACCTCGGTTGACCTGTTTCCACCTCTACTTGCATGGTGACAACTACGCGCACCCTATGGACGACCCCTACCATTACCTCTACCTCCCCTACTTGCTGGAACCACAGTTCGGGAACTCTATTACTGGCTTGACTAACCATAGATAATTCCTCTGAATGTGGCCAACCCCACAACACTTAGCATGTAATGAAGGAACATAACAACCAAAATCTGAAAACGGTTGGCTAGCCTTTGAAAGACCCCTAGCATACACAAGCATCATAGATCGAATGGGCCTGGCAGTATAGCCCTGCAAACTCTAGCCCCAAGAATAAGAACCACTAAAATTGCCTACCTTGTAGCCATTCTTCTCCCCCATCTTGGTGTAATCATCTTGCCTCACAACCTCTACCTTTTTTTAACAAAATCAACCATCTCCTACAAGATCTTACCCGAAGATTCATCTGAAGTACAGAAACCTGAAGACCGATATTCAACCCTTTCATAAATAAATGAATCCTCTCCTCCTCAGTAGTCAACAACTGCAAAGAATAGCTGGAAAAAGCATCAAATTTGGTCGCATAGGTCGCAATCGACATACTTTTCTGCTCGAGTTTCATAAAATCATCCTTCTTTCTGTCCCTCAAAGTATGGGGAACATATTTCTTTAAGAAGACAGAATGAAACTGAGTCCAAATTAATGGAGATAAACCTATAGATCTACACTCCACGAATGCCCTCCACCATATCTTGGCATCCTTTTGAAACTGAAAATAAACAAACACCACATCATACCTCTCTACCACTCCCAACTTGTGAATCCCTTTATGACAATCGATAATGAATTTCCAAGCATCTTCTAAATTAACACCATGAAAAATAGAAGGATTCATTTTAAGGAACTTATAGAATATGTCATGCTCATCTCCGATCATCGCCAAAGCCAAAACCTATCATCAAAAAGCACCAGTCTCTGACCCCTCATCCATCTTGGGTGCCACGGTAGTGGCATGCTATAACCCTAGACATTTAAGAATTAGAAATGTCGGTGTAGCACCTGTACCGGCTAAACCACTCAAAAGACATAGGAACCTATGCTGCACCTCTACGAATTGGCACAGCATCGGCCTGAATCGTACCTCTCCATCCTCTAGTACCATATACTCATTTTGACCATGTATGGAATATTCTTATATGGGGGAGGAGACTCTGATCTTTGTTTTACCCGCCCTCTGGCGGCCTAAGCTCCACCCCTGGTGGGTGCTACCCTACGACTCCTTTCTCTCCCCCTCCCTCTCACTCTACCTCTACCATGAACTGTAGACCCAACAACCAGTTTGGGTACTGTAGTTGTTGCTCTCTTAGTGTATGTCCTAACCATCTGCGAGATAAGAGTGAAAAAAGTCAATTACTACTCCCTCCGTCCCAATTTATGTGATGTAGTTTGACTTGCCATGGAGTTTAAGAAAGAAAGAAAGACTTTTAAAACTTGTGGTCTAAAATGAGTTATAATATTTGTGTGGTTGCAAATCATTTCATTAAGGGTAAAGTGGGTATTTTAAAGTTAAATTGTTACTAAATATAGAAATGTGTCATTGTTTTTGGGAATGACTAAAAAGGAAAGTGTATCATATAAATTGGGACAGAGGGAGTAATTTGGATCACCAGATACCAATAGGAATCAAGTACTAGAACGAAAGAAAGAAGAAGAGTGAGATTTCCTAAGGTCTTTTAGCCTTTCGAAAAAAAGTACAAAAGTCTTTATATCATTCCTCAAGACTCTACTAGACTCATTCTTATACAACGAGATCGACGAACCTAGGGCTTTGATACCATCTTTGTCATGACCTAAATGGTCGTGAGTATAACCCACACTAAACCTCCGGTAGGAGAACCATCGACACGACCCACTCTAACCCTCCGGTAGGAGAACCATCAACATGACCCATACTAACCCTTTGGTAGGAGAACTATCGAACCCAAAACCTTTAATCGAACACTTAGCCATTTTTAAACAATTTCTGACTAAAATAATAATAATCTCTGATAAAAAAAATAGATAGAATTAATATGCGGAAAAAAACTACCTATTACATCATCCCAAGGACCTGAAATTCACCGTATAAGAACATTCTAATCAACACTGAAGTCAAATATGATTATCGCAAAAATAAATAAATAAGGAATGTTATTATTCGAGGGGGTGGACATGATCAATGAGAAGATCCACCGGCTGCCTGAAAGTAGGTGCTCACCCTTGAATTGAAAAGTTGTTGGTCACGAACTAAATCTGAGGTCTTGTCTCAATCACTGAAACACATTTTGCACTCAACAGAAGAAGAGCACGGATAGTATCAGTACAAACACTATGTACTGGTAGGCATCATCGATCGACTCAACTTAGACCCACACATAAACATAAAATAGATATAAGCAAATTAGCATTCATCACGTAAAAAGTAACTTCAATTAACAAATACGACTCCATAAATAATCACTTAGTCAACCAATAACCTCAACAAGACCAACCTTCATACCATAAGTTCAATAAAAATAGGAGAGTCTAGGACTCCTCTACATACCAGATGTGTAAATACATCAACTAATTATCACGAATTCATCTCACAATAGTAGACTTATTCTACCTCAATTTCAGTGAAACATGTCATAAAATGCAATGAACAAACAAAAGAATATGAACATACAACAATGCATCAAGCCATTATCACCTCATTTCAATGTATGCACACACGATAGGGACTTATCTACCCAATACTCATGACCTATAGGGGACCACCTTCATCTATGTATCGTACCAGTGTGGTATCCGACCCTCCAAATATAAGTAACATGTCCCACAGTGGTATCCGATCCTTCGAATATCATAATACATGAATGTTAACCAAATACCAACCATAATATAATGCAGTACATAAAATATGAAAATACACACTTTGTCTAGACACTTAATCAAATTTAAGTTCATCATTCATGTATACAACTCATATCCACTAACTCACAGAATCACAAGTATGTCCAAAGGCCAATTTACAAATATTCAAATAATGAATAGGCATGGAATTGAAATCAAGTCTATAACTACAATTAAAACTATAACCTATCTCAAATGTAAGTCTTAAATACTTTAATCAGCTAAAGTTTTGCCCTTTCTCATAGTTTCATATTGTTCTCGGACTAAAAATAGTAAACAAGGAGAAATCAACAACTTATTCTCCAATTCTAAGCATTAGAAACTAAATCCCATAGGTTTTGACCTAGTTCATAGCCTAAAACAATTCACATTCATGCGGAAGAATTCTATGTTAGGAAGTTAAAGTCTAGCAACCTAGAACCATTGAAAATTGATTTTAAGCCTACCCATAGGCAATTCCCGTCAATTCATCAATTTTAGGTCATTAACCCATGAATTCTTCCTAACACTTGATTCTAGTGATTCAAGGAATTAAAAGGGATTATCTTATGTTAAATAAGAGGAATGAACTTACCTCTAGAGTAGAAATCACCCAAACCAGAAGAGAACCACCTCACACAAGACTTGGGTCAAGTTTTGGATGTTTTAGGAGAAAATAACGTCAAAAATTGGAACTCAGTGTTTAACACTACCCGATGACCACAATAGCGGCCCACTGCCTGCTAAAGTGGTCCCGCTGTAGTGGCTAGTTATGGTGGACCCTTACCTCATGTCACTAACTGCTATGATGGTCAACCTAACAGTTATATGGTCCCACTGTAGAATCATTGGGACCACTATGGTGGAGCTTAACCAGTAGCTCAGAGGAACTTCTAGATAATCCCCCTTTTACAACACAACCTTTTTTTTCAATAACACGGATTTATTCTATTATGGAAAACACTATAATCGAAGTTCTATACACCCAAATTCTGTTCCAAAAGTTTTTATAGATCACTAAACTTCTTATCTATCATGACACACCTATAAAACCAATATAAAAACCACCTCAAGAAGCAAAGGGTCTCTACACCACATGATATGAATCGAGATACAAAAAGGAAAAATAAATATGGAAATTAATAGCAAATAAAGGGAAATAGATTGACACAAGTAGTAAATCGAAAAGCAACCAATGGGTGTTTCAAACCCAAAGACATTAATTCTAATTAAACTACGAGCACCAAACCTCCTACGATAACCAATGAGGGAATCAATCTCCCATACAACCAACGTTTCAAAACAAAAGTTTCAACACAAGCTTTTCCAAACAATTCTCTCACAAGAGAAATCTAAACCAATTAATAATCATAAACTAAGGAAATAAATAGCTAAGGCACCTATTTATAGTTGTTGCCCTTGCACCAATAACTTATAATAAAAATAGCCCAAAAGTAGCTATTTCAGAAATAACCAACAAGCGCTCTCTTTATTCCTTGTAACATTGGCTTCCTTGGACCTCCCCTGCTTCAAGCTATCTTTCAAACATGAAATTGTTTAATTAGGAGATCCTCCCAAGCGTGCATGAGCTTCAATTTTATTCCAAGCATCCACCAAGCCTCTAAGGTAGCATATTGAGCCTTTTGACTACATGTTCTCCAACTCTTTAGCTCGGCTTTAAATGAAAAACTTTGAGCAAGCTCGAATGGCATCAATGGCCCCTAAGATCACATCATTCAAATGATATGATCGACCCATGAAGATGGAATCAAAATGCAAAAAAAAAAAAAAAAAAAAAAAAGATAAAGATAGAAGATAGAATAGATTGACAATGGAAAAGGAAATCAAACACAACCTAAAGGTATATTAAACCAAAATAACTTGTTCGATTAATCGGAATCAAGCACTGAATCCCTTACGAAGACCTCAAGGAGATTGATCTCCTTGCAACCCACGTTTTAAAATGAAGTTTCAACACAAGCTTTTTCAAGCTCACAATTCTCTCACAAGAGGAATCTAAATTCATCAATAATCATAAACTAAGGAAATAAATGGCTAAGGCACCTATTTATAGTTGTTTCCTTTCCACCAATAACCTATCACAAAAATAGCCCAAAAATGGCTATTTCAGAAATAAACCACAAGGGCTCTCTTTATTCTTTGTTCCATGGCTTCCTTGGACCTCCCGTGCTCCAAGCTATCTTCCAAACATGACATTGTTTAATTAGGAGATCCTCTCAAGCGTGGATGAGTTTCAAGCCTCTATTCCAAGCATCCACCAAGCCTCTAAGGTAGCATATTAAGCCTTTTGACAACACATCCTCTAACTCCTTAGCTTGGCTTCGAATGTAAGACTTTAAGGAAGCTCAGATGGCATCAATGGCCCCTAGGATCACATCATTCTCCGTTTCTTAAAAAGAATTTGTCCTTGAATCCAAACATTGCAAAACCATAGGAAAAACAAGCAACCACAATATCCTCATGGCATGAGGGTTAGCATTAGCAATAACAACTTTATCACTGTGTCAAGGATGTACACACTTAACATATAACCATGGGTCCTTTGTGTTCAATATTAAAAATTCATTGAAACAGGTACAAAGGAACCAACTATGAGAAATACCAAGAAACAAGAAAACCACAAAGGTCATAATGGCATCAACAAACCAAAAAGGTAAGATTACATTCATTTTAAGAGCCATAAGACACAATTTTTTCTTTATTTCTCTAAGAGACCACATCAAAAGCGGTGTCACCAATGGTTTAAGTATCCACAAGGGTTTCTCGGGGTCAAAGACATAAAATACCCACATTACATTGTCATTCAAATAAGTGGTCCAACCAAAGGAATTCCTACCTCCAAGGAAAACAATTCTAAAACTAGTATGGACATCATTATAGGCAAACAGGTAGTATAGAAAGGAATCAAGCATAAAAGTCTCATCTAAGATATTTCCATTTACAAGAAGGACACTAGGCTCAAGAGATTTAGCAAACAATACGCATAAGGATAGAGTCAAAGCATTTAAGCACATATTACTCTTCCTTTTTAAGAAATTCACACTCACATAAGATGTAGATTCAAAATTTTCATGAATAACATCATATGCAAAAAAGTAATAAAGAAAGGTGCTAAGTACACTATCCTCATCTAAGGCGCTCTCAAGGGTATAAGCACACAAAGAGACAGAAGGGCATTTCAAGCACATAGTACCTCTCTTCTTCAAACAACTTCCCAAGGGAAGTGAATTCCCCAATGGAGTCATATTACTAGAGGGGATGAGGAACCTATTAGAAACCAATTCAATCCCAAAAAAATGGTCCTTCCAAGAAGTTGGGTTCCCTTCATTCATTGTATTAGACATGCTCCCAAGAGTCCCATTTGGTACTTTAAATTGTCCAACCCTATGCAGGTGACAAGAAGCCTTTAATAACTATGGACTCTCCCACAAACAAGTAATCAACTTAGCATCCATAAATTATGGCCCATACAACTTAAGAACAAGTGTGTCAAACAAGGATGTAAGTATATAAGCAACACCCAAAATAGGCAATGACACATTTACCCTAGGGTTCATAAGAATGATACCACATATGGGTAAGGGGTCATCAAATGCAAACTAGTAATATAGAAAGGTGTCACATAAATGGACTTTATACAAAGTGTTCTCAAGAGAAGACTCACTCTTTGACCTACAAGCGATAAAGCCTTGGTCAAGAATGGGAACACCCGATGGTGAATGCTCTTGGACTATTTCATTGCTCCCCTTCTTTAAAGAGCACTCATCTTTGTTGGAGATCTTTCCCTTATACAACTTTGTTCCATCACGTGGATTATAAATCCTCAAGAAGGACTCTCCATCATAGGAAGGGTACCAACAACTCTAACTAAATCTTGATTTGCGTCTTAACCAAGAACCAAGTGGCATATTTCACAACTGCCATATTTCAAAAGGTCGCCGGGGTTAAATAGATAGAAAGTCTATAGACATGGGTTATAAAAACACCCATTTATCCCAATGGTTCCCCTATCACAAGAATACATACTCTCAACACAAGCATAAGTACTACTATAAGCAAATAGAGATTAAATAAAAAGTGTCGTGCAAATTGATTTCGTCTAATGTGTCCTCAAAGGCATGCTCACTACTATGCTCAAGAACATTATGAAGAGTATGCACAAGAAATGGAATACTCAAAAAAAAAGAAGAAACAATTGGAAAGAAAAGACCACCTTTTATTTTATCACAATCCTTCCCCATAAGAGTACTCTCGTCTTCTAAGAAGGGATTTCCATCTTTGGGAGGATTTTAGTCACACCATAGTGGGTTGTCATATATGGTATAGCCCTCAAGAGAGCTACATCACTAACATGATCCACACTACTAGGTACTTCACTAGGAGTGATTTTTGCATCTTCAAACAAGATATTATACTTAAAAAAAGAGTGATCAATCTAAGGATAATTAAAACATGTAAGTTCACTCTCAGAAAGACAATTATCATTTTTTGAAGTAGTTTCAAGCACATGACCACCTCTAGGAGCAAAGCAAGTAATAGGATCTTCATCAAAAGACATGCTCAATGTCACTCCTATTCAAATGATCAATATTTTTACTGATTTGAGGTTCACTAATCACATCACAAAGATCCTCAAGTAGTGGACTAGATTCACAAGCAAGTTAATCACCAAATTTTTCACAAAAAAATGTACGATCATTTAAAATAAAGGTGTCAATACTAGGTGGACTCAAATCGACCTTACAAGAAGAGTCAATTCGGTCATCAATAGGATCAACTAGTGTATCCATGCTCTCAACACGTACATTATCAACACATGGTAAAGAATCATTAGACTCACAAAAATAAAAGCTATCACTTACACTTTGTGCTTTAGACAATTCCATAGTGCTAAGTTTAGCTAGGATTGCCTTCAATGCATCTTCAAAGGCAATATCCATTTTGGGTGCTTGTGATCCTCCTTTGGCCATGCTTGTACTTACATAGGAATCCTTACCAACAGAAGGACAAACAACAAGGTTAGATTAGGCTTGTTGAAACCCCCTCACAACCTCTTCTTTTTCCACTCTTAGGTTTCCACTTTGCACTCTCTTACTCCTCGCAATTTTTTGTCTCTTATTTTCAAGGGACTTGGAGTAAATGTCTATATTTCCTTGATGATTGGGAAGGGTAGGTGGAAAGAGATGATTTCCCCATTGGTCCTGGGAAAATTTTGCTCATTTGAAACTCCATGTCTATTAAACCATTGGCGTCCAAACATAAATGACCAAAGTCCATGGGCAATACATCACACCAAACCTCCTCATAATACCCATTGCGGGTAAAGAAAACCTTCACACTCTCGAAAACTCTATGGCCTTGCAAGAAATATAGACAATGCTTAGACACTCCAGGTATCCTTAAATAGTCAACTGTAGAGGGAATAATGTAGTTTGCATGGCACCAATCATCTAAGACAAGATCAAATCCTGAAGTTCCACAAATATCAACCTTCCTTATTTTATAAGCTTGTCGTCTTGGGTCCCGTTGTAAATCTTTCTGTACCCTTCTGGCACATATTTAGCTCTCTTGAGTTCCTTCAATGTGCTCCATGTGGAAATTAACTTATAACCATGATACTTTCTATATCTTGGCATGGAATCCCACCATGTTAAAGTAAATACTTCAAAGTGTGCAATGGCACATCTTGCTTTCTATATTTCAAGAAAGTCATGGTCCTGGAAAACCCATTCACATTGCCACTCCCAATCAAGATAAGCCTCAGGATCTTGCTCTCTTTTGAAGATCGAAAGAGTGCCTCTAGAAAAATCAAGATTTCCACTATAGACTCCATATCCCGATATTTGTGCATTAGAATGAGGAGTATAGAATGACATACCTTATAACTCCTTTGTACCTACAAAACGAGCAAACAAAGTTAGTAGAAAAAGCTCCTCACCAATACTCATAAGTTTCTCACCTTTGAATGCCTCACAACTAGGCTCGGCTAATGTTGAAGCTTATTTAGATCCAGTGGTCACAAGTGTCAATCAAAGCTCTTAGTCGGAATGGATCTTTGTTAAATTAAGAATGGATGACTTTATTAAAATAAAAAGGACTTGAATCAAGAATGTAACTATGAAATGAAAGCTAGAAAAGCACACAAAAGAAAAAGACTCAAGAACTAATCAACAACCAAGTAAGGTCAATTACTAGTTGGAAATTAGATTTAAGAATCAAAGAAGTGATTAGGAATCAAGAAAATGAAACTAGGATATTAGAAGATAAAATAGAGTTTGAGAAATTCTGATCAGCATTGTGGTGATATGCGGAGGCACATGGAGATCTGCAGACGCAGATGAGAATGCAAAGCCAAAATAGAAAGTCTGTTAGCTGATTTGCATTTTGGTTTGCGGACACATATGGTGAAATGATGGCGAAAATGGCCTCAGACAGACAGTTGTAGCCTCCAAAAATTATGCTTTTATGGGCCCTTTTCTATACTCTTTTCCTTGTTTTTTCTCCTTTTGGAATATTTTCTTTTTGTACTAACACCTTAACACTTTCCTTGTTCCTTCCTTTTGGATCAAACACACCTTTTTGAATATTCTTATTCTTCAACACATGAAGATTATGAAGAACGCTAAGACCTTCAAAAATTCACAACTCCTTCATTTTAACTTGGAATTCAACAAAATTTGAGATCTAGGCTCCCCTTGTTATGGGAAACAACCTTCAATACTTTTTAGTCTCCAATTCCAAGACAAATTCTTCATATTTTAAAACCTATTTTCTATTTTCTTTAAGTCGTAAAGAACACCATGAACATGAAGAACACCCAAAATCAAACCCAATAGATTTCTACTCCGTTTTAGCCCAAATTTCAGATCCAAGCTCCATTGGTTAGGAGAACAAACTCTAATACAAATCAATGGCCAACTTAGCACAGATCTAAGAACCCACTTTAACTTTTCTTCAAGCTTCAAGAACCAATAATGGTGATTTTTCAAATCAACTCCAAACACCTTACAATCTCAGATCCGGACACAATAGATACTAGAGAACACGATTCTAGTATCGAAAACTCAAACAAGACTCAAACATAACAAATATTTTTGGGAGATTTTTAAAAATGTTTTCTCCTTTTTTTAAAAAAAAATCGAAGACTAGAACCGTTAGAACGATCTTGAGTACGGCTCTGATACCAAATGATATGAATCGACCCATAAAGATGGAAATGAAGTGCAGAAAATAAAAGAAAGAAAGATAAAGATAGAAGATAGAATAGATTAACACAAGAAAAGGAAATAAATCACAACCTAAAGGTATATTAAACCAAAATACCTTGTTCAATTAATCCTAATCAAGAACCGAATCCCTTATGAAGACCTCAAGGACATCGATCTACTTGCAACCCATGTTTCAAAATAAAGTTTCAACAAAAGATTTTCCAAGCTCAAAATTCTCTCACAAGAGGAATCTAAATTCATCAATAATCATAAACTAAGGAAATAAATGGCTAAGGCACCTATTTATAGTTGCTTTGCACCAATAACCTATTACAAAAATATCCCAAAAGTGGCTATTTCAAAAATAACATAAAATGGCTCTCTTTATTTCTTGTGCCATGGCTTCCTTGGACCTCCTGTTCTCTAAGATATCTTTCAAACATGACAATGCTTAATTAGGGGATCTTCCCAAGAGTGCATGAGCTTCAAGCCTCTATTCCAATTATCCGCCAAGCCTCTAAGGTAGCATATTGAGCCTTTTGACAACACGTCCTCCAACTCCTTAACTCGGCTTTGAATGTAAGACTTTGAGAAATCTCGGATGGAATCAATGGCCCCTAGGATAACATCACCATATGACACTCAAATTTTATCTAAACTCAACCTAGCCTCAGATTTTCACAACTCTCATTGTCACGACCCGAGTCTACACCCTAGAGGTAACATAATGCTTAGAGTCACAAGTGACACCAAGTAAACCCATGGCATGACATAATACTTAACAATATAAATATTAATAAGAATGAGCGAAAGCTATACTGAATCTAAATATAAATATCTGAAATAATATGAAATGAAAATAAGTCTGAATAACGGAACCAATACTGAAATAAGCTGAAATATCTGACTTTATGTTTGAAAGCCTCTAAAACTAATAAGTTGCTGGGACAAGTCCCCAGCTAACTCTAAAACACTGAAAATACTAAAAGAAAGAAATAATAAACTCTTGTCCTCAATTGATAAGGACTCACCACTAGTATTTGTTGAAGTGGTACTGGAATGTACTAATCGTGATGCTGAGACTGAGCGATTGAACCTATATCATAAGAAAATACAACGCAATGAAAAGTATGCGATCAGTATTGTGAATGTACTGGTCATGTGAGATATGTAAGCTATAAAGTAAACTGTGCATGCTGAAAATACTGATATACTGTACTGAATGCAAAGAACTAAACTATAGTACAATAACCCAAAAATGATATACATAAATAATGATAATGTAAAGATACTCTAAAAAGTCATAAAACAGTGTAAGAAGAACTACACAGAGCGTCATGTACAAATATACTGAGTATGAGTCTGTGGGAGAGTCTACTAACTTACATAAACCATATGATCTAACATGGAGTCCGATGTATACACCCCATTGACAGGACCTAATATACCTTGCTAGGGTATAAAGGCATAACTAGGGTGATCACTAAACTAATGCTCGATTGAGAGGCCTAAATAAACCTACATTGGTACATAATTTTGGGACTTTGGGTGAAACTGGGACCCTAGTCCAACTCGGTGCTAAGTACAACTCCCAAACTGATAATATATTGATAGCTCATTAAAATTGATGTTCTAAAAATTAGGTCAGAACCTATTAATCTAAAAGTATTCTGAAAGTCTATATACTAAAATAATCATGCTCCATACTAAAACTTTAATAGTCTGAAACATGCTTAGAAAATATAACTGAGACATATGAAATTTACTTGAAACTGAATTTGTAAAGTTATTTTGGCAAATAAGGGTGAAAGGATACCCATTGTTGAAATCCCACATACCTGAGTTGGAGAATTCTTGTAAGAAATTTAAAAATCTTACTTTGAGAAGGAACCATAGCTTATGGGACTTGAGAGAGTTTAATCGCTTCTTTTGATAATATTCTAACTATTTAAGAGAGATTGGGGAAAAAGGGTCGACTACTCCTCTATAACCCTCAGAAAAATAACCCAAATGACGTAGTTTAGGATTAGGATTTAAGAAAAAGTCAAAAATACCCTTAACTATAGTAATTGAAATTTCTGGGTTTGGTCATCATGGGTTATAGGTAGGAGTCGTACCTTGAACCTATAAGTCATCCTCTGACTCATTGTCCCTGGACTGGTTTTACTTCCTTGGGGTACGGTTTCACCTTACGACTCATAAGGTAAACCTACTAGTCGTGATAAGGACTTGTAGCCCCTGAGAGGAACATGTTGTCTCTCTAGTTTCTCATTAATATGATTCACTTAAACACTCGTGCTCTAGTACTATGACTCGTAGCCACAAGTAGTAACCACTAGGTGAAATTTCATCTTTCTGGGATTTATGGTCATACTACTCAGAATGGGTTACCCCACGACTCATACTAGCATACCATGACTCATGGTTTGAGTCATGAGTACTGGGACTTGGGCTGGCTTCTGGTCGTCTACTATGAGTCATCCCATGACTCATGGACTCACTGTACAGCTTGTACAGTGAGTATAAAAATTGGATTTTTCTATCATTTCCTGTACTAAGTCTGGGATAGGATCTTAGGAACTTTTAGGGTATCATAATATCTCCCCCTTGGGAACATTCGTCTTTGCATGAAGACTACCTAGGCTGAAATGGTAGGGAAAGAGCTGAATTTCTGATAATATATCTGATTTAATTGAGTACGAGGCTAAACTGAATTTCATGAAAGCATGTATGCATACTAAGAGCATAAGGATAACTGATGGGACATGAAACTAGTAAGAGTGCTAATGAGAAAATTGTTACATCAAGTTGGTACCGAATTGAAAGGAAAGAGGTGAGGGTACTTGGCCATCATATCTGCTTCCCAAGTAGCTCCCTCAAATAATTGGTCTCTCCAAAGAACTTTTACCGAAGCAACTTTCTTATTTCTCAACTTACGAACCTGGTGGTCAAGAATCTCAACTGGGACCTCTTCATAAGAGAGACTATATTTCTCGCCTACACTCTCTAATGGTATAACTACTATTGGATCACCAATGCACTTCTTTAACAGAGACACATTAAAGACTGGGTGCACTGATGCCAACTCTGCAGGCAACTCTAACTCATAGGCCACATTGCCAATGCGCCTCAGAATCTTGTACGGACCAATATATCAGGGACTAAGCTTCCCCTTCTTACCAAATCTCATTACCCCTTTCATGGGTGAAATTTTTAAATATACCCAATCATCAACCATGAACTGCAACTCTCTTCTCCTCACATCTGAATACAATTTCTGATGACTCTGAGCTATTTTTAGCCTTTCTCTAATAAGCTAAACCTTCTTCATAGCCTCATAAACTGAATTAGGCTTTATCAAAGTAGCTTCACCAACCTCAAACCATCCAATATGAGATCTACACCTCCTACCATAAAGAGCCTCAAACGGAGCCATCTAAATACTAAAATGAAAACTATTATTGTAAGCAAAGTCAGTGAGAGGTAAGTGATCATCCCAATTACCTTTAAAGTCGATCACTCAATCTATCAGCATATACTCTAGGGTCTGAATGGTCCGCTCTACCTGATCATCTATTTGCAGGTGGAAAGTTGTGCTGAGATAAACCTGGGTACTGAGACCCTTCTGAAAAGATTTCAAAAATTATGACGTAAATTGAGTATTACCTATATCTAAGATAATAGATAAAGGAACTCCATGCAATCTAACCAACTCTAGAATGTAAAGTTTAGCACAATCATCAGCTAAATCTATAGTATTAACTGGCAGGAAATATACTGACTTAGTCATTCGATCTATAATAACCCATATTGAATCATGTTGATGGCACGTACGAGGTAACCCTGAGAAGAAGTCCATGTTTGTCTCTTCCCACTTCTAAGTAGGAATGCTAATATCTTGAGTCATACCTCCCGATCTCTGGTGCTCAATTTTTACCCACTGGCAATTCAAACACTTAGCTATAAATTTTGCAATATCTCTCTTAATGCCATTCCACTAATAGACTTCTCATAGATCACGGTACATCTTGGTGGAACCTGGGTAAATAGAATACATCCATGGTCTCAAGTCATTAACATCAGAAACACACCAGCGACCCTGATATCGAAGCACACCATCTCCCCCTTGGGAGAAAACCTCAACTTTTTTATTATGGACTACTTTCTTTAACTTAAGAAAAAATAGGATCACTATCCTTTTTCATCTTCACCTCCATCACTAGCAAAGCTTTTGAACAATGACTCCACCGTCGACTGAATCAACAAGACGAAATCCCAATCAATTAAGTCTGCAAATATCATGAACTAACTCCTTATTTTCATACTCCACATGGGAAAAACTACTTATATAAAGTACGCTAAGATCATCGGCCACTGCATTGGCTTCACTCAAATGGTACAAAACACTCATGTCATAATCTTTCAATAACTTAGCCATCTTCTTTGACGAAGATTTGGATCCTTCTGACTGAACACATACTGAAGGTTGTTATGATTAGTAAACACATCCACATGAACTCCATCAAGCTAGTGCCTCCAAATCTTCAAGAAAAAGACTACGGCTGCCAACTCAAGATCATGAGTTGGGTAATTCTTCTAATGAACTTTGAGTTATCTAGAATCATAAGGTATGACCTTATTGAACTATATCAACACACACACACACAAAAGTCCAACTCTAGAACACCACAATATTCAATAAACCCATCTGGACCCTCTGGTAGAGTCAAAACTGGAGAAGAAGTGAGTTGAGTCTTTAACTCCTGAAAACTCTTCGCACAAACATCGGACCACTAAAACTTGACTTTCTTCTGAGTCAATATATACATAGGAGAAGCACTAGATAAAAAATCTTCAATAAACCAAATGTAGTAACCGGCTAAGCCCAAGAAACTCCTAATATCTGTTGGAGAGATGGGTCTAAGCCAGTTCCTAACTGCTTTGGATTTTTGAGGATCAACCTGAATGCCTTCACTGGAAAGTTATGACCAATGAATGCAACTAATTTCAATCAAAAATCACACTTACTAAATGTAGAAAATAACTAGCGATGTTTAAGAGTTGCCAGACAATCCTTAAATGGTCTGCATATTTATCCTTCTTCCGAGAATAAATAATGATGTCATGTATGAAGACAATGACGAACATGTCCAAATATTATTTGAACACCCTATTCATCAATACCATAAAATATGTAGGAGCATTAAATAGTTCAAAAGACACAACAACAATTTCATAGTGACCATACCGAATTCTGAAGGTTGTTTTTAGAGTGTCATAATTTTTTACTCTGAGTTGATGATAGCCGGATCTGAGGTCTATCTTTGAGAAACAATTAGCACCCTAAAGCTGGTCGAACACATCATTAATCCTAGGAATGGGATACGTATTCTGGATTGTGACTTTTTTCAACTGACAGTAATCAATGCACATTCTGAGGAAATCGTCTTTCTTATGCACGAAGAAAACTTGAATACCCCATGGAGAGATTCTAGGTCTGATGAAACCTTTGTCTAAGAGGTGTTTCAACTAATATTTCAAATCCTTAAGCTCAGCTGGAGCTATCTTGTAAGGAGGAATTAAGTTAGGTTGCATATCTAAAAGAAGGTCTATCCCAAAGTCGATCTCCCGCTCGAGAGGGACTCCGATTAGATTTTTAGGAAACACTTCTGGATACTAATAAATAACTGAAATTGACTGAAGAGTTGGGGTATCAAAATTAGAGTCCTTAACCCATACTAAATGATAAATGCAACACTTAAAGATCATCTTTCTAGCCTTAAGGTAAGAGACAAACCGACCTATAGGCACTAAGGTACTACCCTTCTATTCTAAGACTGGTTCATAAGTAAATTAAAACGTAATGACTTTAGTTCTGCAGTCGACTGAGGCATGATAGGTGTATGCCAAGAATGACATCAAAATCAGGCATGTCTAACTCTACTAGATCAACTGTTGTGATTTTCAGAAAAACTGAGACTGGGAAATTTTGTATACCCACTTGGTAATAATTGAGTCTCCAATAGGAGTAGAACTAAGAAGGGTTTTGAAAGATTTTCAAGACTAACACCAAAATTTACTATAATTTAAGGAGTCACAAAGAAAAGTGTGGCTCCTGAATCTAACAATGCATACACATATATATGAAAGACTCATAACATACCAGTGACTACATCTGTTGGGCTCTCCTAATCCTGGAAGGAAGATAAAGCATAAAAGCAATTCTGGCACAAACCACTACCTACACTAGTATAATCACCCTGCTGAGCTGGGCAACCTGAAATGGATACTGAAGAACTAGAGTGAGTCCTATTACCCCCATCTCCACGTTCGATGGAAGGGCAATTCTTCAACCTGTGGCCAGTCTGACTGCATCCAAAACAACCCTTCTTTCCAGCAAGGCATTCACTTGGATGGTTCTTCCCATACTTAGGACAAGCTAGAAAAGTACGGCTTTTCGTAACACTACCCTGAGACGTAGAGCCTGATTCTCTATTTTTCTGATCATGATAGGGTCTAGCGGATGGAGCACTAGCTAAAGAAGGTGCTAGAACTGAATATATCTACTGAAACTAAGAGTGATTTCCACTACCCAACCTCTGCTGAGAGTACTCAAAGTTACTTGTCCTTGCCCTCTTATTCTCCCTTTTTTTCTATTTTATCTTCTCTTTCTATATTTGTTGGGCATGAGTCATAAGTCTGGAGATATCCATTTCTCCAATAGGAATACCGATCCTGCACTCTTTGATCACCAATTTTGAAGCACTAGAAACAAACTTGCTCATCTGAGCCCTCAGCTCGCCAACTATCTCTAGAGCATATCTGGAGAGCTGGGTAAACTTCAGAAAATACTCTTTTATGGACATATTACCCTACTTCAGGTTGATGAACTCCTCAACCTTAGCTTCTCTCAACTCATGGGGAAAGAATATGTCTAGGAAAGCTAACATAAATCCATTCCAATCAACTGGGGTTGCATCTTCACAGCGGATATCTTACCACTACTTGAACATTAGTTGAGCCACCCCTTTCAACTGATAGAAGTCCACGTATGCACTCTCAACTGGTGTAATACCTATGACCCGAGTGATCTTTTAAACTTTATCTATAAATTCATGTAGATCCTCACCCAATATTAAACCATAAAACTCTGGAGGGTTCATCCGAGTGAAGTCTTGGACTCTAACAGCTGCTGCATTCCCATTTGAGTTTATGAATACAATCGCTTGTTGATTAACCTAGTTAGTCATAGCTTGAGCAAACATCTGAAAAGTAGCCTTAAATTTTGTATGGGTGAATTGTTCATTCAAGGGATCTGCTGGTGCTAGTAGGGCTGGCTGATTTTCGTTTCTTCTTTCATTGGCTTTTCTAGGAGGCATATTCTATAAATGTGTAAAGCATGAATTAGAATGATAAATAGAGTTATACACTATCAAACAATATGAACATGAAAGAAGTGAGGTTTTCCTAAAATATTTTGCAGCCTACCTCTTATAGGTGTGGCATGCTTCATACCCATGAGAGAAACTCTACTAACGCAGCTTTCAAACACCTTAGGACACCTTAAACCTGATTCTCTGATACTAAGCAGCATACAACTCTCCATTGTACTGCGCTCTCCAAGTGTGCTTGTTCCCCCCTTCTTCCTTACCCTGGCAAGTCTTTATGAAATAACTGTTGGTGAGGCAATAACTTACCAAGGCGATCTCACAACCCAAGTCTACACCCTAGATGTAACATGGTGCTTAGAGTCACAAGTGACCCCAAGCTAACCCATGACATGGTATAATACTAAATAATTTGATATTAATAAGACTGAGCGGAAGCTAAACTAAATCTGAATATGAATATCTAAAATAATCTAAAATGAAACTAAGTCTGAACAATAGCACCAATACTGAAATAAGAAGAAATAGCTGACTCTATGTAAGAAATCCTCTAAAATTGAAAAACTATTGGGACAAGTCCCTAGCTAACTCTAAAATACTGAAAATACTGAAAGAACGCAATAATAAACTCTTGTCCTCGAATGATGAATACTGACCACTAATAGCTGCTAAAGTGGTACTGGAACGTACTAATTGTGATACTGAGACTGAGTGCCCAAACCTATATATAAAATGATACAGCACAAAGGAGAGTATGTGATCAGTACTTTTAATATACTGATAATGTGAGATATGCAAGCTATAAAGTAAACTGATCATGATGAAAATACTGATATATTGCACTAAATGCAAAGAGTTGAAGTGTAGTACAATGATTCCACAATGATAAGCATAAATATTGATAATGTAAAGATACTCTAAAAAGTCATAAAATAATGCAAGAAAAACTGAACTGAGGGGCATGTAAAAATATACGAAGTTTGAGTCTGTAGGAGAGTCTACTAACCAACATAAACCATATGAGCTAACTTGGAGTCTGATGTATATGCCCCATTGAGAGGACCCAATATACCTTGCCAGGGTATAAAGGCATGACCGGCGTGATCACTAAATAGATGCCCGACTAGGAAGGCTAAATAAACCTATGATGACATGTAGTTCTAGGACATTGGGTGAAACTGGGATCCTAGTCCAACTCGGTCCTAAGTTCTACTCCCAAGCTGATAATATACTGATAGCTCATTAAAATTGATGTTCTGAAAACTAGGTTAGAACCTATTAATCTGAAAGTATTCTAAAAGTTTGTATACTGAAAGTAATCATGATGGTTCATACTAAAACTTTAATATTCTGAAACATGCTTTGAAAACATAACTAAGACATATAAAATTTACTTGAAATCATGCTAGTATTCAATTCATATAGGATAATATCACACTAAATGTAAAATCATGGAAAACATGTCTTAATAGTAGAGGAATCATGAGAAGGCTAAAGTTTAAGGGAAATCATAAACTGAGTATGAACCCTAAATAATAATCCATGGAGAAACTGAATTTATAAAGTTTTTTTAAGACACAAGGTGAAAGGATACCCATTGCTGAAATCTCATAAACCTGAGTTGGAGAATTCTCGCAAGAAACTTAAAAATCCAACTTTGTGAAGGAACCCTAGCTTTTAGGACTTGAGAGATCTTAATCGCTTCTTATGATAATATTCTAAGTGTTTGAGCGAGAATGGGGAAAAAGGGTCAACTACTCCCCTATAACCCCTCTAAAAAATAACCCAAATGACGTAGTTTAGGATTTAAGGAAAAATCAAAAATACCCCTGACTAAAGTAACTGAAATTTTTGGGTTCAGTCGTCATAGGTAAAGGGTAATAGTTGTACCTTGAACCTATGAGTCATCCTCTAACTCGTGGTTCTTAGACTGGTTTTGTAGTCTTAGGGCATGATTCCACCTCATGACTCGTAAGGTGAACCTATGAGTCGTGATAAAAACTCATGGCCCTTAAGAGGAATATTTTGTCTCTCTAGTTTCTCATCAGTACAAGTCACTTTAAGACTCGTATGTCGTAGCCTCAAGTCGTGACCACTGAGTGAAATTTCATCTTTTCAGGACTTTTGATCTTACTACTTAGAACGGGTCACCCCACAACTAGTACTAGTAGACCATGGCTCATGGTCTAATTTGTGATTACTGGGACTTGGGTTGGCTGCTGACTGTCTACCACAAGTCATCCCATGACTTGTGGCTTTACTGTGCGACTCGTACAGTGAGTCGTTCTATGATAAAAATTAGATTTTTCTATTGTTTCATGTTCTAAATATGAGATAGGATCTTAGGAAATTTTGGGGTGTTACACTCATCCTAGGGACAATTCTACCCAAACTCTTACACCACAAATAATACTATAACGACAGGATGGGTCGTTATAGCTTCATCATAACTAGGGTTATCTCTTATACTCTTTTACTTAGCATAACTAATCATTCAAAAATTATTATTGTTTTGTAATTTGATTATGAGTGATGAAAAGCCCCACATTTAGGGTTGTGGCCACAATTATGAACATCATAATAGATATATAGTTTGTTTCTAAATAATCTATCTTTATGTTTGTTCTCTAAATCTTGTGCGTACCATTCTATTACTTCGTTAATATTACGATAAATGAATAATTTCTAGAGAAACTCGAGAGATGGAGACTAAAAATAAAACATGGATTAAGGGGAGTAGGGTTTGTCTGTAGGTTAATTAGCGTGTAGGATAGAGAATGTACCTAGATCGTCCTACTTGCATTGAATACAGGATGATAACTTATTTCATTCGAATCAGTTTGACATCCTCGCTCAATGATATAGTTAGAAGGCTAATTCATGTAGATGGTTAGAGTGTTGCGAGAGCCAATGACCATACTAATAACTCTTTGATTCAGTAAATCGGTAGATATCTTAATAATGTTTAAACACTATATGTAAATTATGATGTGATTACGCTAGTGCCATAACCTTAGGTCCTTCCAAGTCTATGAACAACTCTTAAACTTTCAACACTTACTACTTTATTAGTAGTGGAATAAAAACTAAATAAACTCTCTTTAATCAGATAATACTTGTTCTTAGAATCATAATAGTAGATTGTTTAGCTTGTCATGAGTTATGTCCACGAGGGGTCGATAATACCCAATTGCATGCAATTAATTTATTACTTGCAACCATGTACACATGCATGTATGTTGGGATACAACAGTTTCTTACCTCATTGGGATTGGTAAGGTATGGCTTAGCCCCCCTGTTTGTACCTATCCCAATGAGGAAACTTTTAATTTTAGTAAAAGGATAATAGACATTGTCTAGTGGTATAAATTTGCCAAAAAGGTCTAGAAAGTCTTAATTCGCCTCAAGTCAGATGCACAAAATATCAAATTATGAATTTTTCCTTCCACAACGCACCCAAAATGATCCAGATCCGATAATGTGAAGTTTATATAAGTATACAAGTCCGTATATACCCATATTGCTATATTTCTAGCCCGAGCTCAAAAGTCAACCCTGAGGCCTTGGGGTCAAAAGAGTATTTATATTTCAAAATTTTGTTACCAATAAGGTAAGACACTTATGCACCAACTATCATAAGAATCGAATTATTATTTGATCCCTCAAATCAATAAATTGCAATTATCAAGTCTAGGTATAAACCCTCAATTTCTAATTAATTTTAGGAATTAAATCACGAAACTAAACAAGGAAATAGCGGGGAAATAGTAAATACTAGGTTGGATTATTACACCCGAGCTAAATAAAGCCCAACTCCTTCAAAATCACTAAAATTTTAGAATCCTAGTTCCTAAAATCAAATTATAAACTTTGAAATCAGATTGGAGAATTAAAATAGTCACTTCCAGGTCCTTCTTCGCGAATGCGAACCTAGCTTTCGAGATCACGAAGACTAAATATGACCCAAACCAACTCACTTATCATGATCGTGAGACTCCAGCTACTATTAACATTCAGTACCTGACGCATCCTGAACCCAACTAAGCTCCCCTCTACACAATCGCAAGCTGACCCATCTCTATGGTGATGTGATGCCACAATGACCCTTGAAAAATGCGAAGAGTAAAAGTACCTGCATCATATATCAGTGACCAGTAATGTCCAAAATAAATCTAATATTGAACTCAACCCTCAAAGTTCATCCAGAACCTTTCAAATACAAATCAAATATCTGAATCGATCATTGAAACACCTTATCACCTTGAGAGTTGTGTGGAGGTAGTCTAAATCGGAACAAAATGAGAAGATTCGGTCAGCCTATCCATGATGACTCGAATTGCATCAAACTTCCATAAAGTTAGTGATAACCTTAATACAAAGTCCACGAAAATCCACTTCTACTTCCATTTAGTATAGGCATTCTTTGAGTCATAAAACTCGATCTTTGATGTTCATACTTCACATACTGGAAATTCAAACATCGATACACATACTCCACAATGTCAATATTCATTCTATACCTCTAATAGTGTTGCTTCTTATTATTTTAAAATGAGAATTTTAGGTGAAAAGTATCAAAATAGAGTAGTTTAGGACCGACCCTCACTATCGCTTCGAATTTGGGTTAGTTGATGATGTAGTGGAGTACACGTGAATTCGTACTCATGCTTGTTTTATTTCAGTACCTTGTTGTGTAGGTTCAATAGCCTAGTATATGGATGGTGATTGGTAGCATTGTTTGGAGTACTTTCTCTCGAGATCCTGAGGTAGTTGTTTCGTTGATCTGCTGCCTTCTTGGATCTCCTCTATCCTTTAACTTTATGTTGTTTTGTTCTCTTTCTGGATATTGAATTTCAGAGTTGTATTTGTACTCCTAGAATCTTGTACTAGTGACTCAAGGTGTTGGGAAAAAGTGGTATTTAAATTCCGCATTTTCTTATAAGTTTTTATTTAGAAGTTTGTCTATGAATTGTAATGATTTTAAATGTTAATTTTGGCATTTTCGTACTTGTTATTGTGATTTTTGTTTTGGGTTGGCTTAAGATAGGTGTCATCACTTATCCAATATTCGGATTGTGATAAATTGGTATCACAGCACTAGGTTCACTGGTCTCACAAGTACAAGCCGAGTCTAATAGAGTCTTGTCCATCGATGCGGAGACGTCCGTTATCTATCTTCGAAAGGCAATAGTACTTTAGGAGAAAATCTATTTTCTCTTTCTTATTGTGTGTACTTGATTCCATCGGTTACTGAAATTCCTTATTACATTTTCTCACATATGATGAAGGCACGTCCTACCATGGCTAAAGATTAGGAGCACATTCTAGCACCCACACCTACTGCTAATGTCGTGGCACGCGAACAAGGTAGAGATCGTGGTAGGGGCCAAGGCTTGGTTGCAGCACCGGCTAAGGCGAGAGCACGGATAGCTGGTAGGGTTAGTCACTCTGGGAGCAACCGAATGGCTTTGCAAAATAGTGTACAAATTCTATGGAAACATTATTCAAAAACTTTTGAAAACAAGTATTATGTTAATTCGTGGAAGGCCAATACTATTAAAAACTTTTGATAACAAGTACTATGCTAATTAGTGGAAGGTCAACACTACCAACTCTTCTGCTAGATGTCCATCCTTTTCATATATTATTATGTCATTTCGTGAGTCAACGTTACCTCCCAACAATAATTGAATTAATTTTGAAAAGCGGTAACAATAATTGATGAAAAGTGGTAACAATAATTGATGGACAAAAAATAATTTGGTCCATATAGTTCAGACTTAAGTGAATAAATAATGTTTTAGCCGTAATCATCGTAGAGACACAAACTTATTTATTTGCTTGACCTTTGAACATCACAAGAGTTAAAAAGATCATTAGTGGTCTATATTTCTTAAATTTCTCTTGCGTATGGAATTTATGCACACAATAACTCCCTAACACCTCATCTTGTTTGACGGCATGCCATATAACATAACACTTGTACATCAATTATTGTATATTTTCTGTGGATAAAAGTCTTAGAACGTACAATAGACCGTACAATTATTAGTTTAGATTAATTTACTTTTATAATAGATTAAGTTGATATATAATGTAAAATAGTAAAAGGGTCAATTTCAAAAATCTCCTCATAAGTTTGGTTTTATAACGCCATCTCCCTTATAGTTTACATGATATGCTTACCTCCCTTATCTTTATTTTTTGTAATGATTTCTTAAACCTATTTATCATTAATTCAAAAAATATACCAATTTACTATTTTAGCCTTACTAGTACTATTTTGTGAAATTAATTTTATTGACATCTTTAATTAGTTTTTGATTTTATTCTTTTTTTTATTGAAAATAGAGGAAGGAGATTACAAGTCGTTGAAGAGTGAACCTTCACCAACTAAATAAAAAATTAAGATAGTCAATCAACTAGCTAATAAGATTCTCCTTGTTTATTCTTTTAATTACTAATGCTAAAATAAAATAAAAAGTGTAGGTTTGTTCAGTAAGTCGTTTGTATCATCTTCTTAATTCATGGCGTGGCGGCTTTGCAGAAGCAGTGGACATTCACTAACAGCTTGTCTAATTGTTGTTATCTTTGTCTTTTATTGTATTATTAGTTTAAATGTAATCTTTATTTTAATTTTTGTACTTAAATTTTAATATATCTTATATTAAATTCATCATTAGATAACGACAAAAAGTTTCATTTTATGTAACGATTGATTTGGCATGATCGTGCCGTTACCTTATTTTTCTTGTAATATCTTTACTTATTATTTAAAAATTATATTTTATCCTTTATCCTATCTTTTTATAGTAGCTCTTAATACCTTATTTTTTTAATAGATCTATCCTTCAAATTATTGATATATGATATTATGTAACAATGAAAAAAATATAATTTATTCAAACGTTGTAATCATTAAAATAATACAATAGAATACGCACTACAAGATATATGTTTTTCTCACCGCATTCAGTGAAAAATTTGTGCTATGAAACATGATTCTTTTCACTTATTTTCTACAGAACCAGCTCAATAGAAAAAAACATGGTGAGAAACATATTCTCACTAAAACACTGCGAGACTTCACTAATTTTGACATCACTATTTTTCTTTTCCACCTGATTCAATCAAAATATCTGTGAAAATAGTCACTAAACAATTTTTGATAAAAATTATCAATAAAAAATTAATTATTTTTTAATAATAACAATATAATACGATAAGTTATAAAATAATACTAACCATCATCCAAACTTTCTGTAAAGTAGAGTAACAATGATGGTAGGAATGTTGGACAAGAAACTATTCATAAAGAGGGTTAATTGCTGGACCAAAGGGTGGATCTGTGATGATTCCACCACTTTTATTTTTTTTCTTTTAACGTTTAGTGTATAAAACAAATAAGAGAACACAATAAGATGAGATTCTTTAAAAGAGAAAACAAGAATATGTTTATAAAATTAACTAAAGAAAAAAAGAAGTATATTAGTAAATAAAAATTAGTCGATGTTGTAAATTTTTTTACATCAATGATAAAAAAAAAAAAAAAAAAAAAAAAAAAAAGAGTAGTATATAAAATTATTATAAAAATTAAAATAAGAGATAAAAGAATGAAATAGTATTATAACTTGAAACCTGGCAGAAGATTTCTAAAGTTATCATTAAGGGTCTGTTTGGAAAGTCACCTGGTAATTGGAATTGATGTAATTATTAGAGTAGTAATTACCAGCCTAGTAATTACGTCGACCTGTTTGTTTGCCACAGTATAATTACAGTGTAATTACAAGTGTACTGTTTGGTTGCACAATTGTAATTACATGGTTATATTCAATTTTTAAAATAAAAGTTAATTATCAAAAACTAAAATTTATATTAGACAAATAAGTGTCTTTATAAATGATATTAAATTAAATATTATATATATATATATATATATATTAATAAACTAATGTTGTTATAAAAAATAATGGATTTATATTTTTCAAACTAGTATATTTTAATTAAATTAATCATAAAAACATAAAGTACATTAAGAACATCATGAAACGCATGTTTGAAAAAAGAATTAATATTATAAATATAATGTCATAAAACTATTAAAACATTTGAAAAAAAGATAATCTATCAATTCTAACTAGAAAATGAATCGATTGCAATGTGAAATATCATGTCAATACTAATAAAACAAATAAATGGAAAGTGAAAATATAACATAAGTTCAAAATTCAAAAAAAAAAATAATAATACTCTTATGTCAAATTTCAACATAACGTAAATATGATTCAAAAGAAAAGAAAAACCTAAATCTATAGCCTTATTCAATAATGAATTCTACTTAATTTAAAAATTAGAATACTAACTAAATTATGCTAAATGAAAAAAATAAACATAAAATAAATAAAATAAAAAAATAGATAATACGAAAAAATGCATGAAATCACAAGAAGTAAAGGTTGGAAATGAGAAGAAAATGAAATATAAATAATATAAAATAAAAAATATTTTTAAAAAAATATTAGAATAATAAAAATAGAAAAAATTTAAAATAATAGAAATTTAAAATAAATTAAAACGAAAAAAATAAAAAGAAGAAATTTAAAAGTAATCAGCTTGTAATTACATCATGTAATTACCAGCAATTCACAGCTCCCCCCTGTGAATTGGAGAGTGTAATTACCCCCTGCTAATTACACTCAATTACCTGCTGACCAAGTAATTACTTGACCAACCAAACATGCCAGACAGTGTAATTACACCCAATTACACCAAATTCAATTATCAGGGTGGCTTTCCAAACAGGCCTTAAATGAAACTACCCAAGTATAAGATCAAGTAATTATTAATGAGGTTAATGAAAACTGTGGAGACCAGAGATCAAACTCTATTAAAGACAAAAAGTTAGATGATTTTTTCTTTTTTTTTTTTATGGACAAATTTTTCCTTAATTGTGTTGGTTGAAGTATGATAGTAAATACTTGATAATTATGTGGGTGTAAGGTAATCTATATATAGACTAGAGATGATAAAATTAGCCCATAAAAATATGATCAGCTCAATCCACTTAAATTTAGGTTGGTGTTAACCCATCATTTATTAGCTCAATTCATTTTAGTTCAATTCATTTTAGTCCATAAAATAGAAAAATTAGCTAACAAGCAAACTTAAGCTTCTAATATACTTTCTTTTAATTAAAATGTGGCAAGCACCACTTATTTTATTCACAAAGCAACATACCAAAGAAAAGACTGGGCCAAAACCCCAAAACAGACAAACTACAAAAACTTTAAGGGTCTGTTTGGAAAGCCACCTGGTAATTATAATTGATGTAATTACTAGGATAGTAATTACCAGCCTAATAATTACACAGCCTAGTAATTACGCAGATCTGTCTGTTTGTTTGCCCCAGTGTAATTATAGGTGTACTATTTGGTTCCACAAGTGTAATTACATGGTTATATTCAATTTTTAAAATAAAAATTAATTATCAAAAACTAAAAATTTATATTAGACAAATAAGTAACTTTATAAATGATATTAAATTAAATATTATGAACATATGTTCTTATTAAAAAAACATATGACAAAAAAAATGTTTTGAAATATATTAATTAATAAACATATGTTCTTATAAAAAAAATAATGGATTTCTATTTTTAAAACTAGTATATCTTAATTAAATTAATCATAAAAACATAAAGTACATAATTTAAAGAACATCATGAAATGCATGCTTGACAAAAGGATTAATATTATAAATATAATGTCATGAAATTATTAAAACATTTGACAAAAATAATAATCTATCAATTCTAACCAAAAAATGAATGGTTTGCAATGTGAAATATCATGTCAATACTAGTAAAATAAATAAATTGAAAGTGAAAATATAACATAAGTTCAAAATTCAAAAAAACTAAATAATACTCTTATGTCAAATTTCAACATAACGTAAATATGATTCAAAAGAAAAGAAAAACCTAAGTCTATAACCTTATTCAACAATGAATTCTACTTAATTTAAAAAATGCAATATAACTAAATTATGCTAAATGAAAAAAATAAACATAAAATAGATAATACGAAAAATTGCATGGAATCACAAGAAGTAAAGGTTGGGAAATGAGAAGGAAATGAAATATAAATAATATAAAATAAAAATATATTTTTTAAAATATTCGAATAATAAAAATAGAAAGAATTTAAAATAAATTAAAATGAAAAAATAAAAATAGAAATAAAAGAAAGAAATTAAAAAGTAATCAGCTTGTAATTACACCGTGTAATTATCAACAATTCACAGCTCACCCCTGTGAATTGAAGAGTGTAATTACCCCCTGCCAATTACACCCAATTATCTGCTGACCAAGTAATTACCTGGCCAACCAAACATGTCAGACAGTGTAATTACACCCAATTAAACCAAATCCAATTACCAGGGTGGCTTTTCAAACAGGCCCTTAAATAAATCCTGATAAGTTGAGCCCAAAGAAAGCACAACCTCTCTAAGACAAAAGAACCAAAAAAAAATCTGGAGCTGAATTCTATTAAAAACTTCAAGAATTTGACTCTTTCTCTACCCTCTCTACCAGTGATGAAGTCTCGATGTTGCGATAATTCTTCTCTGTTCTCGGGTGAGCTTCAACCTCCAAAAATGTCCATCATGAGGATCTCGTACCCACCGGCTACATCTCAACCAGCTGTTATGATGTCTGTGGGAGTGAACGACAATTCTTCAATTATGAGTCTCTAGTTTGAATCTGAGCTTCTGATTTTCTAGATCTATCCTTCTTTACCTAACAGCTTTCAATTTTCAAGGATTGGGTTGATTTCATTCAAGCATACTCAAAGCTCTCACCAGGCTCTATGAAACCAGGTCCTAAAGAAAGATTTTTCTACCTTCGATCTCTTAAATTCTATATCTGTCAGTAAATTCGTATAAATCTCTGTCTTCAATAGTTAGATTCTCATAGTTGTAGTGTTGTGTAGAACATTTCTTCTCCCTCCTCCAATGGGTTTAATTTCATACGAAATTAATACAACCATTAGGAGTTGGTTGAATAAATGTTCCTTCAACACTATATTGGTTACGTATACTTTGATTGTTTTGTCTCTTGTTGAGCTTGAACTGTAAGAAAAGGATTGAGCTATTGTGCTTGTGTTGCCCTCCTGTCTGTTTGTGTTTGTGTTGTCAACCTGGTTCCCTGATGTTCCAAAACCTTAAATTATACATCTGAGATTTATCTACATTGTAACATTCCTTGCTTTAACTTGTAGATCATGATATTTATGGACTTAGAATGTACCTGCAAAATCAAAAACTAGGTTAATTAAAAAAGTCTGCAAGTTGATTCTCTTCTCTCAACACATGTTTGATTTGACTCTCCCACTTAGATCTCCACTCCTTAATCATGTGAACCTCCATATATATACTCCATGGTACTTCTCATTCTCCATTTAGGATCTTTTCCATGCTTAATGAGTCTATTTCCAAGATAACTGGAAAAATATTATTTTGCACTCAAAACTCAAAAGCATCCTAAATTGCTACTGCCTCAGCACATAGGCTAGAGGTATTTGGGATAATTCTTGTCGTATCACTAATGAACTCCCCTCTACAATCCCTGATACAAAAGGTTGTAGAACTCTCTCCCGAATTTCCTTTAGAGGCACCATCAGTATTGCACTAGTACCGCCTTTCCTAGGAAACTCCAACTTCACTGGTATGCATCTGATCCTGGGTTTGTAATCTTCAAAAACTGTTACCAAGTCTGCCCAATTTCTTGGAATGTTCTGTAACCACAGATAAAGATTCTTGGCTAACATGAACAAATTCCAATTGATCTCATATGATACTCTATTCATAGACATATTGCTTACATATACTATAGAGTTCCTCCACTTCCATATTTGCCAACTAATTTTGGATGAAGCAGCCTACAGTAATGGTTTAAGCTTGGACACATATGTTGTACTCCACCACTAAGTCATAGCCTAATTAATCTAAACAAATGGACCATGAGTCCCTGTTGCAGTATTGAAAATCAGTCATACCTCTCTTGTAAAATCCCCTATAAGGAAGAGATGTGAAGTGGTTTCCACTTGAGGGTGTGTGTAACATCTACATCTAGAAGCAATTGCAATACCATACTTAGCCAACACATCATCTACAAGCAGTTTTTCCTTCCATAGTCTCCAACTAAAAAAATGCTATTTTAAAGGGCAGCCCTTATATCCAAAATTTCCCATAATAATCCACCTTATGCTCCTTTTGTCTGAGAATCTCCCAAGCACTTTTTACAGAGAATTTTCCATAACTATTGGCCATCCAGCAAGGTTTATCCCACAGTTCTAATTTCTCAAAACCTTCAAAATTAGTTATCACATGATCAACAATTTCCCCAGGTAGAATCTCCTACGGCCTCTGATTATTTCATTTCCCTCTTCCATGAAGTAGTCAGTTTCCTCTATGCTTTCATCAATTGGAACTTCTTCTAGAATTATATGAGTAAGTGGGCCTAGATTTGTCCAATTGTCAAACTAGACATTTGAGAACCCATTCCTAGGCTCCCACCAAATCTCTTGCTCTATGTTGTGCCTTGCCTCCAAAATGTCTTTCCAAAGTTGAGAGCCCCCTTTCCATTATACCAAAGCAGGAATTTACCTTTTGCAGTACTTGTTCCAAATGAAATCTGTCCACAGGGATCTTGTAGTTCTAAAAGTCCACTACAATTTTGAAAAAAGTGCTTTAGAGACATCAAACAATGATCTGAATTCTAAGCCTCTTTCTTTTTTAGGTAAACACAACTTTAACCATGTTGACCAGTGCCTGCTCCTCCCGTCATTTTTGTTGCTCCAAAAGAACCTTGCAAAGATTCTATGAAGCTCTTGGATAGTGTATTTAGTGGGTACAATAGCTGAAAGCAGATAAGTAGGCATTCTTTGTAACAAATTATTACTAAGTGTTGCTTTCTCCTTATATGTCAATAATTTCCCCTTCCAATTCTGCAGTCTATCCTTCACCTTCTTGATTAGGTCATTATAGAACACATTCTTCTTCTTAGAGTGGAAAATAGGACAACCTAAGTATTTGAAAGGGAAGATTCCCCTTTCAAATCCTATAATTTGTTCAACCTCTAGCCTAACAGCATCTACAGTTTTACTGAACATATAAACAGAGTTTTTCTACTTGTTGATGATTTGTCCTGATACCTACTCATAGCCATGAAGAACTTCCATGATTATCTCTAGAATCCTCTATCAATTGAGGTGAATATAATGGTATCATCTACATAGGCTAGATGATTGATGTTGGCACTCCATTTTGGCATGCCATGTCCTTTGTACATACCATTATCAAATAATGCATTGAGAGCCCTAGACTAAACTTCATCAGATATGATAAATAAAGTTGGTGATGAGGGATATCCTTGTTATACACCTGTGGTTGAATGGAAAAAAGCCATGAATTTTACCATTAATTAGAAAAGAGTATCAATTATTAGCTAGCAACCTCTATATCATGTCCGTAAATATGTAATTAAACCTCATCCTTCTCAATACTTTAGTTAAAAATAACCAAAACACTCTGTTATATGCCATGTCATGTCTAACCTCAGTACAAAATTGGTTGGTTTCCCCCTCTTTCTGATGTCTGTAACTATCTCATATGTTAATAGTACATTCTCAATGATGCACCTCTCTTTCACAAAACCAGATTGATTCTTTAAAATAATTTTTGGCAGAGTGCTTCCCAGTTTTCCTTGTACCACTTTTGAGATGACTTTGTTGATAAAGTTACTCAAGCTAATAGGTCTCAAGTCTGAAAAAATCTGAGTATTGGATTTGTTTGGCAACAAAATCAAGTTTGTATGAGTGATTGATTTGGGAAGTGTATCTCCATTAAGATAAGCTTTCACTACCCCCCAACACATCTTCCTTTACAATGTTCCAGCAAACTTGATAAAAATCACCTGTTAAGCCATCTGGCCCACTGCCAATAGTTTTATCCGATGAGAAAACTACTTGCCTGACATCTTCCATATCAGGTAGCTCACAGAGTCTTATGTTGTCTTCTTCTATTACTATGTTGGGGATATGGTCTAATAAAGAGAAATTTACCCCTTCCTCTTTCTAATTAAATTGTTTTTGGAATACCTTTAAGGCTGCCTCAGCTATCAGATTCTCTTCATCAACCATAATCCCATCTCGATCTTGTATTCTCTTTACCTGTAATTTCTTCATTCTCCCATTTACTATATTATGAATAAATCTAGTACTTCTATCCCCTTCCACATGCCAATCCACCTTGGCCTTCCGTTCCTAATATTTCTCTTGAAAATGGAGATATTTCTTCTGTTCAGGCTGAGCAAATTGCAAAATACTTCTATTTTGTTCAACGGGTGCTTCTTCAAATAGGTTCTCTTTAATCTTCACTATTTCCTCTCTGATGATCAATTGTTTGAAGATGTCACCAAAATTCTCTTTACCCCACTTTGCCATTGCCTTTTTTACCTATTTAATTTATACTTAAACAGTAAGAAAGGATGACCTATAAAATTTGCTTTCCAGTTCTGTTCCATCAATCTCAGAAAGTCCTTGTGTTCTATCAAGAATTTTAGAAATCTAAATGGTTTCTAAAAATCTTGATTCTACGCACCCATTGAAATAAACAAAGAAGCATGGTCTGACCCTGTCCTTGCTAGATGTTCAACTTCAACTTTCCAAAGAACTCCAAAATGGATTGATTAAACACCACTCTGTCCAGTCTTTCAAATGCAATCTTCTACAATTCTTCCATTCCACAAAGTGAAAGAGCCGCCTTTGAACCCAATATCAAATAGTTCTGAGGAGTTTATACAAAAAGCAAAATCTTTCACATCTTGTTGAGAAATAGGTTGTCCCCCTTTTTTTTCCTCCTCATTCATCACTACATTAAAATCTCCACCAACTAGCTATGGATGAATCATATTGCTTTCTAGTTGGTAAATACTATCCCATAAATGCAATCTCTTTCCAGCATCACACTTTGCATAGACTAAAGTTGTAACTATGTGCAGATGGTGCTCCTGTAGAAATAGTTCAAGGATCACCTGCTGATCTGTATTCTGTATGACCTCTACCTCTACCCCATCTTGAACAAAATACCATATTTTACCATTTCTGTTAGTACTTGTTTGTTGTATTCCCAATCTCCTTTCATATTTACTGATCTGGCTGGCTTGTTGAAAATGCTCCATGAAAGCCACTTAAAGAAAGTAGTGATGCCTGTGTAACCTTTGTAACCTGTGAAATGCCTTTTGTGTCCTTACGAACCTAATATTTCATATAAATGCTTTCAACATAATCAATTACTAATTGATTTTTGGGCATTACTTTTTGTTACAACTCTTGGTTATTTTTTATCAGTATTTACTTGCTTCTTTCCCTTTCTTATACCTTAGGCTATTGACCTTGGTGACATATCTGCTTGTTTAGCCACCTAAATTATGTTCTGGTCATGGGTCTCCTCTTTATCTTTCTCATCTTCAAGTCCCTTATTTTTTCCTCACTGATGTTGTGAGAGATAATATTATGCAAGTTTATATTTGGGGACACTATCTGCAATGTCAATTTTTGTTGATCCATTGACTTAGTGATCAACAAGCTTGTAATAGGCATATCCCCTTCTATATCTTCTCTTTTGTCAACCATTGTTCCTGATTCATCTTTGGGCAGTGATGTTGATATTACTAATAATGGTTGTTCCTCTATAATCTAGATGATGACTATAGCACAACTTTATTTATTGACTTTTGTCTTCTCATCATCTTTCTGCTCTTTTTGAGGTGGGTAAGTTTTTATTTCTGTTGCATCTTTTAACGCATCTCTTATCAATTCCTCTTCCTTATTGTTAATGGTCTGTGGCTTCTAGTATAGCTTCTCTTGAAGGCATGAGTCAGCTTTATTCTCCATGTCCTACCTTTTTATTTGTTCCATACCATTATCAACATGATATTCTCTATTATGTCCCTCTCCTGACCTGTTTTCAGTTTGAGTCTCCTTTGTACAGCTGTTTGCAACTTGCAATGATTGATTTTCAATTTTTGGTTGAGTTTGATAGCTTAGTCTAGTTGTACCACCTTTCCCTTCCTTGTTTGTCATTATCTCCCCTTCTTCAGCTTCCTCCTTCTGTTCATCTACTCTATCTTCCCACATCAACTTCTTTGGTGTGACTTGCTCTCTAACTGCTTGGTTCACCCATTTCTTGGTATTTGATGTTTGTGCTTTAGATCCTTTATCTTTGTGTCTTTTATATTAGACTTTGTCAGATAATGTTCATGTTCCCTTTGTACCCCATTCTTTATTGTTATCCTCTCCAATTCTCTGTTCATTAGTTATTACTTCTTCCTTTTCCCCTTCTGTTAATGCTTCAAAGTTGTTACTAATTATGACTCTTTTTTTCATCTTCCCCCTTTTGCTTATTTCTCTCTTTATGACCTTCTTTGTTGTTCTTTGCTCTTTTCCAGTCACCAATATTACCTACAACTTTACCATTGGTCAGAATTCTAGGAGGGAAATTATTTTGTTGTTGCAATTGCTTAAGCATCATGTTCTCATCACTAGGAAGTTCCTGCTCACCACTTTCACCATGTACCTTTGCCTTATTTAGAAGTTCAGGGTGTAGTACCTTGCAATTTGTATGCCCCTGAAGTCTGCATTTTGTAAAATATTTTGGGAGGAAATCATATTGTATCTTCACCTTCTCAATTCTTATTCCTCCATCCTTCTCATTTTGAATCTCCATATCCACCGACTTTGGTAAATTGGAAGCTAGGTTATTATACCCCCACTAGTTCAATGATTTTATTTTGATAGCTCCGGAGAGGTTTCAAGTGATTTTGAGATTGGTTGATGATTAGTAGGGGCTACAGGACCATTAAGAAGTGTTCCAAGATTTTGAGGATGAGTTTTGGGTCAAACACAACACCAAACCAGTGGGGGTCCATGTAGGGTCGTGTCACAAAGGCAAGGCACAAAACAAATGCCCAAAATAGTGGGGCACCATGATAAGTCTGTGCCACGCTGCCCAGGCAGCACAATGGCTCTATGCCACGCTGTGCCCCAGGAGATGTAATTCCTCTATTTTTCTTTTAGTTTTTCAAGGACAAATCAGTCCTTTTGACCCTAAATGACCTTATAATTGATGTAAAAATATTTTCCCTTTATACTTAACAAAAATTCATTTCTCATTCTTCTCCCAATGCTAAAGAAAACCAACACAAGAATTTCTCTTGAAATTCAACCTCTAAGGCTCCAAACTCAAACTTTCCTCCAAGAAATCATCAAGTTCAGGTATGTGGGGTTTCAACAAGGATTTATTTTCATCCTTATTCCCAAGAAAGTCATTTTTCTAAATGGTTTTATGAATTTAATAATTAGGGTTCATACCCAAATTTCATGATTTTGATTCTTATGTTCCCTTGTGAACTTATTTACACTTTCTTACTAAAATTCATGGTTTTTTTATGACTTTATTCATGTGGTTGATCTTATAATTTGAGTTTTAGCATCTTTGATATGAAATCCTATGAGTTGGTAAATGCACACAATTTTAGCATGGTTTTAAACCAGTCAACATGATATTCAAACTTATGATCTCAAACTCAATATAAAATTCACGCATTTATTATGGATACGAAACAGAAACAAAAGCATATTTGGTTTTTAGACTTATAAACTAGTATGCTTATCTCATGATGAATATTATACTGTATAAGCATCAGTATGATTTTGGGGAGTATCTAGCACCTAGTGGGCGAGGGTTCAGCGTATCCTAGTCGCAAAAACTATGTTGCCTCTGTAGGTATGATATTATATCTTGCCCAAATGGGCTCATGAGTGATCACACCAAATCATGTCTTTATACCCTTGGCAAGGTATATTATGGCCTTTCAACGAGTCATATGTTGGACTCCATGTTACTTACACGATTTATGTCGTTTAAGAGAATCTCCCACAGTAAATCAGTTTTAAAAACTTAAGTGTGTATGGCTCACTGGATTTGTTAAATTATGTTTTGGTACTCTCTATGTATATGATACCATATTTTCAGCTTTATCCATAAAAATAGTGAGTCTATATATACTTAACATGCACATCTTTATTACATGAGCTTTCATCATCTTTATATGTTGCACGCATTCACCATATACTCAGCACATTTCATAAGTACTGACCACATACTTTTTGTGGTTTGCATCCTATAATGATGTAGGTTCTGGTGTTTGCCCTCAGCGTCACAATTAGTTACGACTACCATTGCCTATCCTCATTCAGTTAGTGAGTCCTCATGTTTCGAGGGCTATGGAGATGTTTCTTGTTTTTAGTAGTTCAGATTTCCTTCTATATCAGACTTTGATGTATGGGTCAGCTGAGGGTTTGTCCCAGCGACTCTTTAGTATTTTAGAGGCTTGTCTAGACTTAGTAGTATTTCAGTTATTGTATATATTGGAATTGATTTCAGTTTATATTGGTAGACTTTAGACCTGATACTTCATATCCACATTTATTGACTGAATATTAGCTTCCGCTTATGACTTTAAGAAATTTTGAATATGGTTTTGTTTTGTGATAGATACCAGGGGTTAGCTTTAGACTACTTGTAGTCTTAAGCACCATGTGACGTCTAGAGAGTAGTCTTGTAACACCCCGTACATGTTTACCTTAGTTTTGAGAGTAAAAAAAAAAAAAAAAAAAAAAAAAAAAAAAGTGCGCGATGGGTAGCGTGCCACGCCGCTTTGGGCCAAATTTTTGTGCCCAGAGGCAGCAAGGCCACGCTGGGTTTGGTCACTTTTCAAAGTTGGAATTTTTCTTAAAGTCCCAAGGGTGCCCGGGGACGTATTAAGCTGATTTTTGCCACGTCTCTTCTACAACCATGAGAATATACATGAAATGAGTGAAATATTATATTGGTATGATAAAATTACCCGAGGACGAATTTGGGGTCAAAATGACGATTTTGCCCTTTTGGTCAAAATAGGCCATACGTGGCTAGAATCGCTTGTTTTTGGGATTGAGGCTACGGATATGAATAACATGAGTGGGAATATTGTTGTAACATGTATGATATGACTTGCACACGTGAAATTATTGATTTTACTGGGTTAAGTGAATTGGGCCCAAAAAGGACCCAAAAATGAAATAAAAGCATGGCCCAAAATGGGTCAAATGACCCATTCTTGCCAAGACCTTCTAGAATACCATATTAATGACTAAGGATGGACTCAAGGTCTATAAAAGGGGCCAATTATCTGATTTTATCATGAGAAACACCCATGCCTTTTCTATCTTTTTCTAGAAATTTCCCAAGAACATCTTTTTGGCTTTCAAAACCCTAAGGCACTTCTTGGAGCAAGATCATCATCTTCCAAGCTTGGGTAAGTGAATATTATTGTACTTTAACATATTATAAGCATGAGAGAATATGTATATCATGTTGGTTATGGTTGAAAATGTTGGACATGACACTTTTTGGTTTTGTGAAAAAGATGTGAAATCCATGGGATTGTAACTTGAATTATGACTTGTGGTATTGATGAAAAAGTATGGTATGGATGAAATAACAACATGTATGGTGTTATTATTGTCCTAAACTTTTTATTTTCATATAAGTGTAAATTATGGGATTTTGGCCGATTTGTTGTTGTGAGGTGTATTGAAGTAAAGTGATGGCATAATTGTGATGTTGTGATGATGGAGAAGTGTAAAATATGAACTTGGTGTGGCATGCTATTGGTTATCATGTGTTGGTCAATGTATGGAATATTGTGGTATTATTGGTATAATGATTTCATAAGTGATATTGTCAAGGGGGAAATGACATGTTGGAGCTAAACATGTGACTTATTGTTATTGTATGCCATTATAAGGTAATTGGTGGTTAATGTTGGTTCGTTATGAACTTGTGTTGTAGAGTGAAAACATAAAGGAGGAGAGGGCCTATTGTACACGCGTCTAAAATTGTGTATTCGTATTAAGAAGACAAGGTATGTCAGGTTCCTTTTTCCATATCCTTCTACAACATGTTGTTCATATTGACATTGGACTTGTTTCAATTCCGAGAGGCTTGAAGTATATCAATTCAGGTTGACGTATATTGTTATTCATACGCATCCTATTCTTAGATGAATGATGATTATCTTTATACCAATCATTCATAAGTAGAAGTACCAATCTCATAAGAGTAATAAGAGAGGTGATGTGCAAGTTAGTAAAATTATGCCTCATAAGTGAAGATGTCAATCTCATGAGGAAAAAGGGGTGAAATGAGACGTGTATATAAGTGTGTGCTTAGCCTTATGATCTTTAAGGTGTCACTCTCATAACTAAATACAAGGTATAAGATTGTAAAAAGGTAATGGGCATGGTTGCTTTATGTTTCATGGAGTATGGATTACATTATAGAGGGTATAAGTTCAATATGGAATAGTCCCAATGTTATGCTTTGTTATCTATTATAGCCCACAAAAGGTGGAGGCCCGGTATCATGTACCTACTTACATAAGATCTCATAAGAATAGTAAAGGAGGTAAAGTGCGAGCTAATGTATCTATCCCTCATAAGTTAAGGTGTTAATCTCATGAAGCTTAGGAGTAAGGTAAAGCATAGTTGTGTGCTTCAATTAGTATCATGATCCTTAATGTGTTAATCTTTCATAAGTTGATATACCATTTTCTCCCACAATAGAGTGGATGTATATGACCCCACCATGAGAGTGGATGTATGTTACCCCATCATGAGAATGGATGTATGGCTCCCCACCATGAGAGTGGATGTATGATTCTCCCACCATGAAAGTAGATGTATGTTGTCCCACCATGAGAGTGGATGTATGATTTTCCCACCATGAGAGTGGATGTAGGATAAACCACCAATAGCGTGGAGGTACGTTGATAGAATAGATGCATGTTCTCCCACCATGAGAGTGGATGTATGTTCTCCCACCATGAGAGTGGATGTATGTTCTCCCACCATGAGAGTGGATGTATGTTACCCCACCATGAGAGTGGATGTACGTTACCCCACCATGAGAGTGGATGTATGTTGCCCCACCAATAGAGTGGATGTAGGTTAAAACCACCAATAGAGTGAATGTAGGTTAAAACCACCAATAGAGTGGATGTACGTTAAGAGAGTAGATGTATGTTATGTTGTTACCCCCACCACTAGAGTGGATGTATGTGGATGAAGTGTTATTCTGTTATAACCTACTAACCAAGTAGATGGAGAATAGCGGTAATGAATAGAGAAGCAAGAACGAATCTCTTGGGTATAGAAGAACCTATTAGAGGCAAGTCTCTTGAGTGAAGGTAAATTCCTTGAAGGACTATAATTATAAAAGATGTTACATAAAATGATCTTGATCCACATTGATTATTCTCTCATATTTTATTCTATTGGCATTCTCATGTATGATGCTATTTATTATGAGCCTTGCATACTCAGTACATTCTTCGTACTGACCCCCTCGGGGGACTTACCTTACATGTTGCAGGTGCAGGCATTAGTAGACCTCCTCAGTAGACTGTGGATCATTTGCAGAGTTTTGGTGAGCTCCAGTTGGTTCGGAGCCTCCTGAGTCATAGTTGTATATTTGTTTTGATATTGTAAATATTGTATAACGCGGGGACTTGTCCCGACTGTTAGTTGGTCTTGTAAATGCATCTGTTAGAGGCTTTTGTAGACATATGTGGGTATGTGGATATAAGAGATAAATGTTCGTTTTGACTTAATGGCCCCAACGGCCAAGTTTCATTAATATATATATATATATATATAGCATATGTTCCATGATCATGTCTTCCGCATAGGTGCATAAGGTTTAATGAGATCCATACGAGAATATGCATACGAAGGTTCATGAGCAAAGATTGGTTCTCTCGGGCCATATCGGCTTCGGGTGCCAATCACGTCCCGTTGGAAGTCGGGGCGTGACAAGTCTCGGGGCGTTATATAAGTATACTTTCACTTTCACACGCCCACAACTAGGTCGAGTTTAGTTCATTATTGTCATATCCTAATGCAATATTTTTCATACCACAGAAGCCAAAGAGAAAAGGGGCCCCTTTACATAGAATATTGGTAGTAAATTTGGGAATAAAATCCAAGCCATGGTTTGGGTTGTCTCTGCATCAATCTTGAACTTTTAGTCATAAATGAGGGGCCTCATCATGTAGTTTCCTCTATCTTTTGACTTTAAATAGTAAGCATTTTTGGACATAAAATTTACAAAATCCTCCATACTTGAACATCTTATTAATACATGCCTGTTGCAGAATAATCCTACTATGAAGTCACCTTTTATTCCACATCGCAATGGTATTATCTTCCGTAACTCATCCATCGATGGCCACCCATGTGAGAACTAGCCCACTACTGTATATTTCAGATTTACTATCTCACCCATTCTATCCACTTCCTCTTTTGTCTACCTTATCACCGGTGTTCCATTAATCATGATAACTTCTTTTATAGGGATGTCTATTTCATCTGTTGTGCTCTTATTTTTGCCTTGCCCACTTATTCTTAATTGCATCATTTGAGCAAAATTAGGTAAAATTAAATTTTTAGGATTTTCACTCTCGTTGGATTTGGTTATAAGAAGAGTGTGGTTGGGAGAAGTGGGAGGCTGAATATTGGTGGGGGTTTTGGGATGATAGAGGTTAGGGAAGTGTTCTGCCGATGTCAATGCAAATTGACCAACCTCTAGAGGGGGTTGGCCAGTGGCTGGAATGGCCATGTTACAGGGTAGTGAAAGCTAGGTTTAGGGTTTGGGTATGACTGAGAAGAGAGATATTATAGTATTTTTTTAATTTAGTCAACTTGTCAAGTAGGCAACACATTATTAGATTCTCTTCCTCAACCATAATCCCATCTGGATCTTGTATACTCTTTATCTGCATTCACTTTCTTTGTATTCAAGTTAAAGAAGATATATAGCTTGTAATATACAATATATAGCGATAGTTTAAAATAAGCTCATAATATACGACATATAGCGATACTTTTAAAATATCAACATTTGTAAAACTCTTTTTAATTTCGTAACAGAATCGTACAATTGGAGCACTATCCTATTTCAAGCTTAAAATCACACAATGTATCTATCAGTTATCTCTCTCACTAATTTCCACTGTCCATAATTTTCTCCTCTTCTCTTACTACATTGCGCATGATCTTGTTTTTTTCTTAAATTGTGGGTTGGCTTTTATAATTAAATAATGATTTTACGTAACTTTATGTTATGTATGTGTATCTAATAGTTTTCCTCTACTGATTCTGTAACAATCCTCACATGATTTTTTTTGTTTTTTGTATATTTTGATTATTTTACCATTTTTTATAGTTGGTTTATGGTATTTATGATTTGTAGGTATGGGTGGCATGATTTCTGAGGTTGTCGGGTGAGAATTATGCAATTTTTTATTTTGAAAGGTTTGAAATTTGGTATGGTTGACCAAAGTCCACATTCGGTGATTCGAGGTCGAAATGAAATTTTGACAATTTCATTAGTTCCGAAATGTGGTTTTTGGGTTAGTAAGATCTTTCGTTTAGGTCCCAAAGTATTCGAATAGATTTTGAGTATTCGGCTGGAAAGTTGAATGTTTAAGGTCAAGGTTTGACTTCAATCAACGTTTGGTCAATAAGACCTATATTCGGTGTTTGGATGATTTGATTGAGTCCTGAGTGTCGTTTTTAGTCTATTAGCATATTTGATTTGTATTCATGAAATTCTTAATGAATTTCGAGGGTCCATTCGATAAAGTTTTGGTATTTCTTGTTGTTAGTGCAACATGTTGTTAGTGCAACAGTTCTAGTGCAACATAATTTTACCCTTCGCGTTCGCGATCGCCCCGTCATGTTCACGAAGAGTAGTGGTATGTAGCATCATGACCGCGGGGGGTGATCGCAATCACAAAGGATTAAGGGTCCGGGTCTAGGTCAAGGTAATTTTGTTCATCGTATTCGCGAAGTGGGGGCCACGATCACAGCGGGTCGGCTGAGTTTGCCTCGTGATTACGAGGGACCCATTACGACTGGGATGAAAAAATTGACCTGGACAAAATTAAACCCCATTTTTGAACTAAAACCCTATAACTTGGTTTTTAAGCTTGGGAACACATTTTTGGCAGATTTAAAAGGTGATTTTCAAGGATTCGATATGATTCTTACACAATATTTACACATTCCCCAATTATTTATTTATGATTCCATCTTCAAATCTTGATACTTAAATCGGGAAATTTGGAGATTTTGGAGCTAAAGTTAATAAATTATATTTTTATGATTTAAGGGTCAATTTTTTGACTTCATTTTTTATGAACTTCATATTCGAGTTTCTTAAGTTATGGGTAACATGATTTTCAAATAAAATTTTAATTTTTCCCTTGTGGACTTGGGGTTGACTTTTGGATTGACTTTTTGAACCCAGAATTTACGTATAGCAATTTGGGTGTCTATGATTTTGTTTTCTTATGTAGAATACATATTTCATCATATTGGACTTGTTTGGAGGCTCTACTGAAGGGTAAAGAGTAGATTTGACTTTTTGAGCTTCCTTTTAAGGTAAATTGAGACTTTTATGACTCTTTTTTGAAGTGTTTATGTTCTAAACAATTGTAAAAGGGAGTAACTAGATATGAGGGTCCTGTATCGGTGAGATGATAAGCATTTATATGCATACTGGTGTTATTTGAGAGGTAAAAGTATTGAATTGACTTGACTGGATTGGTTCATTGAAAACTACGATACGTAACTTGATATAAGTACAGTCGAATATTGATTATCTCATTGATTATGACTTGTATATATATTGGGAGCATAGTAAATGAATAATCTCTTTGTTGTTTGATGACATGATTCACCTGATAGGCAAGACATGAGGCATTCATAGTTTTATTTGTTGTGATATCTATTCTTATGTCTTTGAGATATTTTATTATATTTCATATGGGTTCACATGCATATTATTTATTGAATCATGTGGTTCTTTTCCGATGGCCTATGGGCAGGAACCAAAGGTTTTAAGATACAGTTGAGGCACAATGCCTTCTTTTGTATTACGTTCGAAGTTCTAAGAGACAGGATCCATAGGGTTATATGGACCTCGTGAGTCCCCTACGGGTTCCAACTAACTATACAGGCAACGAGTGTATATAGGTTTTCTAGCCATGTACATACATATGCATTATTATGCATACATCTCATTATTTTTATTGGCTTGACTTGTACTGATATTTGATATGAAAAAGGTAAGTAAGTGGACTACTTCCTAATTCTGATTTGGGGGATTATGAGGATCATCTGACTAAGTTACTTCCTTGTTGTTGTTACTATTGACTATTAGACTAGGTGTGGCTTTCCTAATTAATAGGTATGTGTGGATAGTAACAAATAGTGGTATGTGGGTGGTTTTCGTCGTTGCTTTGAATTAGGGTCAGTCAATGATGTTGTTGAGTACATACGTATTAGTACTTACACTTGTTTATTTTCTACACCTTACGTGTAGGTAACGATCTGGTTTTCTCTAGGCACTGGCCCAGTACCTGTACTTGAGTCTATCATTCTTGGGATCTAGAGGTAGTTGTTAGACTCATCTGTTGACCAATGGATCCCCTCTATCATTTATTTCCTGTCTCATTTTCTTTTCTTTGAGACTATTTTCATTTTAAGAAGTATTGTATTTTTGTAGAGTCTTATAGTAGTGATACTGGATTTTGGGAGAGTTTTATGTTCATTTATGTTTGTCTGACATTTATGGAAGAATTTCTTGTTAATAATCTGGTTTCTAAAGGCTTAAATTTCATATGGTAATTCTAATATCGTATTGATGTGGTTTTGGTTGGCTTACCTATCACGGTGGTTAGAAAGGTGTCATCACGATTTTGAATTGATCATGACAAGTTGGTATCAGAGCACTAGGTTCATTGGTCTCACAAGTACAAGTAAAGTCTAGTAGAGTCTTGCGGATTGGTGCGGAGACATCCGTTATCTATCTCTAAGAGGATACAGGACTTTAAGAAAATTTCCTTCTTTCTTTCTTATCATGCAAATTTGATTTCATTAGTTACTGAGATTCTTCATTTCATTGTCTCATAGATGGTGAGGACGCATGTGACAATGGAGAAAAAGTAGGAGACTATCCCAACACTCATGCCTGCTGCCTATACCGGACACGCGAATGCAATAAAGGACGTGGTAGGGGACGAGGCTGAGTCTAGGCTAGAGGTAGAGAACAGGCAGTTGCTCATGTCCAAGTTAGAGGAGAGTCTCCTAAATTTGAGTTTGATGTTGAGGACAATCAGGTTCCAGTTGAGCAGGTAGACCCAATTTAGGCTCCACCTAGGTTTACAAACTTGTGACAAAATCTATATTTATCGCCTCCCACTTCCACAATGGAATAGCTATCTTCTGAGTCAGCCCACTTGGATTCTGGTGCTCTACCTTCACCTTCTGAAAATTTAGGAACTGTGCCACGAACTCAGCGATGTCCCTCTTTATTCCCGGTCGCCAATAAATCTCCTTAATATCATGATAAATTTTTGTAGATCTTGGGTGAATAGAGTAGCAAGATGGTGTGCCTCTTTCATAATCTACTAGCAAAGCCCTACAATATCCAAAACTCACAACTAGCCTATATATCTGAGGACTCCGTCTCCTGCTATATCAAATTCTATAGACTCTCGCTGTTGAGCTTTGCCTCTAAGTTAGTATCCTCATGCTGTCGAGTCTTCACCTCCACAACTAGAGATGATACGGTTATGTCCTGAATTGTGGCCTGATCTAAGGCATATTTATATGCCCTATTGTCATCTTCGACCCATGTTTACCTTAGTTTTAAGAGCAATAAGTGTGTATTTAGTATAGTTTTGATGGAATATTTGATATTGTGCTAATAAATGTGATTAGGCCTTTGTAGGAGGAATTGGTGATAAATTGGAGCATTTTTGGAGGTGGAAATTAAGGCTTGGAGGAGCTATGAGTAAAGGATCTTGAAGATAAGAGACAAGCCAAAGATTTGGACTTGAAGAATCCACCCGAATCCACGAAGAAAGGTCAAAAAAATGATGAAAATCGGAATTTTTGGGTCTGGCGTGCCGGGCTGCTTTGGAACAATATTTTGTTTGTATAGACAGAAGATGGGCGCGATTTGGGGCGTGCCGGGCCACTTTTTGCCAAATGTCTTCTCCAACCACTAGTCTATAAATAGGGCTCTTGGGTTATTGTATCATTATTCCATCTTGGTAGGACTACTCTTGGGAGATTTTGGCATCCAAATTAGGGTTAATTCTTCTTCCTTTTTATTTTTATTTCTTTTTTATAATTTTTTATCAATTTATGTGAAATTAAGCCATGAGTGGCTAAAATCGCTTATTCTTGGGGTTGAGGTGATGAACATGAATCTCGTGAATTGAATATTATTAGTTTTTGCTGAAGTTTATCAATTTATTGGTTATTATTATATTCTTGTTTTTACTATTTTAATGCTTAATTACCATTGAAATAAATCTATTGTCTTGAGGGGAGCTCGAGAGAGAAACTGAGAGATAGAACGTGGAATATAAGGAGCGTGATCTTTACTCAAGTAAGGCATTCCAAGAGATTGATATGCGGTTAGGATCGAGAGGTACCTAATTCGCCGTGCTTGTTCAAATACGGGAAGATAACTTAAAGGCGTTAGAATTGGTTAAATCTATCCCAGCTCAACGATGTAGTTAGGTTTTCAATTTCTAATAGAAGGTTATAGTTTGGAGACGAATATAATCATATTATCAGCCTCGTGATCAATAACCACGATAGACAGCTCAATTTGCTTAAACCATTAATATTCATGTGCTCGAGATGACGTTCGGGATGCCTTGACCCTGGGAATTCAACTTGCCATTGTTTATACCCCAAGTTAATCATGTTAGTTTAGTTCATAGTTATTTTATACTTTATAACCATCATATCTCTATATTCTACTGCTTAAATAAATAATCAAGAACTAGTTTAGTCTAGTGAATAGTTAAACGACAAGTCCCTGTGGGTTTGACATTCGGCTCGAAAGGGCCACTGTATTACTTGAACGATCACGTGCACTTATGTGTATAGCTGGTTCGCAACAAGTTTTTGGTGTCGTTGCTGGGGACTTCGATTTTAATTGTTTATCTAGATTGGACTTTTTCTTTTTATTTGTTTAAGTTGTATATAATTTATTTTTGTATAAAGTTTTGTTTTACTTTTCTACCACTCTTGTTGATATGTCAGCCTAGGATAGATGGTCATTGAATGATGACAATTCATGTTGTTTTTGTGGAGGACCATACTTAGATGGAAATTGTCATGATGTTCAAGAGAGAGGGTTGATCGCACCTGCCCAATCTTTTGAATTGAATAGATGTCAGATATGTGGTGGTCAGGATAGCCGTTGGAGTGACTGTCCAAACTATTATTCCCCTCCCCTGAACCCCTATTATGATCAGTCTGTTGTTTGTGATGTTGGCAGAGCTAATGGAGCTAATGAGGCAGAACATGAAGCTCACTTTATGGATATGCTGAAGGGAGTAAAGGAGCTGCAGACACAACAAAGGGAAGACATGCAGAGAGAGAGGGAAGCCATAGAGGATATACAGTCCCAAGTCACAAAGTTACAGGCTAGGGCTGAAACTTGTGTTGATCAGCAAGTTACAGTCTTATCCAACACTCAAGAGGAACCCCGAATTGATGAAGAAAGGGAGGCACTAGTAGAAGAAAGTTGTGATGAAGAAGATGTAGTGAGCCAGGAATGGCTAATGGATCAAGCACAACAATTATAAATTCATGAGTGTCTCCGGGATGTTATCACAACCATGGCAACCCAATTAAAAGGGGGGAGAGATGAGCTTATTTTAGAGATAGCTCAATTTGTCTTAGATATCCGTGACTTGAATGTTCAGTTGATGAAAAAGATTGAGATGTCTGATGTCCAATCACCAATAGTTGCGGAGACTAGCCATTCTGTGGAGAAAGAAGAAGAATATCAACAATTCGACTATCATTCTTTGATTGAGGCTGATGTTGAGAGGGAGTATAAATGTGAGCATGTTGCAGCGAGTGCAAGTGGAAAAGTGGGACGTATTGGATCTCATTTAAAGCATTTTTCTACATTATGTTTAGATGATGACATGTATTTTGAGTCATCTGAACTAGTGGAGGATTGTGTAGATGAGAAACAAGAATCCTACATTCTTAAATTTGCACCAGGAAAGCAACAAAACAACATGCCTCACCTCAGGGCTAAGATATTTAACATGCACCATCCATCACTTGGTACCTTCATATGTGCACCATCACCCTATGAGCAAAGCAAAAAGATGGATGCGATGTTGGGGGTGAAATTTATATCCTCAAGATGGAGGAAAAAGTTGATGGGTCGTGCCGCGATGTTAAATTAGGCGCTTGTGGGAGGCACCCCAACATTTAGTATGTAGTTTATTTATTTTTTATTTTTATTATTTTTAGTGTCGCCTTTGTTTTTGTTTTTTGTTTCTTTTGTTTTGCAGATTAGGGGAAGTTTGAGTACCCAAAATCTAAGCTAAGGAGCATTGCAAAAACTAAGTGAGGGATCCTTCGAACCTCTTTGATGGATAAGATGCTACTAGCTAGGCCTAGAGGCTTCAGGGAGTATTTCTCTTTCTTTATTCTTTGAGTTATACTTTGGGGACAAAGTATGATTTTAAGTTTGGGGTGGGAAATCTTCCGATTTGGTTAGGGTGGAGTGTGCTATAGGAGTCTTTTGATTATTTGTTTTTTGCTTATGTTGCCAAAAATGTGAAAAATACAAAAAGATTTTCTTTTAGTAATTTTTAGTTTTATTTAGGAGCACACTTCATCCAACCCTCGATTTTTCTTTTCGGTTCTTTTCGGAGGGGAAACCCTTTGAACCCAGTATCCTTTTTATTTTTAGGAGTAATTTTAAAATTTTAGAGATGCTCTAATTAGATGCTACGCATGATTGCATGATGCAAGTTGGTTTTGAATGTTGAAGCATTTGTAGTGAATTGAATGACTATTGTCGAGACACGTAGGCTCATTTGTTTGACTCTTTTGTGATGTTGGCTTAATGTTGAATTCTTGCTATTGCTTGGCTGAGATTCTATAGGGATCCTTCTTGATTTAGGCATGTTCCATGTGTGAGTGAGGTTTTTGTGATATTCCATGTGGTGCATATTGATGTCTAGAACTTGCCCGGTGTGTTTGCAAAGCGAAATAAAGGGTGTTGAGTTTAGGAGATGATATAGGCATTTCTTTGATAGCCATGTTTTATACCTACTTTATCTACCCTTTTTGCATGATCTTAGTTAGCCCTATTGAGCCTTTAGCCTATTCTTTGGTAGCCTTATATATAGCTTAATCCTTTTCTTTCAATTAACTGTAATTTGATCCAAAACTCCTAAGCGCTTTAGGTGAGAAATTAAGATGTTAAGGAGTGTAAAAATTGAAGAAGGAAAAAGTGAAGTTGAAGCCCCAAGTAAATAGCTTTTGGTGTGTAAAAAAGTTTATGTGTTTTTGGTAGGGAGTAATGTAATGAAAAGAAAAAAATTGACAAAAGAAGTGAATCATGTGTTGATAGCAAGTACTCCTTGTATAATATGTGTAAGCTAGCTTAAAGAGATGGGGAAAAACAAAAGAGAGTTGAAAAGACAAAAGTGGTGTAAAATAGGTTTGTTGGAGGTGATCTTAATGTAAATTGTAGTGTATTAAAGCGCTTAGGGAAGATAGTCACTATTCTTGACCAAATAGTTCCTACCCGTCCCTTAGCCTACATTATAACCCTTAAAGTCCTTCTTGATCTTGAGCTTTGACATTCTGACACTAGTGGAGTACTACACTAAGGGAAAGCTTATGGTTCATCTTATGTGACATGTGAATTCTTTGTGAGAGTGAGCGGAATTTTATTCTTACACCCATTATTGTGATAAATTGCATATCTGTGAGTGAATGTGGGTGACTCTCTTGTGGTGAGGGCACATGTTTGATGATAGATAGGTGACTTATATGATCACTTTGTTGAGGAATGTGCATGAGTTGGCAAACTTGGTAGAGTCAATTCTTGAGGCTAGGAAGTTTGGAGGTAGTATTCATGTGTTTCAAGTTGTAATATAACATGCCGAATGTAGAGCTTGCTATTCATGTGGTTGTTGTAGTGCAATCTTGAGTGTCTTAGTTGTAGTAGTAATTATAGAGTCACCTTGAGTTGATTGTGGTTGTTGTTCGAGGACGAACAAAGGTTTAAGGGTGTGGTGGTGATCTAAGGCGTATTTATATACCCTATTGCCGTCTTCGACCCATGTTTACCTTAGTTTTGAGAGCAATAAGTGTGTATTTAGTATAGTTTTGATGGAATATTTGATATTGTGCTAATAAATGTGATTAGGCCCTTGTAGGAGGAATTTGTGATAAATTAGAGAATTTTTGGAGTGGAAATTAAGGCTTGGAGGAGCTATGAGCAAAGGATCTTGAAGATAAGAGACAAGCCAAAGATTTGGACTTGAAGAATCCACCCAAATCCACGAAGAAAGGTCAAAAACATGATGAAAATCGGAATTTTTGGGTCTGGCGCCCCAACTGGCATGTCGGGCCGCTTTTTGCCAAATTTCTTTTTCAACCACCAGTCTATAAATAGGGCTCTTGGGTTATTGTATCATTATTCCATCTTGGTAGGACTACTCTTGGGCAATTTTGACATCCAAATTAGGGTTAATTCTTCTTCCTTTTTATTTTTATTTCTTTTTTATAATTTTTTATCAATTTATGTGAAATTAAGCCATGAGTGGCTAAAATCGCTTATTCTTGGGGTTGAGGCGATGAACATGAATCTCGTGAGTTGAATATTATTGGTTTTTGCTGAAGTTTATCAATTTATTGGTTATTATTATATTCTTGTTTTTACTATTTTAATGCTTAATTACCATTGAAATAAATCTATTGTCTTGAGGGGAGCTCGAGAGAGAAACTAAGAGATAGAATGTGGAATATAAGGAGCGTGATCTTTACTCAAGTAAGGCATTCCAAGAGATTGATATGCGGTTAGGACCGAGAGGTACCTATTTACAGCGCTTGTTAAAATACGGGAAGATAACTTAAAGGCGTTAGAATTGGTTAAATCTATCCCCGCTCAACGATGTAGTTAGGTTTTCAATTTCTAATAGAAGGTTATAGTTTGGAGACGAATATAATCATATTATCAGCCTCGTGATCAATAACCACGATAGATAGCTCAATTTGCTTAAACCATTAATATTCATGTGCTCGAGATGACGTTCGGGATGCCTTGACCCTGGGAATTCAACTTGCCATTGTTTATGTCCCAAGTTAATCATGTTAGTTTAGTTCATAGTCATTTTATACTTTATAACCATCATATCTCTATATTCTACTGCTTAAATAAATAATCAAGAACTAGTTTAGTCTAGTGAATAGTTAAATAACAAGTCCCTGTGGGTTCGACATTCGGCTCGAAAGGGCCACTGTATTACTTGAACGATCACGTGCACTTGCGTGTATAGCTGGGTCGCAACATGGCCCCATCATCATCGGAGTCTAACAATCTAACCCCTAAAATGGCTAGCTGATGGAGCTCTCGAACTATCACCCGTTTCTCAGATCCCGAATATGATAGACTGCCCATAGACTTATGACTAAGATATCCACATCATAGTGTTTCACAAATTCAAGTTAGCTGTGTTGTCACAAGTTCAACTCTTTCTGTATAAAAATATACTAGAGGCTCTTATGATCTGTATTAATATCAATATGAATGCCATACAAGTAATACCTCCAAATCTTCAGGGCTAGTTAAGAGAAACCAGCTCTAAATTATGGTTTAGGTAGTTCTTCTCATGCTTCTTTAACTGTCTAGAGCATAAGCAATTAACATACTATGTTGTATCAAAACATAATCTAGCCTAACGCCTGAAGCGTTGTAATAAACTGCTTTCCCTCTGGACCTTCTAGTAAGGTCAAAACTGGTGATGAAGTCAATCTGTCTTTTATCTCTTGGAAACTCCACTCGCATGCTACAGTCCATTTAAATTTAACTACTTTTTGAGTTAGCTTCGTCAAGGGTGCTGAAAGTGAAGAGAACCCTTCCATGAACCTTTTGTAACACCCTACTAACCCCAGAAAGCTATCAACTTTTGTCGGGATAATGGGACTAGGCCAAGTCTTAATGGCCTCAGTCTTCTATAAATCAACCTGAATACCAACATCTGATAAAATAAGGCCCAAGAAGGCCGCAGAACTCACACTTCAAGAGCTTAGCATTCAACCTCTGATCTCGAAGTACCCAAAATACTACTCGGAGATGAACTCTATGCTTGGCCTCTGATCATTAATAAGAATATCATCAATAAAAACAATCGTAAACAAGTCTAAGAATGACCTGAATATGCTATTCATCAATTCCATAAATACTGCTGGGGAATTCTCCAACCCAAAAGACATCACAGGAAACTCAAAATGACCATATGTGGTTCTAAAGGTTGTCTTTGGAATATCACTCTCCCGAGCCCGTACCTGATGGTACCCTGAATGTAAATCAATCTTTGAGAAACATCAGTCACCCTATAACTGGTCAAATAAGTCATCAATCCTAGGCAGTGAATATTTATTCTTTTATAGTCACCTTATTCAGCTGTCAGTAGTTTATACACATTTACAATAAGTTATCTTTATTTCATACAAACAACACCTGTGCACCCCTAGTGATGCACTAGGCCTGATGAAGCCCTTATCTACTAAATCTTTCAGCTAATCCTTTAATTCCTTCAATTTTATTAGTACCATTCTATACGGGGGAATCAATATCGGTTGTACATCTATTAATGTATCGATAGAAAATTTAGTCTCCTGTTCTAGAGGAATACCAGGGAGCTCATGTGGAAAGACATCTAGAAACACATTAACCACTGGAATAGACTGTAAGGTTCAACATCGATAACACGTTAAGGTCGTCATTACAACCAGCCCACTTTAACTTAACAAACGACACTGTAATCTCTACCAAACCAACATCTAATAAAAACAACAAGAAGCTATCAACATCTTACAAGAGCGGCAAGCTCCCGAGGTAATATAACAAGGTGTACTTCATGTTGTTCAATTCGACAACCATTGTTTTAAGCGACTCTGATAAGAAGCACACTAACCCCCGAGCCCTCCAACACCAACCTTAACACCATCAATATACAATAATAGCAACCCAACTCAATAAGACAAAGGGGCTTTTCAGAGCCACGGTAATCAAAACACTGCTTCAAGGCTAAAAAATCTATAAAACGATAATAAAATGTAGAATTACGAAGAAGGTCGTACGAGGAATATTAATTCGACAAAAAGCTTTGAAGTCCCAAGCTAAACATGTTGTTAGAAGAACCCACCACCGCTACTATGTAATAACTTCGCCAAAGCACAACTACAACATGTTCTCGATGTTACCAATGATATTCAAACTTGGAACTAGCTAAAAATCAATAAATATAAGGTGAAATCATACCTTAGAAATTCCAAAACCCTAGATGACGCCCCTAAGTTCTCTTTAGAAGCCCAATTTTCTATTTTAGAATGAAAAAAACAAGTGAAAGCACACTTTTATAGCAATTTTGACCTGATTAGGTTTGCTGACTCGGTTCTATTCAGACTGTCCGTGGTAAAATGGTCATAACTTCTTACTCCGATGACATATGGATGAATAGTTTTGTGAGTTGAAAACTAGACTCGTGGATCTTTGATTTGGTAGGTCGTGTGTCATGTCCCGAATCCCATTCGGGACGGACTGGCACCCGAAGCCGTTGAGGCCCGAGAGAACCAATCTTTGCTCATGTACCTTCATATGCATGTCTCTATATGAACATCATTCTATCTCATGTAACTACAAAATACCAATGGCGAAAGTCAAGGATAACATATGCCATATTTGGTCATTAGGGCCATCAAGTCAAAATGGACATTCATCTTCCCACATACGTCTACAAAGCCTCTACAAATACATGTACATAACCAACCTACAGTCGGGACAAGTCCCCGCTTTATACAACATTTACTATGACAAACCAAAACCAATATACACATGTGACTCGGAAAGCCTCGAACCAACTGGAGCTCACCAATGATCGGCAACTGATCCGCAACCTACTGTGGAGGTCTATGAGTACCTGTGCCTGCATCAAGTAAGGTAAGTCCCCCAAGGGGGTCAGTACGAAGAATGTACTGAGTATGTAAGGCCATAAGAAACTGTATGCTACATAAGTACTTTAATGGAATCCAATAAGTGAGAAATCAATATGGATAAACCTTCATTCTGTATATGTGGAACCATGTACATTGCTTTCATTTCTCTCATTTTCGATCATTCATTCATGTCATTATCATTCATGTAATATCATTCATATATACTTTCATTCAAGTGATATACTTCCTTTGCTTTTGCGTTCATCATCATTATTAGTCATCCACCTTATAGGTGGGTCATAATATAACATTCATCCACCTTATCGACGGGCTATAGTATATAACATTGATCCACCTTATCGTCGGGCTATAATATATAACATTCATCCACCTTATTGGCGGGCTATAATATATCACATTCATCCACCTTATTGGCGGTCTATAACATAATACTATATCGTATCAACAATCATCCATCTTATATATATATATATATATATATATATATCTTCCTTCATTCCTTTACTTGTGAGAGATTGATACCTTTAGTTGTGTAAGACTGATGCATTTACTTGTGAGAACATTATTGGAAGCTTTGGAACAATAATTAACGAATAAAAGACATGTGAATGAGCATTATTGGAACTTTGGAACCTTAGTCAATGAATGTGAGACATGTGAATCACAATTGGTCATGTGAGTAACACTATATGACAACCTGAAATGAGATACCTTAGACATTTCGGAATGGAACAAGTACCATGTCAATGTGAACAATATATGCTGCAGAAGGATACGAAAAGAGTAACCTTACATACCTTATCTTCCCAATATGAATACACAGTCCTATATGTGAATACAATAGTCCAGCTCTTTCCTTACGTGTTACTCTACAACACAAGTACATAACGGAGCTTACGTTAACAACCAACTGCCTTACAAGTGCCTAAGACGACAATGAGTTACATGATTGCCCTATAACCTCATTTCACCCTTTACAATACCATTCATGGCAATATCATACCAACAATACCATAACATTTCATACATTGACCAAGCCATCATAAACCAATAGCATTTCACACCCAAAGTTATACTTTACACTTCCCCTTCAACACTACGTTACCTTTTCTCCGTCAAGTCACTCAACAGCTTTCATAACAACACATTAACAACAATCCATAATTTATACCATTCAAAATACCTCCGGTATACTCCTTTAAAGTCATTCAAAAGGTACCATAATTTGATAATTGCATCCATAAAGGGTATAGGGGCTCTAGGGGGTCAAAGAGACACAAAAACATGTAAAACGGGGCTCTGGCTGACCTGCGAAGCCACCTGCGCCCGAAAGTGGTTGAGGTGCGTCCACAGGTGCCTCTTGGTAGTGTCCAGAGCCTCCTGCACCCGCAGGTGCCCCATCCGCGAAGGCGGATGCCAGTTTCAGCCTCCAGGGGTCATTTTCGGGTCCTTTTTTGCAATGAATGGTTCATGATCATAATTAATCTTCTCTTAACATATTTTAGATCATCTTAGATGCCAAATAACAGCCATGGTTTCACAACACACATAAACATCACCAAAACGACATTTTTCTTTCAATACGCCACCGGTTTCATATACAATTTCACAACGACAATTCCAAATGTTACACACAAAAAGAAATCAAGTTAAGGACATAACCATATATTACATGTTTATATTTAACCCATAAAATTCACTTCCTTCAAGACCACAAGTCTCCTTCCAAGCTACAAGGCAAAACCCTTTACCGATAAGCAAACATAGACTGTTTCACACATAGTGAACTTCTCACCACTTTTTCAACATAAGCAACATGATTTATACACCATCTTAAGCATATAATATATTAAACCACAAGAATAAACACTAACCCAAGCTTGCAAAGTGATGATCTTGTCCCAGAAGATGGTTGCCTTAGGGTTTGTGAGATGAGAGAAGGTTGTGAAAAAGTCTAGAAATGAGACATGTGTGTTTTGTTGATTAAAATCTGAATTTTGTTGCCTTTTATAGTCCCTCAAAGTCATCCTTAGCCACTCTTGGTCAAAGATGACATGCTTACTTGATCCATTTTATGAATGGGTCATTTTTTCCATTTTTGGGCCATGTCTTGTGTGTAATTTTGGGCCTCAATTGAGCCCAATGGCACAAGACTAATCTAGCCCACCAAATTTAAAGTATAATACCCCAACAATCTCATGTTTAAATAATTCCATGAATATTACGGTAATCAAATAGGTTCAGAAATGTGTGGGGTGTTACATCGTGGGCCATCTAAATCTTTATTATTGGGAGAAATGCTCCTTCCAAGCCAGTCCATCAACAAGATTACATAATAACTTTTTTATTATAAACCTGTCAACTAGGATTTTTGTTTCAAAGCTTCCTTCAGCCTCTAACATTAGTCTAAAAATTTCAAGTTACTTAGTAGGCGTTTGGCCATGAAAATAAAATATTTTGGAGTTGGAATTGGAGTTGGAGTTGTGTTTGGCCATGAAAATAAATAGTGTTCTTTTTGACTTTTTGTGAGAGAAGTAAAAGTAAAAAAAGTGAAAACAAGAAAAAGTTGTTTTCACTTTTCCAGAAATTTATTTCACTTTAGTGAAATACATTTCATGGCCAAACACCTCTACATTTCACTTTTTTCACTAAAGTAAAATTTATTTCCGGAAAAAAGTGAAAAAAATCCATGGCCAAACGGGCCCTTAATAGACATCTCTTGATATAATCGTCTATTTAAAAGTATTCTCCCGACATCTCATCGGCGATTGACTTGAAACGTGATAAATCTACTCGTCAACCGTAAACTTATTATTTTAAATGTTATGAAATTATGGAGTGTTACATACGAATATTGTCTTTATTTTCTATACAAATACAGTGTTTTCTCTTTCAATTAATTAAAAATTGACTTGTTGTATACAACTGATTTTTTTATACAGCCATTGTTTTTATGACATATTTTTTTTCACATATAAAAATATAGTATCAATGAAATTTGATCGATTAGATCTGTTGATTTCAAAATTTATAAACAGTAATCATCCAACACTATCTTTATTTATTTCATATAATGAATATATACAAAAATTCAAACTACTTGTACCAAAAATCATTCATAGAACATATCATTTCATAGATTATATAAAATAAAAATTCAATTACTCCCTACCTGAATGATAATTAAAAGTACACCTATTATGACCAACACATCCACATGTATTTTTACTTTTCAGTAGGTTTCAATGAATGACTTGTCGCTTTCCTTTTTCAGTTTTTCGGATGATCTTTTGTAGATAGGTGGCAAAATTACTTCTTTCGAGATATATGTAGGTATATTTCAATCCCTTTCATCATACAGTAGCACACAAGAATCTCGTATGTTTTTATCAAGGTCACTTACTTGTATAAGTCCGAGTAATTTGATCATTCCATAAAATTTTTACTCTTCAACACAGCCCATGCATGTGAATATGGTATCTCTTCTAGTTAGAATTTTTATTATTGCACATTTTTTAAGATAAATAATAAAATATCTACCATCATCGAATATTGTGTATAAATAATTTTCTGAAGATCTCACCTATATAATAGTCATTCGAAAAATTAGATACACAATACATAAGTGACATACAAAATGTCACGCCCCAAATCCCATTGAGGCGGACTGACACCCGAAGCCGATAAGACCCGAGAGAACCAATCTTTGCTCATGTCCATTCATATGCATACCATAAGAAACATCACCATCACGTAAGGAAATAAAATGCTAATAGCGAAAATTATGGAACATATGATACATACATATGTGAAACTTGGCCGTCAGGGCCGTCAAGTCAAAATGGACCTACATCTATTACATTCATATACCCACATACGTCTACAAAGCCTCTAACAGATACATTTACAAGATCAACTGAAAGTCGAGACAAGTCCCCGCTTTACACAACATGTACAATACCAAAACACATGTACAACTGTGACTCGAAAAGCCCCGAACCAACTGGAGCTCACCAAAGATCCGTAAATAACTGGCAACCTAATGTGGAGGTCTACTGGCACCTGCGCTTGCAGCAAGTAAGGTAAGCCCCCCAAGGGAGGTCAGTACGAAGCATGTACTGAGTATGTAAGGTCATATGAAACTGTATGAAACATATATACGTCAATGAACTCAAATACAAATGAATAACCAATATGGATAAGTTAACATTCTATATGTTGGGAACCATGTATATTGCTTTCATTACTTTCTTTGCTTCTTTACTTCCATGCTTATTCATCATCACTTGTGTCACAATGTACCCGGGCCCCGACTGATCAGTGGGTCTTGACATAACATAACGTTATGTTGGGATCGGCTCGAGCTAGGCTTATGCCTCTAGAGCTACCACCCATAAATCAATACATCAGGCTCGGCTCGAGCTAGGTTATTACCTCTAGAGCTGCCACGCATAAACCAACGTATCAGGTTCGGCTCGAGCTAGGTTCTTACCTCTAGAGCTACCCCCTGTCAGGCTCGGTCTGAGCTAGCCGTATGCCTCTAGGACTACCCCCTGATCCAATAATCTCGGGATCGGCTAGAGCTAGGCTTTCGCCCCCAAAGCTACCACCCATACTCAATCATCAACCATATATGCATTACTTCATCTTTTACTTTTGAGATTGATACAATGATCGTCATAACATTATTGGAAACATTGCATTATTGGAACCATGGGATCTTTGGAACACTAGTCAATGCATATGAGACATGTGAATCACAATTGATCAATGCATAAGGAACATGTGATGATCAATAATTGATACCCGGAAATAGGATACCTTAGAACATGTCAGAATGGAACAAGTACAATGTCAATGTGAATACTATGTGCTGCAGAAGGATACAGATAAAGTAACCTTACATACCTTCACTTCTAAGTATGAATACACAAGCCTATTTATGAATACAATAGTCCATATCCTTCCTTACGTTTCACTCTACAATACAAGTACATAACGGAACTTACGTTAACCACAAGCTACATTCCAAGTGCATAAGACGACAATGAGTTACATGACTGCTATATAACGTCATTTCACCCTTTACAATACTATTTACTGCATTACCATACCAATAACACCACAACATGCCACACATCAACCAAGACATCATAAACCAATAGTATTTCACACCAAGTTTATACTTTACACTTCCTCATTAACACCACGTCGCACTTACTCCATCAAGTCGTCTCCATAGCTTCCGTAATAATACATTAAAGACAATCCATAATTGATACAATTCAAAATACCTCCGGGACACTCCTTTAAAGTCATTTAAAAGGTACCATAAATTGATAATTGCATCCATAAAGGGTATAGGGGTTTCGGGGGGTCAAAGAGATGCAAAAACATGCGAAACGGGGTTCTGGGCTGACCTGCGAAGCCACCTGCGCCCGCAGGTGGTTAAGGTGCATCCGCAGGTTCCCCTTGGCAGTTTCCAGGGTCACCTGCGTTGGTAACTGCTCCCGCAGGTGCCCCACCCGTGAGGGCGGATGCCCGTTTCAGCCTCCGGGGGTCATTTTAGGGTCCTTTTTCGCAATGAATGGTCCATGATCATAAATAAACTTCTCTTAACATATTTTAGATCATCTTATATGGCAACGAACAGCCATGGTTTCACAACGCACATGAACATCATCAAAATTATATTTTTTTCTTCAATACACCACCAAATCCACGCACAATTTTGCAATAACAATTCCAAACATTATGTACAAGGATAAAACAAGTTAAGGCTATAATCACATCTCACATGTCAATATTGAATCCATCAAGTTCACTTCCTTCAAGACCACAAGTCCATTTTCAAGTTTACAAGGCAAAACCCTTTTCTGATTGCAAAAATAGACAGTTTTACACATAGTAAACTGTTCAACACTTTGCCAACATAACCAACATGAATTATACATCATCTTAAGCATATCATATATTAAACCATGAGAATAAATACTTACCAAAGCTTGCAAAGAGTGATCTTGTCCAAAAGGATGAAGGCTTAGGGTTTATAAGATGAGAGAATATGGTGGAAATATCTAGACTTTGGCATGTGTGATTTTGTGTTTAAAATCTGATTTGTGCCCCTTATATAGTCCCTTTTTAGTCATCCTTAGCCACACACTTGGGTATAATTAATATGTTTACTTGGTCAACAATTGAATGGATCATTTGCCCCATTTGGGCCATGTCTCTTACTTAATATTTGGGCCCAATAGCTTTGCCCAATAAAACTAACACATAGTCCACCAACTTTCTCATGTTTAAATAATTCCATGCACGTTACGGTAATTAAATAGGTTCGAAAACATACGGGGTGTTACACAAAATATAGTGTATCCTGCATTTTTGACTTTATTAGATGTAGTGTATCAAAAACACTTTGATAATGATATACAACATAATTGATTGTATCAATATATAAACTGAAAACATAATTGATTGTATCAATATATAAACTGAAAACTTAATTATACAATCCAATAATAAATACATAAAGTCGCATGAAAATATTTTCTCTCATTGATTATTAGGATTTTTTTTAAAAAAAATTCATGTCTGTGAATGTATATGTAGCATTATGTCGGTTGATGTGATTTTATTTCCCAAACATCTCTCTAATTTTTTCTAGAAAATAAAAAATTGACAGTTCAAGTACATCTCTTTAAGATGAATTAATCGACTCAGTAATGTTTAACATCATGCCTATCCTTTGTTAATCGAAACATAATGTTTAACATCATGCCTATCCTTTGTTAATCGAAACATATAGCCTAGCCCAGTTTTTTGTATCCAACAGGCATCAAATATTCTTTCGCTCTAACATTCACTTTCTCTACCTTTGTCATTAACTCATCAAATTATTTTAGCGTGTATGCTTTTTTCATAGATAAAATACTTCGCTCAATCACTCATAATTCTTTTTGTGTTTCTTATATACGTTATTCCTACCAAATGTATGCTTAATGAGACATACAAGGATACACCTTAGATATAGCTTTGGTGATTCTTTCATTTTTATTAGAAATAACACATATATTAATCCATTCATCAAAAACGTTTCTAGAATTCTCAAAGAATCATATTAAAAAAGCATTATTCTCTGGATCAACTGTACCATATGCTAGAAATAGTATACATTGTGATTACACAAAATAAAAACATGTATAAACTTATCAAATATATACAATTTAGAATGTATATTTGTATTAGTCCATAAATGTATCATTGTATTTAATTTATTAGTGTATCAATAGACTTCTTTACCTTCTCCATCTAATGTGCTCGTTGAAACGAACGTTTTCTTATATGCTGAATTTAGATACATGCACTCTCATTGTAATAGGACTTGTGCATCCTATAAACGAATTAGAATACATTATATCTAACGTGTATAAGTATCCCGATAGTTTATTATAAAAATTAGATGGGTCACCCTTTAATAATATCACTACTTTTTTTTTAAAACGTTATGCCTTCATGAAGCTCACATCCACACCAAGATCTAGTTTCACATAATTTATTATGTCTTTCGGTGTGTAATTCTTTTTATCATTGTCATCCTTTGGTGCAATCATGTTTTCTATCAACCCACAACTTGTTTGATATTGTGAATAAACCTTATCCTTTAATGGACACGCATTCTTATCATGGAACATCTTAACTTTGAATAGTATAAATTTATTCAAGCCTAACACCTTTAATAGTCATTCAGATTCATCAGATAGCTGCTCAAGGGTGTAGCTGCACTGCACATACAAACTATATAATTTTGAATTGTATTGACTAATACAATGATACATTATAAGGATAATAAATACAGTATTTGATAAAATATCTCCTAGTTTATTGAATGATACAGTATGAATAAACATATGCCAGATACAGTAATACACAACATACTTTAGTTCATGATATACCAATACGATATAGACAATATTATATTAGATATAGTGTCTTGTAATTTATTAACAAATAAAGGATGTAGTATATTTTGTTAACCTTAGTTCAACGTACTAACTTTGTAGAATTCGATCTAGCTACACTTAATTTAAACATTTAACTAATGTCCCATTACAGTAATTAAAATTGCTTTATCCTTGCATATTTATTGTTCTCGTACTTTTGTATAATTATGATTTGAGATTACCAAATTCATCTTCTATTCGAGTATTGATATTACTTCACCAGCAGAAGATGAGGTCAATGCTAGTGTATCTGATGAATTCACAATTGTATATATATTCAATATGTCATGTATCACTTTAGAAAATACATTCTCCATAATTATTGTATCCCGACTATTTATACATCGTAGTAATACATAATGAATACAAACCAAAAATCTTCATTTGTTTCTTCAACTACAGATACAGTCTCATGCTCATATCGTTGCTATTTCTGTAGGTGTACAATCACATTCAATTGTATATTTGATTTATAAATTTTTACAAGTATCATTGATTCCTAGTTGCTTCGCAATTGCAATAACAAGGTTTCATGTGAAGCATAATCTTTAATAACGATGCCATAAAAAATATAATCGATATAAATATTTTTAATATTTTATTGTCCAAAATAGCGAATTAGTACTGTTCAGTGTTTTTAAAGGCGGGGGCGTGAGGTGAGCCATTTTACCTGATGCGGGGCGAGGCGTAAGCCTCGAGGCAGTGGGGCGTAAGCCCCGTGGAACTTTAATTTTTAATATTTTTTAAATTAAAATAATAAAAATAAATAATAAAAAGATAAAATTACATAGAAATTATATAAAATTCAAGAAAATATATATGAAATTGTTTCATCTTAAAACGTTAATCAAAGTCATCAATTGATTAAAAATATAATCAGAACTGCTCATCTCAAAAGACTAATTAGACTTTGTAAAAAAATTGAGTAGAAATTTATAAAGTAGCGTGTAAAAAGAAGAATCCAAAGAAGGAACGTACAATTAGAGATATATCAAGTGATGAAAGATGATGCATTTTACTTAAAGTTTGCACATTGATCATTAATTTTGCTTTTTACCTAGTGAAAGACGAAGAGAAAGAACAAAAAATAGAGCTAAGAATAAAAATATTTAGACTTTTAAGTTTTTTAACTTCTTAAAATTTAATAACAAGTTGAATTTTATGTTTTTGGTGTTAATTTAAATATTTATTGAGTAATTTTAATATTAATTAGGAGATTTTTTCTGGACTTACGCCCCAAAAATAAAACTAGCCCAAACGCCTAGGCATACGCCTAGACAGACGGGGCGTACACCTCATGATACTTTCGCCCCCACACATCACCCCGAAACTCGCCTCAGGAACGCCTTTTAAAACACTGGTACTGTTATGTTTGACATAGTGTTTAGGAGATACTATAATAGCGGATGAAGAAATAGGTTATATGTGTATTTGAACTGTTGATATATATAATCAGAAATTGTCAATTTTCTGCTCAATTGAAATTCAATTGATTTTGAACCATTACATTGCGATTAGAATTTTCTCTTAAAAAATCGAAGAAAAGAGGATTTAAATTGTGTGTTTTATTTTTGGAATGAAGATATGGATGACAATAATTAGAGGGAATACATGATTTTCTCCAACGTTTTACTTGTTTTCATCATTTTTTCAAAAAAGATACTACCGTGATTTTCTGCTAATTCACGTCGCCAATATTATAGATACAACCATGTCGTTGAACTGATACACTGTATCGTGTGATTTTTTTCAAAGTGTTGCTACATATGGTAATTATCAAGAGTATACGTATGATGGTACATAGACTTCAAAGTGACTCAATTTGTGAAAAATTCTCAAAAAATATTGAGTTGATATGTAGTCTAAATTAACCCATGATAAATCTTATCAAAATATTACAACAAAATCATTATTTTCTATTTAATATATTATATATGACCCAAAAAAGAAAAAAATCATTACGTACTAAACAACAACAACAACATACCAATAAAATCCTACAAGTGAGATTTGGGGAGGGTAAAGTGTACGCAGACTTTACCACTACCTCGAAGAGGTAGAGAGACTGTTTCCGAAAGACTCTCGGCTCAAGTGTAACAAATCCAGTTACAAAGGAGACAAAAACAATAAAGAAAATATGACAACTAACAAGGAAACAGTGCAAAATCTACTAGAAAAACAATAATCAACCACAATATAATGGGATAATCGAAACACAATACACAACAACAATGATAAATATCTATGATTAAACCCTAAGCTATCATACTACGACTAGTGCACGACAACACTCCTACCTGACTAAGCTTCTACTCTAATACGTGTCCTCCACATCCCCCTATCTAAGGTCATGTCCTCAGTAACCTGACTATGCGACATATCCTGTCTAATCACTTCTCCACAATACTTCTTCGGCCTACCTCTACCCCTCTTCGTACTTACAATATCCAACATATTGCACCTCCTCACTTGGACATATACAAACCATCTCAATCTCGCTTTCCTCATTATGTACTAAAAAATTGTAAAAAAATTAGAACTTTGTAAATAATGAGCTGATTAATAGCCTGTTTGGCCAAGTTTATTTTTCCCCAAAAGTGCTTATTTTTTCTCAAAAGTGCTTATTTTAAAAAATTGAGGTATTTGGCCAAGCTTATGGAAGAAAATCAGTGCTTCTGGGAAGTAAAAAAAATAGTTTTTCATAAGCTAAAAAAAGTAGCTTCTCTCCAAATGCACTTCTGAAAAAAGCATTTATGAGAAAAACATACTTAAAAACACTTTTAAAAGCTTGGTCAAACACTAATTGCTGCTCAAAAGTGCTCTTTTAATTGTATTGGCCAAACACAAACTGTTTCTCACCAAAAGTACTTTTTTGAAAAGCACTTTTGAAAAAAACACTTCTGAAAATAAGTTGATTTTAGAAGTTTGGCCAAACAGGCTATAAGTTATGACCCGCTTTTAAACCCATTTAAACTAAATAATTTTTTAACAAATTATTAATTCTTCCACTTATTAAATTCTGTCATTTGACCCTTTTTTTAAAAAATCCCGAATTCGTTTTGACCTACTCAACCCGTCTATTTGTCGAACCCATATATGTGACATTCCCCCCTCCCCTACTCCTTTTGCCCCCCGCGCCCCCCCACCAAATATATGTGACATCATGATGCTATAAGAAATGTAAAAAACAAAAATAAAAAAAAATAATTTAGTAGGCGTTTGACCATAGATATTATTTATAATATTTTAAAATATATTTTTACTTTATTTAGGAATACTTATTTGGTCATAAAAATAAAAAACGTATTTCGATATAAGCACTATATTTTTTCTATCACTTTATAAAAAAGTATATTCAAAATCTAAAATATTTTTAAAAATATTATGATCAAATATAATTCTAATTTTATTTTCAATTTTAAAAATATCAAATAAAATAAATATATTTTTGATTGTTATGGCTAAACGGATCCTTAATTTGTCGGGAGTGTCTATGATTGGCAATAGAAAAATGGGGTAGAGAAGTCAGTACCGATAATATGGTCGTTTTCTTATAGAAAGAAATCATGCGAACCCAAATTGCTTGTACATCATCAATAATGTTACTATATGTCCAACTTGAGCAATCGTAAAAGCAGAAAGGAGGGGGAAACCGACTGGGATCCGAACCCGGTATAGCAGTACATCGTGCTTCCTTTCCGATTCGCCGACGAAAAAGGTCTCTTCTTTCTCTGAATCTTTGTTTTTTTCTCCTGATGACGGTGGTGTTTGTACCAGTTTGTGCGTACCTCTGATTAATTCTGCAGAATTTTTTTTGGAAATGCGATCTATAGAACTAGAGTTGGCTTTGCTGGTTCAATGTTTCATGTTTTAAAGATAATATGCAGATTTTGTTAGAAGAACAGAAGAGAACAGTGTTAAAGCTACTTATTAAACAAACAAACAAAAAAAGGATTAAAACTTGTTTATAGCAGATTTAGTGATGAGAAGTTTTACTGCTCAGTTGCTATTGCCCATTGTTTGTACTTATCTGTTTATATTTCGTCTTCGGAGTTGATTTCTCATGTGGTCACTCAACCACTAATTATTATTTCAGAAAGTCATTTTCTTTGTTAAAGAAAATTGGAACTAGAAGAAAGCTGACTTTCCAATATAATAACTATTAGTTGAGTGACCATCTGAGAAATCAATCCTTCATCTTCGTTTAGGAAATGATGTAAGTGGCTATTTCTGTTTTTGTCTAATTTATGAATGAAATAGTTAGATTTTCAGAGTTAATAACTTTATTGATGTCTGTTCATCAAATCTGCAAAGGATCAGTTATTATGTTTTATTTGATCACTCTATCGTGAACACCATTTTTTTTAAAAAACGAAGCGTCATATGATTTTTCTTTTAGTGGGGCTTCCCATCGGTTTACATATTATTAAGATTCTTGCCATGTGAGTTTTGCAATAGAATGTCTTGGCTTGACTTTTGTTGTTTTACGATGAGTAAATGGCTTATCTTTCAGCTTGATTTGTTTTTACTTTTTAGTTAGTAAAGCTTCCAAATATTGACTACTGGTGGCGTTTGTTTGCGGAATCTGAACTTCTTGTGTCAATTATTTTTTGAAGTTGGTTTTTCTTTGAGTTTTTCAAGCAATATTGTTTGAACTTTAAGTTTTTGAAATAATTGTTTTAAAGTTGTTTCGAATGAAGTTTCTTCAAATCTTCAACTTCCATTCACAAAAGAAGAAAAAATCTTTCAGTTCGCAGCTCTTCAATTCCCACAAAAAAAATTTCTTAAAGAACTATGGGCCCGTTTAGCCATCGATATTGCAGTAACTGTAAATACTGAAGTTCAGTATTTGCAAATTGTAGGCCCTTTTACTATGGCCACAATTTTTTATTTTTTTTTCCAACTTCATACTTAAATATTGCCCGAACCCCTATACAACATTCCAAACACAGTTTCAAGTTTCACTAACTTATTCCCGCTTCAACTTCAAATAATTTTTTCCATCTTCAGCTGTAATTGTTGTCCAGCCAGAGATATGATCATTTTGATGTTGCTGACCTTTTACTCTTATTTCTTTGCATCAATCTGAGCCAGCTTATTTTTCCCATTTTGCCTGTTATTTTTTTTTTTTTGGTTGGTCCAATTCAATTTTGTAATCGAGAACGTTTTACAAAAATGGCAGATAGATGCATCGTGTTGATATTGATAATGAGCGAGACACCATGGAGCAGCCGCCTTCCCCTGCTGCAGAAGAAACCCAACTCGAGAGGAGAAAAGGGACATTGGCTTCCAAGGTGGGAAATGTTTTCCTTATGCTTTCACTAGGCTTACATATTTAATGCCTTTGATAGTGTATGTGTGCTCTTTTTTGAGCCGAGGATTTTTGGAAACAGTCTCTCTGCCCCACAAAGGCAGGCAGGGGTAAGGTCTGGGTACATCCTACCCTACCCAGACCCCACTTGTGGGATTACATTGGGTATGTTGTTGTTGTTGTTGTTGATAATGTATGTGTATAAGTTTGTGCCTGCACTCTCTTCTGAAATTCAATAAACTGTTTAAAGCTTATACATGTGAAAACGCATTGAGCCCCTACTGTTGAAGGAAGTTAATAATATTCTAAGCTGCAGGTAAAATTCTTTTGCACTATTTAGTTCTTTATTGGCTAATAAAAAATGGAACTAGCATGAAGAAAAACTGTTTTCATGAAAAGTTAAGGTTGCGTGAAATGGTGGCTTCAAAGAAACTTGGATTAAAAGAGGCTAGTATGTATGAAATGCTATTTATAGCATGCTTGCTTCCATGGACATTGAGGTGTCACTTTGACTAATTCCTTGTAATAAAGAAATGATTAGATTAATGTTTGTAGGTTGCATTTAGGTTCTATACTAGGCTAAAGACACTGATGTAGATTTTCAAGTGGATTTTAACTAAAATAAATAGCACCTAAATCTGAACATTGAAGAGTCAAAACAAGTTAAGTTTCAATCTTTATTGAGTGGAATAAAATCTTAGATGTTTACCTTTTCCTTCTGAATGTCCTGCATATTTCCAGCTTGTATTTTGGTGAACTCCTCCTGAACCTAAAATGCTTTAGTATAATTGGAACTTGCAGTCCTGACACATCTCTGTTTGATACTTGGATAAGGAAGAAGTATTCTCTTCCACCACTGCATAAAGTCTTTTAAATTGAACAAAGTTAAGGTTTGAAACACCTTTTACTGAAGGATTCACAGGTTGGTCAATTCTATGAATATTTTCCACTTGGTCCTTTCTGCCTTTAGTTTCTGGCTCTGCTCTTCCTTCTCGCCAAATTTGCCTCAAGTAGTACATTTCCTATCAATTTATCATGCGTCAGCTGAAGAACCTTGGCCTTTAAAGGAAAAAATTGAAGTCTTCACAGAAAAAGTGCCTTTATCCGGTAAAATGACTACCGCAAGATCGACTTACAGCCTTTTTCAGAGAGATTTTAGCTTTTCTTTCTCCTTCTATTTAATGTTGATAACTTTTATGGAAGATAATTCAATCGCTGCAGCTCTTGTACTCGAAGAAAAGAGGAGGAGAAGTAGGTTGGAACAAATAAGGTCTTTCCAATACCCTAAATAGCTGTATTCATGTCTCTCTACTTTATTAATTTGTATATCATGACAATGATCTATTTCCCTCACATTATGAAATAAAGGTTCCTAAATCTAAAACTAAAACCATCAAATCAAGCTTCTAAAACTTCACTCAGTTTGCACTAAGGATATTCCTTTTCCTTCCACATGAAGTAGTTTGATATGATCCGGAAAGCAACAATGAAGAGTATGCCTATAGTGGAATAAACTTCATTTACTTATTGAAGCTTTTTTGTTGAATTCTTTGCTCAACTGACTTCCTAAAAGGAGTAAAGATTCTCCAGTTTTCCGTTCTTCACCTTTTTAAAGAAGGAAAAATTTACATACTTCCAAAAATAGATTCCATTTTTCCACCAGTCTATGTTCCTTCTTCTGTCATCATGTATCTGTATCCAAAAAGGAATTTGTTGCTAGCCTCATTACTATCCATGCCTTTGTACAAAAGCTTCAAAAATATGACAAACCACAAGCAAGCAACTCGAGTCAGCAAGCTGAACTTGCACCATTGCCTTCACAATACAATCAGGTGGCATTGATCTTTATAAGTGCCTTTGTCACAAAAATGAAGCTTCAGCAGTTAGACCATTGTTTATTCTTTTTGCTCTTAGGTGCCCCTTGGAATGATAATTAAACAACCAACGATGAGAAAACTTGGAACTGATACACTTAATGGAAAATGAAGGCGAGAAGGGAACCTTAAAATTGAGAAGCTCTTTAGAAAATAAGAAACTGAGTTTTTTTCCCTCAACTGAACACTGCCTTGTATTCCTTCTCCAGAATTTTCAGGTCATGAGATTTCTATTGAGCTATTAGATCTACTAGTAAAATATACTGTATGGTTGAAGACATTTCTAGTGTTTGCATCCGATATAGTCTGCCTCTATATCTCCATGAACAGATATATTCTGGACTTAGATTCTTTCTGGGGGGAGTGAGTCTGTTGGGAGGGAGTTCCATTGGAATTGTGCTCTTTTCTAGCTGCTGATTGTGTAGGAGACAAGCTCATGCCTTGGATCTTTTGACCTTGCAGTTTATGCTGGTGAATATTTCCAGTAATCTACTATTGGCTTACCAAAGTCTTGGAGTTGTTTATGGAGATTTGGGCACTTCTCCGCTTTACGTCTATAGGAGTATCTTTGTGGGAAAGTTGCAAAATTATCAGACTTCAGAAGCAATATTTGGTGCATTTTCACTCATCTTCTGGACAATAACGCTCATTCCTTTGCTCAAATATGTATTCGTTGTATTAAGTGCAGATGATAATGGTGAAGGTATGTTTAAAAGGGACTCTAAATTGATCAATACTTATGGACAATACTAATACGTGATGATGTTTGACCAAATATCTTAGGTGGTACATTCGCTCTTTACTCTCTGCTGTGTAGACATGCAAAGTTTAGTCTACTTCCCAACCAACAGGCAGCAGATGAGGAGCTATCTGCTTACAAATATGGCTTCTCCGGGCAGTCGACATCATGTTTACCATTGAAGAGATTTCTTGAGAAGCATAAGAAGTCACGTACAGTACTGCTTCTTGTTGTATTGTTAGGTGCTTGTATGGTTATAGGAGATGGTGTTCTGACTCCTGCAATGTCAGGTATATGATACTAACAATAGATGCCTCCTTATATGGTATTTAGCCGGTTGCCTTTTGAATTTGCAAACAAGAATTTTTTCTAAATTTGCCTCTGTCAAATGTTTGATAGCAGACTTTCAAATTTCAACTTTTGTAATATAATAGGTGGCGCCTGATAATGCATATGGTGCCATCAGATATTCTATAAGAATATATCCCACAAAGTGAATGCATGAAGTCACAGAACTCGCAGTTGAATTTAATTTAATCTTTTAACTATGAAATGCTCTACTTTGGCAGTTATATCATCAATGTCAGGGATCCAGGCTGCTACTGAACACCTATCTCATGGTAGGTATACTTTGATATGCCCCTTTGCAAAAATTGATGACTTTTTAAAGTAGTCAAAACATCTTACTTCAGTCTGAGGCATTGACCATTCGTGCATCTTTCCTCGTAGGTGGTGTGCTTATTCTCTCTTGCATAATATTGGTTGGCCTGTTTGCCTTGCAGCATTCTGGAACCCACAGGGTTGGATTCTTGTTTGCTCCTATAGTGACTATTTGGTTGATATCTATTTTTCTCATTGGGCTGTATAATACTATATTTTGGAATCCCAAAATTGTGTCTGCTCTTTCTCCATATTATATCATCAAGTTCTTTAAGGAAACTGGGAAAGATGGTTGGGTTTCCCTAGGAGGTATCCTCCTATCGATTGCAGGTATGATACATATATTGACTCTAATTCAGTAATTCTTTATTCAAGTATGCCTCATAGCAGCCTTTTCGTGTAACCCCATACTATTTGATGAAGGAAATGATGTTAAAATCTCCTAGAGTTAGAATCCAGTTTGTAATTCATATTTCTACCATCAGGTACTGAAGCCATGTTTGCAGATCTTGGTCATTTCACTGCCACCTCAATGAGGGTAAGTCCAGCATTTCACAGTAACAAACACATAAAATTATCCTTCAGGAAGACTGTTTTGCTCTAATTCTCTATTAGCCCAGCAAATATATTCTTTTTTTGGAAGATCCTGGATGCAGATTAAACTAGTTGGATTATTCAGCAACAGATAGGAACGTGTTTTAGGTGCATCTGTACAGCAGGTTATAAGTCATCACAACATTGGGAATATGAGCTTCCAAAATTCATTTTGTATTAAATAAACTAACTATCGAGATTCTGATTTTGTTGAATTACATTTTTTTTAAGCATATAGGATATTAAACAACGTTATTTAAGAAAATTCGAAATCCATCTGAAGTAGCTTTGAAGAATACTGAGTCTGAAATTCGGAAATCATATTAATTACTAAAAATACAATATTAGGAATCCATAGTGAGTGGAAACATATAGAGCAACATGGACATCGGAACCAAATGGTTCTTATTCCACGGAACGAGTAAACTGTCCTAGTGGTTGGTAGATTATATTGGATATTCCTTAAATATCTATTGAGTGCTTGAATTCGGGGAACTCATGTTGACTGGCATTTATTTTCTCTATGCAGATTGCATTTCCATTTTTTGTATACCCTTGCTTGGTGGTACAGTACATGGGTCAGGCTGCTTTTCTGTCCAAAAACATTGATTCAATTCCAAATAGTTTCTATAATTCAATACCCGGTTGGTTCTCTTTTCAGTTATTAGTCTGATTATTCTCAAGATCGTTGATAAATTTAAGTTCAATCCTACTAAACTGCTGCTTTTTGATTCGCTTGCAGACAGTGTATATTGGCCTGTCTTTGTTATTGCTACCCTTTCAGCCATTGTTGGCAGTCAGGCTGTAATCACTGCTACATTCTCCATTGTGAAGCAATGTAATGCACTGGGATGCTTCCCACGAGTCAAGATTGTCCACACGTCAAAGCATATTAAAGGGCAGATCTATGTCCCAGAAATAAATTGGATCCTAATGATTTTGACCCTTGCTGTGGCTGTTGGGTTTCAGGACACCACTTTAATTGGAAATGCGTATGGTAAGCCTACTAGTCTTTTGACAATCTATGTTCTAATTCTTCAAATTCCATTGTATGACTCTGCCTTTCTTACATTTCATTCCCATAGATAGTAGAGTAAACCCCATTATATGATCTCTGCAACTATCCCAATTGTATCACCTTCAAAAGTAGTTGGATTTTTCTTATGCATCTGTCATATCTGTGGCAGTATATATTTATTAGTATGCAGATGTAGAAATGGGACTGACAAATCCAACATTAAGCTATCCATTGTGCCTGAGCTAAACTGTTCACAAGTAATTCTATTTGCCAAATATTTCTGTTTTCATGATTGTGTATTTGTTTCCTCAAACATGCTGCTAGGCCTCTCCTTGTGCCTTTTGCACTGCATTAAGTCTTTTTTTTTTAAACCCCGATGAATACAATAACATATGAAATCGAGATGATGAATTGTGCACATGAAGGAATCTCAGTTTTGATGATATATTAACAAAATAGAGCATACCAACCACCTATGTTGCTCGGACTATTTAAAAATGCCGACGGGTGCGTGTCGGATCCTCCAACAGTAGCGCATTTTTGGAGGATCCGACATGGGTGCAACAATAATTTTGGAGAGTCCGAGCAACATAGCCAACCACCTCCAACCATATGAGATTTTGGGGGTTCAAGTCACTAAGGGAATAAAATGGCAAAGCAACTGTTGGGCTCAAATTTAGGTTTTTTTTCTTTTTCGGGGGTGTGGGGGGGGAAGGTTACTGTATCCCCAAAAAAGGACATCTTGTGAAAGTATAAAGAGGGCCATGATGGACATGACACAGATTTTCTTTCTGCGCTACTGCAGATTTGCGAATAATTCATGATGCTCATTATGTTCAAGCTTTCTTTTGATTCAGTTTCAGAATTATCCGTTTGGTCCTCTCTTATGAATTTATTTGTCTTTCAGGGCTAGCTTGCATGACAGTTATGTTTATCACGACATTTCTCATGGCGCTTGTCATAATCTTTGTCTGGCAAAGAAGTGTAGCATTTGCAACTTCCTTTCTCCTTTTATTCTGGCTCATCGAAGGTGTCTACCTGTCTTCTGCATTCATTAAGATTCCACAAGGAGGATGGGTGTCCCTTGTGCTCTCTTTTACCTTCTTGACTATCATGTTTGTCTGGCACTATGGAACTCGCAAGAAGTACAATTTTGATCTGCACAATAAAGTTCCATTGAAATGGCTCCTTGGCTTGGGCCCCAGCCTTGGTATCGTTCGTGTGCCAGGGATAGGGCTGATATACTCTGAATTGGCAACAGGAATTCCATCCATCTTCTCTCACTTTGTTACAAATCTCCCTGCATTTCACAGTGTGATGGTGTTTGTATGCGTCAAATCCGTTCCAGTACCATTTGTCTCACCTGAGGAGCGCTTCCTGATTGGTCGCATTTGCCCAAGACCCTATCGCATGTACCGTTGCATTGTCAGATATGGTTACAAGGACATACAGCGAGATGATGGGAACTTTGAGGATCTTCTCATCCAGAGTATAGCAGAATTCATCCAAATGGAAGCTGTAGAACCACAACTGTCAAGCTCTGAGAGTCCATCATTTGATGGGAGGATGGCAGTTATAAGCACGAGAAGTGTACAGTCAGGCTCAACATTACTCGTCTCAGAGGAGGATTTTGGTATTAGTAATTCCATTCAAAGCAGCAAATCTTTAACCCTCCAGAGTCTAAGATCTTCTGATGATGATGAGAACCCACAGATGAGGAGGCGGCGAGTAAGGTTTCGCTTGCCAGAAAACCCTGGGATGGATCCAGCTGTTAGGGATGAGCTTTCAGATCTAATTGAGGCAAAAGAGGCAGGGGTTGCATATATAATGGGGCACTCATACGTGAAGGCGAGGAGATCATCTTCTTACCTGAAGAAGCTTGTTATTGACATTGGATATTCATTTCTGCGCAAGAACTGTAGGGGTCCTGCTGTGGCGCTTAATATTCCTCACATTAGTCTCATTGAAGTTGGCATGATATACTATGTCTAGTCTAGATTATAGAGAGCCATGGACGAGTTTTTTATTTTGTCACACCTCGGAATGTTTCGTGCGGTAGCCTTCGGCTAATAATGTGATAACATATGTTGGGGAAGGCCGCCATTTAAGTGTTCCCCATTCAGCACATTCGGTAGTTGTACTGTATATAGCATGACTTGATTCTCGATATGCCAAATTATGTAGCACACGTTTGTGTAAAGTAATATAAAAACAACATAAATTCTGAAAGTTTGAAGCTTAATTATAGAAAATTTCGACATTTTGCATAATTACTGAAATTTCGATTTTGGGTCTGTCGAAGATACATAATTTACTTCGATACATCCAATGTAGATACATTTTTTCCTTTGTAAAGATACATAATTAGCTCTCGATATATTTTTTTCGATTTTGGGTCTGTCGAGATACATAATACATCCAACAAAAATAAATTTTTTCCTTTGTAAAGATACCTAATTAGCTCCTGATATATTTTTTCCGATTTTGGGTCTGTCGAGATACATAATTAGCTCTCGATACATTCAATGAAGATACATAATTAGTTGGGATTTTTGTAATTACTTTGTTAAGGTGGGGATTTGTGTAAATATGATAAGTTAAGGTGTATGTTTATGTTGTTTTTCCTATTTATTATAGAAAGAAGTGAAGGTTTGAACAAGCAATTTTACATGAAAGAATAAAGCACATGTGTCTAACTAGATAAATGTTAACTAAGCTAAGCATCAAAATTAGAGAAGAAAATCCACTTGTTTAACGAGTTGATAGGGACATCTAAATAAACTAAAAAGTGATTAGGGTCTTAATCCACAACATTCATATAATAATGATATTTCTGAGACGAGTAACATTGAGCCTAAATCCTCATATAGTACTAAGGATTTAAAGGAATTACTAATACTATACGAGGGTTAAAGGTTTGCTGCTTTAGTAATTTCATTTTAAGGATTTTGGTCATATCACTATCTTCATATAGTAGTGATATTTTTGAGTAGGATCTCCACTATATAGTAAATTTTGCTCGTCGTAATCCGTGAATTTTTTTCAACTTAAATTTTTTCACGTTAAATTTGTGTGTCATCTACCGTGTTTTTAGATTTCTTTCTAGATTATATATATATATATATTTTTTTTTTTTTTTTTTTTTTTAATACATGTTATTTTCTAACAACTGGTATCAGAGTAAGGTTCGAGGATGTCTGCTATAAACAAATTTGATATCAAGAAGTTTGATGGAAATATTAGCTTTAGTATCTGAAAAATTCAGATGAATTCTATTTTCACACATAATGATTTGAAGAAGGTTTTAGAAGGTAAGTCAAAGAAACCTAATTTTATGAACGATGAACAATGAAAGGAATTGGAGGAAAAGACATTTTCTTCAATTCAACTTAGTCTTTTCAAAGAGTTTCTGCGAGAGATTATTCGAGACTACTACTGCAAGTTTTTGGTTGAAACTCGAGTCTCTTTATATGACCAAAGGTCTTGTCAATAAATGTCTTCTCAAAGAGTGTTTATACACGCTCCGTATGCCTGAAGGTTCTTCCATTCAATCTCATTTGATGCATACAATTCAATTATAATAAATCTGAAAAATTTAGAAGTTAAAATTAAGGATGAAGACAATGTTGTGTTGTAAATTGTCTCTCTGACATCTTATGAAGATGTTAAACTAAATTTGCTGTCCAAAGAAAATTTTGAATTTGAAGTTCATTATGAGGATAAAGCTGAGGGCATGTTTGTTAGAGAGTAGAACATAAGATAAAAGAGTACAACTAAAAAGAAGTTTAAAACTAGATTCAAAGCGTAATTTCATCAAGATATGTCATTAATGTAAGAACTCAGGGTATGGTATTTATGAATGTTATAAATTGAAAAATAAAAAGGTGAGTGAAGAAAATAACAACATGTTGTAGAGAACTGTTGAAGCTGGAGTTATTGAAAATGACTTCGAAAGTGATGTTTTGTTGGTTGTCTCTGCTGATAAGAGGAATTCTTCTGAATGAATTTTGATGTTGAATGTACGTATCATAAGTGTCCTCATAGGTCTGATTTTAGACATATTAGAAAATTAAATATGATTTATTGTCCTAATGGGGAATGATGACAATGCAAAGTTGTTGGAATTGGTACTGATTAGGATCCATGATGGTGTTATCAGAACCTTGATCAATGTTCTTCATATTCCTAATTTGGAACATAAACTGATTTCTCCAGGTAATGAATTTCTTGAATATAAATATTTAGTTGAAGGTGGAGTTCTCAAGATTTCAAAGGTGCTCTAGTTTTGATGAAAGGTATAAGACATAGGACTCTCTATTACTTGCAAGGTTCAATTGTAACAGGGTCTATAATAGTTTTCATTTTATTATCTGATGTTGATATCACTCATTTATGGCATATGTGCTTGGGTCATATGAATGAGAAAGATATGACTCTTTTTAGCAAAAAGAGTCTTCTCGGTAATCAAGGTAAATTTTCTATAAACATTGCATTTTTGAAAAATAAAAGAGAGCAAGTTTTTAGCAGCAACACCTTTAGATATGATATTTTTGATTAATTCATTATGATTTACGGGAGTCTTCAAAAGTTCCATCTCTTAGAGGAAAACTCTATATATGATGACTCTTATTGATGATAGCTCTCGCAAAGTCTGGGTTTGTTTCTTGAGACATAAAAATGAAACATTTCTTAAGTTCAAGAATTTCAAGGCTCTTGTTGAGAACCAAACTGAAAGGAAGATAAAAAAGTTTTGGACCGTTAATGCTTTGGAGTTTTACGAGTCAGATTTCAATGAATTCTGCATAAGTCATGATATTATTAGACACAAGACTCCTGTAGGGAAGCCTCAACAAAAAAAGTTGCAGAACATATTGATATGACTCTTCTTGAGAAAACTTGTTGTATGATCTCAAATACTGAAATATGAAATCGTCGTGATTTTTGGGCTGAGGCTATTTCTCCAACTTGTTATCTTGTCAATAGAGTTACACACTCATCCATTAACTTTAAAATTTCAAAAGAAGATCGGTTAGATAATTATATGAATTTCTCTAATTTAAAAGTATTTGAATGCATGTTTTTTTTCGTGTTAATGATGGAAAATTAGCTCCCAGAGTTATTAAATGCTTATTTCTTGATTATGCTTCTGAGTCAAAAGAATATCATCTATGGTGTTCGAATTTGAGAAAAATCATTTTGAATTGAGATATTATTTTAATAAAAATATATTATTGTATTCTAGAAAAGAGTCTTTTGTATTATCTCCTAGTATAGTAGATCAACAAAATACCAGTAAAAAGATGGAGTTAGAAGTGAGAACTAAAACTCAGAAGATTAACCCTATCTCTCTTACAGTTCCACAGTCTAGCAACGATGTTCATATAAATGAACAAGATTTTAATACCACTCATCCTGTTAATCCATAATTTGTTGATGATTCGTCATTTCTCATAATAGATCAAGGAGAATTATTAGAAAATTCAATTAGACTGATTGCTTATGCACTAATAGTTCTACAAGAAATTTCTCAAGTAATTGAACCTACTTCATAATCAGAGACAATCTCTAATTTTAGTTCTCTCCAAATGACAGATAGAAATGAAAGAAGAAATTGAAAGTTTACATAAGACTAAGACACGAGATTTATGTAAGCAACCTAAAGGTTATCATGCATTAAGCTTCAAATGAATCTACAAATGAAAAGATGAAATTTCTGGGGTTGAATATGCAAGATGGAAAACTCATCTAGTTATTTGAGACTTTAATGAAAAGGAAATTGTTGATTTAAATGAAATCTCTCTCTCGTTGTTCACAATTTTTTCATTAGAGTGCTTCTTACTTTTGCTACACTATTTGAATTGAAATTGAAGCAATTAGATGTTAAAATTATTTTTCTACACGAAGAATTGGAGAAAGAAATTCATGTGAAGCAATCCTAGAATTCTGTTGTTCCTGGCAATGAACAATGTGTTTGAGGTTTGAAAAGGTCCTTGTATGAACTTAAACATGCTCCTAGGCAATGTACACATGATTTGATGTTTCTATGGTTGGTCAAAGCTACACACTAAGTCAATATAATAATTGTGTGTCAAATGATTCCTTTTACTTGTTATTACATGTGGATGATATGTTGATTGCTTCAAAAGACATGTATTTGCTCAACAAGTTGAAGTCTTAACCTAGTAATGAGTTTGAGATGAAGAATCTTGGTGCAACAAAAAAGATTCTCAGAATGAAAATTCACAGAGAACGACAAGCTGAAAAGATATACCTGTTTCAGAAAAAATACACTAAGAAAATATTTGACAAGTTCAATATGAGTAAGAGAAATCTTGTCTCAACTTCACTAACAACTCACTTCAAGATATCTTGTGCATTTTGTCCAAAAAAAATAGCGGAAAAGATTGAAATAATGTCTAACATTCCTCACTCTAGTATAGTTGATAGTCTTATACATATAATGATTTGTACTTAATCCGATTTTATATATGTAGTGAGTATGATGAGTCAGTATATACACTATTCTTAAAAGTATCATTAAGATGCGGTGAACTGAATTTTTTTATACTTGAACGGTACAATTAATGTTGACTTGATTTTTTTATAGGAACAAGGTGATATCTAATGATCTTGTTGGGTTTGCTGATTTTGATTATAGTGGTGATCTTGATAGGTACAGATCTCCGTTCGAATACATCTTCACTTTATATTTTGATCCTATCAGTTGAAAAATATTTTTGCAATCCATTGCTGCTCTATCCACTACAGAAGTGGAATATATTACATCTATTGAAATGGTGCTACATGTTTATGTGATCTTATTCTTGAGCTTGGTATTTTACAAGATACTATTTTTGTATTTTTAGATAGCCAAATTAAAATATATTTCACGAAAAATGATGCATATCACTTCAAGATGAAGTATATTAGTGTGTGATGTGAGGTCAAAATACATATATTTAGTCACTATTTGTCTCACATTTAATATTTTTATTCTTTTTTTAGCAATAAAGTTTATTGATTCTTGGTTATTGATATTGTTATAATAATTCAAGATTCTGAATTTCTTCTATTCAATTCGTAAGTTCATGATCATGTCTTCTATTAATAATTTTGATTTTGTTGTTGCAAACATGAGTAGCTAAATCCCATAGCCAGGATTGTGGGAATCATGATGAATTAAAGAAGTAGATTAAAGTACTTAGTGATTCTTGAACGGTGTTCATGCATGTATTGTTCTTTTTTCGTATTGATTGAATTTTAACGGTTGCAAACGTTAGAACTATCCTTAATTCTTGACTTGCTTGATCAAAGAGGTACCAAATAGGAAAAGAGATTAACAACAGAGATTTGAGGCTACTAACCCTCATCTAATAGCTTGAGCCTTAATCGGAAAAGCTAATCCAAAACTAAGGTAAGGGTCAAGATTCAAACACTCATAGACCGAGAGGTAATTCGAGTGATATTCATCTAATTAGGATCAAAAGACGTTTAGGTAAACCTAACTTATCAATTTTACATGCTAAGCACCAAGATAGATCACTAGTACTCTATACTTACTAAGTTGTGACATAATGGGGAACATAGGCCTAGTTCATTATCATTAATTGACAATATTCTGATACTCTGTTACTTGGTTACTGAAACTCATAAAATTATTACTTGTTACTTTATAATCCCCCATCGAAAATAACCGACTACTAGTTTAAATAACTGCATTAATCTGCTTTCTTGTCATATTTCCTGTGGTATCGACCTCAACCTAGTTGAGTTCTATATTTGATCAACGATCGTGTTATACTTCATTGTATGGTTTAATTTGGGCGACATCAAATTTTGACGCTGTTGCCGGAGAATACGATTTAGGAATAAGTTCAATTGTGTTTATTTGACTTGTAGTCCTTATTTCATGATTTGCTTTTCTATTATTTTTGTTTCTGAGCCTATGAAAGAGTGTAAGGAGGAGGAAAAATATGTCTATATTCTTAAAATTGTTGTGCCAAAATCGAAGAATTACATTCCTCACTTAAGGTCCAAGAAGTATAAGATGCGATATCTATTGCTTGGTTCCTTTGTAGTTATACCACCACTCCTTGAACGGAGACGAAAAAATGATACAAAATTAGGGGTGCAATTCATAAGTTCAAAGTGGAAGAAAAAGTGGTGAACTTGATAAGCGTCGTGCGACGACGTTAAATTAGGCACTTATTGGGAGGCAACCCAATTTATAATAGTATAGTTTCTTATTTTTTAGTGTCACTTTTTTGTGTTGTTTTTATTTTTCAAATTTAGGAGAATCGTGAGTACCAAAAATTTGAAGCTAAGGAGCATGTTTGAGCTCAAGTGTGGGATGTGCGCGACCCTTGATGAAAATTAAAGAAACATACTGCTAGCTATGCCCTAGAGTGCCTCAGTGAGTTTCTTTAACCCTCGTTTAATCTTATATATTGCTTTGGGAACAAAGCATAATTTTAAGTGTGCGGTGAGATTTCTTCTGATAATTGTGAATTTAATGGTGAGTATGCCATAGGATTTTAATTTATTTGAGTAAAAAAAAAATATTTTTTTTTTTTACTTTTTAATTTTTTAATTTTGTTTTTAGTTTGTTTAAGAGGCATATCACATCCACCCTTTGATTTTTCTTCGGTTCTTTTTCGAGGAAGAGCCCTTTGAATTGAGTATATTTTTTAGAGTAATTATTATTTAATGTAATTTTTTATTTATTTTTAGAAGTAATTTTTTTTTTATTATTTTATTTTTAGGAATATTTTTTTATATTTTTTTAGGAGAGAAAAGAAAAGACCTTTTTCATTTGTTTGATACTAGCATATTTAGGCCTGGTCTTGAGTAGTACTTTTCTATGAGTGCTTGAGTATAAAATACAATTACAAGTTTTCTAACGCCTTGGCTTATGGTTGTGACTCTATATATATAGCTTATTCTTATTTTGTAGTTTGCTATGACCCTGTCTATCTTAGAAGTGGAATTGATCCATCTTAATTGATACTTGTTCCATGTGTGGTGAGGATTTGTATATGTTTCATCATCACGACTCGATTCTACACCATCGCCGATACACGGTGCTTGAAACTATAAGTGATCCCAAGCTAACCCTTGGCATAGCAAATCTAAGTATACCATATGAAACTGAAGCAGAAGCTATAATAAAAATCATAGGTTCTGAAACATACTGAAGGTTTTAATTAAAAAAAACAACTGGGCCTGAAGGGATAACATAAATCATACTCTAATGTTTGTCAAGGCCCCCAGCTATCCATAAAACAACATCTAATATAAAAGAAAAAACCAACTAAACTATATCCCTAAATGAGGAAGACTCACCATCTACTGAACTCTGAGCTGTAACAACTAGCCACGTTCCTAAGAACGATCACCCGTATCTACATCACATGAAAAATATAGGCAGAAGAAGAATGCAATAAGTACGTCTGAATGTACTGAGTATGTAGGAATAATACTAAATAACTGAAATCATATTTGTGATATAAATAGAGGAAAAGAGCCAAAAATGGGATTTTTATAAACATAGTAATCAACTGAGAACAAGTTTAGCTAAAACCATAAGAAAAGCTTTCTAAGGAATATATATATCTGAAATCATACCATCTGAAGTCATAAAATGACCACATCAAAGGATTGTCAAAGCAAAGCAAATATCTTTAGGTGGGAGTTTCTTACAACCGACATACATTACTAGAGATAATGATGTTTAACGTCTAACCCAGTTGGAAGGGCTACCCCATATCTTGCTAGGATATAGGACCTATTTATCTATGTGTGGATCCACTAAGTGAGCCATTTAGGCTAAAGAGGTTTACTGACTTGCAGTATATAGTTATGGGATTTGGATCTGTAAAACCTGTATCTACTCGATGCTAAATAATCCTCCCAAAATAGTTCATATAATTGTATGCTCAATAAATGATTTAAATTACTATCTATCTATTGTCAAGCTTGAATCTTTACATAATTCAAATCTTGAAACTATCATAAATTTCACCCTTCTATGAGTTTAATCTATCTTCTTGAATATTCGTAATGACATAAGAGTTCTAAGTTCATGATTTAAAACATAAGCTTCATGAAACATATATAAAATCATGTCAAGAATGAAGAAGGATGATAAGTAAAATCTTACTGGACGTAGAAATCAATGCAATGTTCATAAAAACCAAAATCATCAATAAATACTTCAAGAAAATAAAAAACTTGTTTTAAATAAAGTGAGAATTGAAAGTGGGTTTGTAACTTAAATTCATAAAAATTCTATAGTTTTGGACATGAGGATGAAAGGAAAACCCCCCATTGAAGTCCTACATACCTGAAACTTAAGGAATACTTAGGATGAAACCTTGAACTTGGACCTTGGAGTTGAATTTGGGAAGACCTTACTATTGTGTTCTTAAACTTTGGGAAGAGCGGAAAAGATGAGAATTTCTAAGTGTTTGGTCAAAATTTGGGTTTACATATCGGTTTAAGGGTTATTTGAAGGCCAAAGGACCAAATTACCCTCACAAAACAGATGAAAAAGAGATTTTTAATGCCGGAGATACGCCCAATGTGGCACGCTGGCCATTATGCCAAACCAGTGGTATGAAACGTTTTCAACTGTCATGACCCAAAAACTAGGTCATGATGGCACTTGTCGCGGCCCAGCCTTGACAAGTAAGCCGATCACTTAAACTAATAAAGTAAAAACAAAATTCAACACTTATATAATTAAGGTGAGACTTCTAGAACGAAGTCAGACCAATACAAGTACAATAATATCGGAAGTCTGAAATAAATGTCATAACGAATCCCAAGAAATGGTGTCATAAGGCAAGAACATCTAATACATTCCGACTACTGAAATACAACTCTGTTTCAGAAAGTAAGTAAAGACATAAAAAGGACAAGAAGAGGTCCGAAAGTCAGCCCCAAACTCTGGAGCATATCAGTACCTCGAAGATCTACTCAACCTCGCACGAACTCAACCGCCATGTGTCGTACTCGAACCTGGATCTGTACCGAAAGGGCACAATATGGATGAGTACGGGTCCACTTGTACTCAGTAGGTATCATAGGCTGATTGAACAAAGTAAAAAATAATATAAATAAAACAGACTATGAGCACGTGACTTGTAAGCAGAAAAGTTCCCAAATGGTAGCTCACATCGTCTCCACTAATAGTGCTAATATAATATCAAAAGTAAACAACACGAGTATACACAGAAATAAAAAAAAAAAAAGCAAGTCAAGAACTAAGAAATCACTGAATATGCGAATGAAATGCAATGCAATGATGAAGATGGGGTGGAACGATGAAAGTCATCGCATGACTTTCAGTATATACCTATCGAGTTTGCAACTCTGCAATAGGACCCATGGGGGTTCGTAACCCATATACTATATCTCATATCTCAATCTCAATCTCAACTCTCCTTTCCGGCTCATGTTCACGGAAGGGTTTTTAGGAAAATATCACATTTTCTTTCAAAAATTGTGTTCCTCAATGGTACCAGTGTCTCATTAATGTATAAGTATGGAATGAGGATGTAATGATCACAATAAAATCAATATGAAGATCTCCAATCAATTCAATACGTATATATATATGTGAGCTCAGAAAATCAACTCAATATGTCTATTGATTCATGATCATCAACTATAGATGGGTACCATTTGAATAATTATGCATGTTAGACATCACTAATATCATATAACCCCTAAATCGGGCATTTTAATCATGATAAAAGCAATCAATGCTTAATAAGGCCTATAGTAATGATTTAAGCCCTCTCACGGGCATCATATCTAGAAACAAGGCATCTAAATGCATAGATAAGGCCATATGATGTCAAATAAGACCCTTACACGGGCAACAAGTAATAACAGATATCTCAAGCCAATAACAACACCAAATAAGCCCCCCCTCCCCCCCATGGGAACACAACAGTAAATGAAATCTTAAAATATAAACCCCATAACTATCCTCCCCAATCCATAGCATGCTTTACCTATACATTAACTACCCAGCTCAATCTGAAAGAAGTTAGGCCATAACCTACCTCAAAATGATGAAATCCCAGCCTAAAGTACTTTAACATAGAGATTTCCCCTTTTGAACAGCCTCGGATTCAACGAAAACATACAAATATAGCATCTATGCGTTAAAAGAAAGTCATTGATACCCATATTGATCATATTTAAAATGAGTCCAAAACGGACCTCAAAAATGAGTTTTGACAACGAAGGGGTAAAATTGGATTTTTCTTTAGAAAAGTATTCCCCAAGGTTATAGGAGTCTATAGAAGAAAACCCACGAAAAAATAAGCTTAAAACGAGGTCCAAATCGAAGAAAAACCATTTTCAAGCTTTACCGGTAAAACCCCCCAAACCCCTTTTTGAAATCGAGATTAAAAGGTGTTTTAGATGAGATAATCAAAGAAAAGTAGTGGAAATAGGGTTATAGAGTTTACCCAAGCTCGAAAAGTGAAGAAATCGACCAAAATTGCTCAAACCCGAAGCTCCAATGTCCAATAATGAAAGAAAAATCGAGAAAGAGGGCTTATATACTGCCCAGGTCGCGACCCATCGCTTTCGCGGTCAGCCCTCTACATTCGCGAAGGTCAACACTGTCTGACCAATAAAATGGCCTTCGCATTCGCGGACAAGGCTTCGCGTTCGCGAAGGACTAGGAGTCAAGCCTTCGCTTTCGCGATAGCCTCGTCGCATTCGCGAAGAGGGGATGGGTTGCCCTTCACGATCGTGACCACCACCTCGCGATCGCAATGAAGGGTGATTTCCTTCTCTGTATTCGTGGCTCGGAGCCCGCATTCGTGAAGAAGGATTCTTTCACCAGATATCACTTGTGCACTAGCTGATTTTGCATTGTTCCAAAGTCTCCAAACGGATCCTCGAAATTCATTCGGGATTCGACAGAACTTAATGGAGACGTCGGATTTTCAAAAAATGATTGTTTACAATAAACTAACCCTCGGGACCCTAATTCACTATTTTTCAAACTGAGGGTCGAAATGAGATACAAAGGTCCCAAACTCGAACCCACCACGCTAGTAACCCAAAATCAACATTTCGGATCTACTGGCGCAGTCCGTTTTTCCATCAGGCACTCGGATAAAAAAAATGTTGTCTGAAGTCAACCATTGGCTCTTAAAGCCTCACAATCACCTCAAACTCAACCATATCACATTGGGAACTGTGCTAACTATCTCCGAACCCCAAAATCAACATGAAGAAACTACAGGGAAGGGCAAAATGATCAAAACACATAAAAATGGAAAATTACAAAAATAGGTCTTTACAATAACCACCACTAAGACTCTAGTTCGTCCTCGAACTAAAAGGCAAAGGAATAACTGAATCGATGAATAGCTAAGGGTAAGTACTATGTATGTCGAACTTGACCTCCCAAGTAGCCTACTCAACTGAACGATGTCTCCACTGAACCTTAACTACAGGGATATCTCTAGAACGTAACCGTCTAACATCCCTGGCTAAAATGGAGACTGGCTCCTCAACATAGGTTAACCTCTTATCCAACTGAACTGAATCCCACCTAAGCACGTGAGACTTATCTGAAATATAGCGTCAAAGCATAGATACATGGAAAACTGGATGAACGGCTGAAAAGTCTGGAGGTAAGGCTAACTCATAAGCAACCTCTCCAACTGTTCGATGAATCTCGAAAGGTCCGATATACCTTGGGCTAAGCTTGCCCCTCTTTTCAAACCTCATCACACCCTTCATGGGCGACATATGAAGGAAAACCCGATCACCAATTCCAAACTTCAAAGCACGAAGTTTGCGGTCTGCATAGATCTTTTGCCTACTCTGGGCTGCTCGAGGCCTATCCTGAATCACACAAACTCTATCCAAAGACTAGCAAAACAAGTTAGTACCTCGGGGTCTAATCTCAGAGGTCTCAAACTAACCAATAGGAGATCGACAACGCCTACCATACAACACCTCAAAAGGTGCCATCGCAATACTAGAATAGTAGCTATTATTATAAGTGAACTCCACCAACGCTAAATACTGCTCCCACTAACCTTAAAAGTCCATAACACAAGAACAGAGCATATCCTCTAAAACCTGAATAGTCTACTCCAACTAACTATCGGTCTAAGGGTGGAAAGTTGTACTGAGGTCAACTTGAGTACCCAACTCCTCCTGAAACATCCTCCAAAACAAGAGGTGAACACTGAACCTCTATCTGAAATAATAGACACAGACACACCATGAAGACGAACAATCTCCCAAACATAGATCAGAGCTAATCTCTCGGCACTGGAGGAAATCTGAATAGGGATAAAATGGGTTGATTTGGTCAATCGGTCCACGATGACCCAAATACTGTCAGAACCACAAGAAGAATGAGGCAATCCACTCACGAAATCCATAGTGATCCGCTCCCACTTCCACTTCGGAATGGGTAATCTCTGAAGCAAACTACTTGGTCTCTGATGCTCAGCCTTCACCTTCTGACAACACAAGCAACGAGCCATAAAATCTGCCACATCCTTCTTCATACCCATCCATCAGTAAAGCTATCTCAAATCACGATACGTCTTAGTCTCACCAGGATGAATGGAATATCTAGAACAATGCGCCTCCTCCAGAATCAATCTAACCCAACCACCAAATCCCGGCACACAAACTCGACCACCAATCCTCAACACACCATCTGAATCAAGAGAGGCTTGTTGACACCCAATTTTGACCCTCATTCTTCCAAATTATTTCGATGAGCTTCTAACTTATTAATAAGTCAAATATCTTATATTCACTTATTTTTTTGTAATAATCTATAATTATTTTATTGATTTAAATTAATTTAATATTTAATATGCTCTACATTTAATAAATATATTTTACCCATGTTAGAAGCCTAATGAATATATGAAGAAAAGGGGAAGGTTTCTTTTCGGCCCAATAATGTCCAACTTAATTTATTTTGCCCCAAATCAGTTTGGAATTTGAGTCCAATTCCACGATCCCAAATTCAATCTATTCACCCAATTAAATATCAGAAATATCTTCTTGGGGATCCCAAAATTTAATTAATTAACCACATTGAAATTATGCCTCAATTTCAGGAGTAAATTCCTCAGATTGTCACTGAAGTTTTACAAACATTCCACTAATGTCATTTATGATTTTTTTTGGACAATATTATCACTCAACTCTAAAAATGTTCCAAAAAATGAAAAACTCACAGAATTGTCAAGTTTTTAACGGAGGAATCTTTGTACTTTTTTAAAAAAAAAATATTTTTTATGATCCATATTTCATCCAATACCCACTAACCCATAACCCATGTCTTGAACCCACTAAAAATAATTTTTTTTTTAAAATTCTATATAACAGGAATAGAACTAAAATTGATGGATTTTCTTTTTTCGATAAGTGCTTCAGAGAATGACGAGGACTATTCTTGCTAATAGAGTGTGTTGCGCGCACTTACGATGTAAACAACGATTAAGTTTTAACCTTCAGTTAGTTCAACAATATGAATTTTTACTGTCCAATATACTCGATTCCTAATTCAATATTAAAATGATAGCAAAACAGATATGTTGACATTCCAACGAGAGGCTAAAACAGAGAGAGGAACTAACAAGCATAGATAACAAAAGATGTTGACATTCCATTTCCATAACGGCTAAAATGATACTCTTAATGAGCAATGTTGTTAGACTAAGCATTGCTTCATGTGCAACACTAGCAGACACTAGCTAATCATATAAGTTAACAAAAATATACATATGAATATCAATTTTAGCAAAACAAGTCACAAAAATTGTGTCTAAAGAAGTGTTTCACATGACCAATAAAGACACTAATATAACTCCTACTATATTTTACTCTTCTTCTGATTAGTAACCATATAATTCGGTATGACTTTTCTTTTAAGATGCCCGTCGCTCTTTGACATAGAAGAAGGTCTAGCAGGTAGTTCGGTAACTTGCACAGAGGTCTCACAATCAGCACCAAGTCCACCCAATCCATTCAATACCTCTAAAAATTCTTTAGCAACATGCAATGCTTCATCGGGTACTTCAGTAGCAAGTGATTTCATAGTTTGCGCACCTTCCTGAAACAGAAAATAAAAAGAAGAAACTAAGTAATAAAAGTGAATGAAATAAAACAGATCAAGAGCTTATTACCTGAGTTAAGTTCAAATCCACATAAGAGTTAATCCACACTTGAGAGTTACCCCAAAAGTCATCATTTTGACCTTGTTCAGTTGGATTTGTACCCTGTTCAGGTTGACTGAAAGATGCCTCGGCAGATCTTTTTGCCCACTTATAATGGCCTCTCGCATTATGGCCACTATTTTTACAAATGGAACATCTTCCTTTTACAAAACTCTTCCTGGATAACTTTTGAGTTCCTGTATTCTCAGCTTTTTTCTCAGCTCTCTTTTCTGCATTTTTAGCAGCTACAGCTGCTTTTTTCGTTTCTAATTCTTCAACATTTTCCTTTCTATTTTTGGGCTTCCTCCCTTTCTTTTTCTTCACGATTTTAGGAGGAAGAATTTCTACACAGTCCACAACTTTTGGCCAAAGGTCTTCATGGTTTGTTGGGTTGATGTACTGTGAATATACACTCTTGAAAGTATCAACATGGTAGAATGCATTCACATACTTCTCTATTTTTTCATGGTTTCCAATAATAGAAACATAGGCATGAGTACACGGCAACCCAGTTAAATCAAACCTCCTACAAGTACAACTCTTAGCCATCATATCCACCACATATGGTCCACCAGGCCCAATAACTCTAACCTTTGGCCCCCCTGAATATTCCGGTCTAAACATAGCAGCCTCAGCGTTGATTTTGTTCAATTTCTTGACAATCTTTGGACAAATCATGCCTTGATACTTGTCAATCCAGATTCTCTTTTTGTACAACCTGTTCATTAACTTATTCTTGATCATTTCTAGCATCGTAATGATTGGTTTATCTCTGGCATCAAGAATATACCTAAAAAATAAAAGATAACATTAGCTAGACACATTTATAATAGCTGACTACTTATGTTTGGTAAGAGTTTTAAGTTCTAGGCTATTATACCTTTGGGAATCCGCTAAAAGCAGATTATTATTTTATTTTCGAGTTGTTAAAATGAAGAAGAAAAACCAAAATAAACACCATTAATTGGATATAAACATACAGCCTTCCATCTTAACACAAGCACACAATTTGGTTTTAACAAATTATCTAGTGACTACTTTGAGGTTAACTGTCCCCTCCAAAACTCAATTGTTTTGAATATGCCATGAAAATGTTCAACCAACCCACTTAAAAAAACTCCCATTACACCATGCCTAGTACTTCTACCACCACTATTTTTGAGACATATTCCGTTGAGCCCATTAATATAATTATTATCACAATTATTATATGCACTGAAATAGAAAATACAAATGAACACCATTACATTGCAGAATCGTAAAAGGTAAAAGGTATTTTTTGTTTACCTGTTGAAGCTTTCGCACAAATTGTTGAGCAACATATCACATCTAGTGTTTATGCTAAAAAGTGCTCTAGTCCAGCTTTCGAGTGGTCTCTCTGAGTGATTGAACCATTCTCTTGCTTCTTTATCTTCTTCCTCGATATCTTTCATACATTTCTTGAATATTACTTCATTACTGGCCATTGCTGCTTTCCATACCAAGTCTTTCAAAGCTTTGCCTTTGTGTTTTCCTCTAAAATTCTGATATATGTGTCTAACACAATTTCTATGTTCAGAAGATGGAAATAAGTCTTTGACTGCTCCTATTAAGCCCTACAAAATTATTCAAAACAACATTGAAACTTTAAAGTGAATAAAATAAATAGCATCTTAGTAAAACATATATGTGACTTACCTTTTGTCGGTCGGACATAAATGCAATATGATGACTGTTCCTTATTTCTAAATCATGTCCAAGATTTTCCAGGAACCAACTCCAGGTTTCTCTACTTTCATTTTGAGCTATTACAGCATATGCAATAGGAAAAATACAATCATTGGGGTCTATAGCAACTGCAGACAACAAGTTTCCTCCAAAAGTTCCTTTTAGCCAACATCCATCAAGGCTAATAATAGGCCTACATCCTGACTTAAATGATTCTTTCAGTGCTCCTAAACATACATAAAAACCTTGAAATTTTCCACCATCTCTCCAAATCACAACAGACGACCCAGGGTTAGAATTCAACAACTCAGCTCTATATGATAAAAGTTGACTATATTGAAGGCCCTCTTCTCCATGAACCCATTCCAAAGCTTTTTGTTTGGCCCTCCATGCCTTCTTATATGATATTGTGTAACTACAATCCTTCAGGACAGCTGCAATTAGTCCTTTTACACTCCAGTCAGGATCAGCTCTAAAATTTTCAAGATATCTTTTAGCAATATACTCTGGTGTCATGTGAAAATTATCAAACACGTTGCCGCCTATATGAGTCAAATTAATGGACTTAATCTGAACAGTCGGATCATCTTGACTTAACTTACTAGCATGAACCCTAAATGGACAACCATTTTCCTTGCAGGTGCATATCACTCTTACTGTATCACTGGTAGGAAAGTGAAGTTGTCTTCTATGTTTAATACCCCAATCCCTACAAGCTTGTTTAAATTCCTCAAAACCTCCAAACTTCATCCCTAGTGCCAACATTGGCTTATCTCTATGTTTAGTTTTATTGTACTCTTCATATGAAACCTCTTCTTGAACCTCATCGTTTTCTTTTTCAGAATCAAACTCCTCAAGCAATTCATCTGAATCTGCATAATCAGAATCAACATCAGCAGTTTGTTGTGGTACTACAATCAAAGCCCTAGATGACAGGTCTGATTTAGAAGCCACATTTCTAGGCCTTCCTTTTCCCCTCCTAGTGTTTTCTTTCGCTATAACCTCCTGAAAGTCATCATCTTCATCAGATATGTTATAATCTGGATCACAAAAATCTTCCTCGCCATCACTATCCCATCTTTCCATGATAACTTGTCTTGTATTAAGATTATCATCCTCAACACTAATACGACTCAAAAAGGATTCAAATTGTCGCACTTGTACGTTTGAATACTCCTACAATAAGCAAATGAAATCGACAAAAAAAAGCATAAGCATCAAATTAAAGGGACCAAAAAAGACACATGCTGACACTAAAATATCTCGACTTTTATAGGCAGATAAAGTTTAAATTTGTCTATCTCTAGATCAAGCTTTTCCCCTTCACTTTTTCTTACGGTTAATACTACTCCTATCTTTTATCAATAGAAGAAATATCAAGATCATGCAAATTTACATGGTTAACGTAGTTATGAGCAAGTAGTGTTGCTCTTGATTTTTCCTCTAAATATATAGATTAAGTACTTTGAAATTATTGAACCAAAGAACTGATAATGAGAGAAAGCAGAATTCAATTTTCACCAACCCTAAGCCTGTAGTCGATACAGAATTGGAAAAGCTAAAACTCATATCGATTTCAACACAAATAAAAATAACTTTAAGAAATTACTTCAACAACATGTTGGTATTTGAAAACAATTTATTCCCCTAAAAAGATTAAAAGAAAAAAAAAATACAGCAATAAAGAAATGGAATTTACCTCTTGGTGGCTCCTTCGATCGACATCAGAGGCTTGTGGGAGATGAGTAGTCTTCCCATGCTCCATTAAATTAGTTGGAAGCTTTGATTTTTCTTGGACTGCATATAGCCCCAAATTGAAGAAACGTTGTTTCTCTTCTAATGATGGAGCAAGGAGCAAAAAGGGGGTTTTAATCTGCTAAAGGTGAGGTCAAATGGGTTACGGGTTATGGGTTAACAGGGAAATGAGTGTTGGGTCAAATATAGTAAAAAAATTCCTCCGTTAAAAACTTGACAATTCTGTGAGTTTTTCATTTTTTGGAACATTTTTAGAGTTGAGTGATAATATTGTCCAAAAAAAATCATAAATGACATTAGTGGGATGTTTGTAAAACTTCAGTGACAATCTGAGGAATTTACCCCAATTTCAGCGCCTCCTGCCCTCCTCTATGTTACCCCAGCTCTAAAATATGCTCAGACTCTCTCTCCTGACTTTTCTTCAAACTCTCTTTTTCTTTCCATTTTTTTCATGTTTCACGGGTCAAAATCTTGGAGGAGCAGGAAAATATATCAACACTTTGGGCAATCACCAGCTTTTGTACCTCCAACGTTCAATTTTGAATAGATATTGTTGACCAAGGTTTGAAATCTAAAATTTCAAATTATCGCTCAACAAATTTGAAGCCCTAACCTTTTGCCTATAAATACTTGCATTTGGAGTCCATTTGGGAGGAGGTTTTTTTTTTGGATCCACCGCACATCCCCTCTGCAAAGAAAGTTCTAGCAGCCGCTGCTCCCATAACTCTTAAAACTATTCTCTCCTTCTCGCTAAAAAAAAAGCCTTTGCATTTTAAACTCGGGCGAGTTTAAATTTGCTTAAGTTTGCAAAAGAGGTGTAGATCTGAGGCTCAAAGACGCCCAAGTTCACTGCCCCACAGCAGGTGATTCTTGCTCCTTCCTTTTCTTCGTTTTTTGTTTTGTCATGTCACTGTGATGAACTATCATGTTATTTCTAAGAAAACTCGTTTCTTGACAGTGACTATATTTTAGTTAGTTAAAATAACAGATGATGTAAAAAAAGTATTTGAATCTCGTTTAAGATCGCTAATGTTCCCCGATAGTTTTGTTAGTATGTTATGAACAACAAAGAATGTTTTGTTCTGGGTTTAGATAATTATGAGTCAGTTTTCTATTACAAATTGATGTCCACTGGATATGTTTATGTGATAAGATATTTTCAGTACATATATATCTATGCAGGAATATGTTATAATGGAGATGGTTGTTATTTTGCTTGGCTAGAAGTATTGTGAAAAATTAGATCTTTTCCAATAAGAGCGTGAAAGCTTCACTTGAATTTGTACCCCCGTGTTTTTTTTCTTATCAAAATGTTCTGCACATACATTAATCATTCGCATGATATCTACAATATTGAGTCTTAAGTTCCTTTAAGAAGAGACGTTAAAGAAAGTGTTTTGTTTAGTTCGTAATTTAAAATTTTCCATTTGGTAGAACTGGTGGCTCATTTTAGCTTCTTGATTAGTTAACTTGGAATTTGAAACATTTAAATAGTTGTGAAGATTTGGATAGAGCTCAATCTTTGTCATTTTATTTCTTATCTTTCCTTGGGAAAATTTTATTCGTTGCATAATTGTGTATTAAAGCACGTTATCTGTTTTAGTATGGTTTGAGAGTGTTACATTCTAAGTGATTGTCTCTGTTTCGTTGCGGTTTCTTCTCGTGATTTCTCTATGCACGTTTAAAATTCATATTTCTCTTTTCTAATCTTTATCACATCTTTCTTTTTGCATATGCACTTGGAACTTCATCGGAGTCTTGATGCGAGACTCGATATGGAGTCTCAGAATGAGATTCAACACTACCTCCATCCGAGCAAGGAATCATATCCCATATTCTTAAATCACACCCGCTAGCAGTCTAGTGTCTCTTTCCCTCTTCTAAGCTTTACCATTCTTTGTATACACTTGATTTTATTTTCATTAGCATTTCACTCATTATTATTTGGAATTTGTGCTTTGTATCCTTTTATTTGAATTAGTGTAAAATCTTTAAATATGTTTGGCAAGTTTAATTGTTCCCCTCCTGCCCCTCTTAGATATCGATTTTTATCATAGTCACTTGGCTTGGGTATAAGATTAGTATAGTTAAAGGGAGAATTTTGCGGGTAAGGACACACCTTTTAGAGTTTAATAGCATATTTTAGTTCAAAACTAGATTGGATTAAAAGGGAAGCAACTTTTTTTTTTTTTTTAGAGTTTTAATATAAAGTTTTTTTATTTTCAAAAGCAAAACGTTGGTTGGCAACTTGACCTTTGGAAACCTTTTGTTAAATGAAGATTGTGAAACAATCTATTTTTTCAGAAATGGGTGTAAATGGCTTAAGTAATTTATTTCAAACTGAGATAGAAATGGAATTTTTTAACCTTTTTACTTACTAGTTTATTTGAAAAGTCTAATATGCCGTAATATTGTCACCTTAGTTATACACATTACTTTCTTTTATATATCATGCACATTTTACTCATCCTATCCTTTACTAGCAACATCTTTTCTTGAAAAAAAAATTTTGCAATTTTTATTCTTATATATATTATCTACACCTACTAAAATTTGAAGGCTAAATTTTTTTGTTATGTGGTACTTTTCTAAAAATATTTATAATATCTATTATAGTACTTCCTTAAACTATGTTTTATAATTGCGCTCAAAAATGCTATTTTCAAGTATTTTTTACCAACCTAAGTTTGGCCGGTTAACCATAGTTTAGCGGATCCTTTAGGGTGCTTAACTCCTTCCCTTTAGGATAAATTAAAATCCTTACCTAGAATCACTTAAGTTGCGTAGACCTTAAAATGAAGTCCTTTAATTTTAATCATTTAATTTATAATAAGTGTCCTAATTCACCGTAGAATTAATTAGGTGGCGACTTCCTTAATTTACCTAGAGGTTTTCAAAATGTTGTACTTTAATTTGACCCGTGGTTAAAATGGGGTATAACAGCTTGACGACTTCACTGGGGATATTAGGTTTTCAACCATAACGAACTTAAGTTAATAATTAAGTTTTTTTTTTAATATTTGTTTGTTTCACCTTAATTGTTTTGATTTATCATGTTTATGTGGCATAAATTTTTTGTTTGCTATTATTTTGTATAAATTGATTATTTGTTTATCGCTTTATATAAATTGGCATTCTGTTCATATTTCCTCCACTTTTAAAAAATTGACACTCACACACATCGTACACGCGGATTGTACATTGTACTTTCCCAAAATTCTTTCAAATTACCTTATTTTAGCGAGTCGGCGCATACGTGGTGTGAGCGGAAGTTTTACTGCCGTGGGACCACGTGCCTTCTCATATTGGAAAATCAAGTCCGTGTCTAGCCAACTCTTAGTATACCTAGGATAGAGCTGAGCCAAAACCTTTTAGGTAACATGCATCATGTAAAGTTAGGAGGCTTAATATACTCGGTATATTAAGTCCATTAGTCAACCTTGCCCAAATGTCCAAGTGGGTTTACAACCCCGAGTGACGCTTATCATTTCATTTGTGAGTATTATTTGAAGAATATTTGTGCCATAATGTGGATCATTTGCTATAATTGAAAGAAATGGAATGATAGATAATGACACATTTATTTTCAAATACGCGTTAGGCCTACCTCCGGCATAAAGGAGCCACCTTTATTTAGGACGTTTCATACTTGTGTTACATGTTTTGAAAAATTATTTGCTCTCTTACTTGCTACGTGACCTATGTGAACTTTTGCTTGCAATATATTTTAATTGATATTTACTAACATCATCTTTGTTTTCCTCATTTTTGTAAGAGAATTGATTCACATTTATTTTATCTCTTTATTTGATTACTTATATGTTTTTATATCATGTTTATAATTATATAATAACACTTCCGCGCTTAGAGCACAAAAACGATTCTAGAGCGTCATTTAGGAATATATCTTAAACTCGCTCGAACTTTTAATATTTCAATTTCCGATCTTCTATAAGGTTCACATTTCTTTCGTCAATTTTTTTAAAACGAGTTTAATTCGTCATTATTTTAAATTTCTTGCTTCGAGTTTTTCAATACCCATGTCCACAATTTGCTTTAAGAATTTTCTTCTACTCTGTTAACATGGGCGTAATTCTTCGCAATTAGGTGTAATATATTTGCCAGTTTATTTTTCCTTACTCAAGTCATTTCAAATTTTGTTCGATTCGTGCCAAAATTCAATATTTTTAGATTGTTATATTTTCAAGCTTTTCCAAGTTCCTCCTTTATGGGTGTTATCCTTTGTTTCTAACAATGAAACATTTATCTCGTTAGTTCCATGCTTCTTAGTATCTATTTAGTACCGATCTACGTCATGAAGCTTTTGCTTATGCTCTCAAATTCTTTCAATTTATCATTAACCTTCGCACATTTGTAGCTTCTTATATTGGTCCAATTTATTTAGTTAAACTACCAGTTCGCACTTGACAATATTTTTTCTGGATTTTCTCTCTCGAATTTTTCAAGAGTGACACGTTTGATTCTTCTTTAGAGTTTCACTTATTCAAAATGCTTGCATCGTTCCTATCTTGGGATTATTGAGATCTATCTTTCCACATTTTTTTTAAATTCAAGTTTTGGCATGCAAGTCGAGGGCAATTCTAGTGGAAGAAATTGTCTTCTTCCTCGATAATTTTTCGACCCGCCAAGGCTAGATTAAAATTTTGAGTCATTCTCAATCCTTGTCTTATCAAAAGTTTAACTTTCGTGCGCTCTATTTCCTTATTAATTATTTTTCATTATCTCGAACTTATATCCCTTATAGGACTCGATCCATTAGGCTCTTTTAAATCACATTTCTAAATACTTCACTCTTAGCCTTCCATATACCTATTCTTACTAAGTGTTTCATTTCTCTTCCAAAGGTTGACTTAAGTTGAGCACCAAAGATAATTCAAGGACGATATGACCGACCAAATTACTGTGATTGACCTAGTTGAAGATGAGTTTGACCATGAAGAACCAACGTCATACCAAGATAAAGTTGCTGAGCTTGAGACAAAAGTGTCACAAATGGAGCAAGAAATTGATAACATGAAAGAAATGATTTTCGACCTTAAGAACTCATACATTGGAAACTCAGAAGCATACTCACCCCTTCGCGCTGCAGCCTTTCCTACCTTTGATTATAATGCCCCACTTTTCTCTAACATGCACTCATTTTTGCCAAAAGAGACATTCAACAGTTTGACGGAGACGAGCAAGGGTGGAAAAAATGGTGAAAGGCATTTCAATGTTGAGACTAATTAAATTTCTGCTACAAATGAGTTTGCTTTACCTTTTGAGACGAAGTATGGAAATATTCCAATGTATGACGGGTTAGGCAGTCCTATAGACCACCTAAAGGCATATCTTGATTGGGTGAGAAATATTGGGCAAGACAATGAACTCAAGATGAGACTTTTTGTTAGGACACTTACGGGGCCAGCTTTGATGTGGTATGCAAAGCAAGATATGTGGAAATGGTCTTCTTGGGGCGATCTAGTCGATGATTTTTTCAGGTAATATGGTTCTCCTAGCAATATCCCTAGAGGAGTTGATCCATTGAAAAGGAAATTTACAGAGTTTCCTAAGGGTCCAAAAGGAAAAGAACCAAATTCATCCTTTCCCGTATCTTTTGTAAGCACTTATAATAGAGCTGGGCAGAGCTCCAACAACGATTTACTTGAGCATGACGATTAGAATACAACAGGACCTCTTTTAAAATATGCCATCTAGGAAGTATGTAGTAGGATGGTTAGTTTTTGGGTAGCATCTTTTGGGAAGCCACTATGTACTTTTGTGAACTTAAATGATCAATCCTCCGTATGTTTTTAAAATTTTCTTTTATGTAAGCCGAACTACGGTTGACCTGATTTCCTTGGTGGATACGTAGGCAGCCCACATAGGGACTCGGTCATATTAACATAAGATTTCAACATCCTTTTTGCATGTAAGCCAAACTACGGTTGACCTGATTTCCTTGGTGGATATGTAGGTAGCCCACATAGGGACTCGATCATATTAGCATAGAATTTCAACATCCCTTTTGCATGTAATTGGAACTAAGTTCGACCTGATTTCCTATCAGACACAGGATACGTAGGCATCCTACATAGGGCTCGGTCTCTTTATTATAAAATTTAAATTTTCCCCTCAAAATGAGAACGCAGTTTGGGGAAGAATTTTTGCACGCAAAGATGAGGAATCATCATTAGGTTTGTCTTAAAGACTGGGGCAAAATTTTGGGATACGCCAGAGTTAGCAAAGCATAAGGATCAAGTCAAAGCTAAGCTTTGGTATTCGACATGAGTCAACCTTTCTTCTAATTACTATTCCAAATTGGTTTTTGCGTTCTTTTTGTTACATCTCAAGTGTTAGAGCCTACTAGCTAAGAAGTCTTGTTGATCCATTCATTCCGCAACTAAGATCATCTCTTCTAATCTAGAGCTCTTACTTAGGCTAATCTTTAACTAATCTATTTTATCAAATATTTTACTATTATTATTATTATTATTATTATTATTATTTCATACATATATTCTCATGCACTAACACTTTATTTTGTGTTTAAAGTTTTATTTTTTTGTTTAGAGGTTGCCTAGAATTGAACACTGTTTTGGCCGTGAATTTGCATCAAGGACGATACTATAATGGCAGACAGATTTGAGGCTTTCAATACCGGTATGGGTTTAGTACAGAATGATAATGGCAAGAAGAATGTGGTTAGAAGAAATATTTTGGTCGATCTTCCAAATACCTTTAGGCTTCTTCCTTCCATTACCACAACTTCCAGCTCAACCAAATATAGTTGTTTAACCCAATCTCCTTGCCCACCTCCGACCTATACAAGCTCTCTGCAAATGCCATCAATATATGCTATCAGTCCCAAAAATTTTCAGCTTACCATGATGCCAAATATCCATTCTCCCACAATTGTGCTTTCTTCCAAGGAAAATAAGCATGACCAGCTAGCAGTTTGTCAATATGCTAGACGAGGAAAGGAGATCCAATCAATGCGCCATGAAAATCTGGGAAAAGAACTCTACAATCTAAGAAAAGCACTTGATGAAGAGTTGCACTTAATAAACTACCAGAGTCTAAAATACGAAGACTTATGTGTGCACCCAAAAGTTGAGCTTCCGCCAGGGTACAAGCTACCAAAGTTTAACACTTTCAATGGAGAGGGAGATCCCGTTGTTCACTTAAAGGACTCCTGCAGCAGATTAATTGGAATTGGACATGATGAAGCCATACGAATGAGACTGTTCATTCCAAACTGATTTGGAATGGTTTGAGAGTGTTACAATCTAAGTGATTGTGTCTGTTTCGTTGCGGTTTCTTCTCATGATTTCTCTATGCACGTTTAAAATTCATATTTCTCTTTTCTAATCTTTATCACGTCTTTCTTTTTGCATATGCACTTGGAACGTCATCGGAGTCTTGATGCAAGACTCGATATGGAGTCTCAGAATGAGATTCAACACTACCTCAATCCGATCAAGGAGTCATATCCCATATTCTTAAATCACACCCGCTAGCAGTCTAGTGCCTCTTTCCCTCTTCCAAGCTTTACCATTCTTTGTATACACTTGATTTTATTTTCATTAGCATTTTGCTCATTATTATTTGGAATTTGTGCTTTGTATGCTTTTACTTGAATTAGTGTAAAATCTTTAAATATGTTTAGCAAATTTAATTGTTCCCCTCCTACCCCTCTTAGATATCGATTTTTATCATAGTCACTTGGCTTGGGTATAAGACTAGTATAGTTAAAGGGAGAATTTTGCGGGTAAGGACGCACCTTTTAGAGTTTAATAGCATATTTTAGTTCAAAACTAGATTGGATTAAAAGGGAAGAAACTTTTATTTTTTTAGAGTTTTAATATAAATTTTTTTCATTTTCAAAAGCAAAACATTGGTCGGCAACTAGACCTTTGGAAACCTTTTGTTAAATGAAGATTGTGAAACAATCTATTTTTTCGAAAATGTGTATAAATGGCTTAAGTAATTTATTTCAAACTTAGATAGAAATGGAATTTTTTAACCTTTTTATTACTAGTTTATTTGAAAAGTCTGATACGCCGTAATATTGCCACCTTACTTATACACATTACTTTCTTTTATATATCATGCACATTTTACTCATCATATCCTTTACCAGCAACATCTTTTTTTTAAAAAAAAAAATTGCAAGTTTTATTTTTATATATATTATTTATCCACCTACTAAAATTTGAAGGCTAATTTTTTTTGTTATGTGGTACTTTTCTAAAAATATTTATAATATCTATTATAGTACTTCCTTAAAATATGTTTTATAATTGCGCTCAAAAATGCTATTTTCAAGTACTTTTTACCAACATAAGTTTGGCCGGTTAACCGTAGTTTAGCGGATCCTTTAGGGTGCTTAACTCCTCCCTTTAGGATAAATTAAAATCCTTACCTAGAATCACTTAAGTTGCGTAGACCTTAAAATGAAGTCCTTTAATTTTAATCAGTTAGTTTATAATAGGTGTCCTAATTCACCGTAGAATTAATTAGGTGGAGACTTCCTTAATTTACCTAGAGGTTTCCAAAATGTTGTACCTTAATTTGACCCGTGGTTAAAATGGGGTATAATAAGGCTTCCTTAGCCTCGCCACTCAACACCTTATCTCGAATAGCCCTCAAGTAATCATCATCAAACTGGTGAGCACGAATCTGCTCCATCAAGGAAGATCTAACATCAACAAAGGAGAAAACACGACCCGTCATTGAAATATCATGCCTAACTATCTGGTTAGCTAAAGACTGAACCTCCAAAGCCAAAGGCCGCTCTTGAGTCAAGAGATGAGTCAAACTCCCCATACTAGTCGACTTTCAACTCAAGGCATCTGCTACCATTTTAGCCTTGCCCGGGTGATACAAAATGGTGATGTCATAATCCTTAAGCAACTCAAGCCAACGATGCTATCTCATATTAAGATCTCTCTGGGTGAAGAAATACTAAATACTACGATGATCCAAGAAGATCTCATAATGGACTCCATACAAGTAGTGCCTCCCAATGTCAACACAAACACAACTCCAAATCATGGGTAGGGTAATTCTTCTCATGAGGCTTCAACAGATGAGAGGCATAAGCAATCACCTTACCCTCCTTCATCAATACCGCACCCAAACCAATACCTGAGCATCACAAAATAAGGTAAAACCCACACCTTCCTTGGGTAAGGTTAATATAAGAGTCGAAGTTAACAAATCCTTGAGATTTTGGAAGCTCTTCTCACACGCTTCTGACCACTAAAAGGAAATCTTCTTCTAAGTCAACTTGGCTAAAGGCGCCGTAATAGAAGAGAAACCCTCAACAAAATACCGATAATAACCCTCCAAGCCAACAAAACTCCAAATCTCGGTTGGACTAGTGGATCTAGCCCAATTATGAATCACCGTAATTTTGGCTGGATCGACTATAACACCATCCTTAGTCACCACATGACCCAAGAAAGAGATGGAATCCAACCAAAACCCACACTTAAAGAACTTAGCATACAACCTCTCATCACGCAACCTCCGAAGCACAGTCCTAAAGTGTCTCACCTAATCAGCCTCATTCTTAGAATAAATCAAGATATCATCTATAAATACAATCATAAAGGAGTCGAGATACGGTCGAAATACCCAGTTCATCAACTCTATGAAAGCTGCTGGGGTATTGGTCAACCCAAAAGACATTACCAAGAACTTATAATAACTGTACCGAGTCTGAAATGCCATCTTTGGAACACCCAAAGCCTAATCCTCAACTGGTGATACCCGGACCTCAAATCGATCTTGGAAAACACTGAAGCACCCTGAAGCTGGTCAAATAAGTCATTAATGCCAGGAAAAAGGATACTTGTTCTTAATCATCACCTTATTCAACAATCGGTAATCAATACGCATGCGCATAGAACCATCATTTTTCTTCACAAACAAGACAGGCGCACCCCAAGGAGAAATACTAGGTCTAATAAAGCCTTTACTCAACAAATCTTGCAATTATTCCTTCAATTCCTTCAACTCAGCTGGGACCATCCTATAAGGAGGAATCGAAATGGGCTTGGTGCCCAGCTCTACATTAATAGCAAAGTCAATATCACGGTCCGGAGGCATACCAGGCAAATCCATAGAAAACACATCTATGAACTCGCAGACTATCCGAATAGAATCCATAGGAGGAGGTGAAACAACACTCGTATCACAAACATAGGCAAATAAGATAAACAACTTCTTTCTACTATGCGACGAGCACGTAGAAAAGATATAACCCTCTTTGGACCCGAATTAAGCGTACCCTTCCACACTAGACTTGGTACAGCCAGTGTAGCTAAGGTCATGGTCTTGGCATAACAATCCAAAATTGCATGATAAGGGGCTAATCTATCCATGCCTAAGATAATATCAAAATCAACCATATCTAGGAGAATTAAGTCTACAGAAGTCTCGTGCCCCACAAAGGTAACCACACACTATTGGTACACCCGATCCACCACTAAAGAATCTCCTATGGGGGTGGAAACATGAAGAGGCATAGCAAGAGGCTCACATGCAGTATCAAAACCAGAAGTAAAATATGTAGACACATAGGAGAAGGTTGACCCAGGGTCAAATAACATGAAAGCATATCTTAAGAAAATTGGGACGATACTTGTAATAACAACATCAGAAACCTCTGCCTCGGGTCTAGCTGGTATAGCATAGCACTATCCACGGTCGCTTCCAGACTGAGTAACCCCGTGACCATGATCTAAGGCGTATTTATATGCCTTATTACCAACTTTAACCCATGTTTACCTTATTTTTGAGAGCAATAAATATGTATTTTGTATGGTTTTGATAGAATATGTGATATTGTGCCAACAAATGTGATTAGACCCTTGTAGGTGGAAATTGCAACTATTTGGAGCATTTTTGGCTTGGAAAGCGAGGCTTGGAGGAGCTACGAGCGAAGGATATTGAAGATAAAAGGTAAGCCAAAGATTTAAACTTGAAGAATCCAACCAAATCCGTAAAGAAAAGTCGACGAAAGGAAGAAAATCAAAATTTAAGGGCCTAGCGTGCCAAGGGGCGTGCTGGGCCGCTTTTGGCAAAATTTCTACTCAAGTAGGCAGAAAGGGGGTATGCCCAAGGGTGTGCCAGGCCACTTAGGCGCACCTGTTCAGAGGCAAAAATTTGCCTAGGTCCCAGGCGCGCCCAAGGGCGTGCCGGAGCACTTTTTGGCAAATTTTGCCTCGAGTTTTTGTCTATAAATAGGGCTTTTGGATTGTTCTATCATTATTCCATATTCACTAGACTACTTTGGGCATTTTTTAGCATTGAAATTAGGTTTCATTCTTCTTCTTTTCAGTTTTTATTCTTTTTATGGTATTTTATCACTTTATGATGTTAATTGAAGTTATGAGTGGCTAAAATCCCTCATTCTTAGGGTTGAGGCTATGAACATGAATCTCTTGAGTTGAATTATATTGGTTTTTGCTGAAGTTTATCACGAATTGGTTATTCGTATATTCTTAATTTTACTATTTTAATATTTGATCACCATTGAAATAAATCCCTTATCTTGAGGTGAGCTCGAGAGAGAAACTAAGAGATAGAACGTGGAATACAAGAAGCGTGATATTTACTCGCAGAAGGGATTCCAAGAGATTGATATACGGTTAGGACCGAGAGGTACCTAATCCGCCGTGCTTGTTCAATTATGAGAAGATAACTTAAAGGCATTAGGGTTGGTTAAACTTATCACCGCTCAATGATGTAGTTAGGTTTCCAATTTCTAGTAGAAGGTTATAGCTTGGAGACGAATATAATTGTAACATTAACCTCGTGATCAATAACCAAGATAAATGACTCAAATTGCTTAAACCAGTAACAATTACGCTCAAGAGATGACGTTCGGAGTGCCTTGACCCTGAGAATTTACTTTTTATTGACTTTTAAAGCATTTTTGTGAAAAATAAAGTTACGGTAGCGAAGATAGGAGTTTATAGTCCGTAATCATTTAATTTTTAGTAACAAATTCCTTTTCCTTTTCGCAACACTAGTTTTTAATTACTGTTTGACGTCTAAAATTGACTTCTGTTAACGAAAGTCCCTTGGGTTCGATATCCGGCTCTTTTAAAGGAGGAATTATATTACTTGAATGATCACGTACACTTGCGTGTATAGCTCGGTAGCAACAAGTTTTTGGCGCCGTTGGCGGGGACTTTCAAATAGATAGATTTCAATTATTGACGTTTTTACTTTAATTTTCAGCTAAGTGTTGACAACTTGATCTTAGCTGTTCTATTTTGCAGGCTTACTTCATCTGAACGTTGGAAAGGAACAAAGATTTGGTAACCCCGCAGTCTGAACCTGAAAGATACTTCCATAGATTGAGGAGACAGGCTGCAGATTACCCAATCCTGCAAATTGAACTGGCTGATGAAGGCATACGGGGTGATCCCGTAAGAATTGAAAAACTAGTTGTGGATAGACGTGAGCCGGTAGTGATGGCATCTAGGATAGTTCGCGACGTGGTAATCCCACTCGCTACTAATGTGACCTTCAGTATTTTAAAACCAGCAGCTGGAGGTAGATTTAAGCTAAAATAGAACATGATGCAACTCTTGCACTCAAGTGGACAGTTTATATGTCTTGCTCATGAGGAACCACAAAGGCACATCTAAAATTTTTTGGAGATCAGTGACACATATATTCCTACAGGTGTGTCTTCGGATTCTGTGAGACTTACTTTGTTCCCTTTTTCTCTGCTGGGGGAAGCAAGGAGGTGGTTAGATGTAAAGCCGGCTAATTCTATCACTACTTGGGATGATCTTTCTTGAAAATTCTTGATAAGGTTCTTTCCGTCTAGAAAGACAGCAAAGCTGAGTAGTGAGATATTGAGGTTCAGATAGAGAGATGATGAAAATCTGTATCAAGCTTGGAACCGATTTAAATCCATGTTGAGGGATTGTCCCCATCACCACCAAGCTAATAAGTGTTGGTGCATACTTTATTGAGGCTCTCAACCCCAACACTAAAATTCTACTTGATTCAGCTGCAGGTGGACAGGCTTTAGAGAAGACTTACGATGAATTATATGCTTTATTGAATCATATTTCGTAGGGAAATCCAGATTGGCATGGTGATAACTCTAGAAATTCTACAAAGAAGGTTACTGGGAAACTAGATGTGGATGCAGTCACTGCATTATCTGCCCAAATTTCAGCTATTCAAAACATGATGAACAATTACTTCAACAGTTTGAATTTGGGGCAGCAACAAGCTCCTATAAATGCAGTACAACAACAGGTTTCTGTGGTGTGTGATGTATGCGAAAATGGGGACTATACCAGCGAGTTATGCAGTGTAAATTTGGATTTTGTGAATTTTGGGGGTAATGCCAGAGAGGAGTTGGAGCACAGAATTATGGAAGTACTTACAATGCTGGGTGGAAAAATCACCCGAACTTATCTTGGGGAGGTAATCAGAATCAATATAGGCCTCAAGGATATGCACCACAATACAACCACAGCAGAGTCAAGGTAATCAAGTGGGTGCTAAGCCTGGAAATATGAGCGCGAAAGATATGTTGAAGCAGATTATGACAGATCAAGCTAAGCTGGCAGCAAATGTGAGAAACAATCAGTTGGCTACTCAAAATTTGCAGAAGCAAATTGGTTAGTTAGCAAATGCACAGAATACAAGGCCTCAAAGAGGTCTTCCAGGTGATACCGATCCTAACCCAAAGCAGGTGAATGTTATTGTTACTCGTAGTGGTAAGAAGTTAGAGGATATAGTTCCACCAGCAAAAGGATTGGAGCCGAAAGAAGTTGTGGTTGAAGACGAACAAGTTGAGTCTGCCAAAAGCTCCAAAGATGATAAAGTGATCCATAGTGTAAAGTTTCCTCCTCTTTTTCCTCAGAAGTTCAAGAAGAAGAAGGAAGACGAATGCTTTGGTAAGTTCATTGAACTACTTAAACAAGTGCACATTAATTTGCCTCTTGTGGATATCTTGCAAGGTATTCCAAAGTATGCTAAGTTTATGAAAGATATTGTGGTAAACAAGAGCAGATTGATAGAGTATGCCACAGTTGCATTGACTGAGGAGTGTAGCTCTCGCATTCAAAACCGGTTACCCACTAAGCTGAAGGATCCTGGAAGCTTCACTGTAAAAACTACTCTGGGAGATCGTGTCTGTGCTCGTGGGTTGTGCGATTTGGGGGCTAGTATAAATCTGATGCCCACTTCGGTTTTCAAGGAGTTGGGTTTGGGTCGTCCTAAACCTACTACTATTATTTTGCAGCTTGCAGACTGATCTGTGACTAGACCTGATGGTATTGTTGAGGATGTTCTGGTTCAAGTGGGTTCGTTGATCTTTTCGGTTGATTTTGTGGTGCTAAATTTTGAGCCTGACCCGGAAGTTCCATTTATTTTGAGGCGTCCATTTCTGGCCATAAGAGGTGTGATCATTGATGTAGCAATAGGGAAACTGACTATGCGAGCTCATGATAAAGTTGAGGTTTTTGATGTTTATACGGCTTTGAAGCTACTAGAAATTTATGAGAACTTGTCAGCTATTACAACTATAGATTTGGCGGCAAAAAACATCCACACTTTGTCTACAGGTCCTTTGGAAAAAGTTTTGATGGGGCAAGATATTTTTGGTGATGCAGAAGCTATTGATATGGTGCAGATTCTTGATCTTATGGGTATCTATGCTAACGAGGGTGGATGGGAACCTTTAAATCGTCCACTCGGTCCTCTAACCAAGCCATCAATTGAGGAGGTACCGAAGCTTGAATTGAAAGAACTTTCGTCTCATCTTCAATATGCTTTCCTAGGTGATAATGAGACCCTTCCTATTATTCTTGTAGCAAATTTATCAAGGGAACAAGTTGATACAACATTGATGATACTCAAAAGAAGAAAGAAGGCTATTAGTTGGCAGATGTCTGACATCCATGGTATTAATCCGAATTTGTGTATGCCTTAAATTTACATGGAGAAAGGGCATAAGCCGAGTGTACAACACCAACGACGCTTGAATCCAGTAATGAAGAAAGTTGTAAGGAAAGAGGTAATTAAGTGGTTACATTCGGGCATTGTCTACCCTATCTCTAATAGTACATGGGTAAGTCTAGTACAGTGTGTCCCAAAAAAGGGTGGTATGACGGTGATCACGAATGATAATAATGATTTGATTCCGATAAGAACTGTGACTGGGTGGTGCTACGAGGAAAGACCATTATCCAATCCCTTTTATTGATCAGATGTTGGATCGTTTAGCCAGGAAGGAATATTATTGCTTTCTTGATGGGTATTTCGGTTACAATCAAATTGCTATAGATCCTCAAGATCAAGAGAAGACTACATTCACATGCCCTTACGACACTTACGCTTTCAAGCGTATGCCCTTTGGATTGTTCAACGCACCAACTACTTTTCAGCGTTGCATGATGGCTATTTTCTATGACATGGTGGAGGAGTTCGTAGAGATTTTTATGGATGATTTGTCAGTCTTTGGTAACTCTTTCGAGGTATGTTTGCAAAACCTTGATAGAGTCCTTGCTCGGTGTGAAGAAACTAATCTTGTTCTCAATTGGGAAAAATGCCACTTTCTTGTGACGGAAGGTATAGTTCTTGGATATAAAGTGTCAAAGCAGGGGCTCAAAGTTGATAGAGCAAAGATTGAAGTTATCGAGAAATTACCTCCACCGATGTCGGTGAAAGGGGTGCGTAGTTTCTTGGGACATGCTGGGTTTCACAGATGGTTCATTAAAGATTTTTCCAAGATTGTACGCCCCATGTGCACACTCTTAGAAAAGGATGTTAAATTTGTATTTTGCGAGGCATGCGTGAAGGCATTTGAGGTATTGAAGAAAAAGTTGGTGGAGGCACCTATCCTTATTGCTCCTGATTGGGCTTTACCATTTGAGCTCATGTGTGACGCAAGTGATGTTGCAGTGGGTGCAGTTCTTGGGCAGCGGAAGAATAAGGTATTTTACTCTATTTATTATGCGAGCAAGACCCTTGATGCAGCCCAAGTGAATTACACGATGACTGAAAAGGAGATGCTAGCTTTGGTGTACGCATTTGATAAATTTAGATCATATTTGGTGGGTACTACCGTCATTGTATACACGGATCATGCTGCAATACGTTATTTGTTCAATAAAAAAGATGCTAATCCGCGGTTGATTAGATAGATCTTATTATTACAAGAGTTTGATTTGGAGATTAAAGATAGGAAGGGGTCAGAAAATCAGATTGCCGACCATCTTTCTAGACTTGAAAGCTTGACACATGTAGTTGATGATGGGCGTATTTGTGAGGAATTTCCAGATGAGCAATTGTTAGTTTTGGGGGTTGATGAGTTGCCATGGTATGCAGACATTGTGAATCTATTGGTAAGGGGTTATTTCCTCCTGATTTGAGTCCTCAACAAAAGAAGAAGTTGTCATATGAGGCACGTTCTTATATTTGGGACGAGCCTTATTTATTCAAGCAAGGGCCTGATCAAGTAGTAAGAAGATGTATTCCGGATATGGAGGTGAAATAGTTATTGGAGATTTGCCACGCATCACCTTATGGTGGTCATCATGGTGGTGAACGCACAACCCAAAAAATTCTGCAATTAGGTTTCTTCTGGCCTTCTTTATTTAAAGATGCTCATACGTTTGTGAAGAGTTATGACCAATGCCAACATATGTGGACGATTGCAAAGCGACATGATATGCCCTTAACTAATATCCTAGAAGTTGAAATCTTTGATGTATGGGTGATGGATTTTATGGGCCCTTTCCCAAAGTCGAATGGGAATCAATACATACTTGTAGCAGTGGATTATGTGTCTAAGTGGGTAGAGGCTGCTACTCCTCCTATGAATGATTCCAAGGTTGTGGTGAAGTTCCTTCAAAAATATATCTTCACAAGATTCGGAACTCCAAGAGCTATTATTAGCGATGGAGGTTCACGCTTTATTAACTATTGGGTGAAGAGTGTGTTGGATAAATATGGTGTTAGACACAAGGTTTCAACAGCGTATCATCCCCAAACAAGTGGCCAAGTGGAAGTGTCTAATCGCGAGATAAAAAAAATCTTGCAAAATATGGTGAATACTCAGAGAAAAGATTGGTCGCTCAAGCTAGATGATGCTCTTTGAGCTTATCGAACTACGTATAAGACACCTATAGGGACTTCTCCATATCATCTTGTCTTTGGGAAAGCATTTCACCTCCTGGTTGAGCTTGAGCACCGAGCATATTGGGCGGTGAAGAAGTTGAATCTAGATCCGGAGTTGGCTGGTAACAGGAGGTTGTTACAACTCGATGAGTTGGAAGATTTTTGTTTCCACACATATGAAAATGCGAAGATATACAAGGAGAAAATGAAGCGATGCAACGACAAGCACATTCTCCACTGCACTTTCGAGCCAAGCTAGTTGGTACTACTGTTTAACTCGAGACTTAGGTTGTTTTCGGGCAAGCTAAGATCTAAGTGGAGTAGGCCTTTTGAGGTAAGTCGCACAACTCCTCATGGTGTGGTGGAAATCTTGAATAAAGAGGATGGTATGAGATTTATGGTAAATGGCCAAAGATTGAAGCACTATTTTGGTGAAGAAGAGAAGTAGAAGGAGGACGTGCTTCACCTTGATGATAATTGAGCTGAGTGTGGTCAAGCCGCGACATCAAACAAGGCGCTACATGGGAGGCAATCCATGAATGTATTGTAATTCTTAGGATTTATAAAGTAAAAATACAAAAAGAAGTGTCGTGCCACGACCAAAACTAAGGCGCTTGATGGGAGACAACCCATCTCTTTTCAATTTTTTTTTTCTAATTTAGTTCTAGGATTTATTGTTTATGCAGAGACACACGAAGTATTTTGCCATGGAAATCCAAGAGAAAAAGGTAAATTGGAGATAGATGATCTTTTGAAGGTGCCGGTGCCGGGAAGGTAGGACATGTTTTGGAGCAAAGTTTTGCATCATAGGACTTGTAAAAGCCCCAAAATTATGTGAAAAATATGGGAAAATGCCCAGATATGATTCTAAGTGAGGAGCGCGCCAGGCCGCTCCTGGCAAAAATTCTGTGTGCCTTGGCAGTGAGCAGGCGTGACACCTAGCGTGCCAGGCCACTCCTGCCCAATTTTTGTGTGGATTTAGTAGTGTGCAGGCGCGACACCTAGCGTGCCAGGCCACTCCTGCCTTAAGCCTTTGGGCTTCAGGCAGTGTGCAGGCGCAGCACCTAGCGTGCCAGGCCGCTCATGCCTTAAGTTTTGGGCTAAATTTTTTTTAAAAGGGTCGCGACCCTCCCCACCCCCTATTCTTTTAAATCCCCAATTCTCTCTTTATTCCTCACAAATTTTCCCTAAATTCCACAACCAAGAATCAATTTTCTCTCCACACAATAAAAAGAAATAAACAAATTCTCCTACTTGTATCTTCTCTTACCCACACATAGCACAAATTCTCACCTTCTCATCTTTGGGTTGTGATTACAAGACTCCATAAAGCTATCAAGGTATGTTTCTTTAAGCTTTCTCTCTCTAGAATGCTATGAGCGTGTTGAAATTGGGGAAATTCTAGCAACTCGAATTTGTGATGCCCCTTTTGTCTTGGTAGTTTGACTTGCTTATTATGATATTGTTGGAATTTATGGGGTGTCCTGAAGATGAACTTGAAGTACAAGTGCAATTGTTCTTATTAATCTTGTTTTTAGCTGAAGAAATTGCAAGTGGGTTTAGCTTATATGGTAGTAATTGAGACAATTGCTTGTTGAAATTACTTATTATAACCCACATATTGTTGAAAGTTCATGAAACTTGTTTGAATTCTTGAGTAAAACAAGTAAGCCATTCTGTGGATAATTATGGGAAATTGGAAGTTGTGTTGGGAATGTTGAATTTGGATATGTGTTGGACTTGGTAATTGGGCATTAAGTGATGAGGGGAAGTCTAAGTATCCTTACACCCATATATTTTGAATTGGTGCTAAGCAACTAAGTGTGGGGTGGCCCTTTAAGCCAACACACATTGAGTTGGTTAGTTATCTTTACATGGGAAATTGACATACATGTGGAACTTTGTCACAGATACAATGTTAGAATCTAATGTGGCTGCTTCCAGTTCTCACAAACGACGACGCTCAAGAAATAAGGTTCCAGCCGCTCCCCCACTCCCGAAAGGCCAGAAATGGAAATATAGGATAAAAGCAGTCTCTAGTGCCGGCAAGAATTGGTACAAAAGCCACCCCGAAGCCAAATACTTTGCGGATGAGTGTATTGATAGGGCTAGTCTAGCTCGGACTTACCCTAAAATATTGGCTCGAATTGTGCAAGTGGGTATGGGTTTCATCTTCGACAAACCTACGGATTGTAACCTTCATCTTGTGAGGGAATTGTATGCTAATTGGAACCCAGATGCACCTACTAGCTCGGTGGTTGTACGAGGGTCAGATGTTATATTTGATTCCTTGGGCCTTAATGGATTATTGGGGGCGCACACACTCGGGCTAGTTCCCACGACCTACACAAGCTGAATGCTAGGCCTCCCTATGCTGAAATTCGACACACTCTTTGCAGCCAATGTTTGACAGCTAGATGGCTTCGCCATCATAAAAAAGGGTACCACATGAGTCTACCCTATGCTCATTTCAATAAAGAGGCGCGAATTTGGTTGAAGATTGTGTGTTGTTGCTTGATTCTGGGTAGCCATATGACGGAGGTCACTAGGGACCATGTCTGTCTGGTGTATGCTCTCATGACCGATGTGGAAATTGATGTAGGTTCTGTGGTGCTGTCGGCTATGCGCCGAGCTCGTCTACAAGGAGGTCTTCAATATACTTTTGGCGGTATATTGACTAAATTAATGAGAGCATTCGAAGTGCTCGAACAAGCATTTGATTATCCTCCTCCTTTGGTGCTGACACCTGTGGATGTCACCCAAACCAAGGCACCTGATGCACTCGGCCCCACTCTCACCTTAGCAGAGCGTCACGCTAGAGATGACTGGATTTTAGCCCCTATGTATGGTTTGGAGATGCTACGGCACAGGACTGGGGGTAGGCCCTCTACGGCGGAAGAGCTGAGCCAAGTTAAGAGGGATTATCCTCTTAATGAGCATGCCATGGAATTGTTGCGAATTGGGCTTGATTTTATTGAGCTTGTGGATGATGATATCCCCACAGATGAGAATGACCGCCAGATCGATTCCGATGATGACGAAGTGGGGGTGGATGATACACCGCTAGCAGTCCGCGGGCTGGAGGATGACGATTTTCTTGACTGACCAGGGAGGTCCTTACACCCTACTCTTGCCTTGTTTAATTTTTGTAGCATTGGGGACAGTGCTAATCTTTTAAGTGTGGGGTGTGGTGTTATGGGATTCCTTTTTATATATGTATATGTGTGTCTCTGTATGCTTCTAGTTGTTTTTATTTTGGGTTCCTTAGCCTTTGTTTTCGGTTCTTTTACTAAGGATAGTCCCTTTGAACCGTAGAAAACCACAAAAAGATTTTAATTTTTTTTTTGTTTTGGTTTTGGTTTTTATTACTTTGAGTCTATTTTAGTCATAGTATTAGGAACTTTGCTCTATGATGGATGGATGACGACCGTCTTAAGAGCAAATTAGTCATGTTATTATTGGGTGTTCTTGTTTGCTATACAATTGTTCATACACGTCCAGTATGATGGTGGAACATGCTAAGATATACAATAGCAAGTGTTGAGACATCTAATGCTCACTTAGTCGACTTGATAAGTTGGTTAATGTTGAACTCATGCATGACTTTGTATAAATGGTATGGTGAGCCTGCTTGAGTTAAACATGTGCCATGTGTGAGTGAGGTTTTTGGGATATTCCATGTGCATATTGATGTCTAGAATTTGTCCAGTGTGTTTGCAAAGCAAAATAAAGGGTGTTGAGTTTAGGAGATGATATAGGTATTTCTTTGATAGCCATGTTTTATACCTACTTTATCTACCTTTTTTGCATGATCTTAGTTAGCCTCGTTAAGCCTTTAGCCTATTCTTTGGTAGCCTTATATGTAGCTTATTCATTTTCTTTCAATTAACCGTAATTTGATCCAAAACTCCTAAGTGCTTTAATTGAGAAATTAAGATGTTAAGGAGTGTAAAAATTGAAGAAGGAAAAAGGGAAGTTGAAGCCCCAAGTAAATAGCTTTTGGGTGTGTGAAAAAGTTTTATGTGTTGTTGGTAGGGAGTAATGTAATGAAAAAAGAAAAAGAAATGAATCATCTGTTCAGAGCAGTTACTCCTCGCCTAATATGTGTAAGCTAGTTTAAAGAGATGGGGCAAAACAAAAGAGAGTTGGGAAGATAAAAGTGGTGGAAAACAGGTTGGTTGGAGGTGGTCTTAATGTAATTTGTAGTGTATTAAAGCGCTTAGGGAAGATAGTCACTATTCTTGACCAAATAGTTCCTACCCGTCCCTTAGCCTACATTACAACCCTTAAAGTCCTACTTGATCTTGATCTTTAACATTTTGACATTAGTGGAGTACTACACTAAGGGCAAACTTATGGTTCATCTTGTGTTGCATGTGAATTCTTTTCGAGAGTGAGTGAACTTTTATCCATGCACCCATTTAATAATTACTCAAAATATTGGGTGATTCTCTTGTGGTGAGGGCGTATGTTTAGCGAGGTGTGGTGATCTATTGGTAACGTGTCATGCATAAATTCACAACTAGTAAAGTTGTTTTGTGAGGATAGGTTGTTTCAATTTGCTATTCACTTTTTGGTGATACTAGCATGTTAGTGCATAATTTGATGAATGTGGTTGTGTATAATTTGATGAATGTGGTTGTGTAGCTATGCAGGAATACCTATTGTGTGTTGATTGTCTTAAGTCGCCCAGATTTGAGTGTGGTTATTGTTCGAGGACAAACAAAGGTTCAAGTGGAGGGTGGTGATCTAAGGCGTATTTATATGCCTTATTGCCAACTTTAACCCATGTTTACCTTAGTTTTGAGAGCAATAAGTATGTATTTTGTATGATTTTGATGGAATATGTGATATTGTGCTAACAAATGTGATTAGACCCTTGTAGGTGGAATTTGCGACTATTTGAAGCGTTTTTGAAATGGAAAGCGAGACTTGGAGGAGCTACGAGCTAAGGATATTGAAGATAAGAGGCAAGCCAAAGATTTGAACTTGAAGAATCCAACCAAATCCGCAAAGAAAAGTCGACAAAAGGAAGAAAATCAGAATTTAAGGGCCTGGCGCGCCAAGGGGCGTGCCGGGCCGCTTTTGGCAAAATTTCTACTCAAGTAGGAAGCAGGGGGGCGCGCCCAAGAGCGTGCTAGGCAGCTCAGGCGCACCTGTTCAGAGGTAAAAATTTTCCTAAGTCCCAGGCGCGCCCAAGGGCGTGCTGGGCCGCTTTTTGGCAAATTTTTGCCCTGAGTTTTTGTCTATAAATAGGGCTTTTGGGTTATTCTATCATTATTCCATCTTCACTAGACTACTTTGGGCGTTTTTTGGCATTGGAATTAGGTTTCATTCTTCTTCTTTTCAGTTTTTATTTCTTTTTATGATATTTTATCACTTTATGATGTTAATTGAAGTTATGAGTGGCTAAAATTCCTCATTTTCGGGGTTGAGGCTATGAACATGAATCTCTTGAGTTGAATTATATTGGTTTTTGCTGAAGTTTATCATGAATTGGTTATTCTGATATTCTTAATTTTACTACTTTAATACTTGATCACCATTGAAATAAATCCCTTGTCTTGAGGTGAGCTCGAGAGAGAAACTAAGAGATAGAACGTGGAATATAAGAAGCGTGATCTTTACTCACGGAAGGGATTCCAAGAGATTGATAAGCGGTTAGGACCGAGAGGTACCTACTCCGCCGCGCTTGTTCAATTACGAGAAGATAACTTAAAGGCATTAGAATTGGTTACACTTGTCACCGCTCAATGATGTAGTTAGGTTTCCAATTTCTAGTAGAAGGTTATAGTTTGGAGACGAATATAATTGTAACATTAACCTCGTGATTAATAACCAAGATAAATGACTCAAATTGCTTAAACCAATAACAATTACGCTCAAGATATGACGTTCAGAGTGCCTTGACCCTGGGAATTTACTTTTATTGACTTTTAAAGCATATTCGCGAAAACTGAAGTTACGGTAGCGAAGATAGGAGTTTATAGTCCGCAATCATTTAATTTTTAGTAACAACCCCCTTTTTCTTTTCGCAACACTAGTTTTTAATTACTGTTTGACGTCTAAAATTGACTTTTGTTGATGAAAGTCCTTTGGGTTTGATATCCGGCTCTTTTAAAGGAGCCATTATATTACTTGAACGATCACGTATACTTGCTTATATAGCTGGGTCGCAACAGACCACCACCACGAGCACCTCTACCACTCTAAGAACCACCTCTCACTGCAGATATAGGAGTAGGTCTGAAAATATGCTGAGGATAATCCTTGGCCACATGGCCAAACTCATCACCCACAAAACACCCTCTAGGGCCTGACTCAATCTGAGGAGGTGTGGTTGTACTAGAACAACCGTCCTGACTCGATATTTGGGTACCAGTAGTCACAGAACCTGAAGGTATACCACCATCTAACCCCTTCACGAACTTCCAAATCCTCTCAGACTCGGTGGAGATGCTAGCGGCAGAATATCTGGACAAGGTATGGAAACATGCCTCATACTCAACAATAGTTATGGAGTCCTATTCCAAATGATCAAAGTCATCTCTCATCTGATCTCTCAAGATAAACGACACAAACCTCTCCAAGAAAGCCTCAAAAAATTGAGTCCAAGTCATAGCAGGAGAACCCAATTGCCTACAACTAGCATACGACCTCCACCAATCCCTAGCCACATCCGTCAATTGATAAGTAGTATAAGCAACTCCATGAGACTCAAGGGATCCAAGATTATGTAACTTCTCCTGACAATCAATCAAAAACTCATAGGCACCTATAACTCCACTAAACTTGGGTGGACCCAAGCAAATGAACCTCTCAAATCTCTTCTGATCATTAGAAGACATAACTGTGCCTGAAGCAATCAGAGGGATAGTAATTCTGGCAGGCTGTGAATCCTCTTGTGGGGGTACCATGGATGATGGTTGCAATCCTAAACTTGGAATACCATAATCAGATATTGGCATAGAAGGTGGAGCACCACTAGAAGTCTGTAGAATACCACAAGTAGGTACCGATTCCAAGCGAGGAATCACACTCAGAGTTAGAGAAATACCATAAGCAGACGCTGGGACTGACAGTGGTACAACACTCGAAACTGGAGGAACACCAGGTGTACTCAAAGAAACACCCTTCAAATGGGTCACCAGGTGTACTCAAAGAAACACCCTTCAAATGGGTCACCAGGTGTACTCAAAGAAACACCCTTCAAATAGGTCAGTAAATGAATCAGCAAACCCTTTAATATCGGGGTAGCAGTACTCTGTAGAATCTGAGCCGGACCCATACCCTTTGCACTCTCAACCTTTGGCTCAGAGAGATCCCCCTAGCACTACCTCTGATAGGGGGGCAGCTCCTCGTGCCCATCTTCTACCTTGAGGTCGTCCATGACCCCTGTCTCGCTCTTTAGTCTGGGTTCTATCCTCGGGTGCTGGCTCAGGATCCCTACCCTCTCGAGATCTAGTCCTTACCATCTATGTAGAAAAGAGTGGAACGTAACTTAGAACATTAGGTAAGAATAAACCTCACGATAATAATCAAATTAATGAAGTTTCCTAAAGATATCTTATAGCCTCTCGAAGATAGAAACGGACGTCTACGTACTAATCTACGAGATTCTACTAGATATCCTGCTCTTACACTTATAAGATCGGTGAACCTTGCACTCTGATACCAATTTTTCATGACCCAAAAACTAGATCATGATGGCACTTATCGCGGCCCAGCCTTGAAAAGTAAGTCGATCACTCAAACTGATAAAGTAAAAATAGAATTCAACACTTATACAATTAAGGCAAGACTTCTAGAAAGAAGTCAGACCAATACAAGTACAATAGTAGCGGAAGTCTGAAATGAATGTCATAACGAATCCCAAGAAATGGTGTCATAAGGAAAGAACATCTAATACAATCCAAACACTAAAATACAACTCTATCTCAGAAAGTAAGTAAAGACATAAAAAGGACAAGATGAGGTCCGAAAGTCAGCCCCGAACTCTGGAGCATATCAGTACCTCAAAAATCTACTCAATCTCGCACGAAATCAATCGCCATATGTCGTACTCAGACCTAGATCTACACTGAAAGGGAACAGTAGGGATGAGTACGGGTCCACATGTACTTAGTAGGTATCATAGTCCGATTGAGCAAAGTAGAAAATAATATAAATAAAATAGACTATAAGCATGTGACCTGTAAGCAGAAAAGTTCCCAAACGGTAGCTCACGCAGTCTCCACTAACAGTTCTAATATTATAACGAAAGTAAATAACACGAGTTTACAAAGAAATACATAAAAAAAAAAAGTAAGGCAAGAACTAAGAAATCACTGAATATGCGAATGAAATATAATGCAACACAATGCAATGGTGAAGATAGGGTGGAACGGTGAAAGTCATCGTATGACTTTCAGTATATACCTATCGAGTTCGCAACTTTGCAATAGGACCCATGGGGGGTTCGCAACCCATATACTATATCTCATATCTCAATATCAATATCAACTTTCCTTTCCAACTTGTGTTCATGAAAGGGTTTTTATGAAAATGTCTCATTTTGTTTCAAAAATAGTGTTCCTCAATGGTACCGGTGTCTCATGAATGAATAATTATGGAATGAGGATGTAATGCTCACAATCAAATCAGTATGAAGATCTTCAATAAATTCAGTACGTATATATTGGTGAGCTCAGAAAATCAACTCAATATGTCCATCGATTCATGATTATCAACTATAGATGGGTACCATTGGAATAATTATGCATGTCAGACATTATTAATATCATATCAACCCCTAACTCGGGCATTTCAATAATGATAAAAGCAATCAATGCTCAATAAGACCTATAATAACGATTTAAGCCTTCTCATAGGCATCATATCTAGAAATAAGACATCTAAATGTATAGATAAGGCCATATGATGTCAAATAAGACCCTCACATGGGCGACACACAATAACAGATATCTCAAGCCAATATCAACACCAAATAATCCCCCACACGGGCACACAACAGTAAATGAAATCTCAAAATATAAACCCCATAACTATCCTTCCCAACCCGTAGCATGCTTTACCTATACATTAACTATCCATCTCAATTTGAAAGAATTAAGCCATAACCTACCTCGAAATGATGAAATTCCGGCCTAATGTGCTTCAACATGGAGCTTTCCCATTTTGAACGACCTTGGATTCAACTAAAACATACAAATATGACATCTACGTGTTAAAAGAAAGTTATTGATGCCCATATTGATCATATTTAAAACGGGACCAAAACGGACCTCGAAAATAAGTTTTGAAAATAAAAGGGTAAAACCAGAATTTTTATTTAGAAACACATTCCCCAAGGTTATAGGTGTCTGTAGAAGAAAACCCATGCAAAAACAAACTTAAAACGAGGTCCAAATTGAAGAAAAACTATTTTCAAACTTTACCGATAAAAATTTCCAAAAACCATTTTGAAATTGAGATTAAAAGGTGTTTTAGACGACATAATCAAAGAAAATTAGTGGAAATAGGGTTATGGAGTTTAACCAAACTCGAAAAGTGAAGAAATCGATCAAAATTATTAAAACCCGAAGCTCCAATGTCCAACAATGGAAGAAAAATTGAGAAAGAGGGCTTAATCAAAGAAAATTAGTGGAAATAGGGTTATGGAGTTTAACCAAACTCGAAAAGTGAAGAAATCGATCAAAATTATTAAAACCCGAAGCTCCAATGTCCAACAATGGAAGAAAAATTGAGAAAGAGGGCTTATATACTGCCCAGGTCGCGACCCTTTGCATTCGCGGTCAGCCCTCCGCATTTACGAAGGTCAACGCTGATCGAAAAATAACATGTGCTTCGCGTTCGCGAACAAGGATTCGCATTCACGAAGGCCTAAGAGTCAGGCCTTCACATTTGTGATAGCCTCATTGATTTTTGTGAAGAGGGGACGGGTTGCCTTCGCGATCGCAACCACCACCTTGTGCACGATGAAGGGTAATTTCCTTCTTTGCGTTCATGGCCAGGGGCCTACATTCTTAAAGAAGGATTCATGCACCAGATATCAGTTGTGCCCAGTTGATTTTACATGGTTTTGAAGTCTCCGAATGGACCCTCGAGATTCGTTCGAGATCCGACAGAAACAAGTTAAATATTCTACTAGGTTAATTTCAACGTTTTGGACTCAATGGCGACGTCGGATTTTGAAAAAAAAAATTGTTTTCAAAAAATTAACCCCCCAAGACCCCAATTTACTATTTTCCAAACTGAGGGTCGAAATGAGAGATAGAAGTCCCAAACTTGAACCAACCATGCAACTAACCCAAAATTGACATTTCGGATCTGTTGGCGCAGTCCATTTTTCTATCCAGTACTCAAATCAAGAAATGTTGACCAAAGTCACCCATTGGCTCTTAAAGCCTCACAATCACCTCAAACTCAACTAAAACTTTCCCGATCGCATTGGGAACCATGACAACTATCCCCGAACCTCAAAATCAACATGAAGAAACTATGGGGAAGGGAAAAATAGTCAAAATACATAAAAATGGAAAATCACAAAAATAAGTCTTTACACCAATGCGTCTTTCCAGGCTCCATGACTTATTACTAACATAGACCCCTACTGGTTTGGGGTCCTTAACATTTTCCATTGGTCCGTGGCACAGGACCCAATGTGTTATACCCCCAGACGTGACATGAAAATGACCTCACAACCTTCAAAACTCTTACCCAAGACCCCGAGACACTCCCTAAATGATTTCTAACTCTTCCAAGGGTCTATTAATTTCATTTTATGGGTCTAAACTAATAGGAAAGCTCGTATAAACATCTATGAACTTTGGGGATGCTATAATATTCCCCCTTGGGATAATTCATCCTCGAATAAAAGCTAAAGTCATGGAATGACAAGACTACTATTGGTTTAACTATAAAAAATTTCTTACTAATCATAATTTGAACTTAGCCATACCAAGATTGGACTAGGGTGGAGCATACATGGCACGAACATAAACATAGTACTACAAGACAAGATATCTTAGACATGAAAGCTACTATAAATTTTTATAGGAAAGAGGTCATTACTTGAAACGTCAACATTGGGAGAAGAAAATAGGTGTGGGTACTTAGACTTCATAGCCTCTTCGGTGTCCTGTGTAGTTTCCTTAACCTCTTGATTTCTCCATAAAACCTTAACTGATACAAGTTCTTTCGTCTTTAATTTGTGAACCTAACGATCCAAATTTTCAACCAAAATCTTTTCATACGATAGGCTTGTAACACCCCGTACATTTCCGAACCTAGTTGATTACCGTAACAATCATTGAATTATTTAAACATGATATTGTTGGGGTATTACACATTAAATTTGGTGGGCTGAATTAAACTTGTGCCATTGGGCTCAATTGAGGCCCAAAAACGGAGCAAAAGACAGGGCCTAAAAAGGGAAAATGATCCATTTTTCAAGTTGACCAAGTAAACACCTCATTTAATGTGGTGGATTGGCTAAGGATGACCATTAAAAGAGGTGATTTAAAGGGACTATATAAGGCAAAAAAATCAGATTTTTATTCCACAAAACACACATGTTTCATTCTAGACTTTTCCACAACATTCTCTCAACTCACAAACCCTAAGCAACTATCTCTTTGGACAAGATCACTCTTTTGCAAGCTTTGGTAAGTGTTTAATCTTATGGTTTAATATATTATATGCATGAGAGGGTGTATAAATCATGTTGGTTATGTTGACAAAGTGTTTAGCAATTCACTATGTGTGAAACAGTCTATGTTTGCTCAATCAGTAAAGGGTTTTGCCTTATAAACGCGAAAGTGGACTTGTGGTCTTGAAGGAAGTGAATTTGATGGGTTAAATATCAACATGTAAGATGTGGTTATGTCCTTAAATTTCTTTCTCTTTGTGTATAATATTTGAAATTGTTGTTGTGAAATTATGCATGGAATTGATGACGTATTGAAAGGAAAATGTAGTTTTGGTGAAAACCTGACAGGGGGTAGCCCAAAGGGGTGAAAACCTAATTAGGGCCGAACCTGCTTTATTATACATTGACGGTTATAAATTGATGGTTATATATTATTGACGGTATTATATTGGCGGTTATATATTATTGACGGTATTATATTGACGGTTATATATTGAAGGTAATGTACATAAAAGCAAAGAAAGTAATGAAAGTAATGTACATGGTTACACACATACTCAATGGTGGTTTATCAATATTGTCCACTCACTTGTATTTGATTCCATTGAAGTTCTTATATTTCATGCAGTCGCTCATAGCCTTACATACTCTGTACATTCTTCGTACTGACGTCCCTTGGGGGACTTACCTTACTTGCTATAGGCACAGGTGCTAGTAGACCTCCACAGTAGGTTGCGGGTCATCTACGGAATATTGGTGAGCTTCAGTTGGTTCGGGGCTTTCCGAGTCACATGTGTACATTTGTTTTTGTATTGTATAAAGGATTGTATAAAGCGGGGACTTGTCCCAACTTTAGGTTGGTTATGTATCTATTAGAGGCTTTGTAGACGTTGTGGGACAAATGAAGGAAATGTAAGAAATGTATGATTTTGTCGTGACGACCCTAACGGCCAAGTTTCATATCTATATGAATATCTTTCCATAACTTCCGCCATTGGTAGCTTGTATCTATATGTGATAGAGTGTTGTTCAGTGAGTGACATGCATATGAGTGTACATGAATGAAGATTGGTCCTCTCGGGCCTTAACGGCTTCGGGTGCCAGTTTGGCCTGTTGGAATTCGAGGTGTGACAAGGCTATCCTTAATACCAACCTTCTCTAAATGAACTACATGCGACGGATCCCCAATACTTTTTTTAAACATAAATACGTGAAACACTGGATGTACTGTTGCTAATCCAGTGAGCAACTCCAACTCATACGCTACCTTTCTAATCTTACTCAAAATTTAGTAAGGACCTATGTATAAAGGGCAAAGCTTCCCTTTCTTGCCGAATCGCATCACCCTTTTTATAGGTGAAACTTTTAAGAAGACCTAATCATCAACCTAAAACTCTAAGTCTCTATGCCTCACGTCTGAATACGACTTCTGCTGGCTTTGAGCAGTCCTCAACCACTCTCTAATCAATATGACTTTCTCCATGGCTTGATGGAATAAATTTGGACCTATTAATGCAGCCTCACCTACCTCAAACCAACCAATAGGAGACCTCCACCTCCACCCATACAGTGTCTCAAATAGCGCCATTTGGATTCTAGAATGATAACTATTATTCTAATCAAATTCAATAAGAGGTAAATGATCATCCCAATTACCTTTAAAATCAATAATGCAAGCCCAAAACATATCATCAAAAGTCTGAATGGTACGCTCTGCCTGTCCATCAGTCTGTTGGTGGAAAGTTGTACTAAGGTCTACCCTGGTACCTAGACCTTTATGGAATGACTTCCAGAACCGAGATGTTAACTGAGTACCCCTATCTGAGATGATAGACAAGAGAACCGCATGAAGCTGGACTAACTTATGAATATACAACTTAGCATAATCCTCTGCTAAATCTATAGTTTTGATAGGCAAGAAGTGAGCAGGTTTGGTCATCCTGTCTACTATCACCCAAATAGAATCATGTTGACGATTCATGCGAGGTAAGCCTATAATGAACTTCATATTTATCATTTCCCATTTCCACATAGGAATACTAATATCTTGGACTAGTCCTCCAGGCCTTTTGCGTTCTACCTTCACTTTCTGAAAATTAGGACACTTTGCCACAAAATCCGCAATGTCCTTTTTCATATCACTCTACTAAAAGACTTCCTTAAAGTCCTGATATATCTTAGTAGAGCCTGGATGAATTGAGTATCTAGAATTGTGAGCCTTAGACAAAAAACATGTTCTTAACCTATCTACGTTGGGCACACACAACCTACCTTAGTATCAAAGAATACCACCTTTCTCATAAGAGAAAACCTCAACTTTGCGCTTATGGACTGCCTCCTTCAACTTAAATAATATGGGATCACTATCTTGCTTCCCTTTCACTTCAATCACTATCAAGGACTCGAAACTATTTTGCACTATTACTCCACCATTTCAGAATTCACAAGATGGACTCCCAAACACGTAAGTCTACACACCTCTCTCGCAAACTTTTTCTTTTCCTCTTCTACATAGGCAACACTCCCTATATATAACCTGCTAAGAGCATCAAAAACAACATTAGCCTTACCCAGATGGTATAACACACTCATATCGTATTCCTTGATGAGCTCAAGTAATTTCCTCTGTAGAAGGCTCTTATGAGCTGTAAACACATCAACATGCACACCATAAAGATAATAAAGCCAAATTTTTAAAGCAAATACTATAGTTGCTAACTCAAGATCATGAGTTGGATAGTTCTTCTCACGAACCTTGAGTTATCTAGAAGCATAGGTAATCGCCTTACCATTCTGTATCAAAACATAACCCAACCCAACTTTGGACGCATCACAATACACCATAAAACCATCTATACCTCTGGCAGGGTCAAAACTGAAGCAGAAGTAAGTTGACCCTTCATCTCTTGAATGCTCTTCTCACAAGCCTTAGACCATTAAAATTTAACCTTTTTCTGAGTAAGCCTAGTCAATGGGGTTGAAATGGATGAAAACCCCTCTACAAATCTCTTGTAGAGCTAAACCCAAGAAACTTCTAATGTTAGATGGAGTTGTCGGTTTAGGCCAACTCTTGATTTCCTTAATCTTTTGAGAGTCAACCTATATCCCCTCACTAGAAATAATATGACCAAGGAAGGCAACTGACCTTAACGAGAATTCACACTTAGAAAATTTTGTGAGAGGGTCTGAATAACAATTCTAAGATGGTCAACATGCTCATCCTTACTACGAGAGTAAATCAGTTCATCGATGAACACTATAATGAACATGTCTAGATATTGCTTGAACACCCTATTCATGAGGTCTATAAAAGCTGTAGGGGTATTAGTTAGACCAAAAGACATAACAAGAAACTCATAGTGATCATATCATGTTCAAAAAGCTATCTTCGGGATGTCACATTCTCTAACTTTCAGCTAATAGTAACCCAACCGAAGGTCAATCTTACAAAAGCAAGTGGCACCCTAAAGTTGGTCGAACAAGTCATAAATCCTAGAAATATGATAGTTATTTTTTATTGTGACCTTGTTCAACTGGCGGTAATCAATGTACATTCTAAGGAAACCATCTTTCTTATGCACAAAGAGGACTAGAGCACTCTACGGGGAAATACTCGGCCTGATAAACCCCTTATCTAAAAGATCTTTCTATTGCTCTTTTAACTTGGATGGGGCCATTCTATATGACAGAATAGAGATGAACTACGTGTCAGGAAAAATGTCTATCCCAAAGTCTGTTTCCCTGTCGGGAATAACTCTAGGAGGATCTCCAAGAAAGACTTCTAAAAATTCATTGATTGTAGGAACTGACTGAAGAGTTGGGGTTTCAAAAGTAGAATCCTTAATCCTCACTAGGTGGTAGATAAAGTCCTTAGAGATCATAGATCAATTGGGAATTGGAATTAACAACTCTGGTTCTACAATCAAGTGAGGCATAACATGAGTACAATCAGTATATACCTAGAATAATATTGAAATATGTCATATATAATTCTACTAAGTCAGTTGTGATGTCCTTATGGTGGACAGAAATAGGAAAACTTTGATAGATCTTCTAGCTACAATAGATTCTCCGATTGAAGTGGAAATAGAGAAGAAATATAGGAGTTGTTGGGGATTGACTCCAAAATTTACAGTAGCTTAAGGAGCGACAAAGGAAAGAGTACCTCTAGGATCTAACAAGGTATAAACATCAAGGTAAAAGACTTTTAACATACTAGTAATGACATTGGGGGAAGTCTCCTGATCCAGACGAGAGAACAAAGCATAAAAGCGGTTCTGACTACCGCTTGCACCCAAGGTGGTGCATTTTTGGATATTTCAGCCAGATGGAGCTAATGATGAAGTAGCCGGGGGTCTGTTACCCCCATTTACCTACCAATCAAAGTGGCATTCTTTAAGCCTATAGCCTGTCTGACCACATCTGTATTCCCACACTTGTTACAAGGAGGATAAGTTGTGAACCCCTTTATAATACTATCTTGAGAATAAGAACCATGCATCTTAACCTGATGATCATACCTAGGTCTAGGTGCATGTGTATTAACTAAAAATAGAGTTGGCCAAGGTGGTTTATTTTGTAAAGATGACCGATTCCCATTACCAGTCCTCGACTGACTGAATTCATGACTGGATGTTCAGTCCCTCTTATTACAAAACTTCTCCCTCTTTTTCAACTTATCTCTCTCAACCTTCTCTAAATGGACCATAAGCCTACCAATATCCTTGTCCCTTATTAGCATCACTACTCTACACTCCTTCACAGTAAGGTGGGAAAGTCCAAAAACAAACAAACTCATTCTATTTCTCATTTTAGCTACCATATTCGGAGCATAACAACAATTGAGTAAACTTGAGGCTGTACTTAACTACGCTCATAGAGCCCTACTTTAAGTTAAGGAACACTTGGGTATTTCCTCCCGCAACTCTTAGGGGAATAAATGTCCCAAGAAAGCTTCCTCAAACATGGTCAAATCTGGAGGTGCATCACCCTCACCCTTGTTCTTCTTCCACTGGTCAAACTAAGTTCTAGCAACATCCATAAGTTGATAAGTAACAAGATCAACACTTTCAACTTTATTCATATGCATCACACAAAAAATCCTCTAAACCTCATCAATATAATTCTCCAGATCCTCACCTAACTTTGACCCAAAGAACTCAGGTGGATTCATCCTGAGAAACTCATAAATCATAGTAGTGTCAGGAACACCCTGAGGACCTGTAAGTGCTGATCCCTGATGATCAACTTGGTTTGTCATAGCCTGAGCAAGCATTTGGATAGCATTCTAAAATTTTGCACTTGTAACATCGGCCTGAGGTGGTAGTGCTGACACCTGAGGATTCTCATTTTTGGCCTAACGTGGTCGTCCGGCGGCTCTGCATGGAGACATAATCTGAAACACATGCAAAGTTAGAGCTAGAAAGGATTTATACAGTTAAACTCTATCACACAAACTTACAACATGAAAGAAGGGGAAATACTTCCTAAACACTCTGTAACCTCCTCGTTGTAAGTGTGGCATACTTCACACTCATAAAAAGGACTCTATTGAATGATACTTGTTAAACATCCTAGGACACTTGAACCTAATAGTCTGATACCAAGTTTGTCACGATCCGAGTCTACATCCTAGTCGAGACATAGTGCTTGGAACCACAAGTGATCCTAAGTTAACCCTTGGCATAACATATCATATGAAATTGAAATGAAAGATATAATAAAAATCATAACTAATAGGTTCTGAAACATACTGGAGTTCCCAAATAAGAAGAACTCATGACCTGTTGATTGGAAACTGTGACCTGTCTGACCATGATCCTGTGAGCTAGCACTGATACCGACATTATGGAATAATATAGTGTGAGAAAAGTATATTGTCAGTACTTAGAATGTACTGAGCATGTGAGATATACAATAATCATGAACAACATTTAAACCATGCTTTTAAAATTGAGGACAAGAACTATTTACTGTAATATGAATTCAAGCATGTCTGTACTGAAAAGCTGTGAGACATAAAGCAATTTTTTAATCATGAGCTAAAACATTTTTGAAAACTGGAAAGTTGTAAAAGCATAAATATTTCATATGATTTAAAACTAATGTTGAACATACTGTAAAATTGTACTGAATGCAATGAGTTGAACTGTAGTACAATGACCCCTTATGAAATATGTAAATACTGATATGAGATAATAATCTGAAAAAGTCATAATTTTAATGTAAGTAAAACTGAACTGAGGGTCATGTTATAAATACTGAGTCTGAGTTTGTGGGATAGTCTGTTAACCAACATAAACCATGTGAGCCAGCATGGAGTCTGATGTACCTTGTCAGGGTATAAATATATGGCTGGCATGATCACTAAATTGATGCCCAACTGAGAGGGATAAATAAACCTACGGTGGCATGTAGTTATGGGACTTGGGTGCTCTGAACCCCTGTCCAACTCGGTGCTAAGTTTTACTCCCAAACTGATTTATACTGATAGCTCATAAAAACTGAGGGCTCTGCATCTAGGTCAGAACCTATTTAACAACTAAAAATATTCTGAAGGTCTGTATACTGAAACTGATCATGTTCATTCATCCTAAAATCAAGAATACTGGGATCATGTATTCATAACACGCCATGTTATACCAAAATAGACTGAAATATGTCAAACCATGCAAATTCGTGCTAAAATAAGTTGAAGTCTATAAAATATGCATAATTCTTCAAGTACTAAAATAACCGAGTTATAGCCACGGAGATCATGCATAATAACTTTGAATGGGAACCATAATCATAAAATAGCATGAGGGAACTAAATTTCAAAAATTAATCATAGTTGGGTATAATAAATCCTAAATCATGAGTTCATAAATCATAATTGAAATAAAACTAGGTTTTGGGCATAAGGGTGAATGGAATCCCTAATTGAATACCCACATACCTGATTACTAAAGATTCTTGAACTAGAACATGGAGGGCTTGAACTTGGAGAAGAAAACCCTAGGCTTGGAGCCTTGAGAGACTTAAGAGCTTTTATTTTTTATTTTGGAGTGGTAACCGTGAGAATGAGGGAATAGGTCAACTATTTACCCTTTAATCTCCCTCCAAGAAAGCTAATACAGCGTAGTATAGAGGTTAACAGAGTAGGAAAAGACCAAAATACCCCTAAGCAACTATTCTAAAAAGTTATTGAATTTTCTTATGCAGGGGTCATGGTTTGAACCCCCGGTTCGTGGATTGAGTTCGTGGTTACTGATAGCTTGACAGAGCGCTCCACTAAAATGCCCATAACTTTTAACTCAATAATTGGATTGATGAACGGTCGGTAGCATTGGAGAGAAAATTTAAAGATCTTTAATTTGATAGGTATTTGGATACATAACTATTCATATTCTAGAAGGAATGACCATTTAATATGGACCCAAGTAGGATTATACTAAAACTTAGCTGATAGAGGAGTTTTCAACTCAACTAGGTGTTAGGGACTTCTTTTGACCTTAAATCACATCCAATACTCTTATCATACTAGTATTTATGATTTTGTTAGTTGACATGTCTGTGGAATTGGGAAAAGTCTATTTTAAACGACTATTGAAATTTATGGAAAATGGACTTCACGAGTCGTACTATGACTTGTGCTTCTAAACCACGGATTGTGGTATCTATCGCGCCCTATTTTTCTCACAAAAAGCGGGATTTGACGTGACAACTCTCTTTAGAAATGGTTTAAAAGAGAAGAGTCGCCACCTAACGAATTAAGGTGCGTTAGGGCACCATTCTAAACTAATTACAAATTATTTAATTAGTCTACATCAACCAGAAATTCGGGTAAGGGTTCAAGTTACCTCAAAAGGAAGGTGTTAGGCACCTTTCAAGGTCCACAAATGTGGATCCCGGTCGAACTCATATATTACGTGGGGGATTCTAGTGATAAACAAAGGTCGATTAATTTATTTTAATCTAATATTAACTAGGCGTTAAACATGAGAAATCCTTGAATTAATAACAAATTAGACGTACAATTCGGTTATTATCAAATCAGGATTAATCTAAGTGATAAAGAAAGTAGATATTTATAAATAGAATGTAAAGAGAAGCGATAAATAATAATGTCAGATAAGCGAGAAGATAGAAAGGACACAATTTATATAGCGGAAAGATTTACTTAAATAATAAATTTAAACTACCTCAAATAATTAAACACTCAAAAAATAAATAAAAAAAGAGAAGGTGATTCTAAAGATTTATACGAGGGTTGATTTTATCCTATTCCGATCAGCACTCGGCTTATTAACGGATGACAATATCGCATATCGCATTGTCGGATTTTGATCAGCACCCGGCTTATTAACGGATGACAATATCTCATAGCGCATTGTCGGATTCTGCTCGGGGCAACTTCCATCATTTTCGTCTATCTACCCACCCCACCTAGTTAGTTATTAAGCCTAAAGGCGTTCTAAAGAAAACGACAAAACTAGCGTTCCCTAAAATGCTTACCCGTCCCAACTTAATGTCCAAGAGGCATTGGACTTACTATTTTGGATTTAGTTCTAGACAAAAGGAAGCCTAGGCTACCTAATTAGACTCGGAGTTCATGTCAAACAAAACGAACAAGACTAGCAACTAGCACATAAAAGCTTTCATGCAAACCTCTTTGATTAATTAAAAGTTGCTTAAGTGATTAACATTCTTAAAACAATTATTCATGTGGTATAATTAGAACCTATAGGCATGATATCTAATAGTCAAGGACTGATTAATATGCTGAAACTGGATTAAATAAGTCCTATAGACAAAATATCTAGGTGAGTAATATATGTTGACGTGTGGAAACAATTCCAATGAGTTGGAAATTATTTAAACATGCCAAAGTATTTGAATATGCTGGAAATACCTTTTAACTATGCTGGAAATTCAAATTTCTTAAGTGCTGGAAATTATTAAAATATGCTGAAAATTTAATTTACACATGCTAGAAATTAACTTAAGCGTGCTGGAAAGTGATTTAACTATGTTGAAAATTAGTCTAAATATGCTGAAAATAAATTTAAATAGGCTGGAAATTAATTTAAACATGCTGAACATTAATTTTAATATGCTGAAAAGTGATTTAAACATGCGGAAAATTAGTTTAAGCATACTGAAAATTAATTTAAACATGCTGGAAATTAGTTTAAACATGCTAAAAATTAATTTATTTATTAAGACATACTTGAAATTGTTTAAACAATCCTAGAGCATGATTTCTAGGTGATAAAGAAATTAAATTAATAATCCTAGAATGTATTGCCTAAGTGACAAAATAGTTTAATGAACATGTTTGAAATTTGTTAAATAACCCTATAAACATGGCATCTAAGTGGTAAGACAGAATTCTCGCACCCCCATAAGAAGTCCCCGATATTTCATTACATATCGGTGTTTATACAATAATAAATACAGACCCGGAATGAATATGAAAGAAAAGAAAATTTAAATGACTAAATTGGGCCTTTAATAAATCCCTGACGAACTCTTCAATCTGGATCACACTATACTAGTTGAGGTTCCTGTAAAGCATAAAGAAATACCCACAGAGACCACATACATGTGCATGAAGGCTTGTGACAATGATGGCATAAGGCGGAAAAGTGGAGAATGATGGCATTTTGCTTGTGACAATGGTATATCCTTATCAGTTCATGTGACGTACTTTGCGCTTCCTTCACAAAACACTTGGAAATATTTTTGTTGGAACACCTTGAACAATAATTTCGCCTGTAGTGATGGGGTCATAGATGTTGCTTATTAGACCTCTCTGCACTTTTATCTCCCCCTTTTCAATCAGATTCTGAATTTTGTACCTTAGTGCTTAACATTCCTCAATATCATGGCCTTGGATATTTGAGTGATAAGCACAATTTTTGGATGGGTCAAAGTTAGAAGATGGATACTTAGGAATCCATCCCCTTCTTGGTTGCACAATACCTTGGGCCCTTAATCTTTCAAATATGCTCGCCAATGGCTTAGTCAAAGGAGTAAAGGTATGAGGCCTCATTCTCTTTGGTTGATGAAAATTACCTAGTACCGGATAAGACCGATGGTGAAAGTCAGATTGTGTATGATAAGCCTCATTTTGAGAACCTTGCTGGAAAGAGTAGGGTTGAATCTGATAGGCCTCGTGTTGAGAATTTTGTGAGTCATAAGGTTTGAGATGCTCATTTGGGGAAACAAAAATAGCATGAATTTCTTCATTATTCTAATAGCGTTGTGTCTGAGGTAGCAGTGATGAATCCTCTTCCCTTTCCTTGGGTGGAATTTCTGGTGCTTGAAAAGTGGTTGGCATTATCGAAACATCAATAATTCTTCCTGACCGAATACCATATTCTAACTTTTTCCCGATTGAAATCAGACTATTGAAACTGTGACTGCTTAGAAAGCACAATTTTCGATAGTATATCCCATCTAGCAACCTGATGAAAGTTTGGACCAACTCTTCTTCAGGCACAGAAAGACGTATCCTAGAAGCTTCCAATCTCCATCGGATTGCATATTCCTCAAAAGATTCGTGAGTCATTTTTTTTACTTCGAACAAATCCTACATTGTCTGATCAATCTTGATGTTAAACTTATATTGCCTCACGAATTCTTGTGTCATGTCTTCTCATGTATGCCATTTGTCAAAGTCTTGTTTGGCAAACTAGGTGAGTGCTATACCTGACAAACTTTGAATAAATAATCTCATTAGGATAGCCTCATTATGCCCCATGCCAACTAATTTGCCACAATAATCATTTAGATGTGTGATTGGATCTCCATGCCCATCAAATATGTTGAACTTTAGGACTTTGTATCCTGGAGGTAACTCAACCCTTGGATGTACACATAGTTTCTCATACCTCAGGTCGTGAATACCTTTGGAGCGTAGATTCTCATCAAACCTCTTTTCTAAGTCACGAAGCTTTTGCTACCGTACATCTAAATCGACTCTCTCACTTCCAAGAGTAGTGCATGCTGAAGGCAACTGTTGAGAGGGTGTATGAGTAAGGTGGGAATAAGGAGATACAGACCAAACCGTGGTTTGCATTGGGCGAGAAGAAAGAAGGATGGATTTTTTTTAGATATTGAGCATATTTGTCATATTGCAGATTTTCAATCAAGTCGATGTTCAAATGCTAGACAACCTTTAAACAAAAAAATAATAAATCGAACAAAAAAAGAGTCAGTACACCCAATGAGAAAAGAGATAGTATGAAAATATGAGTTATCTTGTCAAATAGGACTTTAGAACGAATGGATGGGCTATAACTTAAGCTTGAGAAGGGAATCGATGTCAAAAGGTAGAAGATAGGTTCTAAGTAAGATCTAACTACTAAGTTAGTACTTAAAGCTGATGGGGGAACAAGTAAATAATGATAAGATATTTAAAAGATAGGCATAAAATATTTAAAGACATTTTATTTTGAAAAAGAGGGAGGGTTGAAAATTTAAAGATTTTTTTTTTAGAAGATTTTGAAGAATTAGCTCAATTGAGACATTTAGTTTGAAATATTTGAGAATTTGAAAGACGGTAAAAATTATTTGAATAACCCAAAAATGATCTAACTTTCACCCTTATGACATTATGAAAATGTGAAAGAAAGGGGGGATATGATTTGATAGAAAAATTATTTGAATGATAAATATTGTTTTACATTTTTAAAATATGAGGATATTTTGTAAAAGAATGAAAAAGGAGGACCGTATCCTTATATAGGATTGCCTACGTATCTTGTTGGAACAAAAATCAGGTCAGACGTAGTTCGAAACTTCAGACTTAGAGAAATTCGAATAGCGAGTGGAGATATATTATAGACGAAATAATCAAGGAGAGTTGTTAAATACAAATGTAAAAATAATTTTAAAGAAGTAACAAATTAGAGGTATACATATAAGTCATGAAGACACCCTAGATTTATCAGGATGCATATTCCTTAGTAAAGAAATATACGGTTAAGATCTAGAGAATAAGAGTAGTTTGGCTGATATGGTTCCCTCGAGAGGACGACTTGACAGTGGTCATGACTGTCGATGCACCACTGATCGACCAATTCACGAGGCATTTCCCATAAGGGTGTTTTAAGAAATGAACGTCCGTGCAACTACACAATCATTCTTTAAAAAAAAAAGAGGTTCCAAGTGGAGGAAGATATGAGCGAAATGCCAGTTATATATAAGGCAGTAACACATAGCACATAATGAAAATAATATCATGCTAAATAACAAATTATAGGCATGGCATCTAGATTGACACAGCTAATATGAGGGAGAAAAGTGTACCATTATACTATTATTTGGAACAAGTTAACAGAAACAAACATATAGCAATCGACATGAAACCGAGTAGGAGTAGTCAACATCAGAAACAATATTTTACTCAAACAATACAAGCATGTTGAGGTTTATCCCTAGGGCATCTAAGGCAAGGGAAGTTTGAAATAGTAGCATTAAAAACTTGCGTAATTAAGAAGACATAGTCGTTTAGTAGCAAAAGCAATAAAAGAGATGAGAAACCAGCAGCAACTAATAGGAATAAACACTTGAGACGTATCAAAATCAACACTTCCCGAATCAGTAGAATGAGAACTTATAGTGTTTAAATAGAGAAAAAAGCGATCCTATAAAACGTGCAAGTGAGAGTGTCAAAGTATCTGTGTCAAGTCTATGATAAAAAGCATTAGGAGTGAATAATCTCTGTCCAAATAGTGAAGGGAAGTATTGTTTATATAGTTGGAGAGCTGTAAGCAATCACAAAAAATAAAAGGAAGAGAGAATCTTTCAAAAATCAGTTAAGGAAAAATATTTTTCTTAAATAAGTGGCTGAATCAATTAAGTAAAAAACAAATCATGCCATATTTACCGTAAAAAAAATGGGTGAAAACCTGTCCAACTAAAGAACAGGAGCAAATCAATAATCAAAGGGCAAGTCAGAAGGAATTTACTATTCAAAATCAAGTTTACCTTAAATAGAATAATTAAATCAGTTATGCACAAGATCAATCAAAGATTACCAAATTAATTACAAAGTTGTCTACAAATTTTCATGAATAAATGAATATCGAAGATTTCACGAAATTTGAATTAACACACATAGCAAAATCATCAAAGTAACCATTTCATCACATAAACTCCGTCCATAATCATATTGAGCAGGAGAAAGAGCAATTCCACAAAATCTCAACATTAGCAGCATAACATAATTCAAATAACCAAGTGAACAAGAACTTTAAAATTGAATAAAATCAGTACCCACACATGGAGAATTAGGGTCAATCAACCTAAATGAACAAGCAATCATGAATCACAATGGATTTAATGGACATTCTCAAGTGAAACCCACAAATTCAGATTTTGTGAACCAATTCGGAGAAAGAAAAGAAGAATTGAGGCGATAAAAAAAATGAAAATCGAGCATAATTGTGAACACAAGAAATCGTACCGGGGAGAATCCGTCTTGAAATTACATTCTTGAAGCTTGAATAACAATCGAAAATGAAACGGCCAACTCCAAATTTCCATATCAACTCAAATTTAGCTTTAACCAAATCATTGTTGAATTGTTCGGGGCACTACCTCGCCGGAGATGATGAGATGAATATAAAAATCACTATTTAAAAATAAATTATGTATATAAAATTAATGTTACATAAAAAATATTATATAGAAATGACAGTAATAATGATAATTTAGAAATAAGTTATGTACTCGTAAAATGCAATTTTTAAGAAATGCTATAATAATAATAATAATAATAATAATATACTACGCGTAATTATGAGTGTGCATATTTTTGAAAATAATTTAATAAATATTAACCAAAAATTATATAAAATATTATATTTCCATGGTTCGTGGTTTGGACCCATGACTTCTGAGAGAAAAATGTAGACTCTTAGGTCTCGTATAGTACGATACCAATGTACGGCCCGTACAATCAACCTACGACTTGTGGATTGGGTCGTACTGAGGTAAATCTGGAGTCCTTGACTAGTTTTTCTGATTTATGTCTAAAATTAAGCTAGAATAAGTTTTAGGGTATTACACTTAATTAGTGGAGATGTACATAATGGGCAAGCCTATGGTTCTTTGAGCATCTTGTAAATTCTTTTGTGAGTGTGGGAGTTGTTCTTTGATGCTAAGTTTTTAATTTATATTTGATCTTTTGAATTGAGTGTGTGGACTATTTCTTCTTGTGAGGGCACTTGTTTCATGATAGATAGGTGATGTTATTAGCTTTCTTTGACAAGAATAGGTGAGCGAGCTTAAATTTGATGAGTTAGAGTCCGTCATTGAGGTAATTAGGAGGTTAGAAGTTTGTTGCTTATTTATATATCTTGCATAATGATCAGGAAGTGTACTTGATGTTGTGAATTACTACATGGTATAATTATTTGTATCACCAAAGTGGTGGTTTTTTAAGACTTGATTAATTGAGATAAGCTTTAATGCTTGCTCAAGGATGACCAAGAGTCTTAAGTGTGGGGTGGTGATGTGAGGCCAAAAATACATATATTTAGTCATTATTTTTCTCACATTTAGTATTTTTATTTTCTTTTTTGAGCAAAAAATTTCATTGATTCTTGGTTATTGATCTTATTATAACAATTTAATATTCCCGATTTATTCTATTCAATTTGTAAGTTTATGATCATGTATTCTATTAATAATTCTTATTTTGTTCTTGCAAACATGAGTAGCTAAATCTCATAACTAGGGTTGTGAGAACCATGATGAACAAACGAAGTAGGTTAAAGTACTTTATGATTCTTGAATGGTGTTCATGCATGTATTGTTCTTCTCTTCGTATTGATTACTTTTTAATGGTTGTAAACGTTATAACTCGCCTTAGTTCTTAACTTGCTTGATCAAAGAGGTATAAAATAGAAAAAGAGATTAACAACAGAGATTTGAGACTACTAACCCTCATCTAATAGCTTGAGCCTTAATCGGAAAAGCTACTATGAGATTAAGGGTAAGGGTCAAGATTGAAACACTCGTAGACCGAGAGGTAATTCGAGTGATAATTATCTAGTTAGGATAGAAAGACATTTAGGTGAACCTAACTTACCAATTTTCCATGCTAAGCATCGGAATAAATCACTAATAGACTACGCTTACTGAATTGTGACATCATGGGTAACATAGTCCTAGTCCATTCTCTTTAATTGATACAAATAACATTCTGATACTCTGTTAATTACTTGGTTACTGAAACTCATAAAATTGCTATTTGTTACTTTGTAATCCCCCCTTTAAAAAATAATCGACTACTAATTTAAATAATCACATTGACCTGATTTCTAGTCATATTTCATGTGGGATCGACCTCAACCTAGTTGAGTTCTATGTTTGATCAACAACTGCATTATACTTCATTAGGTGACATAATTTGGGTGACATCAGTGTGAACTATCATTATATCACAGATACAATGACTGCATGAGAGATTATAGTTAAGAAAGTTCACACTTTGGAGAATCCTATAAATATGCTTATTACAACACTTTTCAAACTTTTTTTGAACTAATGTGTTTACAACACTTTGACCACCCTTCAGGCTTTTGTGGTAATAACGAGATTCTATTAACGGAAAAGGGTCAAAAATACCCTTAAAGTATTAGAAAAGGCTCAAAAATACCCTCCTTCCACCTATTGGCTCAGAAATACCCCTCCATCCATCTATTTGGATAAAAAATGCCCTTAAGGTTAAATTTAAGCTCTAAATTGCCCCTCCTTTTAACATATGGAATAAATAAATTTTTAAATTAAATATGTGGCATTATTTTTATGGTTTCACATATAATTAGACTCAAATTCATTCACAATCCTACCCATTAACTCAAACCCAATTAAAAAACCGACACGAAGCATGTTTATCAAAAACGTAAGCAGATTTTAAATAAGTAAGCAATTTACAAACAAGAATCCAAATGGATCACCTTATATCCACTATATGTTGTTTTTCTTTTTTACTTTTTTTTTTAAAAAATAAAATAAAATTAATTGTTCCTTTGTTTCAAAGCTAGTGGATTTCCAATATTCCCTTCATACTTTTTTATTTCAACGAATATAATATGAAGAAACTAAAATAATGAAATAACTGATTTACGAAGAAATAGTCAAAGAATAAATTTTTAGAAGAGAAAAATAAGGCAGGAAAAGAAAAGGGTATTGAGAAACTGGGGGCTAAGTTTCATTTGAATGTGAAAAGAGGGAGAATGAGAATTGGAATGAATTAATTTAAGAGTATGCAGAAACACGAGGTTGTAACAAACATAGGTTGGAGGAAGATGGAGAAATGGCGGGTTTTTTAATTGGGTTTGAGTTAATGGGTAGGATTGTGAATGAATTTGAGTCTAATTATATGTGAAACAATAAAAATAATGCCACATATTTAATTTAAAAATTCATTTATTCCATATGTTAAAAGGAGGGGCAATTTGGAGCTTAAATTTAACCTTAAGGGCATTTTTGATCCAAATAGGTGGATGGAGGGGCATTTTTGAGCCAATAGGTGGAAGAAGGGTATTTTTGAGCATTTTCTAATACTTTAAGGGTATTTTTGACCCTTTTCCGTTCTATTAAATATGAGCCAAGGTGAAGATTGTTAGAGTTGCCTCGATTTTTTTTCTCTACTGATTCTGCCCTTTTATGTCAGCATGTTTCAGTTTGATTCTTGGCACTTGCACCATTTCAGAACAGTTGAGCATATCATGGAATTATTCTATAGTTTACTATAGTTTACTGCTCACCAATTTTTTGACAATGGAGCCTATTTTTCGGAGGCACTTGTTTTTTTCGTTTTGCATATATATTTTCTTCTAACTGCTTGAGGCAGCATTGTACTGAAATTAAAACTTATTTGTCCTTATTCCTTTATTTTGAGTTTTCAAGGACTTGATTGTACCTATGATTTTTCTTCAACTTAGATTTTTCCACGTTAAATTTATGTGTCATCTATTGTGTTTTCAGATTTCTTTCTCGATTGTTTACATATTTCTTATTTTATATATTATTTCCTATCATTTTATTTCTTGGCATTAAACTATGGATGATCTCTTCTTTCTCTTCATCGATTTGTAATACTTCTTCCAATAATGAGTAATGTATCATGAAAGAATCATCTTTCTCCTACCTTTATAATCCCTCACAAATTGTAACCTTAACTCCTCTTTTTTCTTCTACATGAACATATAAAAAATATTTTTTTATTCAGAACTACTATGGCAACTACTTAAATAAGTAATTAACAAAGGAACATGGGAATTTCTAAAAAATCTAGATAGATTATTATGTATGAAGGTGGATAAATAAATTGAAAATGTATATACAGCAATGCAAATACAAGAAAAGAAGATTTTGAAGAAGTAATAAAAATATCAATTGTATACTTGAAACAGATATAAGTAGTACATGATCAATGACATAAATAAAGTTATGAAAAACCAAAATAACATGAGCGTGAGACACCTTTTGTGACTTGAGTCATGCATGTTACTGAGACTGAACAATGGAATTTGCTTTTATCAGTTAAATAGTATTGTTATTGTGTGGTATGAGTCTTGAGAGGATTCCCAAGATGAGGAGGCATCTTTTGCGAATCGAGATGATTTTGTCAGAGCATTTATCGATCACTTTTGTCCAGAGATCAAAATCGATATGTTTACAACACTTAGACAAAATAACATAAGCGTAAAGGTAATACAGCCTTAAGCTCGTACAATTAGCTCATTTTGCTTCAAAATTATTGAAAAAAGACAACAAAGCGTAAGGGAATACAATTTTAGCAGATTTGTGCTTGATTGGAAATCCTTGTGATGGGTCAGTGTTCTACAAATTATTGAAAAAAGACACAAATATTTTCAAATTGATATCTTTTTCTCAACAAAGTGAGGAAGTAAGCTAAAACTTAGAACTTACAGGAAAAAAGAATAAAGGAAGAGGGTCAAGTGGAATAGAGGATATCAGGAAGGTGACAGATCATTCTTTAACAAAAGGTTATAATGACCTTCTCCTTCTGCAACTTACTTACTACATCTACGATACAGTCTGCAACTTACTTACCACATCTACGAGACAGAGGTATGATTAAAAAAAAAGTCAGGCTAGTTAGGGCTAGAGCTTCAGAGCGCAATCCTCACCATCACAAGCCAACATGGTGCACAGGACGTCACAGTGTCTGTTGGGATATATACTATTAACCATGGTATATATACTATTTACCATGTGTTTAGATACAGTATTTATTATAGAACAATTGTTAAATCAATCTTAATAAGATTTAATAGATCATGTATTCGTTTACGTGTCCGTTTACTTATATAGTAGATGATTTAGTTTATAGAGTTTTAGCTTATACACCGAGGATTAAATCATCGGTTCTTATAAGTATAAAAAATTTTGTTCACAATCTAGGATGGAAATTGGACAAGCCATTGGTATAATTGTAGCACAAGATTAAATGTAATTTATCTTTATTATGGGAATGGTGTAGTTCCGACTTCTTGTGCTAGTGCATTTTGTATGTATTGAACGGGACCGAGCAGAGATAGATGTTTTAGACTGACTGGCAAAAACATATTCTCTAAACTATTAAATGTACTTATATTCTCAATCTTGATATAAATATTATGAGCTGTATATATTACTTATCATTTTGATTTATTAAAAGGTGAGATCATGAGATGGTTCAATATGCTTGGTAGATTGGATGATAATAATATATATTGGTGAAATAATAAGTTAGTTGATAGAATCCATGTCTCGGTATAGAGATTGATGATATGCCTTTTTGAGAAGCTTATAAGTTGTCAGTGTGTCAAATCTTGCAAGTAGATTTTATGAATCCGACACATGAAAAAAGTTAAGTAGTGCTCTAAAGGAAATTAATCATTACATTGAATTGGTTAGTAATTTAATTTATTGATTAGTATCTGTAATCTTAACATGGGGAATTACATAAGTGTTTAATGGGTAATTTCACAATATTTATAGAGGAGTGCAATTACGAATTTCTAGTGGAATGATTTGTAATTTATTATGGTAAGAATAATTCAAATCACAATTAGAATTTTGAATTATTTCCATAATAGAGAGCCTTAGTAATTAATTCTGTGGTCCCTGCGGTGCCCATATTTAACTAGAATTCAGAATCCTATTTTCTAGAGAAAAAGGAATAAACAGGCGTTTGTATTCTTGTTAGAAAACAAATGGGTTTTCGTTCTCCTTTTTGAACTAGGAAAGTATCTTTATAAGTAGAGATTCTCCTAACCTAGAAAAAGGATCAGTTTTCTATTCTATACTTACCTACCAAGTATTGAGAGAGTTCGGCTGTTAATTTGGGATCACTGCAGAAGACTACAGAACCGGAGTCGGACTTTCCTGATGATACGTGTTCATAAAAACTTGCTTGATGATACGTATTCACTCTTCAAGAGGTATTTATCGAATTAAATTTCAGTGAGTTTATGTGATCTAGCATAATCGTATTTGTTCTATCATAAACTATGTGTTATCTATTATTCATGTAAGCAGTATGTTTTCTGAAACGCTTCTACTGTGCTATGTTTTCCATCAATTGGCATCAAGAGCCTTGATTTCATCTATAATAGATAATGTGCACGTAGGTGTTCCTATTTACGATTTATACACATGAATTTGCCGTCACAATTGGTACACAGTATAGTCGTATAATTGAGGGTTATTCGATTGTGTTTATTAGTTTATTTTCACCTTTATGTTTGATTGCTTAAATCTGGAAATTGTTTAAATTTCTATATGAATTAATCATGCAAACAAAAGGTGATTATTCCCTTTAATTGCTTGTAAACGGAGTTTTGGTAGCATGGAAACAAAGTGACTTTACATGGCTATTTTGTAATTGGTCAGATGATATTAGTTGTTTTCGGTGGTTATGTGGCGGCAGAAGAGCCGTTATATTATTGTATTCCAAAATAAGTTTACGTGAGTTTCTTGGAATTGAGCTATTAAACAATTTCATAAAGTTGAAAGATTTCAGATTTATTAACTGTGGAGGCCAAGTCTCTTTTGCTTGAAACTTGTTTTCACGTGATCAAAGGGAAAGGTGGCAGTGACTAAGGGTGGCAGACGGATCGGGCTGGCCCGGTCCGAACCAATTTCGGTGCCGGTAGCCCGTGTCTGGTCTGACCGGTTGACGGTCGGTATCATCGGGACTGGAAAAGGGGCCGGTGCGGAATAGGGTTCGTTGACCGGTTGTCTGGTCCGGTTCCGGTCCGGAACCGACCGGTCCAACGGTCCCCCAAGTCCCAACGTTCACTAGCCGTTGGGAGCTGTTAGTGGGCCCCTCCAACGGCTAGTTCCCACCCCAGCCCCCCCTCCCCGCTACCCCAGCACCCCAGGCACCCACCTCAGCCCCCCTCCCCCCTATTTTTCTCTATAAATACCCATTCTTTCCCCTTATTTTTTCACAAATTCTCAAAAACTCTCTACTACTATTTACTAATTACTCTTTATTTTCTAATACTCTCAACTATCAAGTCTCAAGTCTCAACAATATTGTGTAATTTGGCTAATTGAAGTATTGTACTATTGGAGAGATTTTTTTGAAGCAAGCTTCAATTTTCATCTCTCAATTTCGGCTTTTGGTTTTATACGTCTGCTTTTACGCAGACGTTCGGTAACTTCGTTCCAACTTTCTCTCTTAATTTGTTTACTTACTAGTTACTATTAATTTTTAGGTATATTTATATTATTTGTTTGTCATCTATTTTTTTTCACGTTAAATATGGATTCCGGTAAAAAAAATAGTGGTAAGAAATCAATTTTTAGTCAGGTTAAAAATAAAATTGTTGGAAAAAAAGATAAGGGTATTAGTAGTAGTAGTAGAGGCGGGGGTGGAGGTAGTTCTAAATCATTGGCGCCTAGATTTAGAATTAATACCGACGATTTTACTCATCTTGATGATAATTTTTTTGAACGTCCTTGTGCTATTGATGTTGGTTCCTATAATGTAGTAGACCATGAGGCATTAGATAGATGTTTTGGTAACTATTTTGAAGATGTAGAGGAAGAGGAAGATGTAGAAGAACAAGAGTTAGAAGAGACCCCTACCCCTACTAGTCCGGCTACGAAATTATCGAAACAAGAAGACGTAGGAAATTTACCTACGTTTACTAGAGTACAAAAGGCCGAACGTCCTAAGAGATCATTAGTTTTGAAATTTATGACCCAAAATAAGGAGAAAACTACTGCTACTTGCAATAAATGTAAGACTGTGATAAAACATTTGACTGGGGGAGCGCACGGTAGTACTGGAGTACTTACTAGGCATTTGAGACTTTGTGTTCCTTAATTTGCTCATTTAGATGCTATAAATAAGGCTAAAAAAATGGTAACCCCTTGCCCACGAATTTTGGTACTAATCAATCTACAGGAGGTTCTAATAACATGGTCCAGCAAATTTTAGATTATAGTAACCCGGCTGACCCAAGCACATCACTCACATATAGTCAGGATAGAGATCGTGAAGAATTAGCTAAAATGATTGCGGTTTGTGGTTTGCCTTTTAGTTTTGGTGAACATCTCGGTTTTATTCATTATATTCGAAAAGTGTATAATCTTGATTTTCGAGGTTTTTCAAGAAATACAATTAAATCAGATATTTTTAAATATCAACGTGAACATTGTCATTTTCTTCATTGCTACTTTGATTATTTTGATGGTAAAGTATCTATCACTTCTGATATGGGTGTTAGTCCTAATCATAATGATTATTTTACTGTTACTATTCATTGGATTGATCATGATTGGAACATGCAAAAAAGAATTATAGGCTATAAATATGTTGAAGATAGTAAAACTGGTTGTTATATAGCTTGTTTGACCGCAGATATTTTAAAATATTTTAGACTTTGTAATATGATAATGGGTGTCACGTTAGATAATGTTTTTGCTAATTTAAAAGCTGTTGATTATTTAAAACCTATACTTTATCCAATTGATGATGATTTTTTTCATGTTAAGTATAATGCTCATATTTATAAGTGCAAGATGGTATTGGTGTATTTGGTGATTCTTGTGTTAGAATTCGAGCTGCTTGTGCCTGAATTTTTAAAGCTAAAATAAGGTCTAGAATTAGAGAATTTGAAAAAACTTGTGCTTTATTTGAAATGTCATATAGAAAAATTCCTAAGGAAATAAATACTAGATGGAATTCTTTATTTGAGATGCTTGTTGTTGCTATTGATTATCGCTAGCCTTTACAAATGCTTTATAATAAACATAATTCAGATCGGAGGGCAAGAATCACCGGTGAGGATTGGAAAGAATGCGAAGAACTTGTTAATTTTTTGAAAATTTTTTATAGTGCTACAAATATTATATCTGATCAATATTATCCTACTATTTCTTCGGCTTTAGTAAATGTTTGTGTTATTTCATCTGAATTTGTTAAATATAAAAGTCGTGAACATTTTAAAGTTGCTATTTCATATATGATTGAAAAATTTAGAAAATATTTTTTTCCTATTCCTCAATTATTTTTGACTTCCACACTGTTCAACCCAACTTACAAAGAACATGGTGTGAAAAAAATGATTGAAAAGATTTATAAAAATTTAAAAATTACAAGTGATGAAGTTCCATCTGTTGAATCGTGTAAAGATAGTATATTAACTAAATCTAGACAATTGTATGACCTTTATGTAGCCAACCTAAAAAATGATGAACCGTCTCAACCTCCATCTCATAAGGCTAGATTTAATGATTTTGATGAAATTATGAATGAAGAACTTGGTCTTGATTCTGCTAACAATAATGATTTTGATCAATATAATAATCAGACACGGGAAAATATTAGGGATGAAAATGGAGATCCTCAACTTTTAGCTTGGTGGAAGAATCGGGTAGAGCAATTTCCAAATCTTTCAAGACCTGTTCGAGATGTGCTAGCTATGCAAGCATCTTCAGTAGCTTCGGAGCAGGCTTTCAGCGCGGGGAAATTTATTATTGGAGATCATACATATTCGTTAGAAAAAAGATAGTTTGAAAATATCAGTGTTGTTCAGAGATTGGATCAATGCCGAACGAAGAAATGCTGGACTACCAAAATTATCGCATCAAGCCGAAATTATAATTGATGAAGAACTTGGAGAAAATAATGATGATGGCATGGAAGCAATGGAAGAAGAAAATCAAATACAAGTTCCGTATCATGTTTCCAAAGAATTGATAGATAAGTTAAGAAAAACATATTTTGCAAATATTAGTATGATTATCAAAACCTAACTGAAACAGAACCCTTCCTAGAAGATGGCTGCATAGATTAGGTGTTTTTCTAATATTTGTAATACATGTACTTCTTTATTGATTGGAATAAAATTATAGTCTATTTGACTTGACTTTCTTTTTAATATTGTCTTTTATTTATACTTTTAAGAATTTTAAAAAAATTAAACTTTAAAATTGCAAATTTGAATTTAAAGTTAAAAATTGAAAATTTAAAGTTTAAAAATTTAGATTTTCATCTTTAAAGTTGAAAATTGAAAATTTAAAGTTTAAAAATTTAAATTCAAATTTGTAAATTTAAAGTTTAATTTTTTTAAAATTTAGATTTCAACTTTAAAGTTTAAAATTTAAATTCAAACTTTAAACTGGAAAATTTAAATTAAACTTTAAACCTTTTAACTTTTTATGAGTAAAAAATTGAATTTATTTGTAAAAACCTAATTTTTAAAATTGATTTTGAATAACGTATAAAATTTTAAAAAATAAAATAAAAAATTCGGTGGCAGGTCCGGACCGGCCCGCCGACGGACCGATTCATACCGGACCGTTGCGGACTAAGGCGACTGTACCGGTGAGCCTGTTCCGGTTGAATCGGTTCCGGTTCGTCCACCGGTCATGGTCTACCGGAACGGTGTGGCATGCCGGCGGTCCGTTCCGGCAAGCCCGGTCCGGTACCGCTGCCACCCTTAGCAGTGACTATTTTTCCATCATGTAGTTGGAATATTTTTCTTATCAAAAGAATCCTAGATTGTGGACTGTTTGAGTTGATATGATTTTGTGTTTGAAAAGAAAACTACATGTGCATTATAAATTATATGAGCATTATTCATTACACTTATTATAAGTTAAGAATTTGGGGATTAATAATTATTTACCATTAAAGTGGTTTGTTATTGAATTATTGAAAATTCTAAAATTTATATATGTGAGATTAAATAATACATGGATTGAGAATTATAGATTATGATTAATAAATAGGATTCACTATAAGTGATCTTTTTATTTGAGTCATTAGGTATTTTCAATGTATCATATATAAATTGCCCTTGGTGCGAGCATTTAGTGGTACTGATTTATCTAACGATAGTAGATGTACCTTAAGATGCTAGTAACGACTAATTAATTTATGAGAAGAGATATCGAGGTTTTCACTCAAAAGGAGGAAACATAATATCTTGGATTTTCATATGTATATATTAATTGAGAGGACTATTAACTGCAAGTAGGTGGTGTGTTTGACACAATGCATACCTTGTGCTTATGGGATGATTATAAAAGTGAATGAAAAATTAAATCAAGTTATTTTAATCCTTAACTATCCTAAAATCATAATATCCAGAATTTGGTTTTAGCTTTTGTATTCATGAATTTCACGATCTCTAATTGACCTGAAAATTTGGTGGATCCATCGGAAATGACCTAGTGAGCAGTAATGTTATTTTCGGCATTCCGAGGTCATTTAGATGGTTTTAAGTAGTTTGTCGGATTATAATTTGATTTAAATGTGAAAAGGTGCATTCTTTATATCATTATTTACGTTAAATTAAGAACATGACTACACATGATGATTTAATATGAATTGATATATGATAAGAATATAGGCAATATGCTTAACTCCTTAAGTTGTTTAAATCACTTGAAGCCGAATTTGGTCATAGCTTTGGAGATAAAGAACTTTTGTGAACTTCAATTGACCTGAAATTTGGTAAGTTCAGCGAAAACAATCTATTAAGAAATAAGCACTATCTAGTGATTCACGTCTTTTTTTGGTGTTTTAAAGATTGTTTGGATGTGTTTTAGGTTGTTTGGATGTGTTTTAGGCTGTTCTTTTGGATTAAAACGTGATTTAGTCTAAAAACTAATCCTTTATATTGGTTTTATTTATGTTAAATCTAGTACATGATTACACATGATGATTTAACACAAATTGATATATGAAAAGGATATAGATCTGATTATTTTTCCTTGAATTACTTGAATCTGAGTTTGATCATACTTTTGGAGTTAAATAATTATTTATGAACTCTAATTGATCTGAAATTTGATAGGTTCATCAAGCATGATTTGACACCATTTTTCAAATTTGAGGTTGTATATAAGGTATTTTGGATAAATTCTACTTTTCAAGGGAAAATAACTCGGCTATGATCTAGTGATGATAGAGATTTTTCTCTATCGTCTTCATGACTAAATTCTAGTGAAGTATTAATTTCATGTGTTGGCTTAGACCTTCCTCCATATCGGATGAAATTAATACAAGTCACTAGATGTAATCTTTAGTTTTGATAATCTATATTAACTCTCTCTATCTGAGTAATATATGATTGAATCAATGGAATTAAGGATGATGAGATTGATATTCACTCTGTTTAATTTTACAATATATTCTTCTTCTGAGTTAGCTTTTTGTTCTATATTTATTGGAGTAAATATATGACATCACATATGTATGTTGCATGAATAGTTATTTCTCTAACGAAATTTGTTGTTCAAGATGCATGGACATTTATGTGGTGTGTTTTGAATTTTAATAGTCAATGATTACATAAACATATTTTTAAAAAAAATAATATTGAGATTATGTAAATAGATTTTAAATTTTTATTCTTTGTTCTTGATTCATGTATATTAGTATGCTAATGATAATATGTGATAAGAATTACTGAACGAAAAAATTTTAAATCTTATTTTGACCAAACAACATTTTCAACCGAATTGATCATGGTTTTAAAATTCAAAAAAAAAAAAAAAAAGAGAATTTTCTGATTGATCTGAAATTCGGTAGATTTATTGAAACCGGCCTACGGTTTAGGCTGCTCCCATTTCGCTCGCCTCTACTACGGGAATCGATTCAGGTGGTTTAGATAAGTTTTTGATCATTTTTAGTGATAGGGATTCTTCCAATAATTACTGAGATTAAATAGTAGTGAAATATTAAGTTTATGTGCTGGCTTAGACCTTCCTCCATATCGGATGAAATTAATATAAGTTACTATGTAGTTAATCGCTAGTTGTGATAATCTGTATTAACTCTCCTAAACTGAGTAATATATGATTGGATCAATGTAACTAGAGTTGATTTTCACTTGACTTAAACTAACAGTTGACTCTCCATCTGAGTTAGGTCTGTAAAAGTTTATGGAGTGAATAATCAGTCATTGTATATATATATTGCATGGGTAGTTCTCCAATCCCATCGATTGGCTATTCAAGATGCATGAATACATATATACTTAATGAGCCCTGAATTTTATTATTCGAATTATTCAATATATTATGATCTGTTTAATATGTTATATCTCAAGTTCTCTATAGACTTTACCTGGCCCACTTATTACTGCTAAACAATTTTTTTTGACAGAGATAAGACATTAACCTAAGTAATGCATTGTATATGTGCCTTATGTTAGAAAGAATATATTTTTAGTTTCTAACTAAATTAGAAATGGGTACTTAATTTATCTTTCTTGTAACTCTTAAGTTATTGAGTTTGATAAGTATTTTATCCCTTGTTGAATATTGATGCGTAGACTCTTTATTATTGCTATCTCTCATGAATTGAAAAATATTAATTTGTCTCAAAAGAGAAAATATTCTTTAGAATTGAATGAAACTTATCTGTACACTAGCGTCTATGTCATTTTTTCTAGATAGTACTTTGAGGTTGGTCAATATAATGGATTTTAAAGTTCATTGAAAGTGAAGACACTACCAACTTGCGAGTCCTGTTAAGAAGAAAAAATGACTAAGAGACCTTTCCTCTTAAAATAATAGAGAGGTAGTGATAAGTTAGAATTAATCTATTCTGATTTGTGTGGTAACATGAGCATTCAGGCAAGAGGTGATTTTGAGTATTGTGGAACACTCACTAAAGATTACTCATGATAGAAATATATTTATTTGATGCCTCGTGAGTTTGAATGTTTTGATAACTCAAGATACTCAAGACAGAAATTAAAAAAAAACATCATGAAAAATATATTAAATCATTGCGATCTTATCGTAGTGGTGAATACCTCTTTGAAGAGTTCATTAATCACTTATCCAATAGAGTGATTACATTTCAATTGTCTACACCTGGTACTCTATAATAGATTGGTGTAAAAGAGAAAAGATATAGACTCTTACGAAGATGATTAGATTAATGATTGACTTATTCATAGTTGCTTCTTTTTCATTTTGGGATATGTCTTAAGAACTGTGTATTACATTTTGAATTTAGTTCCTTCCAAGTCAGTATCTTTGACAACTATAGAACAATAGATTTGACGTAAGTCTAGTCTGTGAAAGGTTCGGATATAGGATTGTCTAGCACACGTTCTGAAAGGGAGGAATGGACAAATTGAAATTAAGAATGTATGTGTTTATTGGATATCCAAAAAGAATGAAAAAATATTTATTTCAAAGTCCTAAAGAAAATAAGGTAATTGTTAACACATATGCTAGATTTCTAGAAAAGGATCATTTAATAAACCATGTTCCTAGAAGTAAATTAGTTTGACAGGAAATGATCAAAGAAATAACAAATGAGTCTGCTGAAAATTCAAATGCTCAAGAACATCTAACCGACATGTCAGAATTGACGTTCCATTGCATTTAAATAGTTGGAGAAACGTTAATAGACATAAAAAAATCTGTTATCTCAAAGTAGTGGGAGTAATGTGAGCAAAGAACACTACATGAAGAAGTCATTAGTATTTCAATGCCAAAAGGTTTTGAAGAAAATATTAAGACTCTAGAACATGAAGTGTGCCTATAGCAGTAGTACTTAGTCGTAGTGGGAGAATCATAACAGTGATTTGTTGCGCATTTTTGAGAGAGTTTCATGATAGAACTCACACTCATGGAGTATTTCATGATAAGATACTTGAAGATGTAGTACCAAATTGATCAGTTACGACGAAGCACTACTAGACGAAATTGCATAAGAAATCAACTTGGTAAGATCCTTTTGATAAGTAATATAAGAGGATTATCTATGAAAGTTATAGATGCATAGTTCAGAGTCTAAGTGGGAGATTGTCAGTGTATATACTACTAACCATGTGTTAAGACATAGTATTCTATCCATTGTCAAAAATGAAACATCAAAGTGGGAGATTGTTAAGGTATATACTATTAACCATGCGTTTAGATATAATATATTATAACAATTATGATGGTTAAAAGTCGAAGTGGGAGATTGTTAGGACATATACTATTAACCATACATTTAGATATAGTATATTATAACAACTGTGATGGTTAAAAGTCTAAGTGAGAGATTGTTGGAATATATACTATTAACCATGGTATATATACTATTGACCATGTGTTTAGATACAGTATTTATTATAGAACAATTGTTAAATCAATCTTAATAAGATTTAATAGATCATGTATTCGTTTACGTGTCCGTTTACTTATATAGTAGATGATTTAGTGTATAGAGTTTTAGCTTATACACCGAGGATTAAATCATCGGTTCTTATAAGTATAAAAAATTTTGTTCACAATCTAGGATGGAAATTGGACAAGCCATTGGTATAATTGTAGCACAAGATTAAATGTAATTTATCTTTATTATGGGAATGGTGTAGTTCCGACTTCTTGTGCTAGTGCATTTTGTATGTATTGAACGGGACCGAGCAGAGATAGATGTTTTAGACTGACTGGCAAAAACATATTCTCTAAACTATTAAATGTACTTATATTCTCAATCTTGATATAAATATTATGAGCTGTATATATTACTTATCATTTTGATTTATTAAAAGGTGAGATCATGAGATGGTTCAATATGCTTGATAGATTGGATGATAATAATATATATTGGTGAAATAATAAGTTAGTTGATAGAATCCATGTCTCGGTATAGAGATTGATGATATGCCTTTTTGAGAAGCTTATAAGTTGTCAGTGTGTCAAATCTTGCAAGTAGATTTTATGAATCCGACACATGAAAAAAGTTAAGTAGTGCTCTAAAGGAAATTAATCATTACATTGAATTGGTTAGTAATTTAATTTATTGATTAGTATCTGTAATCTTAACATGGGGAATTACATAAGTGTTTAATGGGTAATTTCACAATATTTATAGAGGAGTGCAATTACGAATTTCTAGTGGAATGATTTGTAATTTATTATGGTAAGAATAATTCAAATCAGAATTAGAATTTTGAATTATTTCCATAATAGAGAACCTTAGTAATTAATCAGTTTTCTATTCCATACTTGCCCACCCAAGTGTTGAGAGAGTGCGACTGTTAATTTGAGATCACTGCAGAAGACTGCAGAACCGGAGTCGGACTTTCTTGATGATACGTGTTCATAAAAACTTGCTTGATGATACGTATTCACTCTTCAAGAGGTATTTATCGAATTAAATTTCAGTGAGTTTATGTGATCTAGCATAATCGTATTTGTTCTATCATAAACTATGTGTTATCTATTATTCATGTAAGCAGTATGTTTTTTGAATGCTTTCGCTGTGCATAATGTTTTCCAACAGTGTCCTCCTTGCAGCAAGGATGGTGAGGGTCAAACATGAGAGTTCCTTTTTGTAATTAATGAATATATTTTATGGTTGTGGTCTTCGTGGTCATTTTTAAAAAAGATTACCTGTTAGTGAGACTGAGTACAAATAACATGGCTTAGCGAGGCAGTACTGCTATGTAGAATGGATAAAGAATATATGTCCAAAAAGGTCTAATTTCAATTTGTGAGAACTATAACAAATTCTGAAAATACGACACTTGCATAACTTAATTTCTATCAAATTTATGTTGAGAGAGGCAAAAATTTTATTTTAGAAGATTAAAAAAACTCTAAACTTATGTCAAATGAATTAAGTCTAGATTGATAAGAATACTTTGGTCCATAGTTTTTCACTAAATAAGCAGTAGGAGAAAAACACATTAGATACTTGAGATACAAGGGCCAAAAATTAAATACCAGTCAATTTTAAAGGCAATCCGTGCAAACACTTGGGTTAAATGATCCTTGTATTACAGACTAAATCATTAGCATTCCCAAGGCCAAGATAGTATTTTGGGTGGGTTAAGTTAAATGAATTGATCTTAATATTTTGTCCCAATAAAAAAAGTCTTATAAAAACAATCTTCATAAGTGGTAACCTTGATTTATGGCTCCATTTAATAAATTTTGCCCATAAGGCAGACGTTCATTTCATTTCAAGACTATAAACATGCATAATTGATTTGAAGTATGTCTAATAGGCAAAAGTTGGAAGTTAGATAGGTTGCCCATAAGACACGTTCTAACTTTAGCTCATAAGACAGACGTTCATGACATTTCAAGAAAATGAACCTACGCAACTGATCAAAAGTTTTATCTTATAAACAAATGTTAAAACTTATTTAGCGGGGATAAAAATTCAAGATCACATATTTCGGGGACAATGAGCGTAATTTCTTGATTTTGGGTAGATAAACGTATGTCTGGATTGGTTATTGGGCCCAAATTGTGATTGGTTCCGACCCGCCAACTTCAAATGACATCGTATTAATGGATGTATTATCTTCTTCGGCCATGGCGATTGAAGCACCACCACACCTCCAACTCTCCTCTCAAATCTGTCTGTAGGTTCCTCTCTCTCTCTCTACTCCGTTTTTATGGTTGAGTAAGATTCTTGCTTTGTGTTTGTTCCAACTACGTAGAGAGAGCTTCATACTTGTTTGCGAGTTTTACAAGTGGATTTGCACTTTATGTGGTAATTTTGCATAACAATTATCATGGATACAGCTGCTGTTAACACATTCCCTATCTTCCAAATACCTCCTTCCCATATCACAATGAAAAATTACTTGCTTTATTATCCTGCAAACAGTCCATTTTTAACTAGAAATAATCCAAGAATTAAGTTATCCTCCAAATTTCATATTCTATTCCACAAGACTTGTTGCTTAGCTCCTTCTAGAAGTCACAATTCCATAGGGACCAAAACTTTGGTTGAAAATGAAGAAGAATATGATGATGATGGTTCCAGTAATAGTAAAAATCAGGTCAGCGAGGACCCCGCCGATGTGGACTGGGAAGCGAAGTTCCTTGGAAAGATGGACTCATCAGGAGATGTTTTACCTGAGAAGAAGAAAAATAAAATAAAATCTAGATTGCTTAAGAATACGGAAACAATGGACTGGTGTATGAATGCTAGGAAAGTTGCTCTTAAGTCTATTGAAGCTAGAGGATTGACTCCTGTTATAAAGAGTATGGTTAGTGGCAATAAAAATACCAAGAAGAAGAAGAAGAAGAATATCAAATCCAAGGTTGATAAGAAAAACTTAGATGAAGAAATTGATGGAGACTCGGAATTCGACTCTGATGATGAAGATTTTGATTTGGATTTGAATGTTGAAATTCCTCTAGGCAATAAAAGTGACCTTAAAAGGACAGTAAGCATGTTTGCTGATGGTATGTTTGAGGAACAGAGAGCTAAAACCATGGAAACATTTGTCAAAAGGCTATCTGAGTTTGCTGGACCATCTGACCGTAAGAAAGAAATTAGCTTGAATAAAGAAATTGTTGAAGCATTGACAGCTGAAGAAGTGTTAGAAGTTACTGCTGAGACAGTCTCAGCTGTTGCGAAAGGGCTTAGTCCTTCGCCTCTTTCTCCGTTAAATATAGCTACATCATTGCATAGGATAGCAAAGAACATGGAGAAAGTTTCAATGATTAGGAGCAGAAGGTTGGCATTTGCTCGCCAAATAGAGATGTGTATGCTTGTAAGCATTGCTATGACTTCTTTGCCTGACTGCTCAGCACAGGGTGTTTCAAATATTGCGTGGGCATTGTCAAAAATTGGCGGTGAGCTTCTTTATTTGACAGAAATGGACAGAGTGGCAGAAGTAGCGTCGACTAAGGTTGATGAATTTAATTCACAAAATGTTGCTAATATAGCTGGGGCCTTTGCGTCAATGCAGCACTCTGCTCCAGAACTATTTTTGAGGTTAGCAAGAAGGGCCTCGGACATAATTCATACTTTTCAGCCTCAAGAGATTGCTCAAGTCTTGTGGGCTTATGCTTCTCTGTATGAGCAAGCTGGTCTCATGCTTGATGCACTTGATAATGTTTATAGTGATGGCAAACAATTCGAATGCAGCTTGAATGATGATAAATTACCTTACAGTAAAGAAAGAACACCAGATGGTACTGCAGATGTTGATTCTGGAGAAATTAACTATCCCGTGCTAAGTTTTAATAGAGATCAGCTAGGTAATATATCATGGTCTTATGCTGTTCTTGGGCAGATGAATCGAGTTTTCTTCGCCAATGTATGGAACACTCTCAGCTTTTTTGAAGAGCAACGGATATCTGAGCAGTATAGAGAAGACATTATTTTTGCTTCCCAAGTTCATCTTGTGAGCCAATGTCTCAAGCTAGAGTACTCACATCTTAACTTATCCCTGAAAGGGGAACTGGAGGAAAAAATTTCCAGTGCTGGAAAGACAAAACGGTTCAATCAGAAGGTTACTTCCTCATTTCAGGAGGAGGTTGCTCGCCTTCTTGTCAGCACGGGGTTAGATTGGGTAAGAGAATATGCCGTGGATGGTTATACTCTTGATGCAGCGGTCATTGACAAAAGAGTTGCCCTTGAGATAGATGGCCCTACTCATTTCTCAAGGAACTCAGGTGTTTATAGCTTCTTATTAATTCATTATCATCTGCAGACCTGTTAGTATCATGATTTTCTTTATCATCAGTCTCCCAAAATATTAAAAAGTAACATTTTCTCAAATTGCTAATGACATTATTACCTCCTTGTAGGATCCCCCTTGGGTCATACAATGCTAAAGCGGAGATCTATCACTGCTGCTGGCTGGAAGCTCATATCTGTCCCTCACCAGGAAGTAAGTTTTGGGATATTTTCTCTTTTGATCAGTTATATCTGATTGTAGGTTATTGGCATTCTTATCTTAGTAAAGCTGAATGAGTGACCTTTTTGTGAACTACTTACCTTCCGCTTCCTGCCCCAAATAGAGCGAGAAAACTAGTGCGACATGGGAAACACTGAAGGATTTCCATCCAAAATTATGTTCACTCACTCCCCTGGATTCAATGTTTTCCACCGTCATTCATCACTTAATGAGCAACTAAATGTCAAAGAAAAAAATAGACACAGAGATTGATAAGTGTGATACAAACAATGTGTGCAGGGCAAGGACCTGGTTTTAGCTTATAATTCACACCTCTGTCTTCAAAAAAATTAGCAAACCAAGTGATAGTGTGATAGCTAACCTCCATGTCTATTCCCCCAGTTTATCCCCTGATTCCCTTCATACATCAGACAAACAGCCTTAAGAGTCAATTGGGGTGTCCCTAGCTTGCTGATGTGTATGTTTAGAACGTCTTATCTATTTTGAAGGGTGAGTAACTATTGGCTTCCTATGAACCATTACTGAAAGATCCATTTGCTAAGTGTCAAACCAAGTGAAGTTGCATGTGAGCCCATGGCAAGCTGCTTCCCTGAAGTTGCATCTTTTTGCATTTCTTTTTGAATGTAGACATAAAAAAGACAAATCCTAATTTGACTAATTGGTCCTTGTTGATTGTAACTTTGCAGTGGGAAGAGCTCAAAGGAGGATTTGAGCAGTTAGAGTATCTACGTGGCGTTATCAAAGATCATTTCGATTAAGGGAGCTTCAATGTGGAAACGGAAGATGGTCATTGAAGTATAGAATAGGAAAACCAATAGCTGTATTTTATTGTGCTTCTTCAATCCACTGTCACATAGCAAATTTATAATTTTCTTACTTTCAAAGTGAAATGTCTTCAGAATTTTGAGTTCGATACTAATGTGAGTTACATTAAATTTTGATTAGTAGTGTAAAGTGTAAACCACCTATACGAATGAGCTTAGACGAAGAAGTGGGTATTCATGTAGCCTTTCCAACTTGTTTAGGACTAAGGCGTAGTAATTAGGGGTGGGCATGGTATGATATATACCGAATTGAAATTTTTGATACCATGGTTTTGGTATTATGGTATTTGGTATGGTATATGGTACATATTTTAATTTTTTTTGGTATTTGATATGGTATTTGATATTTATAAATGACATACCGAAAATCAAAGTATATAGTTGCATAAATAGCTTATATATATATATATATATTATTATAAGTCAAACACACCGTCAGCTCCCTAAACTTGGCACAAACTTTCATTTTGATACCTCAACTAGCCGTTGTTGATTTTAAACACCTAAACTAGTGTTCCACTGTGTTATTTTGGCACCTTTTGCACAATCTGCAAAAACATATAATGTGTGTGTGTTACACTCGCTAATGACGTGTAAACCTATGAATAAATGAGGACATTTGTCATTCCTCTCCAAAATAATTTTAAATAGTTAATTTGATTAAAACAAAAAAATTGTCAATGAATCGATGACATTTGGTTCCCCCCCCGCAAAAAAAAAAAATCGTCTTCTCCAACATCCCCACCCCTAATCATCTTCTCCAACACCCCCAACCCGCAAAATCGTCTGTTGCCCCCCCACCTCACCCCCCAAAAAAATTGTCTTCTTCAACACCTCCACCCCCCCCCCCTCCCCCTACAATTGTCTTCCAAGAAATTCGTCTTCTGCAACCCCCCCCCCCTCCCTCTCCTCGTTTCAATTGTAAAATGGGATTATGATTTTCTTTTTTAAATTTAAAACGGAAAGAGGAAAGCTTGAAACTCTTTTTTTTTAAGCTTGAAACTTCATTTCACTACAGAAAAATGGAGCACCAAGTTAACCGTTGGTACAAATTATAGGGATGTGATTTCCTTAAGTGAATTTTGGGCCTTACCGTTGGTAAAAAAAAAAATTTAGCACCAAGTTAACCATTAAATTAAGGAAAAAATACATATACTAGCAAACTTAAATCCACATTTAAGCTAAATAGCAATACTTTAAAAAAATTAAATGGGATAGCAAAATAGCAATATTTTAGTGGTTCTTTATCCTCCCTTATTTTTCTCTCTTTCTCTCTCTTATATCTCTAACCTTTTTTTCTCTTTCTTTTTCGTTTTTTTCATTTTCTATTTTTTTCTTCTTTTTTTTTTTTTCTATTTTGATTTTTTTTTCTTTACATTTTTTTTTTCTCTTGTATTTCTAGCTACTATTTCTCTTTCTTTTTTATTTTCCTTTGTCTTTTTTTTTCTTTATTGATTTTTTCTTTTTTGTTTTTTCTTTCATTTTTTTCTTTCTCTTTCTTTTCTTTTTTTCTATTTTTCTATTTTTCTTTTTTTTCTTTTTTTTACTTTTCTATCTCTAGTTTCTATTTCTCTCTTCTTTTTTTTTTTTTTTTTCATTTTTTTCATTTTTTTTTTATTTTTTTTTGTTTCTTTCTTTCGCTTTTTTTTTTGCTCTTCTATTTCTCTTTCTTTCTTTCTTTCCCTTTTTCCTTTTTTTTGTTTTTGGGTTTTTCCTTCTTGTCTTTTTTTCTTTCTCATTTTCTTCTTTTTCTTTTTTCGTTTTTTTTTTCTTTTTGCTCTTTTTTTTAGTCTTCTATTTCTAGCTTCTATTTCTCTTTATTTTTTTTTAATTTTTTTTCTTTCTCTTTTTTGGGTTCTATTTTATATTTTTTTATATTTTTAAAAAATATAGCTACGTCGAGTGCAAATCATTATTTATATCACAATCATTTATTTTATTTGTATTCGCATCATTATTTATATTTTTGTATTCGTTGATACAATTATATTTGTATTTTATAGTTCACACTTTTATTTGTATCAGTGTCACGACACGTACGTTGCACGTGAGTCTTGTGAAATATAACTAAAATGTGTGTATATCGCATAACATTGTAGTTAGCACTTTCATTCTAATTAACATCGTTGTGATTTCTCTAGTAACTGTGATATAAAAATATACATAAAAAATATAGTAATTTTTTTTTCATGTTTTCGATTTGATCATTGAGTCTTGACATGTCTTTCGCTGTCAAGATAACTCCATATCATCTATATCGATACAAATGAACATTTATAGTTTAGTTAGAATTGGAAATTATTTAAACCATTGATGTTGTATAATAATGTAATGAAACAATTCTCATCTAATACTTCTTTATAGACGATGTTGCGGGTATATGTTCCTTTCATTCGTTTGGGTTGCTCTGTCATACTCAGGACTCTAGTTGTTAACATGGAAATTCATTCGTAAACCATTGCATAGACTATTGGAAGTATCCAAATTCCTAAGTAACATGATTGGTGCATTTTCTTTTAGGATTAACCTGTTTAAGGAAAGTTAAATAGATGTAAATTTCTGGTCAGTTGTTTTAAAACATCAATATATACATACATTTTAGTATAAAAAATAGTAAGTATCTTAATTAGTATAACTTAATTTGCCTAATCTGTTTGAGTATGTACCTATGTGGCGGAAGACCATTTGATGTTAAAGTATTCAGGTATCCTTGTTGATAGTAATTAGTGATATCATCTTCTGCAGAGTCAACACTTATAATTACTTTACTTTCTCCTGAAAATTTATCTATCAATATTTCGTTAAGTTGGTCCACATATTCATTTTTACTTGCTAAGAACACCCTTCCCGTTATAAACTTTGTCGAATTGGCATTTTGGTGTAGTGATGGGGAAAACCTTCAAAATTAAGCTTTCCTCTTCAGTTGTATCACTTTTATGTTTGACAAGCATTTTTTCTAGAATAAGTATAAAATTATCCTTATCCTTTACTTTTTGCTCTTCATCATTTTCAACAAGCAGTAAGAAGTTACTGAAATTTGGATCGGCCCTTGATCGCATATTTGCGGTGAAGTGGATTTGCTTCATTGAAGGCCACAAATATGATCTCACCAAACCAAATAGTTGTGACTATTGACTGATGATTGTTCATAGGATTTTTTAAAAAAAAAAAAATTTATTAAATAAAGTATTTGGATTTATAAGAATGGTATTTAGGTAATTTAACTTTTGACCGTAATATTTAACTTTTGTAAATGTTTACATGTGGTGTCTGAAAAATAATATGCTTGTTTGGAGATACAGGAACGTACTGAATATTAAAATCCTCCAAAATATGAAAATGGTCCAATAAGGCTTTGATAATCAAATCTTCCGTTATACTACAAAATGATATCACACTACAAGAAGGTAAAACTGATTTATTTGATTTCTAAAGGCAAGAATCAAAATAAATAAAGCTACCTACATTTAATCCCCTGGCATTGCGATACCATCCGAGCTTTCTGCAGTTTCCTCCAAAACACATAAATAGACCTCCCTCGAATTTTCTTTTACAAATTACATCACACCACCCCATCCCCATTTTCAAAACCCACTAGACTTCTCCTCTCCCCCTTTATATAATTTTTCACCATAAGTTCTCCACCAACAGAATCTCTCTGTGAAGCTGTATTATTTTAATAAATTGTCACTCGCTTCTGGTTCAGTCATCTTTACAAATAGTTTGCATATGAAAAATTAAAAGCATATTAAATTATTTCAAAGAATCACTGAATCATATATATATATATATATATATATATATATATATATATATAATATACATTCTAGAATTTAAAAATATATGAAACAACATCTCTATTCAAAATATATTTCATATCATTATAACGAAAGATATAGTTTTAAAAAAGACTTAAAATTAGTGAAATCCTTAAGACCTAAAAGTAAAGAACAATCGATAAGAATACAGAAAGAAATAGTTAATCTAGAAAAATATATACAATACTTAAAAATAAGAATTAACAATTTTCCTTTAGGCTAATTTATATGAGACAAAGTAAGTTAAGTAAGAAATATTAGAAACATAAATAGTATTATTAGACTACGATTTAAAGCTATAAAAGAGATAAAAAATATTTTAAAATACTCTACAATCAAGATTAGACGAATTAAAACACATAGACTTTCTCTTACAACAAACCCTACCAGAACAAGAAAAACTTAAGAATTATATAATAATAGAACTATATAGACTAAATACTGATATACAAGAACATAGGGATAGGATAAATTATTTAACAGAAAAACTTAAAGACATACCGTTAGGTTAAAAATTATATGCAACAACCTAAAATATCAATTCAAAGATACAGAAAAATATATAAGGAACTTAGAAAAAGACAAGAAAGTATCCAGCAAGGACAAAATTACATTCATTTTCTAGAAAACAAACTAGTAGAAGTTATAGTAAGATTTAAAATATATTTAGAACTAGAAATTGAGACTCATTTAATTAATCAGATAACTGCGTACTACAAATATATAGAACAAGAAATTAAACAAGTTAAAAAAGCAATCCAAGCCTAAGAATATTTAATAAAAGTAATTTTAATTTCTCTTAATAAATACTTATAGTATATGAAAAGAAACGACTCATATTGTAAGTACCTAAGATTCCTCTATAATCTAATCAGCAACTCTTACTCAGAAATTAAAAGAGCAATATAAAGTGGTCAAAAATAAAATGGGCATGAACTGATTTTAAGAGAGGTGATTCAATATGTGTAAAATCCTTCTCGGTACTTTCTCTTCCAAATTCTACTTCTGTAATATAGGTTGATTAATTACTAGTTTCTAAGTATTTTCTCCCAAAATTAATTATTTTTTTTTTTTAACTATCTTTCTTGATTTATTTTTTTATACCTAAGCCTTCATCCTATTTAGCCCATCGGTGGTCTTACCCTGTTCGTCTCTTTCTTTTAAACTTTTATACTTAAGGACTGCTTCTTCAACCTCACCCTGGACAAACACACGTCCTTCGACTCGCAGGCCCTGGCGGACTTTTAACATCCTAGGAATTTACAGGTTGATCCATCGAAATTCTTAAGCAGATTAAAAGACTAACCACATACTAAGGGTAGATATGGACGACTAAAAATAGTTACGAAGCTTAATTATTAAATAAAGATAACATTTATAACTATGAACATGCTTTTATAAACTTATGAAGATGCTTTAGTATATAAACATAAACATGCTATACAAACATGGGGAGAAAATTACCTAGGTCTAGTAAGCAACATAACCTACTTACATGGTGTAGAGCGAATAGAGTTTTTTTCCCTTTCGGGAGTCCCCGAGCTGCTCTAAACTAAGCTGGAATAAGTTTTCCTTCTATAATCATTTCTTTTGTATGATTTCTTATATTTCTTGTATTTACTTTTCTTTTGATAATTATCATCATAACTTTGGGTAGTATATATAGTTTTACAGAAATTAGTTTCTCCTTTCTTTAATTGTTGTTGTATTTGTATATTAGTACATTTTTTTTTATACCTAAGCCCTTATCCTATTTAGCCCATCGGTGGTCTTACCCTATTCGTCTCTTTCTTTTAAACTTTTATACTTAAGGACTGCTTCTTCAACCTCACCCTGGACAAACATACGTCCTTCAGCTCGCAGGTCTTGGTGGACTTTTAACATCCTAGGAATTTACAGGTTGATCCATCGAAATTCTTAAGCAGATTAAAAGACTAACCACATACTAAGGGTCGATATGGACGACTAAAAATAGTTACGGAGCTTAATTATTAAATAAAGATAACATTTATAACTATGAACATGCTTTTATAAACATATGAACATGCTTTAATATATAAACATAAGCATGCTATACAAACATGGGGAGAAAATTACCTAAGTCTAGTAAGCAACATAACCTACTTACATAGTGTAGAGCGAATAGAATTTTCTCTTTTGGGAGTCCCCGAGCTGCTCTGAAATAAGCTGAAAATAAAAACTCACACTTTATACAAACACTCTTTTTGCCAATACACTCTTTTTTTTAAAAAAAAACAACCACTTACTCACAATTCTTTTTTTAAATACTAAAGTTAATTGCTCTCTTACTAAGATTGCTCGATGATCTCTACTGAATGAAATGTTACATATTTATAGAGGTCTGCGGACTTCGAAATTTCTTAAATTTGCTGAAGGAATCTACATTATTGAAGTTGAGTCGCTGTCATGGGCCCCATTGTCACTGTGCAAATGTTGAAAATTTTTCTTCATCTGAACTATTTCTCCTTTATGTAACTTTCACTTCTTTTTTTTATACCTAAGCCCTTATCCTATTTAGCCCATCGGTGGTCTTACCCTGTTCGTCTCTTTCTTTTAAACTTTTATACCTAAGGACTGCTTCTTCAACCTCACCCTGGACAAACACACGTCCTTCGGCTCGCAGGCCCTGGCAGACTTTTAATTTTGGTAGAAAATACTTAGAAACTAGTAATTAATCAACCTATATTATAGAAGTAGAATTCGGAAGAGAAAGTAACGAGTAGGTTTTACACATATTGAATCACCCCTCTTAAAATCAGTTCATGCCCATTTTATTTTTGACCACTTTATATTGCTATCAGAGCGAGAAGTTTCTAGGACTTAGTATATGAGAAGACCTTATAAGAATACTTTAGACTATAAGAATTGTAGAAAAAATATAAAAATATTATACTCTGAGTTTGAAAGGTTATATGATACCCTTGATAAAGAAACTAGTAGAATTCCTTATTGTATATTAGAAATTCATAAAACTGAGAAAATATTAAGAAATCATATTTTCTCAAGACTTATATATAGTATACATTCTAGAATTTAAAAATATATGAAACAACATCTCTATTCAAAATATATTTCATATCATTATAACGAAAGATATAGTTTTAAAAAAGACTTAAAATTAGCGAAATCCTTAAGACCTAAAAGTAAAGAACAATCGATAAGAATACAGAAAGAAATAGTTAATCTAGAAAAATATATACAATATTTAAAAATAAGAATTAACGACTTGCCTTTAGGCTAATTTATATGAGACAAAATAAGTTAGTAAGAAATATTAGAAACATAAATAGTATTATTAGACTACGATTTAAAGCTATAAAAGAGATAAAAATATTTCAAAATACTCTACAATCAAGATTAGAGGAATTAAAACACATAGACTTTCTCTTACAACAAACCCTACCAGAACAAGAAGAACTTAAGAATTATATAATAATAGAATTATATAGACTAAATACTGATATACAAGAACATAGGGATAGGATAAATTATTTAACAGAAAAACTTAAAGACATACCGTTAGGTTAAAAATTATATGCAACAACCTAAAAGACCGATTCAAAGATATAGAAAAATATATAAGGAACTTAGCAAAAGACAAGAAAGTATCCAGCAAGGACAAAATTACATTCATTTTCTAGAAAACAAACTAGTAGAGCAGTGGCGGAGCCAAAATTTTCATTAAGGGGGTTAAAAATCGAAAAAAGTAAACATACAAACTGCCGAAAGGGGGTTCAACATATACTATATATACATAAAAAATAATTTTAACTATGTATAAATAGTATAATCTTTCACCGAAGGGGGTTCCCCCTGGCCTAAAGGTGGCTCCGCCACTGAGTAGAAGTTATAGTAAGATTTAAAATATATTTAGAACTAGAAATTGAGACTCATTTAATTAATCAGATAACTGCGTACTACAAATATATAGAACAAGAAATTAAACAAGTTAAAAAAGAAATCCAAGCCCAAGAATATTTAATAAAAGTAATTTTAATTTCCCTTAATAAATACTTGTAGTATATGAAAAGAAATGACTCATATTGTAACTACCTAAGATTCCATTATAATCTAATCAACAGCTCTTACTCAGAAATTAAAAGACTTAAAAAGCAAAGAAGTATTCTAGAATTCGAATTAATACAATTTGATAAACTCACAAATACAAAATATAAAAAAACTCTCAGTAGAAAAATATCGTCAAAGATTAGGTCAAAGAATTAAGATTCTAAATAGACAACTACTTATCTCTAACGAAATACAACACATAAAAAGTGATAGACAGTATTTACATAATCAAATAAAATATTACCCTTTAGGCTAAGTATTTAATGAGAACACACCCGTTAGCACGACAAATACAAGCTAATAATTGGATATATAATATACAAGTGTCACGCCCCGTATCCCAACGGGGCGGATTGGCACCCGTAGCCGATAAGGACCGAGAGAACCAAGCTTTGCTTCTATTCATTCATATGCATGCCATAGGAAGCACCATTATCACGTAAGAACATAAAAGGCTAATAGCGAAAATCATGGAACATGTGATATATATATGTACATATGTGAAACTTGGCCGTTGAGGCCATCAAGTCAAAGACGTAATGAATCATCATTCCTTCATACACCCACATACGTCTACAAAAGCCTCTAACAGATGTATTTACCAAAAGCAATTGAAAGTCAGGACAAATCCCCGCTTATACAACATGTACAGTACCAAAACACATATACAAATGTGACTCAGAGAGCCCCGAACCAACTGGAGCTCACCAAAGATCCACAAATAACTGGCAACCTACTGTGGAGGCCTACTAGCAACTGCACCTGCAACAAGTAAGGTAAGTCCCACAAGGGACGTCAGTACGAAGAATGTACTGAGTATGTAAGGCTCATATGAAACTGTATAATACATAAATATTTCAATGAACCCAAATACAAATGAATAATCAATATGGGCAAGTCACTATTCTGTACTTTGGAAACCATGTGTATTGCTTTCATTATTTCTCTTGCTTCTTTACTTCTAGGCTTATTCATCATCACTTATGTCACTATGTACCCGGGCCCCGACTGATCAGTGGGTCTTTACATAACATAACGTTATGTTGGGATCGGCTCGAGCTAGGCTTATGCCTCTAGAGCTACAACCCATGAATCAAAGCATCGGGTTCGGCTCGAGCTAGGTTATTACCCCTAGAGCTGCCACCCATCAATCAACTTATCAGGTTCGGCTCGAGCTAGGTTATTACCTCTAGAGCTACCCCCCTGTCAGGATCGGTCCGAGCTAGGCTCATTCCTCTAGGACTGCCCCCTGATCCAATAATCTCGGGATCGGCTTGAGCTAGGCATTTCGCCCCCAAAGCTACCACCCATACTCAATCATTAACCACATGTATGCGTTACTTCATTCTTTACTTTTGAGATTGATACAAGGATAGTCATAACATTATTGGGAACATAACCTTATTGGAAACATAATATGAATGGGACCATTGGACAATAATCAATGAATAAGATACATGTATATAACCACTATTGGAACTCTGGAACACAACCTTATTGGACTTTTGGAACATTAGTCAATGAATATGAGACATGTGAATCACAATTAATCAATGAGTAGGAAACACGTGATAATAACAATTGATAACTGGTCTTAGGATACCTTAGCACATTTCGGGATAAGACTAGTGTGATGTCAATGTGAATACTATGTGCTGCAGAAGGATACGAAAAAAGTAACCTTACATACCTTATCTCCTCAATATGACTATACAATCCTATACGTGAATACAATAGTCCAGCTCCTTCCCTTCGTTTCACTCTACAACACAATTACATAACGGAACTCACATTAACAATCAACTACCTTACAAGTACTTAAGACGAATAATGCGTCACATGTTTGCCTTATAACATCATTTACCCCCTTACAATACCGTTTACGGCATGGTCATACCAATAATACCACAACATGCCCAACATTGACCAATACATCATAAACCAATAGCATGTCACACCAAGTTCATACTTTACACTTCTCTATCACCACAACATTACAATTACTCCATCAAGTCACCTCAATATACCTCATAATCACATATCGGCCAGAATCTCATAATTTACACTTATAGAGAAATAACAATTTTAGGATCATAATCACACCATACATGTATATATCTCATCCATACCATTCACTTTTATTCAAACCTCAAGTCCTTTTTCAAGTTTAAATAACAAGAATGACACATCTTTAGCAAAAAGCAAAAATTCACTATTCAACACTTGCCAACATAACCATCATGCTCCACACCATCTCTCATGCATATAATATACTAAAGTACAAGAATAATCACTTACCCAAGCTTGAGAAATGATGATCTTGTCCAAAAGATGACTTGGGGTTTGAAGAGCTTAAGAAATATCTTGTAGAATTATCTAGAATGGCATGTATGTTTTGTGGAAATAAAATCTGATTTTTGGCCACCTTATATAACCCCTCAGGTCATGCTTAGCCACTTTTTGGCATTAAATGTCATGGTCCTTTAGTCAAAGTAGAAGAATGGGTCATTTGCCCCATTGGGCCTTGCATTTTGGTCTCTTTTTGGCTTTAAATTGGGCCCAATAACCCATGTCATCTTAACCCACCAAATGTAATGTATAATCCACCATATATCTCATGTTCAAATAATTTTATATATGTCTCGATAATATTCACTTACGAGATTCCCATTCGTAGCCTCAATCGAACAAATAGAAATTCTAGTCACTCATGGCTTATTTGAACATAATTTGTTAAAATACTTGTGACGAAGAATTAACCCCAACTCGGATGCTAAATGCTCTTAATAATAGTCCTACTATGATGGAGTAATGATATCATGACTCAAAGGTCTTATATACATCATAATAGTCGAAGAAATATTTTGGCGAAAACCACCCCGGCACGCCGCTTGGCGCGCCCCTTTGCTACCTGTGGGCTGAAAATTTTAGCCCAGAGCAGCCTGGCACGCTGTCTGGAGTGCCCCAGGGCTTCCTGTGCCAAAAAAATTTCGGCCAGAAGCGGCCCGGCACGCCCCTGGGCGCGCCCCACACCCAAAATGTGATTTTTTTTCCGTTCTTCGACTTTTGTTTGCGGCTTTGGTTAGATCCTTGAAGTTCAAGTCCTTTGCTTACCTCCTAACCTTAATATCCATTGCTTGGAAGTCCTCCAAGCCTCATTTTTCACCCCACAATTGCTCCATGAAGTCACAAACACCTCCGACAAAAGTCTAATCACACATACTAAGCCCAACATCAAATGTTTCATCAATGACACTACAAAATACATACCTATGGCTCTTGACAACTAAGTAAACATTGTTCAAAGTAATCAAGTAGGGTCGGGAAGGTACGGGGTGTTACAACAAGTGCTAAGACTAATACAAGCAAAAAATAAATATATAGAATCAAAGAAAACTAATAAAAAGACACTTGGGAATTACGAGGATTAGAACTTGATATTGAACATTATGAAACTTGGTTAAAGTGGTATAAAAATAGACCAATCTGGATAGCGCTAGGATAGATAAAATAACTAACCTTAAAAAATTAGAATACTTAGATTTACAATTAATACCAGAAAAGAAATATAAACGTTTAAAAGACAACGCGTTAATTAGGTGTAATTTTAGTAACGGAGAACATAGTTTACATAGTGAAGACTCTCAGTTAAATAGTATAGTAGATTTATTATTAAACTTAGGAGATAGTATTTATAAAGACAACACAATAATAATAGAAATAATTAGGGAATTACAAGTTAAGCAGATAAGAATTTCTAATCACATAGAAGAAAATTTAAACTTCTTAAAAAGACAACAATCAGAAATAGAAAAAATACAAATCTATATTAGAGAAGCTCCAGAAAATATTAAGATAATCTATAAAGAACTACAAGAATTAATAACTAGTATAGAACAAATTAAGACTATAATCCTTTCATGAACAGTCAGCTTTATAAAGAAGTAATTAGGCAAGGAGAAGTAATTAGACCTAACCCAGAAGGATTAAGTGATCACATTCCCCAAAGCAAAACAGATCAAGTAATAATAAAAAAGAATAATACTATTATACTTTTACTATTAAAATTAAACGAGAATTTAGAAAAATTAATAAAAGAAAAAGATCTGCAATATAATAAAGACGAATTAAACCAGTACATAGAACAACTTATAAAAATAAATTATCTGCCAGTCCCTGAAGACACTTTTAACGATTTAATAGAATAACTTAAGAAAGTAGAAGTAACCCCAAATAAATATAAGACACCAGTAATTAGAACACAAATACCATGGACCTTTTTTCAAATAGGAGAACAGACCCAGACAGACCAAGACATAATTACACCCAAAACAGACTAGGAAATAACTTATTAAGTACAATAATAAATACCTCAAGACAAAATACTATTCAACAATTAGATGAAGTAATTGATATACATAAAGACATCCAAATTTTCCAACAAAATAGATTAAAATTATTAAATCCAAGAATATTATATAATGCAGGAATTTTCTCACAAAAGACTCAGTTATATAGACATTATAGAGAAGAATAATTATGTGTTATCGGAGAAAATAAAAGAAACATTACCTTAATAAGTTTAGAATCTTTAAATGAAATAAAAAGAGCAAATATGAATTTAATGCATATGAGTTTAATAATTATAGGATTAAAAGAATTAACTAGAAAGAATCTAGGAACTAAAGTAGTAATAACAATTTATGATGATAGATGGTCAGACCCTAAAATATCCCTTATTGGTTTAACAGAAGTAGACATGAATAATAACGGAGGAATATTCTATTGTAGTCCAGACTTTATGATTAATTCATCAGAATTTGAAAAATATATAAAGATAGGAATCCAGACTAAAGGATATGAACACATGAATGGTGGTAACAATCTTTTAATATGTGTCGGATTTATAGGAAAATTAGCAAATAATAGCAGTACTAAATTTAAACTAAAAGTAGAAGACGTTGTAGGTTTAATGGGAAATAAAGGAATAAAATTAATGCAACCTTTAAAAATAGACCCAGAAATATAAGCAGGTTTAGAATAGAATTTAGAAAACCTTAAAAGACAAGAAACAGTAAAACCAACAGATCATTTAATGTATACAAATAAAAAATTCAGTAAGATTTATAGACTATGAGACTACAAATCAAAATGAATTAGAAGAAGAAATATAAGAAGAATCTGAAAGAGCAGAGTTTATGAATATAACTGAAGAACTAAACTTAGAAAAATTTGAGGTAGATAAAGCAATACAAAAAGCTAGAGAAATATATAGAATTAATAATAAAAAGCGTTGTAAATGCATAGGATGTAAATTAGGAATTTTAGACATTTTTTATGTAGATGAACATTTTAGACAATGCGAATTAAGAACCGATAATATAGGATATAACAATAATAAATTCTAAGAAATTAGCAATACATCCGAAGAAGAGACCACTAAAAGTATTAAAGAATTTACGGAATCAGCCTCAACAAGCTCAAGTCCTTTCCAAAGAACTTCTAAAATACATACAGTAGAAACTAATACAGGAAATGTACCTAGACATAGAGTATATAGAATTAATCCAGAAACAAAAATGGATAGTGTTAGACCTATAGGAAAAAGACTGTCAATAGAAGAACCAGTTACCCTTCAAGAAGGAGGAAGTAAGGAAAAATATTAAATATATCAGCACATGATCCTCAAATATGGAATACTGTTATAGACCTATGGAAAGGTATAGTAGTAGCAGACTATATTAAAACATATAGAGAAACAGACGCAGAAACAATGTATAGATATATGGAGACATTTTTAGGAGAATCAGCTAAAGGAGTATGGGAAGCATATAAATCAGAATTCCACACGAATTCAAAATGCTAATAGATATGGGGCCAAACCCGTATAATTTTATAAATAAAATACATAACTTAATAACTGGGGAAGACCCAAATAGTGGATTACTAGTATTACAAAGAAAATCTTTAATCAAGTTAGAACAACTAAGTTTAAAAAGTTGGTATCATGTAAAGCCTTTTTTATTAGATTATTTTTACTATAGTAGCATAAGTGGTAATGCTTTTGATCAGACTCTAGGAAAGAAATTATTTAATAAACTACCACATATAATGGTCAATAGGACATAAAGTACAACATATAATGGACATATTACAAGAAAAATGTACTAATATACAAATACAACAACAATTAAAGAAAGGAGAAACTAATTTCTGTAAAACTATGTATACTACCCAAAGTTATGATGATAATTATCAAAAGAAAAGTAAATAAAAGAAACATAAGAAACCATACAAAAGAAATGATTATAGAAGGAAAAGTTATTATTTAAGAAAATCATCAGCTAAAAAGTCATACTTAAATAAAGACAAACATGTTAGAAAATATAAAAATGATAAAAGTTATAGAAACACTTTAGAATGCTTCACGTGTGGAAGTGCAGACCATTTAACTAATACTTGCCCTAAAAGAAATAATATTAGAACAAGAAATTCTCAATTAATCAAAGATTTTAAAGAAACGTTAATAAATGTAGACGAATATATATCAGATAACGAAAGTATATATTCTATTGTTAGTATTAATAAGATCAAGTACAAAACTCTTCAGACTCCGAAGAAGATATAGGATTCAAAAATTTAAATGAAAATATAACGAATCTTTCATTGGTAAATATTAAAGAAGACTGTATACATGAATTTGAAAGACATAAATGATTAGATAATATACAATGTTATATATGCAATTGGTACCCTAGTAAGACAAGAAGAGCAAAATGTAAATTTTGTTACATCGAAGGATGTATACCTTGTATAGAAAAATCCATAGGAAGACATGTAATACAATTAGAAGACAAACCACAAGTTAGTGATGAACATACAAGAATAATAAAAAAAAGACAACGAGGATTTAGAAAATCGATTAAATCGACTTGAATATACAGTAAAAAAGTTAGAAGAAAGACTAATGGTTTTCGAAAAAAGAAAAGGAATAATAATAGAAGACCCCTTAAAAAGAACCAGAAGACACAGAATTATTAAATGAAAAATTTGACGGATTAATATGTAATGAAGATAAAAAGTTAAGTGCTATCAAAGTAATGACTAAAATAGTAATACAAGATTATTAAATAGAAACCTTAGGAATAGTAGACTCAGGATGTACACAGTATATAATAAATCAAAAGATTTTACTAAAACACCTTATAAATAGTTTCAAAGAACCACAAATATCCATGCAAATGGATGGAACCCATAATACATATAAACATTATGTAAAGAATGTCATAATTAGTTTTAATAATACATGTTCTAACTATAAAACAGTGTATAAACTAGGATATATGTTGACAAGAGATTTAAATATAAAAGCAGATTTTGTAATAGGATTAGACTTCATGATAAAAATAATGGAGGATGTTTTATAACTAGAGACGGAGTAATCTTTACAAAGAATATTACAATAACGCCATCATTTTTTGGAAGAAATGTACAAAGAAATACAAAGGTAATAAAAGATTCTAGAAATAAACAAGTAGCCCCAGGCACCATCTGTGATAAAGGTACAGATTGCCCCTGCAAAATAAAAGAAAATTTACTTTTAGAAGTAATAGATGAAGAATGGATAGCCATAGATGAAAAAATAGAAAAGAATTACAATTTAATTGATGTAGATATAAAAGGTTATAACCTTAGAAAAGGTTTCCAGCAGATAGGAGCAATAAAGAACCAAGAAGATCTACAAAAGATTATACAAAAATTAGACAAACTAGAAATAATAAGAGAAAAACCTCTAGAACATTGGGGATCAAATCAATTAGAATGTAAATTAGACATTATAAACCCACCCTGAATATCTTATTTAAGACAGCAGCAATAAAAGCAACAAATGAAGACTTAAAAGATTTTGAAATCCAAATTAAAGAACTATTAAATTTAGGAGTAATTAGACGATCTACGTTCAGACATAGATCAGCAGCTTTTATGGTAAGAAATCATAGTGAAATAGTTAGAGAAAAAGCTAAAATGGTAGTAAATTACAAAAGACTAAATGATAATACGGTAATGGATGCATATAAATTACCAGACAAAATAGGATTAATAAATAGAATACAAGGAAGAAAAATATTTAGTAAATTTGATTGTAAGTCAGGATATTGGCAAGTAAAAATGCATAAAGACAGTATTGAATGGACAACTTTTACATGTCCAGAAGGACATTTTGAATGGCTAGTAATGCCATTTGGATTAAACACAGCCCCTCCTATTTTTCAAAGAAAAATGGATAATATATTTGGTAAATATAAGAATTTTGTTTTAGTCTATATAGACGATATTTTAATATTTAGTAATAACATGGAAGAACATTTAAAACACTTACAGACTGTTTTTCAACTTTTTCTAGACAATGGTTTAATAATTAGTAAGAAGAAAATGAAATTATGTAAACAATATATTAATTTCTTAGGAATAACCATAGGAGAAGGAAAGATTCAATTACAGCCCCACATTGCAACAAAAGCCTTAGAAATGCCAGACAAGTTAGATAAAACAAAGGATTTACAAAAATTTCTAGGAATATTAAATTACGCTAGATCATTTATTAAAGATTTAGGAAAAATAGCTGGACTATTATATGGAAAGACTGGAACTAAAGGACAAAAATCATTTAACACCGAAGATATTAAATTAGTACAAAGACTGTCACGACCCAATTTCAGAGTCATGATGGCACCTACCATGTCCCACCAGTAGGTAAGCCAAGCCTCGGCCCGGAACGACAAGTGACGGGCGTCATGGTGGAAGGATACCGAAAGACTAAAATTTATGCCCACAATAAATGCACAAAATATAGGGCTACATAAAAGAGAGGGAAGAAAACAAAAAAAAAAATCCCACGACCTAGTAAGGCCGGTACAAGAGCCACTAGCGAAGAAATAAGGGTATCAATATACATGCAGTCTCGAAAAGAAAGACTATCCAAAAGTAAGGGAAGGAGAGGGGATCAACTCTAGCTCGAAAAGCTCACCCTATCTTCGAGATCTGGGAATAGATGGCTAGAATATCAACGGCTGCGGCAAGTACACGGATCTGCACCAAAAAAGATGCAGAATTGTAGTATGAGTACCAAAATAACGGGTACTCAGTAGGTATCATTGATCGACTAAGCTAAATCATAATACAAGTAAGATAAAATGCGGGGATATAAAGTATATCAAGGAAAAGGGAAAACCTGAGAGCATACTCTGACATAGGTAAGTAATTAAGGAACATGCACTACCAAAATTAAAGTGATGAGATACAACCCAACTAGGCACCCATAAGCCTAGAGGGTACAAACAAGAGAAAGATAAAACAATCGGACCCCCATAAGCCCGATGAAAGAAATCAAGACATGCATTATTACCACACTTATGAATCCCATTCTGAGCCACAACTCGCCGAATTCGAATCGATCCCCAAATATCATAAACCTAATAGGAAAATGCCGGACTCAAACTGGTCTTTACATATCATATTCCGGCCTCAAACCGGTATTTAAGTATATCATATTCCGGCCTCGAACCGGTATTTTAGTATATCATATTTCAGAATCGAATCGGTATTTTAGTATATCGTATTTCAGACTCGAATCGGTATTTAAGTATATCATATTCCAGACTCGAACCGGTATTTTAGTATATCGTATTCTGGAGTCGAACCGGTATTTAAGTATATCATATTCCAAACTCGAACCGGTATTTTAGTATATCGTATTCCAGACTCGAATCGATATTTAAGTATATCATATTCTGGACTCGAACCGGTATTTTAGTATATCATATTTATATAATAAAACCCATGATTCCAAACTAGGTATATGCCAAGTAGTCTAAGGTCCAAGACTAAGGATAATGCGGTGGGAGAGGGACTCCTAAGTCTACAGGAAACTAGATGTGATAACCCAACCCAAGGCATCGATTTACTTAGGGGAGGGGTAAATGGATCAATTCTACCTCCGAACAGCCCTCAATTCGGCCAAACAATCCAACTTTTGCTAACTAAGTAACCAACCATAAATTCCAACCCCAACTCCAGCACAATATAATACTAATACTACAATTAAACTCAATCTTTAAGTAGATTAAACCTAACCTACCTGGGCGCCGAAGAATGCTCGGTGAAGTCTGCTAAAGTGGAGCCTTTCCTTTTCGAGAAGCCTCTATCCGATGCCACGCTATCAAAATAACAATCTACCTATCAATACGAGAACAATAATACCCATATTGCATAAAAATGCATCGGGTCCAAAATCAATTTGAAAACCTCATACGGGGACCGCTTACAAAATCGCAAGTTTGAAACCGAAAAAACGTCCCTCAAAGCTCAAGGATCATCTACCCTCTAAGATGGGTCAATTTCGAGCATCATAGCACTCAAAGTCAAACCACAAAGCTAACTAGGGTTTTGGGCTTAAACGGAGAATTTACCAAGAACTTAGACAGAACTTACCCAGATTTAGATGGGGAAAAAGGTGTTAATGGACTCACCAAGCTCCCTTGAACACCCAAGAATCATCCCCTTCTCTCCACTATCTCTCTCGATCTTCTTTGTTCGAACCCTTAGGAAATAATGAGAGAAAAACGGGTTGACTGAGATTTAATGCAGCTGCAGGTATTGCTTAAGCGGACCGGCAGTCCAAGGCTACAACCACTAAAGCGGCCAAAGGCCCGCTTAAGCAGTTGCACCAGCTGAAGCAGCACCAGCACTTTGCAATATTTTGCCAAGTTTCCAATGGTTTCTCGGGATTCGTTCGGGACCCCGTGAACGCAAACGAACTATGGTACCCCATCAAATTTGGCATTCCGGACTCAGTGGCCAAATTAAAATTTCCATCCGGGGTCATTTTGATGAAATGTGGGTCCCACACCCTAGGGGTCATTTTCATCACTTTTCACCCAATAGCCTAAAATGAGTTCGAAAGCCTCGAGACCCGAACCAAGGGTCCCCCTAGCCTAAAATTGATGTTCTGGAGCTGATGAAACTATTGAAATTGGCATACGAGACCTATTTCCTGGTATTTGAGCCCGGTAACCAAATTTGAAAAGTGTAAATCTCAAAACAGGGAAAAAGGCTCAAAAACCCAAACGAACTGCCCGGTAACTGAACTGTCAGCTCCAGCAAGTCATAAATGACTTGGGGAAGCTATGGGGAAGCTCTAAATGCCAAAATAATGTGGAAATATAGAAAATGACCTGGAGGGTCATTACAATATCCATTACTAAAAGGACTTTCGTCCGCGAAAGTAAAGGGTAAAGATGTACCTGAAGGCTCAAACAGGTGGGGGTACTGGGTCCGCATGTAGCTCTTGATCTCCCAAGTGGCCTCCTCAACTGAATGATGTCTCCACTGGACGTTAATCACTAGAATCTCCCTAGAGTGCAATCGCGTAACATCCCTGGCTAAAATGAGGACTGGCTCCTCTACAAATGTCAACCTCTCGTCCAACTGAACCGAATCCTACCGGAGCACGTGAGACTCATCAGGAATGTAGCACCGCAACATAGAGACATGGAAAACTAGATGAACGGCTGATAAATCTGGTGGTAAGGCCAACTCATAATTTACCTCCCCAAATACCCGTAGTATCTCGAATGGTCCAATATACCTGGGGCTGAGCTTACCCTTTCTCCCAAACCTCATCACGTCCTTCATGGGTGATACACATAGAAAACCCGGTCACCCGCCCCAAACTTCAAAGCACGAAGTCTATGATCGGCGTAACTCTTCTGCCTAATCTGAGCTGCCCTCAATCTATCCTGAATTACTCGCACCCTGTCCAAGGACTCCCGAAGCAGGTCAGTACCACGGGGAATAATCTCTAAAGTCTTAAACTAACCTATAGGAGATCGACAATGCCTACCATATAATGCCTCAAATGGTGCCATCCCAATACTCAAATGGTAGCTATTATTATAAGCGAACTCTGCCAGAGCTAAGTGCTGCTCCCAATGACCTCCAAAGTCCATCACACACGCACGGAGCATATCCTCAAGGACCTGAATGGTTTGCTCTGGCAGACCATCGGTCTGAGGGTAGAATGCGGTGCTAAGATCGACCTGAGTACCCAACTCTTCCTGGAAGGTCCTCCAGAAGCTAGAAGTAAACACTGAGCCTCTGTCAGAAATAATGTATACAAGCACACCATGAAGGCAAACTATCTCTCGGATGTAGATACGGGCTAATCTCTCGGCACTGAAGGAGATCTGAATTGGAATAAAATGAGCCGACTTGGTCAACCAATTTATGATGACCCAAATACTGTTAGAACCAAGTGAAGAATGAGGTAAACCAGTCACGAAGTCCATAGTAATCCGCTCCCATTTCCACTCAGGAATGGGTAACCTCTGGAGTAAATCACCTGGTCGCTGATGCACGATCTTTACCTGCTGGCAACAAAGGCAACGAGCAACAAAGTCTGCAATATCTCTCTTCATGCCACTCCACCAGTAATGCTGCCTCAAGTCTCTATACATATTTGTTTTCCCAGGGTGAATGGAATATCGAGAGCTATGAGCCTCCCGCAGTATCAACTGAATCAAGTCTCCAACCCTTGGAACACAGATGCGACCATCAAACCTCAGAATGCCCTCTAAATCTAGGGTAGCCCGACTGGACTCACCCTTCGCCACCTGATCACGCATGCCACAAAGTCTACTATCCTCAAACTGGCGACTCTGAATCTGTTCAAACAAGGTAGACTTAGCCCTGACCCTCGCAAGGATCCTCCTGGAGTCTGAAATATCGAGCCGAACCAACAGGTTGGCTAAGAATTGAACGTCTAAAGCCAAAGGTCATTCTGAAACTGAAATAGAAGCCAAACTACCCATGCTCACTGCCTTCCGGCTCAAGGCATCCGCTACCACGTTTACCTTGCCCAGATGGTATAGGATAGAGATATCATAGTCCTTCAGCAACTCAATCCATCTGCGCTTTCTAGAATTGAGTTCTCTCTAAGTCATAAGGTGCTGAAGACTACGGTGGTCGGTGTAGATCTCACAATGAACACCATACAAGTAGTGCCTCCAAATCTTAAGTGCAAAAAAAACTGCGGCCAACTCTAAATCATGGGTGGGGTAGTTGCGCTCGTGAATCTTAAGCTGCCTCGACGCATACGCAATAACTAGGCCCTGCTGCATCAGAACACAACCCAAACCGACACTAGAAGCATCACAATAAACTGTATATCCCTGGCCCTCAACAGGAAGGGTCAAAATCAAAGCTGAAGTAAGTAACCCTTTGAGCTTTAGAAAGTTAGTCTCGCAATTCTCGGACCACTAAAATAGAACTTCCTTCCTAGTCAGTCTGGTCATAGGTACTGCAATAGAAGCAAAACCCTCAACAAATCGTCAGTAATAACCTGTCAAACCAATAAAGCTACGAACCTCGGTCGGAGATATAGGTCTGGCCCAATCACGAATAGCCTCAATCTTTGCTGGATCCACCATAATCCCCTCTTTAGACACCATGTGCCCTAGGAATGTAAGAGAATCGAGCCAAAACTCACACTTTGAGAATTTGGCATAAAGCCTATGATCCCTCAAAGCCTGGAGCACAGTCCTTAAATATTGCTCGTGATCCCTCTCGCTCCTCGAATATACAAGAATGTCATCAATGAAAACAATAACGAAGGAGTCTAAATAGGGTCTGAAAACTCGATTCATCAAATCCATAAACGCTGCTGGGGCATTATTCAACCCAAAAGACATCACCAGGAACTCATAATGGCCATATCGAGTCCTGAAGGCTGTGTTGTGGATATCCTCTGCCCGGATCCTTAACTGATGATAACCTGACCGCAAGTCAATTTTTGAGAACACTGCCGCACGCTGAAGCTGATCAAATAAATCATCGATGCGAGGCATAGGATACTTATTTTTCACTGTAACCATATTCAGCTTCTTATAGTGAATACAAATACGCATAGAGCCATTCTTTTTCTTCACGAACAAGACAGGAGCACCCCAAGACGATACACTAGGCCTAATGAAACCCTTACCCAAGAGATCCTGAAGCTGAGAATTTAGCTCCTTAAGCTCAGCAGGAGCCATGCGGTAAAGTGACATAAACATAGGTCGGGTGCCCGACTTAAGATCAATAGCAAACTTGATATCACACTCAAGAGGAAGACCAGACAGGTCGGTAGGGAAAACATCGGTGAATTCACGGACAATAGGAATAGAATCAAGCTAGGGACTCTCAATACTAACATCACGAACATAAGCAAGATAAGACTCGCAACCCCTCGACACCAATCTCCTAGCCCGAATATAAGAAATAATCCCCGTCGGTGTACGGCTAAAAGAACCCTGCCATACAATCAGGGGTATGCCAGGCATGGCTAAGGTAACGGTCTTGGTGAAGCAATCCAAGACCGCACGACAAGGGGATAACCAGTCCATGCCCAGTATTATATCAAAGTCCACCATATCTAATACAATAAGATCAGCCCGAGTATCAAACTCTCGAACGGTCACCATACATGATCTATAAATCCGATCCACTACGAAAGAGTCGCCCACGAGAGTAGATACACGCAATGGAACATATAAAGGCTCCCAAGACAACTCTAGTAGTGGTTCATAATAAGCAGAAACATATGAATAAGTGGATCCCGGATCAAATAGAGCAATAGCCGACTGACGGCACACTGAAATCGTACCTGTAATAACCGCATTCAAAGACTCTACCTCCGGCCTACCGGTTACAGCATATAAATGACCTCGCCCGCCGCCTGGCAGGGCATCTGGCCTACCACCTGTTCTACCTGCCTGAGAACCTCCTCGAGAACCATGGGGACCACCCCTGCGACCCTGAACACCATCTCTAGCTGGAGGCGGCACTGATCTGATGGGCTGAACACTCTGCGCCGTAGGCTGTATCGCCCTATGCTGGGAACAGTCTCTGGAAAGATGGCCGAACACTCCACAAGTATAACAAGGACCTGGAATACCACTCGGTCTAGAAGGTCTGGCTGATTCGGAATAATTATCACGACTAGAATACCCAGAAGGTGCACCGCTCGAGGGATGGCCACTGCTCTGATCGTAAGACTCACTGAAACTGGACTGGTCTCTGTCAGAGATCTGAAGTGCTGCCTGAACAGGCCTACTAGACTGATCCTGGTGCCGATAAAACTGATGTGGAGGGTACCTACCTCGAAAATCTCTGCCTCTGAACTGTGAGCCTCCACGGCTCCCACTAAAACTGCCCTGATGACATGGCCTCTTGTCGCTGCCCCAAAGGGCCTCGCGATGCATCCCCTCCATAGTCTGGGCATAATTAGAAATCTCAGCAAAAGACCTACCAGGGGAAACCAAACTTTGAGTAGCCATGCGAAGAGGAAGTCTCATTCCCCTAACATAACACCAAATTCTCTCATACTCGATAGGTAAGATCGCGGTAGCATGTCTGGACAACTCATGACATCACGCCTCATACTCGAGAACTATCATCGAACCCTGTTGTAACCCTGCAAACTCATCCCTCAAGCGTTCACGGAGGCTACGGGGCATATTCTTCTCCTGGAATAACTCGGAGAACTGAGTCCATGTCAAAGGGGGAAGTCCAGCTGGGCTAGAGTCAAGAAAACCTCTCCACCAATGTCTAGCAGCCAAATCCAACTGAAAAGTAGTGTAATCGACTCCACGAGCCTCAACTAGGACCAAGTTACGGAGCCTAACTTCGTACGCAACCAGGAACTCAAATGCATCCTCTCTTGGAGCCCCTGTAAACCTCGGAGGAATCAACCTCAGAAATCTACCCAACATCTTCTGCTCCTCGACTGACATAGCAGGATGGGTGACTACCGGCTGAGCAACTACCGACACTGGGGGAACCTAAACTCTAGGTGCCACAACTATAGGTTGCGCCCCTACATCCGTACCACTCTGATCCGCAGACTGTGCACCATCAGACGGTGCACCACCAACTAACCCCAACAACTGGACTAGCGCATCTCTGAGCAACGATGAAGAAATAAACCCTAGTGAAGCTTGGGCTGGCCCCTGGCCCACCAACGGCTGAGGTGGCTGAGGCTGTGGAGCAACCTCTGTCTCTGGAGCAATAACTGGGTCTGGCGAAGGCTCTCTATTCGGCCCTCCAGCTGGGGCTGTAGCTCTACCCTGTACACGACCTCTGGGTTGGCTAAGACCTCTAGCAGGTGCCCTAGCAATAGGCTCGGGGTCACCATTACCCATCGTCGTAGCTCGCATCCTAGCCATCTGTGGAAGAGTGAAACAACAAGAACCTTAGAAACCAACACATACTCGACGCACGAAATGAATGAAGAAAGTGAAGTCATCCTAAGAATATCCAGTAGCCTCCCAAAGATAAGAAACGGACGTCATCGTTCCGATCTGCGGGACTCTACTAGACACTTGCTCTTGTACCAACAATACTAGTGAACCTAGGCTCTGATACCAATTTATCCCGACCCAATTTCTGAGTCATGATGGCACCTACCATGTCCCACCAGTAGGTATGCCAAGCCTCGTCCCAGAATGACAAGTGAAGGGGGGGCATGGCTGAAGGATATCGAAAGACTACAATTTATGCCCACAATACATGCACAAAATATAGGGCTATATAAAAGAGAGGGAAGAAAACAAAAAAAAGAATCCCACGACCTAGTAAGGCCGGTACAAGAGCCACTAGCAAAGAAATAAGGGTATCAATATACATGCAGTCTCGAAAAGAAAGACTATCCAAAAGTAAGGAAAGGAGAGGGGATCAGCTCCAGCTCAAAAAGCTCACCCTATCTCCGAGATCTGTGAATAGCTGGCTAGAATATCAACGGCCGCGGCAAGTACACGGATCTGCACCAGAAAAGATGCAGAATTATAGTATGAGTACCAAAATAATGGGTACTCAGTAGGCATCATTGATCGACTGAGCTAAATCATAATACAAGTAAGATAAAATGCGGGGATATAAAGTATATCAAGGAAAAGGGTAAACCTGAGAGCATACTCTGACATAGGTAAATAATTAAGGAATATGCACTACCAAAATTAAAGTGACAAGATACAACCCAACTAGGCCCCCATAAGCCTAGAGGGTACAAACAAGAGAAAGATAAAGTAATTGGACCCCCATAAGCCCGATGAAAGAAATCAAGACATGCACTATTACCACACTTATGAATCCCATTCCGAACCACAACTCGCCGAACTCAAATCGATCTCCAAATATCATAAACCTAAAAGGAAAATGCCGGACTCGAACCAGTATTTAAGTATATCATATTTCGGCCTCAAATCGGTATTTTAGTATATCATATTCTGGACTCAAACCGGTATTTAAGTATATCATATTTTGGACTCGAACCGATATTTTAGTATATCGTATTCCGAACTCGAATTGATATTTAAGTATATCATATTCCGGACTCGAACCGGTATTTTAGTATATCGTATTCCAGACTCGAATTGGTATTTAAGTATATCATATTCTGGACTCGAACCGGTATTTTAGTATATCATATTTATATAATAAAACCCATGATTCCAAACTAGGTATATGCCAAGTAGTCTAAGGTCCAAGACTAAGGATAATGCGGTGGGAGAGGGACTCCTAAGTCTACAGGAAACTAGATGCGATAACCCAACCCAAGGCATCGATTTACTTAGGGAAAGGGTAAATAGATCAATTCTACCTCCGAACGGCCCTCAATTCGGCCAAACAATCCAACTTTTGCTAACTAAGTAACCAACCATAAATTCCAACCCCAACTCCAGCACAATATAATACAAATACTATAATCAAAACTCAATATTGTAGATTAAACCTAACCTACCTGAGCGCCGAAGAACGCTCGGTGAAGTCTGCTAAAGTGGAGCCTTTCCTTTTCGAGAAGCCTCCGTCCGATGCCACGCTATCAAAATAACAATCTACCCATCAATACAAGAACAACAATACCCATATTGCATAAAAATGCATCGGGTCCAAAATCGATTTGAAAACCTCATGCGGGGCCCTCTTACAGGATCACAAGTTTGAAACCGTCAGAACGTCCCTCAAAGCTCAAGGATCATTTACCCTCTAACATGGGTGAATTCCGAGCATCATAGCACTCAAAGTCAAACCACAAAGCTAACTAGGGTTTTGGGCTTAAACGGAGAATTTACCAAGAACTTAATCGGAACTTACCCAGATTTAGACGGGGAAAAAGGTGTTAATGGACTCCCCAAGCTCCCTTGAACACCCAAGAGTATCCCCCTTCTCTCCACTATCTCTCTAGAGCTTCTTTGTTCTAACCCTTGGGAAATAATGAGAGAAAAATGGGTTGACTGAGATTTAATGCAACTGCAGGTATCGCTTAAGCGACCACTTGACCGCTTAAGCTGACCGGCAGTCCAAGGCTATAGCCACTAAAGCGGTGCCCAAGCCGCTAAAGCGGCTTCTGCTTAAGCGGTTACACCAGCTGAAGCAGCATCAACACTTGGCAATATTTTGCCAAGTTTCCAACGATTCCTCGGGATTTGTTCGGGACCCCGTGAACGCAAATGAACTTTACTACCCCATCAAATTTGGCATTCTGGACTCAGTGGCCAAATCAAAATTTCCATCCGGGGTCGTTTTTATGAAATGTGGGTCCCACACCCAAGGGGTCATTTTTATCACTTTCCACCCCAATAGCCTAAAACGCATCCAAAAGCCTCGAGACCCAAACCAAGGGTCCCCCTAGCCTAAAATCGACGTTTTGGAGCTGATGGAACTATCAGAATTGGCATGCGAGACCTCCTTCCTAGTATTTGCGCCAGGTAGCCAAATTTGAAAAGCGTAAATCTCAAAACAGGGAGAAAGGCTCAAAAACCCAAACGAACTGCCCGGTAACTGAACTATCAGCTCCAGCAAGTCATAAATGACTTGGGGCAGCTATGGGGAAGCTCTAAACGCCGAAATAATATGGAAATATAGAAAATGACCTGGAGGGTCATTACAAAGACTAAAAGAAATGGTTAAACAAATACCAGACCTAGCATTACCTTTAGAAACAGACTATTTAATTATAGAAACAGAATGAAGCTTCGAAGGTTGGTGAGCTATATTAAAAGCAAGAAAAAATAAATATAGTACTAAAAAAGATGAAAGAATTTGTGCATATTAGAGTGGAAATTATAAAGAAAAAGGTAATATGAGTAGCATAGACACGAAAATTTTAGCATTCATCTATGGTTTAAATAGTTTAAGATATATATTTTAAATAAATCAGAAATTTTAGTAAAAACAGACTGTGAAGCAATAGTTAAATTTCATGAAAAGATAAGTGAAAAGAATAGTAGTAAAATACGATGGTTAAATTTTATAGATGTTGCTTCAATATATACTATTAAATTTGAACATATTAAAGGCAAAGAAAATAGCCTCGCTGACAAACTTAGTAGATTAATTCCAAAAACTACTAACTAGTTTTTTCTGCAGCATGAATACAAACAAAGGTAAAGCGAAAGCTTCAGACTCAAGTGCAGACAAATATCTTCAGACATTATTAAGAAATACTCATTTCAGACCCCAGACGATGCTAAACGCACCACAGAAATCTACTGATCAGACAGTTGAAAGAATTTATTTTGAAAAACAAAATCTAGTTTGCTACCCAGACTCAAATTTTAGTTTCAAGACAAAACCCTAAGCAAGGGTTGACAGAAATTAGAAATGCTTATTAGACAATTTATGGATTTCATATAATAAGACTCCAAGGGATGTTAGCTATTTTTAGCTGTGATGAATGTCCTGGCTCAATATTTCACAAATAAAAAATTAAGTAACAAATTTAAATTTTATGTAGTTATACAGGGAAGGATGCCAGGTATTTTCCAGACTTGGATACAGGTAATAGACTCTATTAAAGACTTCAAAGATCCTTTATACAAGGGATTAAACAATTTTATAGAAGTATTAGACTATGCCCGAGGTAAATTAGGACCAAATGTTTATATAACCCTAGAATTACGAAATACAGTAAATTACCCTCAGTATACTATCCAAAAAGACACCAATAAAATTATTTTTTGTGACCATTGCAGCTCTATGACCGACGGGTTTAAACGTTTAAATCAAAAAAATGAACTGTTAGAAAAAGAGCGAGACGAGCTGATTAAACATAACCAAATATTGCAGAACCATATAAAAGACCTTCATTTTGCTTTAAACTAGAGACAAAGTCTAGAGCTGCCTCCACAAAATTCCTCTTCTCAGACAAATTTTCACATTCCACAAAAATGTTCTCTATCTTTATCTAAAATGGATCAGATGGGTGTAAATTCCCCAACGAATGCAGACAGACCTACTACATCAGGTAAAGGTGTAGCTAGTCTGGTTCAAACGGTAGTCGGTAAAGACTTATCAAATCCGTTAATGGCTGACACTTTGTAAAAAAGTGTAAGAAGACTTCCAGCCAGTTTTAACCTCGACGAAACATCTAGCTCAACGACATCTAAAATAAAGAGACAAACCAGACAGAAGATGAATACTAAAAAAAATAGAGAATATTGTTGGTAACACATTAATGAAATTACTAATAGAATCTCGACCTAGTTAATCTAAAGAAGAAACAAAGGACATGATAAAGCCCAAGCCGGAAGAAGAAGACTCAGAAATACCAAATTCAAACTCAGATTATGATCCTACTCTAGAACAATTTGCACAAGACCCAAATGCAGATGATGATTTCGGTATGAGTTTTGATTCAGATGCTTTACACAATTTAGACACTATATGTTACTGATGTAAGCAATGATCTCAGCAGACTTATTATTCGTAAGCAATGACTTCAGCAGCAGACAAACAATAATGGGGCAGACTCAAAATTCAATAAGAAGAAAAGAAACGTACATACTTTTCAAAAAAAAAGTGAAAGCGACATAAAGGAGAAATAGTTCAGAGGAAGAAAAAATTCTCAACATTTGCACAGTGATGATGGGGCCCATGACAGCGACTCAACTTCAATAATGTAGATTCCTTCAGCAAATTTAAGAAATTTTGAAGTCCGCAGACCTCTATAAATATGTAACATTGTCACGCCTCGAATCCCATTCGAAACGGACTGGCATCCGAAGCCGATATGGCCCGAGAGAACCAATCTTTGCTCATGTACATTCATATGCATATCCTCGTATGAACATCATTATGTCTCATGCAACTATGCGAAAGTCATGGAAAATATGTTATTTATGAAACTTGGTCGTTAGGGCCATCAAGTCAAAATGATCATACATCCCTTACATTCACGTTCCCACATACGTCTACAAAGCCTCTAATAGATACATGACCATGTCTATACAATAATTACATAGTACCAAAACCCAATGTACATATGTGACTTGGAAAGCCCCGAAGCAACTGGAGCTCACCAGTACTCTGTAAATGGTCTGCAACCTACGGTGGAGGTCTGCTAGCACCTGCGCCTGCAGCAAGTAAGGAAAGTCCCCCAAGGGGGGTCAGTACGAAGAATGTACTGAGTATGTAAGGCTATACAAAACTGTATGATACATAAGTAATTCAATGGAAACAAAATATAGAATAGTCAATGTGGATACACCACTGGCCTATTTGTGGAACCATGTTCATTATTTTTCTTATTCTCATTGTTCGATCACTCATTATCATTCATATAACCACATTCATATATGCTTTCATTTAATTAGCATACTTTCTTTGCTTTTACGCCCATCATCATTATCATTCATCTACTTGGTTAGTAGGTCGTAACATAACATTCATCCACCTTATCGGTGGGTTAATAATATAACACTCATCCACCTTATCGATGGATAAATAATATAACATTCATCCACTCTATCGGTGGGTCATAATATAACATTCATCCACTTTATTGGTGGGTCATAATATAACATTCATCCACTCTATTGGTAGGTCATAATATAACATTCATCCACTCTATTGGTGGGTCATAATATAACATAACATAATATTTGAGATTGTTCCATCCGAGCTTATGCCCTTTAGATTTGCGATCCATACTCAATGAAACATAAAGTAACCATAAAGTAGCCATTTAGTAACCATGTAATAACCATGTAAGCATTACTTCTTTGCATACTTCTTTCCATTACTTTTGTTATGAGAGTGATACATTGATGATTGAAACATTATTGGAAACACACATATACATTACTTCATTCCTTTTCTTTCATGAGATTGATACATTAGTGGTTATAACATTCTTGGAACTTTGGAATGTAACATTATTGGAATTTTGGAACAATGTCCGCAATTAGGTAACACTTGAATAACAATGGGTAATTTAATAAGAACATGAGGATAACCATATATGGCAACCTGAAATGAGATACCTTTGAACATTTCGGAATGGAACAAGTACAATGACAATGTGAACATGTGTGCTACAGAAGGATACAGAAAGAGTAACCTTACATACCTTATCTTCCCAATATGAATATACAATCCTATTTGTGAACACAATAGTCCAGCTCCTTCCTTACGTTTCACTCTACAACACAAGTACATAACGGAGCTTACGTTAACAACCTACTACCTTACAAGTGCATAAGACGACAATGGGTTACATGTTTGCCTTATAATGTCATTTCCCTCTTTACAATATCATTCACGGCATTGTTATACCAACAATACCCCAACATGCCATACATTGAACAAAACATCACAAACCAATAGCATGTCACACCAAGTTCATACTTTACACTTCTCCATCAACACAACATCACAATTACTCCCTCAAGTCACTTCAATACACCTCATAACAACATATCGACAATAATTCCACCAATCATACTTATAGAAAAATAACAAGTTAAGGAACATAACCACACTATACATGTTGATATTTCATCCATACCATGCATTTTCATCAAAACCCTAAGTCCTTTTTCAAGTTTAAATCACAAGGATGGCACATCTTTTAGCAAAAAGCAAAAGTGCACTATTCAACACTTTGCCAACATAACCATCATGATATACACACCATCTTAAGCATATAAAATATTAATCCATGAGAGTAGATACTTACCAAAGCTTGCAAAGTGATGATCTTTACCAAAGAGAATGGCTTAGGGTTTGAAGAGCCAAAAGGAATTATCTTGAAAATTCTAGAAATGTTATGTGTGTCTATAGGAATAAAAATCTGATTTTCCCCCTTTATATAGGCCCCTTAGACAACTCTTGGCATTTAATGCCATGTTTACTTGGTCAAATTGAAAGAATGGGTCATTTGCCCTTTGGGCCATGCATTTTATTCCATTTTTTGGCCTCAAATTGAGCCCATTAACACATATTAACTTAGTCCACCAATTATCTCATGTTTAAATAATTCCATAAATGTTGCGACAATATTCAACTCACGGGATTCACGTTCGTAGCCTCAATCCCAAGAATAAGTGATACTAGCCACTTATGGCTTAATTGAACATAATTTGATAAAATAAGTACGACGACGAATTAACCCCAACTTGGATGTCAAACTCACTCAAGAGTAGCCCCACTACGATGGCATAATGATACCCTAACCCAAGAGTCCTATTTATAGACTAATGGTCGAAGAAAATTTTTGGCAAAAACCAGCCTGGCGCGCCTCCTTGCTGCCTGTGCCAGAAAAATTCTGGCTAAAAGCGTCCTGGCATGCCCCTGGGCGCTTCCCTCCCTTAATTTTTGATTTCGACTTTTGTTTGCGGATTTGGTTGGATCCTTCAAGTCCAAACCTTTACCTTGCCTCTTATCTTTAATATCCTTTGCTTGGAAGTCATTCAAACCTTAATTTTCAATCCACAAATGCTCTAAAAAGTCACAAACTCCTCCTACAAGGGTCCAATCACATTTACTAGGACACTATCAAATGTTCCGTCTAGGGTCGGAAATGTACGGGGTGTTGCATCCTCCCCCCTTTTGAAACATTCGTCCTCGAATGTTAATGACGTTATCCAATTAAAGACAAATGCAAGTTTCATTCCTCATGTTATTACATATACTCATAAAATTTCGCGTTTTGAACTTTTTCTTTTGTGTGAAACAAATGCGGGTACTTTAAATTCCTCATTTCTTCAGCTTCCCACGTGATCTCTTCTACTTGTTGATTTCTCCAAAGTGCCTTTACGAAAGCTACTTCTTTATTCTTTAATCTCTTTACTTGGTGATTTAAAATAGCAATACGGATCTCTTCATAGGTGAGATCCTCCGTAACTTGTACATCTTCAATGGGAGCAATACAAGATGGATCTCCTATTTACTTTCGAAGCATTAACACATGGAACATTGAACGAACTGTGGAGAGTTCTTGGGGTAGTGCTAACTCGTACGCAACTTGATTAATTCTTCGGACAATTTCATATGGCACGTTATATAGGGCCAACTTTACTTCTTCCTGAATCTCATTACCCCTTTCATTTGTGACACTTCTCAAAAATACCCCATCACCTATGGAAAATTCTAATAATTTCTTTTTTTTGTATCGGCATATAATTTCCAGATTTCTGATGCTCTATTATTACCTGTTGACAATTCGTACAATAAGCTACAAATTATGTTATGTTCTTTTCCTTTCTTTTGCCTCACCAATACATTTCTTCCACGCCATGGTACATTTTGGTTGCTCCTGATAAATAGAATACCGTGAATGATGTGCTTATGTTATAATTCTTTTCCTTGGCACTTTTGTCAAACTCTGTTGTATACAAGATACCAATGTCATAATCTTTTAATAGTTCAAGAAACCTTCGCTACCTCAGATTTAAGTCCTTCGGCTTAAAGATATATTGCAAACTTTTGTGATCAGTATGAATATCTATGTGAACCCCATACGAATAGTGGCGCCATATCTTTAAAACAAATCTCACCACCGCTAACTCAATAAGTGCTCTCATGTGGGCGCAATTGTCTTGAGAAATACGCTATTATGTTACCGTGTTACATCAATACAGATCCTATACCATGTGACCCAAGAACGATATGGATTTTAACCAAAAATCACATTTAGCGAACTTTGCATATAGCTTAAGGTCACGAAGAATCCGAAACACATGTCTCAAGTGATTAGCATGGTTCTCTCGTGATCTTGAGTATCATTTCTAACATGGTCTCAAGCACATCTAACAATGGCTTGTATCACCCTATTCTTTACCCATAAAAACTACTAGTGCAGTCATTAGTTCAAACGACATAACTAACACTCAATAATGACTATACCGTGTTCGAAAAGCTGTCTTGGGTATATCTTCTTCTTTGACCCTTACTTGATGATAACTCGATCTCAAGTAAATCTTTGAGAAATCTTTGGCACCCGGTAATTGGTCACATAACTTATAAATTTTGGGGAGGGGATATTTATTCTTAATCGTCATCATTTTTTTTCAGTTGCCGATAACCAATACACATTCTCAATGTGCCATTTTCCTTTTGTACAAACAACATTGGTGAACCTTCCCCGCGGGGACATACTAGGTCTATTAGGTGACATAGGTACACTTTGGACATCATTTCCTTATCTTAAGATAGGAAATAAATTTACCTCTCGATGCTCCAACATTACTCATCCATTCAAGGATAGTCTTTTGCAGAAAATGGAAATACACTTTCTTAGCTTGGCAATCTACGTGACATAACAAGAAGCTAACCAATTCATATCCATTACAACATTAAAATCTATCTTTTCCATCCCGATAAGATCAGCCAACGTAACATGATCACAAACATTTACTAGACCATTACAATCTATTTTTGTTAACTATAATAAATTCACCAACTGGTGTAGGTACTTCAATTGGTTTAACTAATAATTCTAGTGTCCTTTCAAACTTCGCAGCAAACAATGGGGTAACATATGATAGGGTAGAGCCCAGATTAATCAATACATATACATTCTGTGAAAAGACAGATTTATACCTGTACCCACATCAGGAGAAATCTCCAAATTATGTCGGTCGACTAGAGCATAGGTGCGATTTTGGTCTCCACTGGAACTAGCTGCTCCTCTAGCACCTCTACCACGACCATCAGGTTGTACACCAGACGACGATTCCACAACGACTGATCCCGTAGGTCGTGTCATACTATCCGTGGGCCTCTGTGGGCACTCTCTCATCATGTGTCCTGGCCTACTACACCAAAAGCAAACATTAGTATCAAACCAGCATTCACCTGAATGAAATCTCCCACAACGCTGGCACAGCTGATGAGAAAATCTTGCTACCTGTGATCCGTGAATTCCACTACTCTGTTCAAATTGACTACCTCTAATCCCTTAGAATTGAGAGTGTGTGCCTGCTGTGGAATATGAGAATGATGTTCTAGGCAGTCTAGAAAACATCTGAGGCCTAGATTCTCCTTGGGACGCCATAGACTGCCCTATAGGTCTGGACCTCTTCGATGGCTCTCTCTCAGATTCCTGTGTCCTTCTTCTTTGCCTCTGGTCCTCCATTTTCTATGCAAAGGCCTGAATTCTAGCTATGTCCATATCTTTGTTCAAAGCAGCAATGGTACAGTCCCTCACTAAATATGGCTCTAATCTGTCCACATATCGATGGACTCTGTCTGTCATTATGACCACTACATTTGGAGCATATCACGCCAAAGAATTAAACTGCAGACTGTATTCTCTAACACTCATACTCCCTTGATGAAGATTTAGAAATTGGTCTGCACGTGCCTCCCGAATTTCATATGGGAGGTAATGATCAATAAATGCCATTTTAAATTCTTCCCAATCTGCTGGAGGTGCATTAATACCCCGCGATCTTTTCCAGTCTTCATACCACAATATCGCTTCACCTTTCAATCTATAAGCCGCAAGTTCAACTGTTTCAACACCAGTCACGTGCATGACATCTAGAGCTCTTTGAATTTGATCCACGAAGTCCTGTGGATCTGCTTTCGAATCTGACCCAGTGAATATGGAAGAGTCTAATTTCAGGAAATCCTGTGTTCTGCGACTCGCTACCCTAGCCGCATCATCCACATTTGTCGTTGGACCAGTTCATCCTTGACTTTGTGCAGCAACTATCTGAGTCAACATGTGCACTGCATTTCTTAAGTCCTGATCAGTAGCATTCATATGCGGTTCTGCGGGTACTTCTCTACCCCTTGGCTCTTCCGGAGCTGGGAAATTAGAAGAAGACCGCGATGCAATTTCAGTGTTAGCGCCACCTCAACTCGCTTGGTCAGGTGGTGATTCATTCATTCCCTCTCTGGCAGGCATATCTACCTGCTTACCTTTGCCTCTACCTTTTCTTGTGATCGGTATTTTACTAGAACAAAGAAAACCAATTCCAATGGTCAGATACGATTTTACTTACAACATTGGCTCTATTGTACGATCTAGAATTGAAGAAAAGAAACATCTCCTAAATTTCCCGTAGCCTCCTACATATAAATGTGGTGCACAACACATTCATAAGCAAGACTCTACTCAGACACGTCTTTGTAGACATCCTTAGGACGACCTGCTCTGATACCACTTTTGTCATGCCCCGAATCCCATTCGGAACGGACTGGCACCCGAAGCCGATATGGCCCGAGAGAACCAATCTTTGCTCATGTACATTCATATGCATATCCTCGTATGAACATCATTATGCAACTATGCGAAAGTCATGGAAAATATGTTATATAGAAACTTGGCCGTTAGGGCCATCAAGTCAAAATGATCATACATCCCTTACATTCACATTCCCACATACGTCTACAAAGCCTCTAATAGATACATGACCATGTCTATACAATAATTACATAGTACCAAAACCCAATGTACACATGTGACTTGGAAATCCCCGAAGCAACTGGAGCTCACCAGTACTCTGCAAATGGTACGCAACCTACTGTGGAAGTCTACTAGCACCTGCACCTGCAGCACGTAAGGTAAGTCCCCCAAGGGGGGTCAGTACGAAGAATGTACTGAGTATGTAAGGCTATACGAAACTGTATGATACATAAGTAATTCAATGGAAACAAAATATAGAATAGTCAATGTGGATACACCACTGGCCTATTTGTGGAACCATGTTCATTATTTTTCTTATTCTCATTGTTCGATCACTCATTATCATTCATATACCCACATTCATATATGCTTTCATTTAATTAGCATACTTTCTTTGCTTTTACGCCCATCATCATTATCATTCATCTACTTGGTTAGTAGGTCGTAACATAATATTCATCCACCTTATCGGTGGGTTAATAATATAACACTCATCTACCTTATCGGTGGGTTAATAATATAACACTCATCCACCTTATCGATGAGTCAATAATATAACATTCATCCACTCTATCGGTGGGTCATAATATAAAATTCATTCACTCTATTGGTGGGTCATAATATAACATTCATCCACTCTATTGGTGGGTCATAATATAATATTCATCCACTCTATTGGTGGGTCATAATATAACATAACATAATATTTGAGATTATTCCATTCGAGCTTATGCCCTTTAGATTTGCGATCCATACTCAATGAAACATAAAGTAACCATAAAGTAGCCATATAGTAACCATGTAATAACCATGTAAGCATTACTTTTTTGCATACTTCTTTCCATTACTTTTGTTATGAGAGTGATACATTGATGATTGAAACATTATTGGAAACACATATATACGTTACTTTATTCCTTTACTTTCATGAGATTGATACATTGGTGGTTATAACATTCTTGGAACTTTGGAACGTAACATTATTGGAATTTTGGAACAATGTCCGTAATTAGGTAACACTTGAATAACAATGGGTCATTTAATAAGAACATGAGGATAACCATATATGACAACCTGGAATGAGATACCTTTGAACATTTCGGAATGGAACAAGTACAATGACAATATGAACATGTGTGTTGCAGAAGGATACGGAAAGAGTAACCTTACATACCTTATCTTCCCAATATGAATATACAATCCTATTTGTGAACACAATAGTCCAGCTCCTTCCTTACGTTTCACTCTACAACACAAGTACATAACAGAGCTTACGTTAACAACCTACTACCTTACAAGTGCATAAGACGACAATGGGTTACATGTTTGCCTTATAATGTCATTTCCCTCTTTACAATATCATTCACGACATTGTTATACCAACAATACCCCAACATGCCATACATTGAACAAAACATCACAAACCAATAGCATGTCACACCAAGTTCATACTTTACACTTCTCCATCAACACAACATCACAATTACTCCCTCAAGTCACTTCAATACACCTCATAACAACATATCGACAATAATTCCACCAATCATACTTATAGAAAAATAACAAGTTAAGGAACATAACCACACTATACATGTTGATATTTCATCCATACCATGCATTTTCATCAAAACCCTAAGTCCTTTTTCAAGTTTAAATCACAAGGATGGCACATCTTTTAGCAAAAAGCAAAAGTGCACTATTCAACACTTTGCCAACATAACCATCATGATATACACACCATCTTAAGCATATAAAATATTAATCCATGAGAGTAGATACTTACCAAAGCTTGCAAAGTGATGATCTTTACCAAAGAGAATGGCTTAGGGTTTGAAGAGCCAAAAGGAATTATCTTGAAAATTCTAGAAATGTTATGTGTGTCTATAGGAATAAAAATCTGATTTTCCCCCCTTTATATAGGCCCCTTAGACAACTCTTGGCATTTAATGCCATGTTTACTTGGTCAAATTGAAAGAATGGGTCATTTGCCCTTTGGGCCATGCATTTTATTCCATTTTTTGGCCTCAAATTGAGCCCATTAACACATATTAACTTAGTCCACTAATTATCTCATGTTTAAATAATTCCATAAATGTTGCGACAATATTCAACTCACGGGATTCACGTTCGTAGCCTCAATCCCAAGAATAAGTGATACTAGCCACTTATGGCTTAATTGAACATAATTTGATAAAATAATTACGACGACGAATTAACCCCAACTTGGATGCCAAACTCACTCAAGAGTATCCCCACTACGATGGCATAATGATACCCTAACCCAAGAGTCCTATTTATAGACTAATGGTCGAAGAAAATTTTTGGCAAAAACCAGCCTGGCGCGCCTCCTTGCTGCCTGTGCCAAAAAAATTCTGGCTAAAAGCGTCCTGGCACGCCCCTGGGTGCTTCCCTCCCTTAGTTTTTGATTTCGACTTTTGTTTACGGATTTGGTTGGATCCTTCAAGTCCAAACCTTTACCTTGCCTCTTATCTTTAATATCCTTTGCTTGGAAGTCATTCAAACCTTAATCTTCAATCCACAAATGCTCCAAAAAGTCACAAACTCCTCCTACAAGGGTCCAATCACATTTACTAGGACACTATCAAATGTTCAGTCTAGGGTCGGAAATGTACGGGGTGTTACAAACATTTCATTCAGTAGAGATCATCGAGCAATCTTAGTAAGAGAGCAATTAAATTTAGTATTTAAAAAAAAATTGTGAGTAAGTGGTTTTTTTTTTTAAAAAAAAGAGTGTTTGTATAAAGTGTGAGTTTTTATTTCCAGCTTATTTCAGAGCAGCTCGAGGACTCCCGAAAGGGAAAACTCTATCCACTCTACACCATGTAAGTAGGTTATGTTGCTTACTAGACCTAGGTAATTTTCTCCCCATGTTTGTATAGCATGCTTATGCTTATATATTAAAGCATGTTCATATGTTTATAAAAGCATTTTCATAGTTATAAATGTTATCTTTATTTAATAATTAAGCTCCGTAACTATTTTTAGTCGTCCATATTAGTCTTTTAATCTTCTTAAGAATTCTGATGGATCAACCTGTAAATTCCTAGGATATTAAAAGTCCGCCAGGGCCTGCGAGCCGAAGGACGTGTGTTTGTCCAGGGTGAGGTTGAAGAAGCAGTCCTTAAGTATAGAAGTTTAAAAGAAAGAGACGAACAGGGTAAGACCACCGATGGGCTAAATAGGATAAGGGCTTAGGTATAAAAAAAAAGAAAAAGAAAAATGTACTAATATACAAATACAACAACAATTAAAGAAAGGAGAAACTAATTTTTGTAAAACTATATATACTACCCAAAGTTATGATGATAATTATCAAAAGAAAAGTAAATACAAGAAATATAAGAAACCATACAAAAGAAATGATTATAGAAGGAAAACTTATTCCTGCTTATTTCAGAGCAGATCGGGGACTCCCGAAAGGAAAAACTCTATCCGCTCTACACCATGTAAGTAGGTTATGCTGCTTACTAGACCTAGGTAATTTTCTCCCCATGTTTGTATAGCATGTTTATGTTTATATATTAAAGCATGTTCATATGTTTATAAAAGCATGTTCATAGTTATAAATATTATCTTTATTTAATAATTAAGCTTCATAACTACTTTTAATCGTCCATATTTACCCTTAGTATGTGGTTAGTCTTTTAATCTGCTTAAGAATTTCGATGGATCAACCTGTAACTTCCTAGGATGTTAAAAGTCCGCCATGGCCTGCGAGCTGAAGGACGTGTGTTTGTCCAGGGTGAGGTTGAAGAAGCAGTCCTTAAGTATAAAAGTTTAAAAGAAAGAGACGAACAGGGTAAGACCACCGATGGGCTAAATAGGATAAGAGCTTAGGTATAAAAAAAGAAAAAAAGAAAAATGTACTAATATACAAATATAACAACAATTAAAGAAAGGAGAAACTAATTTCTGTAAAACTATATATACTACCCAAAGTTATGATGATAATTATCAAAAGAAAAGTAAATACAAGAAATATAAGAAACCATACAAAAGAAATGATTATAGAAGGAAAACTTATTCCTGCTTATTTCAGAGCAGCTCGGGGACTCCCGAAAGGGAAAACTCTATCCGCTCTAGACCATGTAAGTAGGTTATGCTGCTTACTAGACCTAGGTAATTTTCTCCCCATGTTTGTATAGCATGTTTATGTTTATATATTAAAGCATGTTCATATGTTTATAAAAGCATGTTCATAGTTATAAATGTTATCTTTATTTAATAATTAAGCTCCGTAACTATTTTTAGTCGTCCATATCTACCCTTAGTATGTGGTTAGTCTTTTAATCTGCTTAAGAATTTCGATGGATCAACCTGTAAATTCCTAGGATGTTAAAAGTTCGCCAGGGCCTGCGAGCCGAAGGACGTGTATTTGTCCAGGGTGAGGTTGAAGAAGCAGTCCTTAAGTATAAAAGTTTAAAAGAAAGAGACGAACAGGGTAAGATCACCGATGGGCTAAATAGGATAAGGGCTTAGATATAAAAAAAATAATTAAAAAAAATCAAAAAAATCAAGAAAGATAGTAAAAATAAAATAAAATTAATTTTGGGAGAAAATACTTAGAAACTAGTAATTAATCAACCTATATTACAGAAGTAGAATCCTAAAGAGAAAGTACCGAGTAGGATTTTACACATATTGAATCACCCCTCTTAAAATCAGTTCATGCCCATTTTATTTTTGACCACTTTATTTTTAAATTATTTCAAAGAATCACTGATATTAGCATGTAGTAATGTTATATATAATATATATATATATATATATATATATATATATATATATATATATATACATACATACATACGTACATACAATTATAAGAGAAAGGAAACAAAGAATAAGAATAAAACTACAAAATTAACCTTTAAGAAAGCTATATGCGCAGTTGGGAAAACATCTTAGGGAGACCTCAAGTAATCTTTGAATGAATTTAAATGAGGTCAATCAAAAACGGTTTGACGTTTATCTTTAGAACATTATTATCAGTTGTAAACTCAACATCAACTCTGTTTTGAATCCCCCACAAGTAGTCAATAAGTTTTCGGGACTAATCATGTGCCTACATACATGATACAAGAAAATTAATCCAAGACAAAGTATGAAGATGCAAATTTTTATGGAGACTAAAAGTATTTTCACTAATTACATGAGAAGAGTCTCTGTTAGTTATTTTGATGGCTTCACAAATCACAAATATAAGGTGGCCTTGTTTATTTTGATCATTCGCAGGTTACGTGCATGGCCCATCGGATAAACCAAACAGGAACATTAAGGAATATCTGCAATATCAGTGGGAGAATTCCATTCAAGTTGACATTTTAGGAATTTATTTAATCTAATTCATTCAAACATATAAAGATTAAGGAGAATTGAGAAATATCACCTTTGAGAGACGTAATGGGTAAGAGACCAGTCTGTTTTAGAGTTACACCAACAAGAGTTACAAATCGTTACTAATTGATGGCGAGAGGGGAACGGTGTAACAACGTAACACTTCTCTTTGTTTAATACAGAAAAAAAGATATTCTGAATAAATTAAAAAAGATAAAAAAAAAAAAAAAAAAAGAAGAAGCTACCATGTAGGGTTGTAGCATTCATTATGCAACCCAAAAAGTCCAAATTGAGAGAAGAATCATGAAAAAAGTGGCTTGAGATACATGAAAACTCTTCTTCTCCCCCAAGTTACCATCCACTCAAGTTTCAGAGTATAACTATGAGATCACATAAATGAATAATTGATACCCACTCCCTTACCAGTCTATATGCTTTGTGGCGAGTAATTATTTTTTTTCTACTTGTGAAATTTGTCTGCTCAACTACTTGTGAAATTTGTTAGTTTGGAATTTTTTTTAGTGGGTGTCTCCTCTGAAGAGGGAGTTGAATTTTAGGGGAAAGAGGAGGGAAAGGAGTCGTATGTAATGCAAAAATGATGTTTCATTAAAGATTTCAAGCAACATGACTTTGTTTTTTTTAAAAAAAAATTATGAATTTAAATTTGACGTCTTAATGGGTGGGATATTTAGTGTTTACCTAAAAGGGTATTTATGTAATTTCTCTTTCAAGTTCGGGGCTTCATGCTTTTAAGATAGTATAGATGTATTTTATAGTTTGCACTTGTATTTGTATTTTATAGTTCGCACTTGTATTTGTATGTATTTTTTAGTTCGCACTTGTATTTGTATGTATTTTTTAGTTCACACTTGTATTTGTATGTATTTTATAGTTCGCACTTGTATTTGTATGTATTTTAAGTTCGCACTTGTATTTGTATTTTATAGTTCGCACTTGTATTTGTATTTTATAGTTCGCATCATCATTTATATTTTATACAATTCACACTTGTATTTTAAAGAATTATTTTGTATTTGTATTTTGTTGTTGACTGCATATTGTATTTGTATTTTATGATTTTATTTTGTTTGTATTTATATTTGTATTCTATTCTAGTCGATACACTTATATTTTTAAAGAACTATTTTGTATTTGTATTTTTAAGTTGACCGCATATTATATTTGTATTTGTAATTTCATTTATTCGTATTTGAATTTGTAGTTGACTGCATCATTTGTATTTTTAAACAAGTAAAATTGAATTGTTATTTTTCTTTCTATGAACACTTGTGTTTATATTCATTGATACGAATTATATTTTACTGATACAAATTGAATAATACAAATACAAATGATAAATTATACAAATACAAATATTACATTTATATCAAATGATACATATTTATACAACTTGAACTATACGTATACAAATGATACATGTTTATATACAAATACAAATAATAAATTTGACATACAAATACTAATGATACATTGCATATTTGTATATTTTAGACTCAAGCAAATACAATTAATACATATATTTATTTATATACAAATACAAATGATAAATTATACATATTCACAGCTAAACTATTCAAATACAAATAATAAATTTATTTAAAATATATAATTTGATACAAATAAATATAAAATACAAGAACAACAAAAAAAGAACCAGAAAAACTACAAAAAACAAAAAAGAAAAAGAAAGAAAATATAAAAAAAAAGTGCAAAGAAAAAAAGAAACAGTAAAAAAGAAAAAAAAGAAAAAAAATGAAAAAAAACAAACAAAAAAATACGAAAAAAAGTGTTAAGAAAAAAGAAACAATAAAAAAACAGAAAACAAAAAAAAAACAAAAAAAAGTGCAAAGAAAAAAGAAACAGTAAGAAAATGAAAAAAGAAAAAAAAATGAAAAAGAAAAAAAGAAGAGAGAGAAAAATAGATTTTTTTTATCATCCAAACCTATTTTGAGTTTATAAACTCATTAAAAAAAACTTCCTATTTTTAGAATACAATCTTTAATTAATTGGGTGAACGTGATTTAAGAAAGCTGAAATTCTTTTGCCTTTTTAAACTCAAGTTATTACCTAAAAATAAGGTAATTAACTGTATTTGTATATGTATTTAATGTTGTCTTTTGCATCAAATACATATACATGTTGCTATTTAGGATAATTAGCAAAAGGTTGCTATGTGCCTTCTAATTAATGAGCCTAGTTTGCTATTTCTGAACTTTTTCCTTAAATTAAATCTAATTTGCATAGATGTCTATTCAACTCTAAAATCTTTCTCAACACTTTTCACCATTTGAATAAGCTTAAGATTGGGAAAAAAAGTGGTTGAAAATGAGGAAGAAGTTATAAATTAATGGGGGTGGGTTAAAATTACTGTTGGGGGCCAACTTGGACGCCACATCAGCCGAAAAAGGCCTTCTACGCGCCTTCAATGAGTGAAATACACGCAACATGCCAACTGTGCAAAAAGTGCCAAAATGACATAGCGGGACACTAGTTTAGGTGTTTAAAATGAACAACGACTAGTTGAGGTGCCAAAATGAAAGTTTGTGCCAAGTTCTTAGTATTAGTATAAAACTAAATGTTTAGATGTTGAAACTTTGACAACTCTATCTTGATTGAAATGTCTTTTTTTATGTAATTGATTAACAAAAAAACTTGTTTGTACTTTCTTTTGACATGTGTAATGTGTAAGTATGATACAATTGAGAGGTGGTTTTGAGAAGTCGAAGTCAAAATACTCTATTATACGAGTATATATTGTTGAAGTTGAATAAACTATGATTATCGATTACCATACTGCAAAATATCGAAACCGAACCATACCGAATTAATATGGTATGATAATGGTATAGTATTTTTAAAAATCATATACCAAAATTACCGTAATGAAATTTTAAATACCGTACCATACCATATCATGCCCACCTCTAGTAGTAATAGTTGTTTTTGCAAAGCCATGAAGTTGTTCCTGTGTTCTGAGATGATCTGGCCAAATATATATGCAACTAACTACTTAAGGCGTAAAGGGGGAGGCCAATATTGGTCCTTTCCAAGGTAGCCATTAGGTTGACTTTGGAAAGCCTAACAAAGGATTGACTGCTATTCAAAAACAAAATGAGGCGGAGAACTGTTTTGGCAAGACAAAAATGCAGAGGCAATTAAGTCATCGTAAAAGACGCTGGAAATCTTGACAAAAGAATTTTGTTTTGCTTCAGGGATTGAGACCGATACTATAATGTAGTTTCTTCCACAGTGAGTTTGTAAAGTATTTTGTCCGAACTGAATTGCTAGGCTCTTCCTTGGCCATTATCTGGGGATAGTTGAATCGGTTCTCTTATTTGGATTGCTTATGTGTATGGATTAGTCAATGAAAGTAAAAGAAGATAGAAAATGATGGTATTTGCTAGCTTCCTAATTACTCAGTTTCAGATTCTCAATTGCTTCTTTTTTAAAAAAAAAAATTTTTAAAAAAAATTGGTTAAAAGACAAAACCAAGAATATAGATTTTAATTAAATTAAACATGGTGCTACTCCTTCCGTCCCATTTTATGTGACCTACTTTTTTTTTTGGTTCGTCCCAAAAAGAATGTCACATTTCCTTATTTGGTAACTTTTTAAAAACACAATTACTCTTTTACTCTTATTGGTCCCACTTATAAGGTCCCACTTAATTAAAGATAGTAGTGGTACATTTTTCATAAAGGGCAATTTGGTAAACATCACCAAACCTTCCCTTATTTCTTAAACTCCGTGTCCGGTCAAAGTAGGTCACATGAGACGGAGGGAGTAATAAAGTGTGTGCTGCGGTATAATAAACCAGGATGAGGCTCCTCTCCAGTGATGATCTCTCCAGTTTCCTCCAGTGCTACCCTTCACAGATTACACGTGTCCACTCAATTATTTATCGACCAAATTCATTTTGTTAACCATGATTACCATTTTTTTTGTTTACTTCTGCAGTCCTTCTCGATTCTCATTGTAAACAACAACCTTCTTTACCTATTCAATATCTCTGAATATCATAACAAGATGAAGATTGCTAACAATAAAATTACTTACCATTATTTTCACACCATTACAAAATAAAACACATTTCATCCAATTTTTTCAATAAGAAGAGAACAAAATTCAAAGGATGCATTTGGCTTGGGTTATAAAATTTTAAAAATCCAATCAATGAGACTACTTTGAAGCTTGGTTTTGGTGGAAATGGTGACAGACAAAACTTTTTATTTTCTTCGGAACATAAATTTTTCAACTTGGGATTTATACAAGAGCCAACTAAAGGACCTAGAGAGGGCATGAAAGGGGCGGAGCCACCTTGTACCAAGGGTAGTCAGATGAACAACCTTCACCGGAAAATTATACCGTGTATATAGGTAAAATGCCACTCTATTTGGTTAAATATTACTCCCTCCGTTCCAAATTACTTGGCCTACTTTCTATATTTGTTTGTTCCAAATTACTTATCCTATTTATACTTATAAAATCAAGACTATTTTAGACCTTTTTTTTTCCTTCCAATTTTACCCCTATTAAGTATCACACTTTTTAAAATTTTTGAAAATAGGAGTGTTGAATTCCAAAGTCATTAAATATAAAGGACCTCTCTTTTCCCTTTTAGTACTACTCCAAAGCCATGGCCAAGTAATTTGAAACGGAGGGAGTACATTGTGAACACCCTTGCAACAGCTAAGGGGAGTAGCCTAGGTTCGAATCCTAGCCAAGTAAATTAAAGATGAACTCTTTAAATCTAAATATTATGCTTGATTTTTAAAATTTTCAATGCATCCATTCGTTAAAATTGTGCAATGTTTGAACATCCTTCGTAAAATTTCTATCTCCGCCACTGTGGGTGGGGACCTAGAGAGGGCATGAAAATGTCGATGCACCAATTTGTATTTTTCTTATATGAAATTCTCAATTTAATTTCTTGAGTTTCTTCTTCTCCTGTTGCATTTTTAACTGTAAAATTTAACTGGGGCTACTCAGTCAGTCTTTCTGTTTTGAGATTCTTCTTATTTGTTCATGTAAGTGGGTAAATTTTTCAGAGTTAAAAATAATTGATAAAATTTTGATTTTGCTATCATTCGATTTACAGAAGTGATGTTTGATTGCTCTTTTTTTCTTAGAGTTTTGCAAACAAGAGAAAAGCTTCTTTGCGAGAAAGAAAAGAGAGAAGAGAGAGGAGAGAGGAGAGAGAACTACTAGTAACCATGGTTAATGTAATTTAGTTAACAAAATGAATCTGGTCCATAAAATAATTGAGTAAACACGTGTAGATTATACAGGATAGCACTGAAGGAAACTGGAGAGATCATCACGGGAGAGGAGCCTCATCCAATAAACCACATGAGTCTAACTGAAAAACTGGAAAAAAAAAAAAAGTGTAACTGAAAAGCACGTGTTGGGAAGTCCAAGAGCCTCGTACTCCCTTCCGTTTTCAGATCACCTAGCTTACAATGGTTTTCCATTTTCCCATCACAATGCCCCCATTTCCAGCAATTCCAACGTTCAATTCTACTTATCAGGTAATTCTTCATTTTTTTTTGTTGATCATATTCAGATTAATTACCACATTATGTGCTTTCTATCTCTCTTTTTTTTCCTTCTGGGGATAAAATCTCAATCTTTTCATTTGTTTATGGTTAAGCGACTCTGAGATATGCATTGATCAAATTCTCCTTTTCGCCAGTCGACCCAAATGTCTTTACTATCTCGTAACTGAACTTGTGTTCAGATGTGCACGATTATTTTTCAACGTTCAAATATCTTATACTGCTGTTTATATACGTTCAACTTTGCCTTTGGAGGATGTTAAAATGTTCGATTTATCTTTATGTAAATCTACGGTCTTTTCGCATCTATACATTCATCAGTTTATTGCTAGTGAAATTGCATTTTCAAAAGAACCGGTCAATCTGATATCTAACTCGTTGACATCCATTTTTGTTTAGCTTCTAAGCTATGTCATCTCCGGAAAAAGTTGAAAGGTCTTTACGGAACAAAGACAAAGAGGATAAAGAAGATGAGGAAAAAGTTGGAAGGTCTTTCCGGAACAAAGACAAGGAGGATAAAGAAGATGAGGGAAAAGGTGGATTTGTTGAGAAAGTTAAGGACTTCATCGAAGATGTTGGTGAGAAAATCGAGGAAAAAGTAGGGTTTGGAAAACCAACTGCAGATGTATCTGCAGTTCACATCCCTCACATCAATCTTAAAAAGGCTGAAATAGTAGCAGATGTGCTAGTGAAGAATCCAAACCCCATTCCAATCCCTCTCATCGACATAAATTACTTGATCGAGAGTGATGGAAGGAAATTGATGTCTGGATTGATCCCTGATGCTGGAACAATCCATGCGCATGGTTCAGAAACTGTCAAAATACCTGTTAGTTTGGTTTATGATGACATAAAAAGCACGTATCGTGATATAAATCCTGGAAGCATCATTCCTTATAGGATCAAGGTAGACCTCATAGTTGATGTACCTGTTTTTGGTAGGCTGACTCTGCCTCTTGAGAAGAAGGGCGAGATTCCTGTACCTCACAAGCCGGATATTGATCTTGAGAAGATCCATTTTAAGAAATTCTCTTCTGAAGAAACAATTGCTGTTCTTAAATTGAGATTAGAAAACAAGAATGACTTTGACCTGGCGCTTAATGGACTTGATTATGATGTTTGGCTATCTGATGTCAACATTGGTGGTGCTGACCTCGAGAAATCTGCCAAGATTAGGAAAAATGGAATAAGCTACCTGGATCTTCCTATTACCTTCAGGCCCAAGGACTTTGGTTCTGCTCTTTGGGACATGCTCAGAGGGAGAGGTACTGGCTACACCATGAAAGGCCATGTTAACGTGGAGACACCATTCGGAGCGATGAAGTTACCTATTAGCAAGGAGGGAGGCACAACCCGTCTCAAGAAGAACAAAGAAGATCGGGGAGATGATGACGATGACGATGAGGTTTGTTAGGTTTTTCAGCTTTAGAGACTTCGTCTTCACCTTTCGTTTAACTCTCTATTTATTTGAATAGTTCTGTTTTACTTCTTGATTTGGACTAAGAGATTTAACATGTCCTTCATATCCTAAGCACTCTAATCTTGGGTCTCATTGTTTCTCTGTTCATCTAATTACATACATATATACTTCTCTTCTGACCGGATATACAATCTGTTGGAAGAAACACGAATAGCAAATGTCTTCAAATATGTGTTTATCTTTACATGTGAAAGAAGGGTGCAGTCTAAAGAAACATGAATTACAATTCGTTGCTATCCTTCAACCCCTGATTTTACAATGTCATATCATCATGTCACGGGTGTGGGGATCATAATGTTTGCGTAACGACTCCTCGTTGCGTTGGATTGCACTTTGCAATTATCATTATGTTTTCACCAATATAATTGTTTCCTCGTTGACAATCTGACCACCTCAGTGGTTGAACATGAAGACATGAGAAATCTCCAGAGCTACTCTCTTCTCTCTTTCTCTCTTTATTAAGCTTGTAGGTATATTCTTGATCACTTGAAATCTTCACTACATGTTAGTATTAACTAGCATTGTCATTGTCGGCGGATGGCCTATTATAATCAACTCTTGCTTCCTACCTAACTAAAAGCTGAAGCAAGATTTCGTTTAACCACTAGACAACGGGACCTTCTAAGATGCCCATCCTGTCATTTAGTTGCTCTCTCATCTCAAAATAATTGTCATCCTTACTAAAATTATGGGTCTCAAAATGCTTGTTATTTTTAGAAGTTCAAGACAAAATTAATTAGTATTAATTTTTTCAATTTACAGTAAATATTCAATAAAGAAAGATTATATCTTGCCACATAAATATGAATAAAATAGTCAAAGACTACTCCAAATTAATATTTTCTTGAAGTGTATGTAAATGAAAATACGACAAGTGTGAGCGCTAGACTAGAGTGTTTGCAGCACCACATGCATTGGCTCGAAAAGGATATGTTGCTTAAGCAAGCATTTCCTTTCTATTTACGGGATTAATTGATGTTTGGGATCACCTGTGCAAGAGTCAAACTGAGCCCGTTTGAGATTGTCATTAGAAAACTGCTTATTTGAGAAATACTTTTATAAAATAGTTTTTCAAAAATGTGCTTTTGAAAAAAATAACTTTTATTTGATAAATTTATTTGAAAAGTATTTTTGATAAACAAATTGTGTTTGAATAATTTTTCTTAAGAAGTGCTTTTGAGAGACGAATAACGAAAAAGGACATGTATCAATAGACTTTTAATACTAAAATCATTTTATAGAGTAAATTTATTTTAAATATCTATTATAATATTTTTAATTAAATTTTTTATTTAATTAAAAAGTACGTACTACAAAATTTTCAATCAATATTTATACATATAGATATATTAAAAATATTAAATAATGATGCAATAATACTAAAATAATTTAAATATTACTTAAAAACATCAAACAAAATGAATTTAAAAATTATTCCATAAATTAAATCACTACATATGAAAAAATTCACCACAAAAATAAGTAGTCCTTCATACATCACAAAAATTCTCAATAATTTCATCCCTAATTTTATCACGCAATATCTCCATACTAATAGAAAATCTGTCTTGTCTTGTATTTCTGAAGGTATATCAGAAGGCCCATCTCCTTCTTCGATCTCTGTGATAATGTCTTCATTAGCATAATAGTTAAAGTCTTTATCAGTGGTAGAGCGTTGTCGTATGAAATTATGTATAACCATAGTAGTTGTAACAAGATGAACTTGAGTGTCGAATCTAAATAGATTAAATATTTGAGAAAAAAATATTTACAAGTGCTGCCAAAATACCATTTGATCTTGCGATGTGATTCGTCTGTCATTTATTGTTATTAATAATAAAAAATAAAGAGTTATATATTCTTCGATCATCATCATCAATGAAATTTTTGATTTTATTTAAAGAAAATGGGTGAAGAATAAAATAATAATATATAAATCATAAATGAAATAAAGAATTATGATGTAAATATGAATTATAAAATTTTAAAATCAAACTTATAAGATATGCTAATTAATTAATATGAGATATTTATATATATTTATATATATATATATATGTGTGTGCGTGTGTGAAAAAGTGATAGGGATATTTTTGTCATGAAAAACATAATTTTCTGCTTTTGTCTTTTCTGAAAAGTAAAAATTTTCTTCTTCTTTCCAACAACAGAAAAACTGCTTCTGTTTCTTTTTAAAAGCATTTTTTATAAGTTTATCAAATACAATTCTTTTCAAGAAAATTATTTTTTTCTCAAAAAAATATTTTTTTTTTAAAAAAACAATCTCAAACAGACTGTAAATCAACTGGCGGGCAACTCCTTCAGGTCCCAAACTAACTGTTGACCAAAGGCATGCTTGTGAAATCTGTCTACCTAGAAAGAGCATTCGAATTATGTATGTCCATGTGTACCTTATTTCAATTGATATTATTTTGCTAAAGGACTAGTTGGTTTTTCTTTCTTTTCTGCTGACATAACCATTCTGAATTCTCCATGACTTCTTATCTTTTGTGATAACATAAGAGTATATATCTGTAGTAGTATGATATTAAATAAGAACCAGAAGATATATACATCATCTCAAAGTTGTCTAGGTGTCTTGGAGAGTAACCTACCTATGTGTTTGATTACATAAAGTTTATTATCTAGAGTTGTCTTCCTATGGAAATGGGATTGAAAATATCCTCTTATATACACGAACTAGTGAAATGGGCTGTGCTTCTCGAGGTGATTAAAATTTTTATTAAATAAGTATGTAAATTTTTCTAATATTCAAGTGTAAAGAATGTGATAAGATTTCTTTTAGTTTTCAAATCCAAATAATTAAATTTAATACTTTAAAGTCATAACATTATTTATAATTAGTTTTGCAGTTTATTCAAAATTTTCACTCTTTAAGTGCCCCTTTGGTCATGAGAATTTTTTTTTTTCAGAATTTTTTTTCACTTTATTCCAAATACAACTCCAAGTTGGTGTTTGGCCATGAGAATTCCAAATACACCTTGGAGTTGTATTTGGAAAAGTAAAAATAAGTAAAACTTGTTTCCACTCCCACTTCTCTCTCATAAAATCAAAAACAACTCCAATTTATATTCATGGCTAAACACAACTCCAACTCCAATTTTTTTTAATTTTCATGGCCAAATGCCTACTAAGAGTTTATGATCTTCTAGGGATACATGATTTTATCTATCTCTATGCAGATGATACAAATTTATTTATTTTACTAAAAGTTTTATTTAACATATATAAATAATATATCAAAACACAATAAATACAAAATATGCAATTAAAAATTATGATTCCTCTTTTGTATCTAAGTATATCTAATGCTTTAAATGTTAAGAGTAATAAAATCTAAAAACTAATTGTAAAAGACACTGCAAAATAAATTACCAAGATCCTTAGTTATTATTCTTAATGGCTTGAAGTTTCACACTTTAGTAATAATTTTTTTTTTATCAAATGTAATAAAATTTATCTATCTCTTCAAAAGAAGGAATATAATCGAACATTTTCAAAATCTTTTTAGGGCTCACATTCTCTGGATTTCAAAAAATATATAATTAAATTTACATTTGGAAACTTAAAACTTTCAATTCTCACCATCAATACATATATGAAGCTAAGCACTAGAGAAGTGATGTGGCACCTCTATTTCGCCAATTTTTTTTTTTTTTTTTTTCATTTTTTTGGATAATTTCTCCTAATTTACTTCTTCTTCTTCTTGTTGTTGTACAAAAATAAATACGTCAATTACTATTTCCTCCGCTCATTTACATTTCTCTGTATTATGCTAAAATCACAAGAGTTACACTGTTTTGCATGGATAAGAAACAACCACAATCGATATGTGAGAAGGTGATAGTATTATCTTCTTGTTAATTTGAAAACTAAAAAATAATTAAAATATTAAAACTAACTTCATCAATTAATTAATAATGAAATTTAAAGGGTACAACACCATTCATAATATGTTTGCACTAATGCCCCAACGTAAAGAATTTGAATGGGTAGCATATGATCACAATATACATTAACTTAATTGTAAGCAAATCTCTTAGTATTGAGTTGTAACTATCAATAGTTATAATGAGGAAATATGAAAGGATTAATAAATTACTAATTGTGATAATTACATTAGTTACATAGAAAATAGGAAAAACCCAAAAGAAGGAGAGGAAAAAAATTAGTTAGATATTGGAGAGATATGGCAAAAAAGTCATCTTTATAAATTCAATGGTAAAAGGGCCACTTATTTTATTTTTGATTTATTTTGTTGGATGAAAAATCAGATAGTCAATAATGTGTGGGGTCTATGTGGGGTCTGGGGTAGTTTATAATTTTAAAGAGTTAGGGGTGTGGCTTTTCAAGTCTTTTAAAATACACATTGGTATCATCTACTCCATCAAATACAACAAATACTCCCCACTCAGTATTTGCGCTTTCTCCGCTACTCTAAACCGATCAAAGGGACTCCCCTTCTTTCTCAGACGTTGCAGTTGAAGTTCGTCATCCCCAAGTATGTTTTCATCTTATCCCAGGCTTTTCTAGTTCTATATCGATATTATTTGGTGAAAAATTTGCGATTTTCATAACCCCAGACTTAATAATTTTATTTTTTTTTGATTTTGTCCATTTTCTTGTTGAAATTTTAAGTTATTTTTAGTTATTTACTTCATTCAATAGCTTCTTTTGCTATTAATGTTCATCCCCGTTCATAGATTTTTAGAGTTTTGCTGTTATTGTTCATCAGACTTCGTGGTGTATCACTAGACTAATCGTCGATTACTGTAGCGTTTATATCACGTTTGGTGAACACTGGGGACATGAATTGTCTTGATTTTATTATTCGTATGTAGATCTTAAAAAATGATAAGAAGTAGAGGAAGAGGAGGGAACGTAATCACCCATTCGTGTGGTAGAAAAAGTAAAGGCGAAGAGAGTGCGCGCGCTGAAAAAATAAAAAAGACGAGGGTAGAAGATGAAAATGTTTTTTACTTAGACAAGTTTAATGAGATTAACGAGTATGTTGATGAAGGTGATCAAAATGATTCTGAACAGTCTAATGCGGAGCAGACTGTTTCAAAAAATATAAATGATGATCCTCTGTTCTTGCCTCATTGTGAAAAGCAAATTGATGTTGATAAATTTGGTCTGACTACTTGGCTTGATGAAATAGAAAATTTTCCTACAAAAATTTCAGTAAGGTCTAGGTTGCCATTGCTTGTGGAGTTTAAGAGTTAGCTGATCAAAATTTAAAGAAAAGGTTCAAGAGATCCTGCTTTGGTCATTTTAGAAAGTTGTCAGAAAATTTCAATAAATTTAATGGTCAGATAGTACACTACTTGCTACTCCGTTGTGTTACATATGTGAAGAAGCACGAGATGTGATTTTTAATTAATGACAAGCCAGTGTGTTTTGGCTTGATAGAGTTTGCATTGATGACTGGTTTAAATTGTCGATCCCCTCCACATAAAAATAAATTGAAAAGGGTATATGCAAAAGATGAAGCCTTTTGCAGAACTGTTAGTCGAAAAAAGAAGGTAATGGGAGATAGGCTGATGTCACTTGTTAGAGGGAGTAGGTTGAATAAGGACGACAAGTTGAAATATTGTCTTGTTTGATTTTTGCATACCATTTTGCTTGCTAGGAACGGGTCCAAGAAAGTGGACATTAATTTTGTTAAAATGACGGATTCGTTGAATTTCTTCGAGAAGTACCCATGGGGGAAGGTAAGCTTTGACCTGAATTTGAACTACCTCAAGAACAAGATCGATATGATCAAGCAACACAATGCATCTGAGGAGAGGAGGAATGCATCCTATGCCCTGTATGACTTCCCTTGGACATTTATGGTAATTATTATAAATCAATAGCCTAGTAGATTATAGATTTTGTTCTTTTTATTTGATATTTTTTTTAAAATTATTTATGTGATTGCAGGTAGATATATGAAGTTTTTCCTTCAATTATAAGGAATAGAGGCAAATCAGATGAAGTTCCTTTGCCTATCCCAAGGATCTTAAGATAGAACACAATCAAAATCGATCGATTTGCCAAAGGTGATCCTTTCAACCAATTGGGAGCTTCAGAGGTATGATTTTTGACTAGGTGATCAATTTTTTTTCAAATATTTAAACTACACACTAATATTTTGGTTATTTGTAGGTTATGCACCCATACATTGTCCCTACAGTTCGTGAGATGGATGAGGACTACATAAAATCCTTTATGGCTTATCCGGATAAGGCGAAAGATCCAGTCATAGACTCCTTGAAGGCTGAATTAAAAGGAGTTATTGTCCTCACTTCATCTCCTAGGAGGACAAGAAAAGGCATGTAGGGGATAGTACTGAGGATGCAGGTGCAGGTGCAAGAGTTATGGGAGGAAGAAGGCCAAGTAGGGAAGGTCAATCAAGTAGGAGACGTGTTGGTGATCAGGAATCAACCAAGGGTTAATATGCTAAGGACCCAATGGTTGGGGGGTTACGTCAACGTGTGCTCAATATTGAGAATGTATTGAAAGGCATTCTCTATAATATGGAGCAGAAGAAAAAAAAGAAAGATAGAGATGGAGAAGAAGAAAAAAAAGAAAGATAGAGATGGAGAAGAAGAAAGAAGCTCCCAAGGACCAAGGTGACCACTATCCATTTATTGTTGTTACATATTTTTTTTCTAATGTATAAGCAATTCTTGATATTTCAGTCCAAAATATGTAGTGACCAAAACTGCTGGAGTTGATTTGGCAATTGATGAAGGAGCTGCTGGAGCAGATGTGAAAGATGCTGATGAGGCCCTCGGAGATGCTTCTCCAATTCAGAATGCTGCTCAATCTGAGGAGATAAAAGAAAATGTTTCCTAACAAGCTGATCAGGTTAAAGGGAATCCTAAACCAGCTGAGGTGGATGCCATTGATCCTAAATCTGATGCTCTGGTTGAGGAGGAAAATGAAGAAGTAACTGAGCAAGTTGATCAGATTGATGCAACAGATCATGAAGAGGTGCCTGAATCAGTTGTAAAAAATGCAGCAGATATTCCTAAACAAGATGTCCCAAAAAAGATGTCTAAGAAGAAGATGTTGATATGTTGTCTGCTATTGCAAATCTCAATGTTGGGAAGTTGAGTGATTCCAAAAACAATTTCTAATTTCGTGTTTGATGGTTGATAATTTTTAAGACAATGCAATGACAATATTTTTTAAAATATTTTTGGGTTTGATGATGATCCTGGTGGATCAAAATTACAGACTATATTTCATTTTGTTTTTTGATCATGATGGTTTATGTCGATGGTAGTTGACAAACTATTTAGTTTTGGTATTTTATGATGAAGTAAGTTTGTTATGCACAATTTTTAATTTTTAATGATTATAATTTTGGTGGATGTTGACAGACAATTTTGGTGGATGTTGAATGAATAGTTTTTCTCTAGTTTTTATCGCAGATTTTATGCTTGTTCACTTAGTGCTAATATGCTAAGATTGAGTCATTGAAACCTTTATTGTCTATTAACATGACAATATCAGTTGGTGATAATAGACTAACAATCGATTTTATGTTTGTTCACTTACTGTTAAATATGTAAGGTTGGATCATTGAGACCTTTATTAACTATTGAAATGACAATATTAGTTATTGATAATAGACTAATAGTAGATGGTGATTAGTAAATATTATAAATAAAAGATCAAAATACATCACTAGCACTACATGCCGACTACATATCTCCAAGTAGCAATCAATATTAATAAACCACACACTATCTTCTCCCGTCGATTAATCTTTTCTTTGGCAACAATAAACCTCTACTTAAGTTGATCCCTCTCGATCTTTGTTTCTTTCATCAACCCTTTCAGGTGATCCCGTCTCTCTTCTGACTCTCTGAGCAATGTCCTAAGCATAGACGTATTCTCTTCATATTTCATTAGCCTTTCCAGTATTTCAAAGTTGGATAACGTGAAGCGACGAAATGCCGATGTGTCAAATGATCTCGGACTCTGACTTATCGAATTTGCCAACGAGTTGTGGTGTGGCTCAATCCACTTGAAAAACTTATATCCACCATTATCCTAAGCAAAATAATAAATTATTAGACTTTTATTTTTATAGAAAACAAAGATGAAAAAGCTTAGAAGCATATCTTCCTAAGTTTATAAGTATAGAACCTTTGATTTGGATTATTTTTGGTGCGTAATATCTTTAAGATAGCCTCTTTACCACATAAACAAACGTATGAATTTTTTGCTTGTGATGCTTCAGACGATTGAGACATTAATGATAGATGAAAATGAAAGTGAATAGGAAATTTTTTTTCCCTAAAAAAAGAGTGAGGGATTTATATAGACAATGGGTGAAACATGTTTTAGTTTCAGAATTGTTACAGTTGGAGACTTATTACCATTAGAGAATTATTACCGTTGGAGCAGTGGATCATTTTTGTGCAATTAAATTTTTTAATAGACAACATCTCAGATATCATAGACCATTGCAGTAGGAAATTATAGACCACAAGTTATGATTGCTAAACCACAGCAATGATCTATCATCGACTACTGGTCGGAGATATAGTCTAAAAAATCATTATTAAAGAATAATCTGTTAAACTTGAAAAAGTATAAGAACCACAAATCAAAAAAAAAACTCCAAACCCTAAACCCTAACCCAAACCCCAAACTGCTAACCCTTAACCCCAAATTCCAAATTCCAAAATAAGTATATACTTAATCGATCTTTGTCCGTAACTTATAGCTGAGGTCTTTGATGGACTTCACGAAAGGTCTGTATACACATACCTATATATATAGACCGAGGCATAGATGTGGCTTAAAAAAGCAACTAAAAAATAAATAAAATTAGAATAGGGGACTTGCCCCCAATTAAACATCATGGAACCACTTAGTTATATCATATAAGAGTATCCATTTGATGGTAACATGATCCAAAGAGTTTAACGACAAATAATCATTCCTAAATAAAAAATAATTAGCTAAAAAGATGACAAATAAATAAATAAAATTAAAATCGAAGACATTCCCCTAATTAAACATCACAACACAAATTAGTTACATCATATGAGAGTCCCCATCAATTGGTGACATGAATCAAAGAGTTCAAGGACAACTAATGGTTGTATAAAGTATATTCTTAGATCAGGGTGTTGCTTTGAGAATATTACTTATCCTCATACTTTAGATATTATTGCTTTAAGAACCACTAATTGTCCTCAATCATCCATTGGATCATGCCACCACTTGATGTGAACTCTCATATGATGTAACTAAGTTGCGTCGTAATGTCTAATTGGGGGAAAGTCTTAGGTTTTAATTTTATTTATTTATCATATTTTTAGATAATTATCCTTGATTTAGAGACCATTACTTGTCCTTAAACTCTTTGAATCATGTCACCATCAAATGGGGACTCTCATATGATGTAACTAGGCGGTTCCATGATGTTTAATTGGGGGCAAGTCCTCTATTCTAATTTTATTTATTTTTTAGTCGACTTTTTTAAGCCACAACCATGCCTCGATCTATATATATATAGGTACGTGAGTATCGGCAATGTAAGATATCCATGATAGACTATACATATTATAATAAACCGTGACGGTGTATGATATATTATATTTTGAATTGGAATTTTTCGGACTTGTGAAATTAAGTCATACTTTCCATTAATGAATAATCCAACCATATTATATCAAATACTTAATGTCGCTATGCTAACCAACAATTATTGATTTATAATTAATTTATTGGTGATGGATTATGATAGACGATTTCGGTTGATTACATTTGTAGAAATTTTACAAGTTCATGAACATGAACATGAACATGAACATGTACATCATCAGTTTACAAGAACATGAGCATAAATTTACCAGTTGATCCTTGGCAAGAATATAAACATGTACATAAACACAAATTTCATTAATATTCACTTCACTACATCACTACATCATCACCCCAGCAAAAACATCTACCACAATATACCATAACATCAAAAAGAGCAAAAAAAGCTTTCATATATGAAAGTTCAAAAACTTTCATCTACCACTTTCATAAGTGAAAGCTTAGCAGTGAACATTACCATTAAACATACTAAAAAAAAACTAAGACCCTAGGGAGATGGTAGGAGGGGTCGTAAGATCATCTGGATCGACCTCCATCCTCTCCATAATGACAAGTACAAAGCGGTCCAGTCGCTGAAGATGCATTTCCATTCTTGCTCGATCCTCTCCGTGCCCTCAAAAGAGTCTTTGATAGTCATTTTTAAGAAGGAGAAGGTCTTGCATAGATGGAAGATGAGGCAGTTGTTTTGGTGGTCAGGGTTCCTTGCAATTCTTGGTGCCTGAGGTCTTCTCGCCATTATTGATATTGAATTCTGAATTTGATTTTCTGTACTTATTATACAAGACATCAAAGAGTTTGTACTTTATAAATCATTAGGGGAGGGGAAAGAGAATTGCCAGTCAACCAGTGATGGCCACCTGGAGGTGATGTTTGCATATTATATACATTTAGAGTATTGCACTCTTTTGATTAGATGGGTGTGCAACATTCTGAAACTGCCATCATTACATCTTCTTGATTTTATGCAACAAGGGTTTTGCCCATTGATCCTAGACTAAGGATGTGTGTTATTATATATTTCTTAATTATGCTTTGATTGGAATATCATAGACCGTATGCAGGGTATATCAAAGAATAGTTAGTCGAGTAATAGACTTAAGAAACAGTTGATTAAAATAAAACTGGCATTACACATTCAGAGAGACAGTTACAGCAGTACACATTGAAGTTTACAAAAAATAATCAGGTAGGATACTGTCCCAAAACTGGACATATTGTTGTCTTGTGGCCTGGTACATTGCATATAGAATACTTGTTTCTTATCTTAACAAGTTTCGCTTTTGAAGGTTTCGTGATGCCGTGAATATGGTTCACTCTCTTCTTTCTAGGTTTGGGAGTGAAATCAGACGGAGAAAGCTATGAATCTAATAATTCTTGGGGCACATTCTATTCCAATTCTGGAGGGACTAACATGATAGTTTTAGCGTATGCGACTAAGTATGAATCAATCAGATAAATGGGCGAGGAATGCTCGTATATGCTTCCACCGTATTTGCTACCATATTTCAATCTAAGGTCTGCCATCAAGTGAGCGCACGGTACTTTTATCAAGTCGTATTCTCTAAAGGTACATGTCCTTTCATTTAGATTGACTTTGGTAGTCGGTCCACATCTAATTATGGTGTATTCATTCTCATACCTATTTACATTATTGACATGTAGCGAGTTTCCTTCGGACATCTTTTTCCTTATGTGTTTTCCATCACAGGCACAAATTTATTTTTTGAATTGACAACTTTTTTGTACCTTTCTCTAAATAATTTTGCAAATTTATAAGAAATGGAATCAAATAAAGAAAATATGGGGTACTTCCTCTCAACCACCAATATAGAATTAGGCGACTCGGAGATGTTTATCGTCATTACATCGTACTTGTTGGTTGAAAAATATGCCCTGCTCCATTTTTCAAAACCAATTTCCTCCAGACATGCAGCAGCTATGGGATATCTACTCTTGAAGTGTTGGAAGTAATCATTGAACTCGTTGATGTTAAATGAATTGGTAGCATCAAAGAAGACATCAAGGCAGTCTCCATAATGGTAGTTTTTTTGAATGTTTTCACCTAGGTGTCGCGTGCATAGACCATGATGAGCATGCTTATAGACTTTGGAAATTCCATTAGCTATTCTCTTGTGCCTATCAGAGATAATTCACAACTCCAGATCATCGACTACTATCAGTTCCAGCTTCCTAAAGAAAAATTCCCACTATGCATCATTTTCCTTGTCCGCTACACAAAATGCTATTGGATACATGTGTTTCTCGGTATCTTGTGTGACGGAAGACAATAACACACCCTCGTACTTACTGGATAGATGTGTACCATCGACGTAAATGACCTTTCTCATGGGAGAGTATCCTCAAACTGAAGGTTCGTAAGCTAGAAAATAATATTTGAACCTCTTCTCTTCATCAACTACAATGGCATTGACGGAACCCGGATTTACAGTGTTTACCATGTAGGTATAAGATGGTAGGATAACATACCCATGTTCGGTGTGCCCCTAATTATGTTCTTCACAATTACGCCACCCTTACAACTCTTCCAATAGCCCAGACTGCACCGCAGCTCCCTGAAAACAATTCTCTCAATTTTTCTTGGTGTTGGCCCTTTGTCATGGACATATTCATCCAGCACTGGAAGCAATTAAATCTTCCAAGGCATGATTGTGGCTGCCCACAATATGTTCAACCCTGCAAGTGTGAATGCCGACATATTTGTAAATGCTGAATCTTTTCGAAGTGTCACACTTACTGACTCATAACATCTATCCATAATTTTCAGATTCATATTTCACCTTGTAATATCTTGTATTGCTCTTTATGGATTTAAAACAAAACAACTTTTTAACTGAAGCTTTCTTTAACAATAATTTCAGTCGTCGCTTGCTTTCGAATTTTTATCCAATGTAAAAATTAGTTCCATCACTAAAGTTGTGGTTGGATTGTGATCCACTAGGCTGCCCAACACTATCACCATGCTCTTCATCATCACTTGAAGGTTTATCCATATCCATTTTATCATAATCACTAGTGCCATCGTTCTGAAATATATCCTCATCGACTGTCGGCAGAGTAAGGTCTGGGGGTGCGGGTGGGTCAGATGGTGTTGTTGAACCTTGTTGTTCTTATTCTTCTTCTTCATGTCTCTTAATAATTTTTAACCTCAAAACTGATCTAGCACCATCCGGGGCAACATCAAGCATGTACAACCCCGATTGCCTATCATTTGTTATGAAAAATGGATGGATTTTTCCTTTAGCATACATCAAATAACTGATGATCAAGTTGCTAGGCTCACAATTCAATTCCCCACTTTCAATTATGCTCTCAACCATGTTGGCATACGCCCCATTGCGACGCAGTGTAATGGGCACTGTCACCTTATTTAAAGACTCCCACTTCCAACTGTTGACACCTAATTTTTACCCTTCCAGACTAAATTTATTCCTGAGTTTCTTCGGTTCTGAATAAAATCAAAATATTTATTTTATTCGAATAAACGCTTTCTAAAATATTTATTTGAGTTAAAATTATTATTTAAGTGATGAATTATACATTTCCATACTCAGGTATACGAGATCGTATAATTTTGGTTGCTTAAATAATTGTTTTGTCAAAAATCAAATTTTTGATCAAGAACTATCTTAAGAATAAATTCAAATGGATAAAGTCTTGATTTAAATATAATTGTTCTTAAAATGTTTTATTTGGAAAATATTTATTTGATTTTTATTAAATCAAGAAACTCAGGGTTAAATTGGTTATTAATTTGTTTCGAATTGGCCATAATTGCAATGCAATTGGCCAATCGATTTTGATTTGGTCCAAAATTTAAATAACATTGGCTAACTCTTATCCTATTTAGGCTATATCTTAAATAGCCTAATCTACCCAATCCCTAGTTTCTACCCAACAATCAAAACAACCCATAACCCAGGCCCAACACCCCATGACTCGAACCAACCTACTACACCCTTTTATCCCCTTCTTCTCCACTTAACCCATCGACAACAACAACACACCAGCAAATCCCTAAAACCCGAAGTCAATTTTCCCTCTTTCGATTTGATTTCTCCTATATATCTTCGACCAGTATGACCCTCATCGCGTTCTAGGCACGAGGGATCCTACTGGTGAAGCTTCTAGAAAGGCTCCAACGGTTTATGCTTCTTTTTCAAGAATCTTCTTCAAATTCAAAATTAAAAATTCGTACAATTTTTGCCAGCTCAAACCTTATCCTTAATTCAAGATTCTTCAGAAATCCCCCCAAAACCCCTCAATTTCTCTATCCCACGTCGTCAATTCCTGATGAAATTGGGATTTTTGGGTTCTATATAAACCCCTCCCTTGCATTGTTCAGAGGAGGATTTTTGAACCCCCCAAAGAGCTAGAATTCTCTTTACTTGGTTAGGATTTGGACTTCTGTCCCCAGCCTGGAGTTGTGAGAATTTTGGTTTGATTTTTAATTTTCCTCACTGTTCTCGAGTCAAGGAGAGAGGTGGAAGTCAAGCTTTTCAATTCGTCGTCCTAAGTTCGCTGCCCGAAAAAAGGTAATATCCTTTTTCCTTCTCCTCTTTCTGATATGTTGTGTGTTTTGAAAGTTTAGGATTAGTATAATTTGAATTTAGTAGCAGTGTGTTTTAAAGTTTACTGTTTAGCTATCAATCCCGCCTCTTTTTTTTTTTTTTTTTTTTTTAAAATCTGTGTTTTTTATGTAGGATCTCTGGTAAAGATATCTATAGATGTATGTGATGTTATAAAAATGTGGTCTTTCTGTCTAAAATAATCCAGAAATGGATAATAAGACTTGTTGTTGGTTAATGTTGCTTATTTGGAATTGGTCATGTTAAGTAATCTATATTGAAATCAATAGTTAAGCTAATGACCCCTCAATGATTTTCTTGACATATTACGTCAAGCAAATAGATGATGAGGCTATCGAGAAGTTAGTTCCCATTATCTCACTTATTTTGAGACTAGGAGGTGGAGGAGAACATCTTATTGGTCTATCTCCTCTCCATTAGGTCTATTCCCAAAGGTCTCTTTTGCTCTCGTCTATCTTCTTCATTTTCTTTATTCTCGATTACTTGTCTAAGTTTATTGAATGAGTCAAATTGATTTTCAAGCATGCCTTTTATGTTATGGAAATTATCCTATGAATGGTTTGACATATATTGGCTAAAATTGAAATTAGCAAAGTTTTCCACTTCCGTTTCTGATCTTATATGCTTAGCTTGTTGCAGTAGGAGTAGTATAAGTTTAATCACTCTGCGATAATTTCCTATAATGTGATTAGCTCCGGTATGTTATATTCTTTCTCTTTATGTCCTTGGCCACTCTTTACTGATTTGGTTCCATTTCTTTCATGTTCAGATTAAGTTAAAATCAATAGCTTGAGGTGCTTAAAATATTTTTGTGTGATGCCCGTCCAGTTCCTTTCTATGTTTCGATTGTGATTTTGTTGGACTAGAAGTTATTCGATTCAGTCCAACATTGGATAAATAATGTTTTTTTCATTTTCGGTCTTTCTTTTCCCTGTCCCCACTAAGTGCTAATTTTAAACACTGGTCTTGAACCCATGTTATCATACACTTGAATTTTCTGGATAGTCGAAGAGTCGTTGGAATACGACCAATAAATGGTTGTGTTTATACATCACAGTTTCCTTCTAGTTTCTTACCAACTTGTCGTTAAAAGAAAATGCAATCTGTCCACTTGTCTTTATTTCTCAAAAATGGGTCCTTGTTGCCTACACTTCTTAACTTTGTCATCCCCGGGTTAAGATATATGCACATATTTGTTTAAAAGGTGATGCGAAATAGTTAGTTGTAGCCTCTGTACGAAAGCATGATAAGTTTTGAGATGCCTTTTATCTTTGATACTTATTTGTTCACCATGAAGAATGGATATTTGACTACTGTTAAATCATTTTGGGGTTTAGTTTAAAGAAATCCATATGGTTGTTGTATGGTTATTTGATATAACTAGTTACTCTCGGTATTCTTCGAGGTTAACTTGGCTAAGGAATAACAAGTCTGTCAATCCAATTTAACAAGTGTTGAGGTTAACTTCATTTAAATTTTGCTGTTTTGGAGAGTTTCCCTTTGAGTAGTTAACTGGTAGTTGTTTTTTAAGTTGGATTTGGTTTTATAATGTTTGGTTTAAATTTAAATCCGATTAGTATTAATCTTAGCACATTGTTCTTGCTAATTTCCTTTTCTTTTCTTTCTTTTACATGAACTCTCTTGAACGAGTCCAATTGGACTCCCCACTCTCTCGCATTCGATCTTCTCGAGTCCAAGTCTCAGCCAAGTCCAAGAACGGACTGATATACACGATTGAAGGTACCAACAGTATACCAGTGATATACAACAGAAGATGAGAAAGGGAAGAAGTATACAGGTGGAAGACAAAATATGTGACTGATATACTGTCTGTATATGCTGTTATACAGACAAAAGGAGGAGGATATACAATAAGTATACATCTGATATACACAGCAGAAAAATGGACCAAGGTCCATGAATTTCAGCCCAAAACCTGGGCAGATCTGAAATGGGCCATAAAGGGGCCCAAATTCCAACTTTTTTCCCTTTGTTTCCTTGTAATTGATTTGATTGTTTGTTTATAATTTAATTTAATTAATCTAGATGAATCCTTGAGAGCAAGTTTACATTGAAATTATTCATTTTATTTTGGTCATTTAATATTTTTAATTTGCTCTATTTAGGCAAACTTAAGCTCGTAGAATAACTTGAGGAATTTTTTCTATATCCCTTCATAGTTATTAAGTAGCTTAAATCCACGTTTAGTAATTAGGTTAACTATTTAACTCAAAAACTCGACTCGAATAAGATTGTTAAGTTAGAATTATTTTGAAACTTTGACATTTTATTTCACAATTCGGAATAAGTAATGCACGAGTATTGAATAAATTCTATTCTTTAAATAAATTTTTCAAACAAGTTTTATAAGATTTTTACAAACTTAAAAGTTTTTAAAATTAGCCAAATAAGTTTAATTCGTCGGGAACCACACTTTGTGGATTATCGAAAGTGCCTAATACCTTCTTTCGAATTTACTTGAACCCTTACCTAGACTCTGGTTTTCAATAAAAGATTTTTTTCAAATTACCTTTTTAAATGGTTTCTTAATTTTCCTAAAAATTAAGTGGCGACTCTAAATTATTTTTTAAATAAAATTCAATAGACTTTTTTCCATGAAGTTATGAAGTTTTTGACTTTTCAAAAACGATCGTAACAGAATGATGACTCCGCTGGGGATTCATCTAGGTTCTAACCATAAGAATTTTATTTGTTTGGCTGATATTTGTATTAATTGTTACTTTTTGCAATTATGTGTTTAAATTTTTGTAATTATAAACTGCTGTATTTCATGGCATTCTCCACCATTCCTGGCAAAGCATTAGGCATTAGGAAAAAGGGCGGTTATGTGGGTATCACACCTGCCCTTCCGTATAACACCTTAACTTGTTTTAAACCGCCAAGTGAGTAGTTGATTCGAGTCGGTCAACAGTTACTTGGTGTGTTACCCCAAAAAGTTCATTTCGGGTTTCCAGTCAATTTGAACAAACCACTCTAGTCAACTAGGTTAGAGCAAAATCAAATCCTGTGAATAGGCATTTTGACCTATGAAACCCGGTACCCCAGGGGTATCGGGCCTATTAGAAGACCACCATGCGTCTATTGGCCACGAGTCAATAACAGATGATCATCCCTTGCGTGTTTAAATTGAAGGATATAATGTCGGATTGTACGGACCATTGTACCTTGGGGTTGAAGGTGTCACGCCTCGAATTCCAACGGGGCGGACTGGCACCCGAAGCCGTTAAGGACCGAGAGAACCAATCTTCATTCACGTACATTCATGTGACTGTCCCTGAGTGAACCACATGCTATCTCATGTAAATATAAAATACCAATGGCTGAAGTCATGGAGAACATATGATATATATGCATACATATGAAACTTGGCCGTTAGGGCCATCAAGTCAAAATGGACATACATTCCTTACATCCCTTCATTTGCCCTACAATGTCTACAAAGCCTCTACATATGCATAGACATAACCAACCTAAAGTCGGGACAAGTCCCCACTTAATACGATATATATACAGTACCAAAACAAATGTACATAGTGACTCAGAAAGCCCCGAACCAACTGGAGCTCACCAATGATCAGCAAATGATCTGTAACCTACTGTGGAGGTATACTAGCACCTGTGCCTACAGCAAGTAAGGTAAGTCCCCCAAGGGACGTCAGTACAAAGAATGTACTGAGTATGTAAGGCTATAAGAAACTGCATTATACGTAAGAACTTCAATGAAACCAAATATAAGAGAATTGACAATATGGATAAACCGTCGTTCTATATGTGTGGAACCATGTACGTTACATTCATTACTTTACTTTACTTTACTTTAAACAAATGACCAGTTGATCAGTGGTAAATAGGATGACCCATGCTAGGTCCTTTCACCCCTGGGATACGGTCCTCATATATACAAATCTGTATTGACCCATGCTAGGCTTTTCTGTCGCCCATGGGATGCTACTGTGATATTGGGATCGACTCATGCTAGGATTTTCTGTCGCCCCTGGGATAACACCCATGATATAGGGATCGACCCATACTAGGTGTTTCTTCCACCCCTGGGATACCATCCAAGATTAATCAACAATTATACATTACTTCATTTCTTTCATTATAAGAGTGATACATTTCTTTCATTATAAGAGTGATACATTGGTGACTGTACATTATTGGAACTTTGAAACATTAGTCAATGAACATGAGCCATGGGAATCACAATTGGTCCTGTGAGTAATACGATATGACAACTTGAAATGAGATACCTTTGGATATTTCGGAATGGAACAAGTACAATGTCAATGTGAACAATATGTGCTGCAGAAGGATACGAAAAGAGTAACCTTACATACTTTATCTTCCTAATATGAATACTATATGCGAATACAATAATCCAGCTCCTTCATTATGTTTTACTCTACAACACAAATACATAACGAAGCTTAAGTTAACAACCAACTACCTTACAAGTGCATAAAACGACAATGAACTACATGACTATCATATAACATCATTTTTCCCTTCACAATACCATTCATGGAATTACTATACCAACACCACCACAACATGCCACACATCAACCAAGGCATCATAAACCAATAGCATTTCACACCAAGTTTATGCTTTACACTTCCCCTTCAACACTGTGTCACATTTACCTCACTACGTCTCATAAACACCTTTCAAAACAACATATTAAAGATAATACATAATTGTTAACATTCAAAATACCTATGGGATACTCCTTTAAAGTCATTCAAAAGGTACCATAAGTTGATAATTGCATCCATAAAGGGTATAGGGGCTTTGGGAGAGATGCAAAAACATGCAAAACGAACTTCTGGGCTGACCTGCGAAGCCACCTACGCCCACAGGTGGTTGAGGTGAGTCCGAAGGTGACCATTGTCCTGGTCCAGGGTCACCTGCGTTGGCATCTGAGGTGCCCTACCCGCAAAGGCGGATGCCCGTTTCAGCCTCCGGGGTCATTTTAGGGTCCTTTTTCGCAATGAATGGTCCATGATTATAATTAAGCTTCTATTTTAATATTTTAAGGTATCTTAGATGCCAACAAACAACCATGGTTTCACAACGCACATAAACATCACCAAAACTATATTTTCCTTTCAATACGCCACCGGTTCCATTTAAAATTTCACAACAACAATTCCCAATGTTATATACAAAAGAAAACAAGTGAAGGACAAAACCACATCATACATGTTGATATTTAATCCATAAAACTTACTTCCTTCAAGTCCACAAGTCCACTTTCAAGTTTAGAAGGCAAAACCCTTCACCGATTAAGCAAAAGTAGACTGTTTTGCATATAGTGAATTGTCCAACACTTTGCCAACATAACCAACATAATATATACACCATGTTAAGCATATAATATAGTGAATCATAAGAGTTAACACTTACCAATACTTTCAAAGAGATGCTCTTGTCCAAACAAGTGTAGTTGCCTCAGGGTTTGAGTTGAGAGAAATATCTTGTGGAAATTTCTAGATTTGCATGTGTGTCTAAATGAATAAAAATCTGATTTTCCACCTTATATAGCCCTTGTAGACATCCTTATCCAACATTAAATGTGCTTTACTTGGTCAACACGAAGAATGGGATATATTCCCTTTTTGGGCCATGTCTTTTATATAATTTTGGGCCTCCATTAAGCCCAATAGCATAAGATTCATTTAGCCCAACAAAATTAATACATGATCCACCAACTTTTTCATGTTTAAATAATTGAAGGGTTAAGACAATAAAGTAGGGTCGTAAAGGCATGGGGTGTTACATCCTTCCCCCCTTGTTAACATTCGTCCTCGAATGTTAACAACATCTTCTCATGTACAACAAATGTACCTTTATGTTAACATAGATACATATACATAATGATTATAGATACTTACTTGTTATTGCTCTGATCCCGCATCTTGAACTTTTCTCTGCCATTTGAAACAGATGAGGGTACTTGGACTTCATCATTTCTTCAGTTTCCCATATGATCTCCTCCACTTGTTGATTTCTCTAAAGGACTTTTACGGACGCTACATCTTTATTTCTTAACCTCTTCACTTGTCTATCCAGGATAGCAATAGGTATCTTTTCATAAGTGAAATCCTCCATAACTTGAACATCGTCAACGGGAGCAATTCAAGATGGATCTCCTATGCATTTTCGAAGCATCGAAACATGAAACACTAGATGAACTGAAGAGAGTTCTTGGGGTAATTTCAATTCATATTCAACTTACCCAAATCTTCTGATAATTCAATAAGGACCTATATAACGTGGACTCAACTTTCCCTTCTTTTCGAATCTCATGACTGTCACGCCCCAAATTCTAACGGGGCGGACTGGCACCCGAAGCCGTTGAGGCCCGAGAGAACCAATCTTTGCTCATGTACCTTCATATACATGTCTCTATGCGCATAGCATTCTATCTCGTGTAAGTTATAAAATACCAATGGCAGAAGTCATGGCAAACATATACTATATATGAAACTTGGCTGTTAGGGCCATCAAGTCAACATGAACGTACATCTCTTACATTCGTATTCCCACATCCATCTACAAAGCCTCTACAGAATACACATATATAACCAACGTAAAGTTGGGACAAGTCCCCGCTTTATACAATATTTACAATACCAAAACCAATGTACACTATGACTCGAAAAGCCCCGAATCAACTGGAGCTCACCAATGGTCTGCAAATGATCCGCAGTCTACTGTGGAGGTCTACTAGCACCTGTGCCTGCAGCAAGTAAGTTAAACCCCCCCAAGAAAGGTCAGTACGAAGAATGTACTGAGTATGTAAGGTCATAAGAAACTGTATGACACATAAATACTTCAATGGAATCAAAATAAAAGAGAATAGTCAATGTGGATAAACCATCGTTCTGCATATGTGGAACCATGTACCTTACATTCATTATTTTCTTTTGCTTCTATGCTTCTCTGTTTATTCATCATTACTGTTCTGTATCGTACCCAGGCCCCAACTAATCAGTGGGTCTTAACATAACATAATGTTATGTTGGGATCGGCTTGAGTTCGGCTTATGCCTCTAGAGCTACCACCCATAAATCAATATATCGGGTTCGGCTCGAGCTAGGTTCTTACCTCTAGAGCTACCACCCACAATCCAATATATCAGGATTAGATCGAGCTAGGTTCTTACCTCTAGAGCTACCACCTGTCAGGATCGGCCCGAGCTAGGCTTATGCCTCTAGGACTACCCCCTGATCTAATAATCTCGGGATCGGCTTGTGCTAGGCTTATGCCTCCAGAGCTACCACCTGTACTCTTGTAACCAACAACTATGCATTACTTCATTTCTTTACTTTTGAGAGATTGATACGTTGATAGTCATAGAATTATTGGAACTTTGGAACCATATCCTAAATTATGTAACACATGAATAACAAATGATCAATGAATGAGAAATATGTGACTTAACAAAACAACCTGAAATAAGATACCTTAAACATTTCAGAATGGAACAAGTACAATGTCAATGTGAACAATATGTGCTGCAGAAGGATACAGATAGAGTAACCTTACATACCTTATGTTCTCAATATGAATAAACAGTCCTATATATGAACAAAATGATCCAGCTCCTTCCTTACGTGTTACTCTACATCACAAGTTCATAACGGAGCTTACGTTAATAATCAACTACCTTACAAGGGCATGAGACGACAATGAATTACATGATTGCCCTATAAAGTCATTTCACCCTTTACAATACCATTCACGGAATTATCATACCAAAAACATCCTAACATTCCACACATTGACCAAAACATCATGAACCAATAGCATTTCACACCAAGTTTATCCTTTACGCTTCCTCATTAACACTATGTCACAATTAATCCATCAAGTCACCTCAATACCTTTCATAACAACATATTTACCATAATCCATCATTGATATAATCCATAATGCCTCCAAAAAACCCCTTAAAATCATTCAAAAGGTATCATAAGTTGATAATTACATCCAAAAAGGGTATAGGGGTCTTCGGGGATCAAAGAGAGACAAAAACATACAAAACAACTTTCTGGGCTGACCTATGAAGCCACCTGCAGCTGAAGGTGGATGAGGTGCGGACGAAGGTTCCTATTTGCAGTGTCCAGGGTCACCTGCGAAGTCACCTGCGCCCGCAGGTGCTTTCGTCTGCGAGGGTGGATGCCCCTTTCGGCCAAAAAGGGTCTGTTTTGGGTCCTTTTGTGTAATAAATGGTCCAAGGCCATAATTACGCTTTTATTTACATATTTTAGGTCACTTGGATGCCAAAAAACCATCATGGTTTCACAACACACATGAACATCACCAAAACCACATTTTCCTTTCAATACGGCACCCATTCCATGCATAATTTCACAACAACTATTCCAAATGTTATATACAAAAAGAGTACAAGTGAAGGACATAACCACATCATACATGTTGATAGTTAATCTATCAAACTCACTTCCTTCAAGACCACAAGTCCACTTTCAAGTTTAGAAGGCAAAACCCTTCACCGATTAAGCAAAAACACACTGTTTCACACATAGTATACTGTCTAACACTTTGCCAATATAACCAACATGATGTATACACCATATTAAGCATATCATATACTAAATCATAAGAATAAACACTTACCAATACTTACAAGAGAGTGATCTTGTCCAAAAGAGTGATGACTTAGGGTTTGAGTTGAGATGAGAAATATCTTGAATATTCTAGAAATGGCATGTGTGTCTAAATGAATAAAGATCTGATTTTCCACCTTATATAATGGCTCAATGGTCATCCTTATCCAACATTAAATGCATGTTTACTAGTCAACATGGAAGAATGGGTCATTGGCCATTTAGGCCATGTCTTTTACTTTATTTTGGGCCTCATTTGGGCCCAATAACTTAGCCCAGTAAAATTAACACATAATCCACCAACTTTCTCATGTTTAGATAATTTCATAAGTGTTGAGACAATCAAGTAGGGTCGGCAATGTATGGGGTGTTACATTCTTCCCCCCTTAGAAACATTCTTCCTCGAATGTTAGTGACATCATCTCATGTACAAGAAATGCATCTCTATATTAGCATATATATACATATATACTTAATGCTCGTAGATACTTACTTTTTATTGTTCCACTTCCGCACTTTGAACTTTTTCTTCCATTTGAAACAGATGAGGGTACTTGGACTTCATCATTTCTTCAGCTTCCCATGTAATCTCCTCTACTTGTTGATTTCTCCAAAGTACCTTTACGGAAGCTATGTCTTTATTACTCAACCTCTTTACCTGTCGATCTAGAATAGCAATGGGGATCTCTTCATAAGTGAGATCCTCCGTAACTTGTACATCGTCAACGAGAGCAATACAAGATGGATCTCCTATGCATTTTTGAAGCATTGAAACATGGAACACTGTATGGACTGAGGAGAGTTCTTGGGGTAATTTCAATTCATATGCAACCTGCCCACATCTTCTGATAATTTCATATGGCCCTATATAACGTGGACTCAATTTCCCTTTCTTTCCAAATCTCATTACCCCTTTCATTGGCGACATCTTCAAGAATACCCAATCGCCTATAGCAAATTTGAGTCCTCTTCTTCTAACATCAGCGTATGACTTGTGTTGAGTTTTGGCTGTTTTTAGCTGCTGTTGGATTACTTTCACTTTCTCCATGGCTTGGTGAACAAGATCTGGCCCAAGTAAAGCAGGTTCACCCGCTTCAAACCATCCAATTGGTGATCTACATTTTCTTTCGTATAAAGCTTCATAAGGTGTCATCTTGATACTTGAATGATAGCTATTTTTATAGGCAAAATCAATAAGAGGTATATGTTCATCCCAACTACCATTAAAATCCAATGTGCAAGCTCGTAGCATATCTTCAAGTGTTTGGATAGTACGCTCTACTTGTCCATCTGTCTGAGGATGAAAAGTTGTACTCAAATTCACTTGTGTACCCAAGCTCTGCTGAAACGATCTCCAAAAATGTGCAGTAAATTAAGCTCCCTTGTCTGATATAATGTAGACTGGAATCCCATGTAATCACACTATCTCTTTGATATACAACCTTGCATACTCCTCAGTTGTATAGGTGGTCCTGAATGGTAGAAAATGCGCTGATTTGGTAAGCCTATCAACTACCACCCATATAGAATCAAATTTCTGCAGTGTACTAGGCAAACCTGTGATGAAATCCATATTGATCATGTCCCATTTCCACACTGGAAGATTGATACACTGAATATAACCTCCAGGTTTCTGATGCTCTACTTTGACTTGTTGACAATTTGGGCATTGAGCTACAAATTCTGCAATGTTCTTTTTCATATTTCCCCACCAATACATATCTTTCAAATCATGATACATTTTTGTAGCTCCCGAATGAATAGAATATCATGAATGATGTGCCTCTGTCATAATCCGCTTCCTTAGCTCGTCTACATCCGGTACACATAATCTACCTTGGCATTGAAGTACTTCCTCTTGCGTAAGATCAAATGCCTTTGTCAACTCTTGCTGCACATTCTCTCTCAGCTGCAACAAAATAGGATCCGCATACTGTTTCTCCTTTACCTCAGCTATTAAGCAAGATTCTGCTGCATTTTGCAAATAACCCCTTCATTTGGAGATTCAAGCAGGCGAACCCCCTAAGCTGGCTATTTGATGTAGATCCTTAACTATATCTTGCTTTTCCATCAACTGATCATTAGTGTGTCCTATTGCTTTGCGACTCAGTGCATCAGCCACCACATTTGCTTTCCCTGGATGGTATAAGATATCGATATCATAGTCTTTTAAGAGCTTCAGCCACCTTCGTTGCCTCAAATCGAGTTCCTTCTGCTTAAACATATATTGGAAACTTTTGTGATCAGTATAGATATCAACATGAACCCCATACAAATAATGACACCATATTTTTAAAGCAAATACTACAGCTGCTAACTCAAGATCATGTGTGGGATAGTTTCTTTCATGTGACCGCAATTGTCGTGAGACATACGCTATCACATTACCATGATGCATCAATACACACCCGAGGCCAACCCCGGAAGCATCACAATATACTACATAACCTTCTATGCCTTCGGGAAGTACTAAAACTGGTGTGGAAGTTAATTTATCTTTTAGCTCATGGAAACTTTTCTCACATGAATCGTTCCACTAAAACTTAATTGCCTTATGTGTTAGCTTTGTAAAAGGTGCAGCAATGGAAGAAAACTCTTCAACAAATCTTCTGTAATAATCCGCCAATCCAAGAAAACTACAAATCTTTGTAGGTGTCGTAGGTCTTGGCCAATTTTTCACCGCTTCAATCTTTTGAGTATCCACTCGAATTCCTTCATCTGACACAATGTGACCCAAGAATGCTACAGATTTTAACCAAAATTCACACTTGGAGAACTTTGCATACAACTTACGATCCCGGAGAATCTGTAACACTTGCCAAAAGTGATTGGCATGGTCCTCTTGTAATCTCGAATAAATTAGAATATCATCTATGAACATGGTCACAAATACATCCAAAAATGGTTTAAACACCCTATTCATCAAATCCATGAAAAAAGCTGGTGCATTTGTTAGTCTAAATGACATAACTAAGAATTCGTAGTGACCATACCGTGTACGAAAAGCTGTCTTACGTATGTCTTTTTCTTTAACTCCGACTTGATGATAACCTAATCTCAAATCAATCTTTGAAAAACACTTGACACCCTGTAACTGATCAAACATATCATCAATTCTGGGGAGGGGATATTTGTTCTTGATCGTTACCTTATTCAATTACCAATAGTCAATACACATTCTCAATGTGCCATCTTTCTTCCGTACAAATAATACTGGTGCACCCCACGGGGACATACTAGGTCGTATAAATCCCTTGTCTAGCAAATCTTTTAATTGCTCCTTCAATACTCACAATTCTGCTGGAGCCATTCTATACGGAGGAATAGAGATAGGCTGAGTGCCTGGAATCATATCAATACCAAACTCTACTTCCCGTTCTGGGGGTAAGCCTGGAAGATCGTCAGGAAATACATCCAGAAATTCATGGACCACCGAAACCGTTTGAGGAGTCGGTGGTTCCACATCGATATCTTTCACTCGGACCAAATGACATATATACCCCTTGGCTGGCTATCATTTTCCTCGCCTTAAGATAGGAAATAAATTTGCCTCTCGGTGCCCCCTCATTACCCTGCCACTCAAGAATATCTTCTTGTGGAAAATAAAAATGTACCTTCTTGGCCCGACAATCTATCGTGGCATAACAAGAAACCAACCAATCCATTTCTATTATCACATCAAAATCCATCATTTTCAACTCAATAAGATCGGCCAACGTATCATGACCACACACAGTTAACACATAATTACTATATACTCTTTTTGCAACAATGGATTCACCAACTGGTGCAGATACTTCAATTGACTCAACTAAAAATTCTGGTGTTCTTTCAAATTTCGCAGCAATCAATGGAGTAAGATATGATAAAGTAGAATCCGGATCAATCAATGCATATACAGGATGTGAAAATATGGACAATATACCTGTGACTACATCAGGAGATGCCTCTGAATTCTGCCGGTCAACTAAAGCATAGGTGCAATTTTGGGCTCCACTGGAACTAGCTGCTCCTCTAGTACCTCTACCCCGACCAGCAGACTGTACACATCGGCCTAAAGAAGGAACCGATGATGATGATGCAATGGCCGATCCCGTAGGTCGTGCTATACCACCCATGCTCCTCTGAGGAAACTCTTTCATTATGTGTCCCGACATACCGCACCAAAAGCACACATTTGTCCCCAACAGGCATTCACCTAAATGATACCTCCCGCAGCGCTGACACAGAGGACGAGTGAATCCTGCTGCCTGTGATCTGTGACCACTACTCTGCCCAGATTGACCACCTCTAAACCCTCAAAATTGAGAGTGAGTGCCTGCTGTGGAATAGGAGAATGATGGTATAGGCGGTCTAGGAAACATCCGAGGCCTAGATTCTCCTTGGGACGCCATAGACTGTCCCATAGGTCTAGCTTTTTTGGACTGTCCTCTTTCTGATTCATGTACCCTTCTTCTCTGTCTTGGATCCTCCATTATCTGTGCGAAGGCCTGTATTCTGGCTATGTTCATATCTTTGTTCAAGGCAGCAATGGTGCAGTCCCTTACCAAATATGGCTCTAATCTGTCCACATACTGATGGACTCTGTCTGTCATTGTGGCCACTACATTTGGAGCATATCGAGCCAAGGAATTAAATTGGAGACTGTATTCTCTAACACTCATATTCCCTTGTCGGAGATTTAGAAACTGGTCCGCACGTGCCTCCCGAATCTCATATGGGAGGTAATGATCAAGGAATGTCATTCTAAATTCTTTCCAACCAGCTGGAAGTGCATCAATACCCCTCAATCTTTTCCAGTCTTTATACCACAATATAGCTTTACCTTTCAATCTATAGGCCGTAAGTTGAACTGTTTCTACCCCAGTCACGTGCATAACATCTAGAGCCCTCTGAATTTGATCCACGAAGTCCTGTGGATCTGCTTTTGGGTCTGACCCAGTGAATATATGAGGGTCTAATTTCAAGAAGTCCTGTGTCCTGCGACTCTCCACTCTTGCCGCATCATCCTCATTTGTCGTTGGACCAGCTCATCCTTGACTTTGTGCAGCAACTATCTGAGTCAACAAATGCACTGCATTTCTCAAATCCTGGTCAGTGGCATTCATAGGCGGTTTTGCGGGTACTTCTCTACCTCTTGGCTCTTCCAGAGCTAGAAATGTAGAAGAAGATCGCGATGCAATTTCAGTGTTAGCTCCACCTTGACTAGCTTGGTCAGGTGGTGATTTACTCATTCCTTCACCGGCAGGCATATCTACCTGTTTACCTTTGCCTCTACCTCTTCTTGTCATCGGCATTTTACTATATCAAAGAAAACCAATTACAATGATCAGATATAATTCCACCTACAACATTGGCTCTATTGCATGATCTAGAAATGAAGAAAAGAAACAACTCCTAAATGCCTTGTAGCCTCCTACTTATAAATATGGTGCATAACACATCCATAAGCAAGACTCTACTCAGACACGACTTTGTAGACACCCTTAGGACGACCTGCTCTGATACCACTTTTGTCACGCCCCAAATTCCTATGGGGCGGACTGGCACCCGAAGCCGTTGAGGCCCGAGAAAACCAATCTTTGCTCATGTACCTTCATATACATGTATCTATGTGCATAGCATTCTATCTTGTGTAGCTTATAAAATACCAATGGCGGAAGTCATGGCAAACATATACTATATATGAAACTTGGCTGTTAGCGCCATCAAGTCAACATGAATGTACATCTCTTACATTCGTCTTCCCACATCCATCTACAAAGCCTCTACAGAATACACATACATAACCAACGTAAAGTCGGGACAAGTCCCCGCTTTATACAATATTTACAATACCAAAACCAATGTACACTATGACTCGGAAAGCCTCGAACCAACTGGAGCTTACCAATGGTCTGCAAATGATCCGCAGTCTACTGTGGAGGTCTACTCGTACCTGTGTCTCCAGCAAGTAAGGTAAGCCCCCCCAAGGGAGGTCAGTACGAAGAATGTACTGAGTATGTAAGGCCATAAGAAACTGTATGACACATAAATACTTCAATGAAATCAAAATAAAAGAGAATAGTCAATGTGGATAAACCATCGTTCTGCATATGTGGAACCATGTACCTTACATTCATTATTTTCTTTTGCTTCTATGCTTCTCTGTTTATTCATCATTACTGTTCTGTATCGTACCCAGGCCCCAACTAATCAGTGGGTCTTAACATAACATAATGTTATATTGGGATCGGCTCTAGCTAGGCTTATGCCTCTAGAGCTACCACCCATAAATCAATATATCGGGTTCGGCTCGAGCTAGGTTCTTACCTCTAGAGCTACCACCCACAATCCAATATATCAGGTTTAGATCGAGCTAGGTTCTTACCTCTAGAGCTACCACCTGTCAGGATCGGCCCGATCTAGGCTTATGCCTCTAGGACTACCCCCTGATCCAATAATCTAGGGATCGGCTCGATCTAGGCTTATGCCTCTAGAGCTACCACCCGTACTCTTGTAACCAACAACTATGCATTACTTCATTTCTTTACTTTTGAGAGATTGATACGTTGATAGTCATAGCATTATTGGAACTTTAGAACCATATCCAAAATTATGTAACACATGAATAACAAATGATCAATGAATGACTAACATGTGACTTAGCAATAGATGACAACCTGAAATGAGATACCTTAGACATTTCAGAATGGAACAAGTACAATGTCAATGTGAACAATATGTGCTGCAGAAGGATACGGATAGAGTAAACTTACATACCTTATGTTCTCAATATGAATACACAGTCCTTTATGCGAACACAATGATCCATCTCCTTCCTTACGTGTTACTCTACATCACAAGTTCATAACGGAGCTTACGTTAACAATCAACTACCATACAAGGGCATGAGCCGACAATGAATTACATGATTGCCCTATAACATCATTTCACCCTTTACAATACCATTCACGACATTATCATACCAAAAAAAATCATAACATTCCACACATTGACCAAAACATCATGAACCGATAGCATTTCACACCAAGTTTATCCTTTACGCTTCCTCATTAACACTATGTCACAATTAATCCATCAAGTCACCTCAATACCTTTCATACCAACATATTTACCATAATCCATCATTGATATAATCCATAATGCCTCCAAACAACCCCTTAAAATCATTCAAAAGGTATCATAAGTTGATAATTACATCCAAAAAGGGTATAGTGCACATTCGAGGCCAACCCCGGAAGCATCACAATATACTGCATACCCTTCTGTGCCTTCGAAAAGTACCAATACTGGTGTGGAAGTCAATTTATCTTTCAGCTCTTGGAAACTTTTCTCACATGCATCATTCCACTGGAACTTGACTGCCTTGTGTGTTAGCTTCGTTAAAGGTGCAGCAATAGAAGAAAACCCTTCCACAAATCTCCTAATAACCCTCCAATCCAAGAAAACTACGAATTTCTATAGGCTTCGTAGGTCTTGGCCAATTTTTCACTACTTCAATCTTTTGTGTATCTACCCGTATTCCTTCGTCTGACACAATATGACCTAAGAATGCTACGGATTTTAACCAAAATTCACACTTGGAGAACTTTGCATACAACTTACGATCCCGGAGAATCTGTAACACCTGTCGTAAGTGATTAGCATGGTCCTCTTGTGACTTTGAATAAACTAGGATGTCATTTATAAACACCATGACGAATACGTCCAAGAATGTCTTAAACACCCTATTCATCAAATCCATGAAAATAGCTGGTGCATTTGTTAGTCTAAATGACATAACTAAAAATTCATAGTGACCATACCGTGTTCGAAAGGCTGTCTTGGGTATATCTTTTTCTCTAACCCTGACTTGATGGTAACCCAACCTCAAGTTAATCTTTGAAAAACATTTGGTACCTTGTCACTGATTAAACAAATCATCAATTCTGGGGAGGGGATATTTATTCTTGATCGTTACCTTATTCAATTGTCGATAGTCTATACACATTCTCAATATGTCATCTTTCTTCCATACAAATAGTACTGGTGCACCCCACGGGGACATACTAGGTCTTACGAACCGCTTGTCCAGCAAGTCTTTTAATTGCTCCTTTAATTTACTCAATTCTGCTGGAGCCATTCTATATGGAGGAATGAGATAGGCTGAGTGCCTGGAATCACATCAATACCAAACTCTACTTCCCGTTTTGGGGGTAAGCCTGGAAGATCATCAGGAAATACATCAAGAAATTCATTAACCACCGAAACCATTTGAAGAGTTAGTGGTTCCACATCGATATTTTGTACTCGGACCAAATGACATATATACCACTTGGCTATCATTTTCTTTGCTTTAAGATAGGAAATAAATTTGCCTCTCGGTGCCCCCACATTACCCTTCCACTCAACAACATTCTTTTGTGGAAAATGAAAATGTACCTCCTTAGCTCGGCAATCCACCGTGGCATAACAAGAAGCCAACCAATCCATCCCCATTATAACATCAAAATCCACCATGTCTAGTTCAATAAGATCAGCCAGTGTATCATGACCACACACAGTTACCACACAATTACGATATACTCTTTTTGCAATAATAGATTCACCAACTGGTGTAGATACTTCAATTGACTGAACTAAGAAATCTGGTGTTCTTTCAAATTTTGCAGCAATTAATGGATTAACATATGATAAAGTAGAGCCCGGATCAATTAATGCATATACATTACGTGAAAATATGGAAAATATACCTGTAACTACATCAGGAGAAGCCTCCGAATTCTGCCGGTCCACCATAGCATAGGTGCGATTCTGGGCTCCACTGGAACTAGCTGCTCCTCTAGTACCTCTACCACGACCAGTAGGTTGTACACCTCTACCTAGGAAAGGAACCGATGATGATGATGCAACGGCTGATCCCATAGGTCGTGCTATACCACCCGTGCCCCTTCGTGGGTATTCTCTCATTAGGTGCCCCGTCATACCACACCAATAGCAAATAGTTGATCCCAACCGGCATTTACCTAAATGAAACCTTCTGCAGTGCTGACATGGCAGGTGAGAAAACCCTGATGTTTGCGAACCTTGAATCCCACTACTTTGCCCAACATGACTACCCCTAAACCCTCGAAATTGAGATTGAGTGCCTGCTGTGGAATAAGAGAATGATGGTCTAGGAAACATCAGAGGCCTAGATTCTCCTTGGGACACCATAGACTACCCCATAGGTCTAGCCCTCTTTAAAGGCCCTCTTTCAAATTCATGTACCCTTCTTCTTTTCCTCTGATCTTCCATCTTTTGTGCGAAAGCCTGAATTCTGGCTATATCCATATCTCGATTCAAAGAAGCAATAGTGCAGTCTCTTACCAAATATGGCTCCAATCTGTCCACATATCAATGGACCCTGTCTGTCATTGTAGTTACTACATTCGAAGCATATCGAGCCGAAGAATTAAACTGAAGACTGTATTCTCTAACAATCATATTCCATTGTCGAAGGTTTAGAAACTGGTCTGCACATACCTCCCAGATCTCATATGGGAGGTAGTGATTAAGAAAGGCCATTTTAAATTCTTCCCAACTAGCTAGAAGTGTATCAATACCCCTCGATCATTTCCAGTCCTCATACTATAGTATAGCTTCTTCTTTCAACCTATAGGCTGCCAGTTCAACTGTTTCTACACCAGTCATGTGCATAACATCTAGAGCCCTCTGAACTTGGTCCACAAGTCCTGTGGATCTGCTTTCGGATCTGACCCAGTGAATATAGGAGGGTCTAGTTTAAGAAAATCCTGTGTTCTGCGACTCGCTACTCTAGCCGCGTCATCCTCACTTGTCGTTGGACCAACTCATCCCTGAGTTTGTGCAGCAACTATCTAAGTCAACATATGCACTGCATTTCTTAAATCCTGGTCTGTGGCATTCATAGGCGGTTCTGCAGGTACTTCTCTCCCCATTGGCTCTTTTGAAATTTGGGGAGTAAAAGAAGCCCGCAATACAAACTCTTGTTCAGCACCTCCTTGATTAGTTTGTTCAGGCGGTGCCCTACTGGTTCCTTCTCCAGCAATCCTGTCTACCTCTTTACCTTTTCCCCTACCGCGTCGTGTGATTGGCATTTTACTATAACAAAGAAAACCAATTACAACGGTCAGATATAATTCCACCTACAACATTGACTCTATTGCACGATCTAGAAATAAAGAAAAGAAACAACTCCTAAATGTACCATAGCCTCCCACTTATAAATGTGGTGCACAACACATCCATAAGCAAGACTCTACTCAGACACGACTTTGTAGACACCCTTAGGATGACCCGCTCTGATACCACTTTTGTCACGCCTCAAATTCCAATGGGGCGGACTGGCACCCGAAGCCGTTAAGGCCCGAGAGAACCAATCTTCATTCACTTACGTTCATGTGACTGTCCCTGAGTGAACCACATGCTATCTCATGTAACTATTAAATACCAATGGCGGAAGTCATGGAGAACATATGATATATATGCATACATATGAAACTTGGCCGTTAGGGCCATCAAGTCAAAATGGACATACATTCCTTACATCCCTTCATTTGCCCCACAACGTCTACAAAGCCTCTACATATGCATATACATAACCAACCTAAAGTTAGGACAAGTCCCCGCTTAATACAACATATATACAGTACCAAAACAAATATACATAGTGACTCAGAAAGCCCCGAACCAACTAGAGCTCACCAATGATCCGCAACCTACTGTGGAGGTCTACTAGCACCTGTGCCTGCAGCAAGTAAGGTAAGTCCCCCAAGGGACGTCAGTACGAAGAATGTACTGAGTATGTAAGGCTATAAGAAACTGCATTATACGTAAGAACTTCAATGAAATCAAATATAAGAGAATTGACAATATGGATAAACTGTCGTTCTATATGTGTGGAACCATGTAAGTTACATTCATTATTTTACTTTACTTTACTTTAAACAAATGACCAGCTGATCAATGGTAAGGAGGATGACCCATTCTAGGTCTTTTCATCCCTGGGATACAGTCCTCATATATACAAATCTGTATTGACCCATGCTAGGCTTTTCTATCGCCCCTGGGATGCTACTGTGATATTGGGATCGACCCATGCTAGGATTTTCTATCGCCTCTGGGATACCACCCATGATATAGGGATCGACCCATGCTAGGTCTTTCTTCCACCCCTGGGATACCACCCAAGATTAATCAACAATTATACATTACTTCATTTCTTTCACTATAAGAGTGATACATTGGTGACTGTACATTATTGGAACTTTGAAAAATTAGTCAATGAACATGATCCATGGGAATCACAATTGGTCCTGTGAGTAATACGATATGACAACTTGAAATGAGATACCTTTGGATATTTCGGAATGGAACAAGTACAATGTCAATGTGAACAATATGTGCTGCAGAAGGATACGGAAAGAGTAACCTTACATACCTTATCTTCCCAATATGAATACATAGTCCTATATGCGAATACAATAATCCAGCTCCTTCCTTATGTTTTACTCTACAACACAAATACATAACGAAGCTTACGTTAACAACCAACTACCTTACAAGTGCATAAAACGATAATGAACTACATGACTGCCATATAACGTCATTTCGCCCTTCACAATACCATTCATGGCATTAATATACCAACCACACCACAGCATGCCACACATCAACCAAGGCATCATAAACCAATAGCATTTCACACCAAGTTTATTCTTTACACTTCCCCTTCAACACTGTGTCACATTTATCTCACTACGTCACGTAAACAACTTTCAAAACAACATATTAAATATAATCCATAATTGTTAACATTCAAAATACCTCCGGTATACTCCTTTAAAGTCATTCAAAAGGTACCATAATTTGATAATTGCATCCATAAAGGGTATAGGGGCTTTGGGGGGGTCAAAGAGATGCAAAAACATGCAAAACGAACTTTTGGGCTGACCTGCAAAGACATATGCGCCCTAAGGTGGTTGAGGTGAATCTTCAAGTGACCATTGGCCTAGTCCAGGGTCACCTGCGTTGGCATCTGCGCCCGCAGGTGCCCCACCCGCAAAGGCGGATGCCTGTTTCAGCCTTCGGGGGTCCTTTTTCGCAATGAATGGTCTATGATCATAATTAAGCTTCTATTTTCATATTTTAAGGTATATTATATGCCAACTAACAGCCATGGTTTCACAACGCACATAAACATCACCAAAACTACATTTTCCTTTCAATGCGCCACCGGTTCCATGCAAAATTTCACAACAACAATTCCCAATGTTATATACAAAAGAAAACAAGTGAAGGACATAAAAACATCATACATGTTGATATTTAATCCATAAAACTTACTTCCTTCAAGGCCACAAGTCCACATTCAAGTTTAGAAGGCAAAACCCTTCACTGATTAAGCAAAAGTAGACTGTTTTGCATATAGTGAATTGTCCAACACTTTGCCAACATAACCAACATAATATACACCATATTAAGCATATAATATAGTGAATCATAAGAGTTAACACTTACCAATACTTTCAAAGAGATGCTCTTGTCCAAACAAGTGTAGTTGCCTTAGGATTTGAGTTGAGAGAAATATCTTATGGAAATTTCTAGATTTGCATGTGTGTCTAAATGAATAAAAATATGATTTTCCACCTTTTATAGCCCTTGTAGTCATACTTAGCCAACATTAAATGTGTTTTACTTGGTTAACATGAAGAATGGGTCATATTCCATTTTTGGGCCATGTCTTTTATATAATTTTGGGTCTCCATTGAACCCAATAGCATAAGATTTATTTAGCCCAACAAAATTAATACATGATCCACCAACTTTCACATGTTTAAATAATTGCATAAGGGTTAATACAATAAAGTAGGGTCGTAAAGGCACGGGTTGTTACAAAAGGTTTTATTTAGATAGTTCCTTTTATTGAAATCAAAAGAAGATCTTCATCCGAAAGGTGTTCGAAAATTTCAAGAAGTTCAAGATCGAAGGACCTCCAAGGCAGTTTAGTTTAGGTTTGTTCCCCTGCGTGGGATTGATATCATTTATTTTCCCTTTCCCTCATTTTGTATCCCCATTTGATTTTTCTATAAAGTTTGTATAATATATTTTGGGGGCAATGGAACGTCTTACAAATGACATGTATATCCTTCAAACTCTAGGCTTACCTTTGGCTTAAAAGGTCACATTTATGCTAGGACGTGTTAAGACTCATTTATGTGCTAAGTGTTCCATTATTTGCTTTGTCTGTGTTTGTTTGATTTGTGTGTTTAACTAACATATGTTTAGCTTTAAAAAAGACTAGTCCATTATTCTATTTTGAAGTCTTAGAGCGTCATTAGGCATACAAAATTAAAATCCAACTCTTCCTAAAGTACTCTTCAAAGTCCATCGACAAAATCCCTTCCAATTTGCCAAAGTTTCATTCAAAATTAATTAGGTCATTGTCCAGTTCACATTGATCACGTTACTCATATAAATTGCTTTTTTCGCGCTTAATTATAGTTAGGGTTACCCAAATATTCTATTAATGGTGAGACTCCGTTATTTTCAAACAAACTTTTCCAATAAGTCTTTTTAGGATGTTTATTTGCAAACACCCAATTTCTTCAAATCACTTTGTTCGAAATTCTGTTTCTCCATCAAAATTCAAAGTTCGTCAAATGGTCAAAATTTTGATCATTCGGTCACTTTCAAAAAGTGTTCTATTCCTCAAATTTTGGCCTAGGCTGTTTCGAGTCAAACATATGTCATTTGTTTCATATATTACTTTGATTAATTATTACGAGTCATGAACTAACTCTTTCACCTTTTGAGTATTTTTCTTCCCTTTTAGAGAGAGGCTGATTTGTGTTGGCAATCAAACTTGCTCGCTTCACAAAGACTAAAAGCAAATCGCTGACAGAACATTAGTATTTCACACGATCTACGATAAAGAAAGCAACTACAAACTCATCAGTTCTTACTTGGGCTAACAAAAAGACTTGTTCAACTATGGATCCTAATTTGATCATCACAAATACTTCATCTGAATCAGTTCCCACTTTGTCTGTCGCAATGGACCCTGGTGCCTCGATAGAAAGAGAAATAACCCCAGAGTTCATTGTTGGTCTGGAATAACAAATTGCCGAACTAAGGCTCATGGTGATGCAGAATAAAACACCTTCTCAGACTCCTCCAAACATGACCCGGCCTTCTGATGCTCGACAAAAAGGGCTATGCTTCCAACATCAGAAGGAGTTGATCAGGGAGGTCATTTCACTAATTCTCAAAATGCTCATTCTTCCCAGAATGCTCCTTTTGTGTACACGTTTGCACCTCCAAAGGTTCAGAACATATCACTGTCACACCATGCTCCGCCAGTGTACACTTACACTACCGCCCCACCAGTGACACGGACTCAAGGTCTCTACCGCCTAGATGTTGATCATTATGTTGAAACTGAGAATGATTCAAAGGTGTGCAATGATGATACAGTGAATACAAAACTCAAGATCTTAGAGGATGCTATGAGAGACCTCTGGGGGCTCGAAAGTAACCAAAGTGTGAAGTATGAAGAGTTATGTGCATTTCTCGAGATTGAGTTGCCTTTTGGTTACAAGATCCCAAAGTTTGAGAAATTTGATGGGTCTGGGAATACCTTCTTTCATCTGAAAACTTATTGTGAAAAGTTAATTGGTGTGGGAAAAAATGAAGGAATAAGGGTCAAACTATTTAGTCAAAGCTTGAGTGAAAAGGCTTTTAGAATGGTACGCTAAACAGGATGTGACCAAATGGCGCACTTGGGATGACTTGGCAAGTGCTTTTGTGGATCATTACAAGTTTCATGTTGAGATTATTCCTGACAGCATTTCTATCACAAAGCTAAAGCAGAAAACAAATGAGGTTTTCATGAATACGCCATACGGTGGAGAGAAGAGGCAACTAAGGTGCATCCTCCTATGGAGGAAGCTAAAATGATCAGTTACTTCATCCATGCCCTAAATCCAGAATATTTTGATCGTATGGTGACGATGGTTGGAAAAACATTTGCTGAAATTGTCAAGACTGGAGAAATAATTGAGGATGGCCTCAAGACAGGGAGAATAATAAATTTGACAGAGCTACAATCCACACATAAGGGCTTCCATACCGGCTCTTTCGGAAATGCAAAGAAAAAAGAGAAAGAAGTTATGGGAGTGATAACTCACAGAGGTACCTCTCACCGCAAGCGATCTCCACAATACCAGCCCAATGCTCAGCATGCTCCGTATCCGGTCTACAATGTGCAGGCAACATATCATGCTCAACCTCCACCACGAAACTACCAAAACAATGCACCTCGTGCCAACCATGAAAGAAAATCGCCTAGGGTCTTCACGCCACTAGCTGAGTCATTGACCCAACTCTATGAAAGGTTGAAAGAAGCAGGGATACTTCATCCAGTGGAGGCAAAGCCTATGAACACTTCTGCTAATTGGTATGATCCAAACAAGCGATGCGCTTACCACTCTGGAGTTGTTGGACATGATACCGAGAAATGTATCACTCTCAAGCATAAAATTCAAGACTTGATTGATAATAAGGTGATAACACTTGCAGAAGCTCCAGCAAATGTGAACAACAATCCATTACCCAATCACAAGAAGTAGTCATTGGCATCATCAGTCACAAAGAAGAGTAAAGTTTCCTCAAAAGGCGCACTTTTGGCGTCTTTCTATCCTGCATTTCAAAGTTATTGTTTCCTTTCTTGTAATCGTACTTTATCATTTTTATTTCCTTTTAGTCCCACTTTGTCACTTTATTTTTCCTGTAATCGAACTTTAGGTTTGATTTCCTTGTAATCGCACTTTTAGTTGTAATGAACTACGTTCGACCTGGTTTTCCTTGTGGACTACGTAGGCGGCCTATATTGGCTTCGGTCACGTTATCAAAAATATCATTATACCTTTTGCTTTGTATGAACTATGTTTGACCTGACTTCCCAAGAATGGGATACGTAGGCTGCCCATGTCGGCTTCGGTCAACCCCTTAGGAAATTTAGCTTTCCATTTTATGTTGGAACTACATTTGACCTGATTCCTAATCTAATGGGATACGTAGGCGCCACAACGGCTCAGTTATATCACCCCAGGAAATGGAGACTGGGGGCATAATTTTTAAGAAGGATCTCAAAAATTCTACAAGATAGTATCTCTCTTACAGATCAAGACTGAAGATTTCATCAAGGTATGAAATTGGGGCAGAATTTTGAGGAGGGACCTCAAAATTCTATGAGGTGTAACATCAAAATTATAAGAGGTCTTATGTGTTCTACTGGGGCAGAATTTTTAGGGAAGGTCCTCAAAAATTCCACCAAGATGGCATCTCAAGACCAAGCGAGTTTGCAAATCCAAGTACAAGGAGAAGCATCAGGAGAGCAAGGCAAAGCCAACACAATCAGTCTCTCAAAACTAAGAATTTTTCTTTGGATGCAGACACAGTGAAGTCACAAAGTTGACAACATTAAGCATGACAAAAGGCATTACCAGATCCATCGTGGCCTTGCCATAATAATCCAGAAAACTCCTCTTCTCCCTTTTTCTCTTGATTTATATCTCTATTACTTCATTTTGATCTCTAACACTTCCTCTGATTTTTGTAAGGAAATGGTCAGGCATAATGACTAAGATGTGAAGATATTATCCAGATCACTATCTCCAAGTGACGTTATACAAGATCGCCTCCATGAAATAATGCAAATGCTAATGGATCCTCTTAAAGTTTGGGGATTTAATCTGAAAGATCAGGACATGCACAAGTCCTTTCAAGGATTCCTGACGCCAAGGATAAATTTCAGTCCCGAACTACGTCTGACCTGATTCTTGTTCCAACAAGATACGTAGGCAATCCTATTTAAGGATTCGGTCTTTCCACTATTTCAAACTCTAGACCCTCAGAGGAAACTAAGGTAGATTCGCTCACCTTACAAAGAGACGAGTCAGATTTTCGCTTCGTTTGAAGTTGGCGAGTCTTATTTTTATTAGGGTTTTTTTTACCCTCCAAGAAAACCTACTAAATTGTCAGCCCATTTTGGTGATAAATGTTATTATATTTGGGTCGTCCACCCTTTCAAGAGGAAATATCGTACTGTCACCTCGTTCGAGGTGACATATCTTATTATATTTGGGTTTTTCTCCATTCAAGAAGATACATCAGACCGCCACTTTATTTAAAGGTGATATTTTATTATGGAGTGTCACCTTCTTCAGCGTGACATGTTATTATGTTATGGATCGTCACCTCCTTCAGAGTGACATGATTATTACATTATGGACCATCACCTCATTCAGAGTGACACATTATTACATTATGGACTATCACCTCCTTCAAAGTGACATGTTATTACGTTATGGACCATCACCTCCTTTAGAGTGACACCATTATGGACAGTCACCTCCTTCAGAGGGGCATGTTATTATATTGTCGATCGTCACCTTCTTCAACGTGATATGTTATATTATGGATCGTCACCTCCTTTAGAGTGACATATTAAAATATGGTCGTTCGCCGTTCAACGAGAGACGTTGGGAAGTTACCCCATTCAAAGTGACATGTTGCGTGAGGTATGTATTATTCATAGTTCCCTTATATTGCATTTGCTACTAATAATTTTAGTGCAGGTGATTATAAGACATGTTGGGCAGTTACTCCATTCAAAGTGACACAAAACATTCAAGATAGGTTATCCTCCTTCCAATGAGACACGTTGGGCCATCACCCTGTTCAAAGTGGCACAAAAGGTTCAAAATAGGTCATCTGCCTTTCAATGAGACACGTTGGGCCGTCACCCCGTTCAAAGTGGCATGATACATTCAAAATAGGTCGTCCGCCTTTCAATGAGACACGTTGTCCCGTCACCCTTTTCAAAGTGGAATAATACATTCAAAATAAGTCGTCCTCCTTTCAATGAGACACGTTGGGAAGTCACCCCGTTCAAAAGTGACATGTTGCATAAAGTTGTGTAAATTGGATCATCAACTACTTTAGCATGACATGTTCAAACAGGATTGTACCAAACTACGTTTGTGTCATGTTATATTTACAACTAACTATCTTATTTGAGATGTTATCGAGAGCATCCAAAAGGATGAAATTCTCAAGTCAAAACCATAGGTGCGGACGACTCCTAAAAGGATGTGGCACAACGTGGAACTTTTTCTTAGCAGCGAACTGGGACATAGTATGAAGAGGAATATCAAACTCTTTGGATGCGAGCTGAAGGATGACTTCCACCGCCATCAAACCATACCCCTATTAGAAAGCATGTGGGTATTTTGGGACAATTTTAGTTTCAGTTTCGCCTCCGGGGCATTTCTAAACACGCACCGGAGGTAACTTTCCTTGTTTTTCAAATCCTGGTGACAACAAGCCAAGAGCTTTAGAAATTATGCTAATATAGATCTTAGTTATGGGTTTAAGGGGGCCCCACATTCATAATTGAGATAATTACAAGCCTCTTTTCCGTAGCTCGTTTCATGTTGTCACTCATCCCAAACCAAAGGTCGTCTAAAAATAAAAGACTGCCTTTGCTACCAATCGAGTCAAACTACAGACAGTATGATTCCCTAAGTATTGGGATATGTAGGCTGGGCTCTGCGTTGAAAACTCGACTGCATTCAAACTCCCCTCAATCCTTTTATTCCCCAGCTTTTCGGTCTCCCTAAAATTCAAAAGTGGGATAGCTTATGAATTCTTTAAAAATCGTGCTCCCAAATCAATCATTATGAACTACAAGTGGCATAAATTCTCATATAACCTGAGATATTTAGGAAATAAGACACCGGAGTCCGTCCATAACTCCCTGAAATTTGTGCGAAAACCAACCTCTTTCAAGAGATGAATTCGTGGTCGGACAAAATTAGAAACGTCAAACTCCCTTTGCCTAGGGTTACTTGCATTCACCCTACCCAAAAGGAGGGGGAAGTTTTTGAAACCTAATTTTTACCCTCCCCGACTAAATTTATTCCTGAGTTTCTTCGGTTCTAAATAAAATCAAAATATTTATTTTATTTGAATAAACGATTTCTAAAATATTTATTTGAGTTAAAATTATTATTTAAGTGATGAATTATACATTTCCATACTCAGGTATACGAGATCGTATAATTTTGGTTGCTTAAATAATTGTTTTGTCAAAAATCAAATTTTTGATCAAGAACTATCTTAAGAATAAATTCAAATGGATAAAGTCTTGATTTAAATATAATTGTTCTTAAAATGTTTTATTTGGAAAATATTTATTTGATTTTTATTAAATCAAGAAGCTTAGGGTTAAATTGGTTATTAATTTTTTTCGAATTGGCCATAATTGCAATGCAATTGGCCAGTCGATTTTGATTTGGTCCAAAATTTAAATAACATTGGCTAACTCTTATCCTATTTAGGCTATATCTTAAATAGCCTAATCTACCCAATCCCTAGTTTCTACCCAACAATCAAAACAACCCATAACCCAGGCCCAATACCCCATGACCCGAACCAACCCACTACACCCTTATATCCCCTTCTTCTCCACTTAACCCATCGACAACAACAACACACCAGCAAATCCCTAAAACCCGAAGTCAATTTTCCCTCTTTCGATTCGATTTCTCCCATCTTTCTTTGACTAGTATGACCCTCATCGCGTGCTAGGCACGAGGGATCGTATTGGTGAAGCTTCTAGAAAGGCTCCAACGGTTTATGCTTCTTTTTCAAGAATCTTCTTCAAATTCGAAATTCAAAATTCGTACAATTTTTACCAGCTCAAACCTTATCCTTAATTCAAGATTCTTCAGAAATCCCCAAAAGGCCCCTCAATTTATCTATCCCACATCGCCAATTCCTGATGGAATTGGGATTTTTGGGTTCTATATAAACCCCTCCCTTGCACTGTTTAGAGGAGGATTTTTGAACCCCAAAAAGAGCTAGAATTCTCTTTACTCGGTTAGGATTTGGACTTCTTTCCCTAGCCTGGAGTTGTGAGAATTTTGGTTCGATTTTTAATTTTCCTCACTGTTCTCGAGTCAAGGAGAGAGGTGGAAGTCAAGCTTTTCAATTCGTCGTCCTAAGTTCGCTGCCCGAAAAAGGTAATATCCTTTTTCCTTCTCCTCTTCTTGATATGTTGTGTGTTTGGAAAGTTTAGGATTAGTATAATTTGAATTAAGTAGCAGTGTGTTTTAAAGTTTATTGTTTAGCTATCAATCCCGCCTCTTTTTTTTTTTTTTTTTAAAATCTGTGTTTTCTATGTAGGATCTCTGGTAAAGATATCTATAGATGTATGTGATGTTATAAAAATGTGGTCTTTCTGTCTAAAACAGTCCAGAAATGGATAATAAGACTTGTTGTTGGTTAATGTTGCTTATTTGGAATTGGTCATGTTAAGTAATCTATATTGAAATCAATAGTTAAGCTAATGACCCCTCAATGATTTTCTTGACATATTACATCAAGCAAATAGAGGATGAGGCTATCGAGAAGTTAGTTCCCATTATCTCACTTATTTTGAGACTAGGAGGTGGAGGTGTCACGACCCAATATTTGGGTCATGATGGCGCCTATCGTAACCCACCAATAGGCAAGCCAAACCCTAGCTCGGAGCAACAAGCGACGGGCTAACGGGCGGAATCTCATAATACAGAGAAGAAGTGGAAGTAACCATATTTATAAACATGCTAAGACTGAGAAGGAAGAGGACAATGTATATAAAGTCCAGAACCCCTCCCAAGACCTGGTGGGGTCAGTACATGAGCCACTACTAACATACCCAAAATACAAGACAGAAACCAAACATGTATAATAAGTACAATAGTCTTGAGAGCAAAAGACTATACAGTAGAGGATGGAGAAGGATCTGCCTCGGACGTCAGTAAGCTCACCCTGCTCCGGAATCAGTGCTGAGAAAAGAGTCACGTCAAAACCGTCGACTGGTGCCTGGATCTGCATCGGGGAAAAAGATGCAGAAGTGCAGTATGAGTACCAGGGCAACGGGTACTCAGTAGGCATCATCGGCCGACTGAGCTTAATATAATATAAGCAAGCTAAAGTGCAGGGGGCATGCTAAGTCCGGGGTACAAGTAATAGATACATAAGTAACGGCCGAGGCGTATAGATATGCTCAGGGAAAATATAAGTGCGATACATAATAACGAGTAAATAAATGCGTAAGTAAACACACAAGTCAAACATAACCTATCTGGGCCCCCATAAGCCCGATAGGCACACGGAAGAAAACAATAACCCAGTCTGGCCCCCATAAACCAGCGGGACACACAAGAAAAGTAAATGCATAGTCACCAGTGTCTCGAGGCTGTATCAGTATCCAGTAACCACAATAACCAACAGGAGTGCACCGGGCTTGAACCGGCACCAATGGGTAATAACAAGAGGCCAGACGCCGGAGTCGAACCGGAAGCAGTGGGTAATAACAAGAGGCCACATATATATATCATATCTGCCGGACTCGAACCGGAACTCATAGAACAACAACATCATAATCACGGTACCCAGTACCAAAACTCTCCAATCATATCATAACCAGATGCCGGACTCGAACCGGAACTCATAATAATCAGTGGCCGGACTCGAACCGGAACTCATAGTGTACCACAATCCGGGGCCGGACTCGAACCGGAACACCCAATAGTCAATAACCAAAATCATCATACCTGAATCAGTAGCCGGACTCGAACCGAAACTCATCATAGCCAGTAACCAGAACAGAATCAAATGTCATATCATATGAAATAAACGGGGAACGCCCTAGTGCCAAGTCAATACTATTATATAGGTACAAAAGCTAACTCTACAACATGCTATAAGTCAATCTCGGGGTACTTCTAGGTCAACTACCTACTATAAAAATATGTATATAAAAGTCACATTACAAGTCATGGAAAGGCGGTTCAGCGTTCTTAGTCAAACTAGCCGACCCCAATCAAATACGGTGCTATCAGGGACGAACAAAGCTAGACGGGCCAACCGGGTATAATCGGGGTGACTCAATCCCGTCATAACCCTAATAGTCATATAGGGCTTATCTAAGCCCAAAGATGTCAAAGTTTCAACAAGTCGACAAAAAGGGTAACGGGGCCCGCTACCGGGTCCCGAAAACCAGGTCTGGTTATACTTGTCTAAGTCTGGGCTAAGTCTGTCTAAGCCTGTACTAAGGTCCAACAATAACATTCCCAGACTAGCAACAACAACAACAATACTATTCGACCCCAAATAGGTCATCCGTGGTGTACCACGAGGATAACGGGCCTGGAATATATTCGAATAGCCCTATCCGGCCTAAAAGGCCTAAATCACAGCAAACCAGCACCACCAAGTCTATAATACCAGCCCGAAACACCAGCACAATAGCATACATATATCACACATAAGCCCAATCTAAGTGCAAAGGAAGGTAAACCTAGCCTACCTGGACGCCGCCGAATGTCTGCTAAAGGACCAGCTAAATAGGAGCCTTTCCCTTTCGAGAGGCCTCAGACTGCTGCCAAGCTATCAAAATAATAAACTACATGTCAAAACATGACTATTGACACCTATATTGCATTAGTTCGGAAAAATGTCCGAACAGTCCACGTGGGGCCCGCTTGCGGTATCGTAAAACTGAAACCGTCACAGTGTCCCAAATAACTATGTGACCAATAGTCACAACTATCACTGCTCTATTTGAGCTCAAAATGTAGCTCAAACATCAATACCAATCCCAAAGTATACACGAAAATTACCGTAAAAATAAGAAAACATACCGTAGAAATGACGAGAGCGAGTCCACGGACTCAAATATATAAATCCTAAGCTTAAATCTTAACAGAATAGTGCAAGAGTGAGCTTAATTTGATAACAGAATCGTCAAAATGTTATTCCTAATATGTTTTGTTTTTTGTTAGATGAAATGATAAGATATAAGTACATATATACACTAATTTGTAATGTTAATCTTGATAGGTGGCAGTATGCGACCATCTTGGTGAACGTGGAGGTGGCGATGCCACCCAAAGTCTCATCTCATTATATATATATATTCGGGTATTGCATAGACTCGTGGTAAAATAAATACAATTTTTTGAATATACCATAATTAATAGAAAATTATTTCTAACAAAACCTCTATAAAATAAAAATATTATTTTAACATATTTAAATTCACTATCTCCGTTTTAATTATTAATAGGTTATAAAACTATTATAAAATAATATAGATATATCATAGCAAAAGAATTTTATAAAGTTCAAAAATATTTTCAAAAGGTAATTACCTATGTCATTTTACCAACTTTTAATTTAATTTAATATTTTACAATGTGCTCGGTCTAAATAATATTCTCAAACGAACTGCCTGGGAATCGAACTGTCAGTCCCAGCAAGTCATAAATAACTTGGGGCAGTTATAGAAAAGCTCTAAACGCTGACAACACACGAAAACGAAGGAAATGACCGGGAAGGTCATTACAATATCCACTACTAAAAGGACTTTCGTCCGCGAAAGTCAAGAATAAGCACGTACCTGAAGATGTGAACAAGTAGGGATACTGGGCTCGCATGTCACGTTCAAGCTCCCAAGTTGCCTCCTCAATCGGACGGTGACGCCACTGTACCTTAACCACTGGAATGTCCCGGGAGCGTAACCGTCTGACATCTCTGGCTAAAATGGACACAGGCTCCTCCACAAATGTTAGTTTCTCGTCTAACTGAACCGAGTCCCACTGAAGCACATGCGACTCATCTGGAATATATTGTCGTAGCATAGAAACATGAAATACTGGGTGGATAGCTGAAAATGCCGGAGGTAAAGCTAACACATAAGCCACCTCTCCAACTGTCCGCAAAATCTCAAAGGGTCCAATATACCTGGGGCTAAGCTTACCCTTCCTACCAAACCGCATCACGCCCTTCATGGGCGATACTCGTAAGAAGACCCTATCACCCACCCTGAATTTCAATGGACGACGTCTACGGTCAGCATAACTCCTTTGTCTACTCTGAGCTGTCCGCAGCCTGTCCTGAATTACTCGAACTCGGTCCAAAGATTCTCGGAGTAAATCTGTGCCACGAGGACTGACTTCTGAGGTCTCGAACCAACCCACTGGAGATCGACACCGTCTCCCATACAAAGCCTCAAACGGAGCCATTTGAATACTGGAGTGAAAGCTATTATTATACGCGAACTCCGCTAAAGGCAAGAATTGATCCCATTGGCCCCCAAAGTCAAGTACACAAGCGCGGAGCATATCCTCTAATACCTGAATAGTCCGCTCTGATTGCCCATCGGTTTGAGGATGAAATGCAGTGCTGAGGTCCACCTGGGTACCCAACTCTTCCTGAAAAGTCTGCCAAAAACTGGAGGTAAACTGAGACCCTCGGTCTGAGATAATGGATATTGGCACTCCATGTAGGCGGACCACCTCCTGAATATATACACGAGCTAACCTCTCAGCACTATAGGAGACTCGAACAGGGATAAAGTGTGCAGACTTAGTCAACCGGTCCACAATAACCCAAATACTATCAAAACCACGGAAGGTGCGAGGCAATCCAACAATGAAATCCATAGTGACCCGCTCCCATTTCCACTCGGGGATGGGTAATTGCTGAAGTAAACCACCGGGTCTCTGATGTTCGGCCTTTACCTGCTGACAACAAAGGCATCGGGCTACAAACCCTGCTATATCTCTCCGCATACCGCTCCACCAATAGTGTTGTCTCAGATCTTTATACATCTTAGCTGTCCCGGGGTGAATAGAATATCTAGAACTGTGAGCTTCACGCAAAATCAACTGAATTAAATCTTCAATCCTCGGAACACAAATACGACCGTCAAACCTCAGAACACTATCAGAACCCAAGGTAGCTTTCTTAGACTCACCCTTCAATACCTGATCTCGAATTCTACGGAGACCGCTATCTTCAAATTGACGACTCTGAATCTGCTCCAGCAAAGTAGATCTCGCACCGACACAAGCGATAACCTTTCTGGGGTCAGAAATATCCAAACGCACCATCGAGTTAGCTAAGGACTGAATATCCAAAGCCAACGGCCGCTGAGAGACTGGAATGAAGGCTAAGCTACCCATACTCACTGCCTTCCGGCTCAAGGCGTCCGCTACCACATTCGCCTTGCCCGGATGATAGAGAATAGAGATATCATAGTCCTTTAACAATTCAATCCATCTGCGCTGCCTCGAATTAAGATCCCTCTGAGTCATTATATGCTGAAGACTGCGGTGGTCTGTAAAGATCTCACAATACACACCGTATAGATAATGCCTCCAAATCCGCAGTGCAAATACTACCGCTGCTAATTCTAAGTCATGAGTGGGATAATTACGTTCGTGCACCTTCAGCTGCCTCGATGCATAAGCAATGACACGACCCCGCTGCATTAAAACACATCCCAAACCGATACCAGAAGCATCACAATACACGGTGAAACCTTCACCCTCAACTGGAAGAGTCAACACAGGGGCAGAAGTAAGCCGATCCTTGAGTTTTAGAAAGCTCGCCTCACAATCCTCAGACCACTGAAATAGAACCTCCTTCCTAGTTAGTCTGGTCATAGGAGATGCAATAGACGAGAAGCCCTCAACAAATCGCCTGTAGTATCCTGCCAACCCAACAAAGCTGCGAACCTCGGTAGGTGACGTGGGCCTAGCCCAACCTCGAATAGCCTCAATCTTTGCTGGGTCTACCATGATACCGTGTCTGGACACAACATGGCCCAAGAAAGCTACAGACTCAAGCCAGAACTCACACTTTGAGAACTTGGCATACAACCGATGATCTCTCAAAGTGTGGAGCACAATCCTCAAATGCTGCTCATGCTCCTCGTTACTCCTCGAATAAACCAAGATGTCGTCAATAAACACAATCACAAAGGAGTCCAAGTATGGCCTGAATACACGATTCATCAAATCCATGAAAGCTGCTGGGGCATTAGTCAACCCAAAAGACATCACCAGGAACTCATAATGGCCGTACCGGGTCCTGAAGGCTGTCTTTGGGATGTCCTCAGCCCTAACTCTCAACTGATGGTATCCAGATCTCAAATCTATTTTTGAGAATACCGCTGCACCTTGAAGTTGATCAAACAAATCATCGATACGAGGCATAGGATACTTATTCTTCACAGTTACCTTATTCAACTGCCTGTAATCAATACACATGCGCATAGATCCATCCTTCTTCTTTACAAACAGAACTGGAGCACCCCACGGAGACACACTCGGCCTGATAAAACCCTTCCCCAGAAGGTCCTGGAGCTGAGTACTCAACTCTCTCAATTCAGCAGGAGCCATACGATAAGGAGCTATAGAAATAGGTCGGGTGCCCGGCTCAAGGTCAATAATGAACTCTATCTCACGCTCAGGAGGAAGGCCAGGTAAGTCAGTCGGGAATACATCAGGAAACTCACGAACAACTGGGACGGAGTCAAGTGACGGACTCTCAATGCTAGCATCCCGAACATAAGCAAGGAATGAATCACATCCCCTCGACATCAATCTACGAGCACGAACATATGAAATAATCCCTGTCGGTGTGCGGCTAACAGAACCCTGCCACACCACCGAGGGTACACCAGGCATGGCTAAGGTAACGGTCTTGGTAAAGCAATCCAAGACTGCATGATGAAAAGACAACCAGTCCATGCCCAGAATCACATCAAAGTCTACCATGGCCAATACAATAAAATCAACCTGAGTCTCAAACTCCTGAATAGTCACCAGACAAGATCTATATACCCGATCCACTACTAAGGAATCACCAACGGGGGTAGATACACGTAAGGGCATAGATAATAACTCAGAACACAAACCCAACCGTGGTGCATAATAAGTAGATACATAAGAAAACGTGGATCCAGGATCAAATAATGCAGAGGCTGGCTGATGGCATACGGAAATCGTACCTGTAATCACTGCATCCGAAGCCTCAGCCTCCGGTCTAGCCGGCACGGCATACAACTGACGCTGGCTACCACTAGTCTGAGCACCGCCCTGACCACCAGTCCGACCTCCCTGCGCTCTACCTCGAGAACCCTGGGGACCACCCCGACGACCCTGTGCACCACCTCTACCTGCTGGAGGTATAGATCTGAGGGGCTGTGCTGTCTGAACTGAAGGCTCAATCGCCATGCGCTGAGGACACTCACGCGCAAAATGACCGACAACCCCACAAGTGTAGCATGCTCCTGGCTCCCTGCTCGGCCTAGAAGGTCCGGCTGAGCTAGTATGACCACCTCTAGTCGATGAACTGGACTGACCACGTCCTTGAGGCTGGCTAACAGAACCACTATAGGCGGGCTGACCCCTATCAAATATTTGCAAAGCTGACTGTACGGGCCTACTGGGCTGACCCTGTCGCTGAAAAGACTGCTGCTGCTGCTGAGGGTACCTACCCTGAAACTGGAACCCACGACCTCTGAACTGCGAACCACTATTGCTCCCACTGAAACTACCCTGAACACGAGGTCTCTTATCGCTGCCCCCTTGGGCCTCGCGATCCATCTCCTCAATAGAGTATACATGCTCGATAATCTCTGCGAATGACTTCCCTGAAGTCACTAAACTCTGGGTAGCTCTGCGGAGTGGCAATCTCAGTCCCCTGACAAAACATCTAACTCTCTCATACTCATCAGGCAAAATAGAAGTAGCATGCCTAGCAAGATCATGAAACCTCGCCTCATACTCGGCGACAGATAACGAACCCTGAGTCAATCTGGAGAACTCATCTCTAAGTCGCTCCCGCATAGTACGGGGCATATACTTCCCCAAGAAAATCTCAGAGAACTGGGTCCAAGTAACCGGCGGAGATCCTGCTGGCCTGGAATCAAGATATCCCCTCCACCATCTCCTCGCTGCAGTATCAAGCTGATATGCCACAAAATCAACACCACGAGACTGTACCAATCCCAAATTCCGCAATCTATCCTCGCAGCTGGACAAGAACTCATATGCATCCTCACCCGGAGTACCAGCAAATCTCGGTGGAGTCAACCTCAAGAAACGCCCCAACATCTTCTGCTCATCGACAGACATAGCAGGCTGATCTATAACTGGCTGTGGAGCTACCGGTGCTGGCGGAATCTCAACTCTGGGTGCTGCAGCTGCAGGCTGCGCCCCAACACCAACTCCCTGTACTGCTGGTTGGGCTCCCTCGGCTGACGGACCTCCAACTAGCCCCAACAACTGAAGTAATGTACCTCGGAGCAAAGAAGCATCTATAAATCCAGGTGGAGCCTGGGCTGCTCCCTGGCCCACCGGCTGCTGCGGAGGCGGAACATCTGGAGCTATAACGGGATCGGGTAACTGATCCCTAGCATGATATCGGCCTGGGGCTGCTGCTCTGCCCTGCCCCCGACCTCTGGGTTGACCTCGGCCCCTAACAGGAGCCCTTACTGTAGGCTCGGGGTCCTGACCCTCGGGTCTCGCACCCTGCGTCCTAACCATCTGCATAAAGAGTGAACAAAATGAAAATCAGAAACCAACATAGACTCAACGCATGGACATGAGGCAAGAAAATAAGAGACTCCCCTAAGAATGCTCCGTAGCCTCCCGAAGATAGGATACAGGCGTCCCCGCACCGATCCACAGGACTCTACTAAACATTGGCCCATGTACCGACACTACCTAGACAACCTAGGCTCTGATACCAAGCTGTCACGACCCAATATTTGGGTCATGATGGCGCCTATCGTAACCCACCAATAGGCAAGCCAAACCCTAGCCCGGAGCAACAAGCGACGGGCTAACGGGCGGAATCTCATAATACAGAGAAGAAGTGGAAGTAACCATATTTATAAACATGCTAAGACTGAGAAGGAAGAGGACAATGTATATAAAGTCCAGAACCCCTCCCAAGACCTGGTGGGGTCAGTACATGAGCCACTACTAACATACCCAAAATACAAGACAGAAACCAAACATGTATAATAAGTACAATAGTCTTGAGAGCAAAAGACTATACAGTAGAGGATGGAGAAGGATCTGCCTCGGACGTCAGTAAGCTCACCCTGCTCCGGAATCAGTGCTGAGAAAAGAGTCACGTCAAAACCGTCGACTGGTGCCTGGATCTGCATCGGGGAAAAAGATGCAGAAGTGCAGTATGAGTACCAGGGCAACGGGTACTCAGTAGGCATCATCGGCCGACTGAGCTTAATATAATATAAGCAAGCTAAAGTGCAGGGGGCATGCTAAGTCCGGGGTACAAGTAATAGATACATAAGTAACGGCCGAGGCGTATAGATATGCTCAGGGAAAATATAAGTGCGATACATAATAACGAGTAAATAAATGCGTAAGTAAACACACAAGTCAAACATAACCTATCTGGGCCCCCATAAGCCCGATAGGCACACGGAAGAAAACAATAACCCAGTCTGGCCCCCATAAACCAGCGGGACACACAAGAAAAGTAAATGCATAGTCACCAGTGTCTCGAGGCTGTATCAGTATCCAGTAACCACAATAACCAACAGGAGTGCACCGGGCTTGAACCGGCACCAATGGGTAATAACAAGAGGCCAGACGCCGGAGTCGAACCGGAAGCAGTGGGTAATAACAAGAGGCCACATATATATATCATATCTGCCGGACTCGAACCGGAACTCATAGAACAACAACATCATAATCACGGTACCCAGTACCAAAACTCTCCAATCATATCATAACCAGATGCCGGACTCGAACCGGAACTCATAATAATCAGTGGCCGGACTCGAACCGGAACTCATAGTGTACCACAATCCGGGGCCGGACTCGAACCGGAACACCCAATAGTCAATAACCAAAATCATCATACCTGAATCAGTAGCCGGACTCGAACCGAAACTCATCATAGCCAGTAACCAGAACAGAATCAAATGTCATATCATATGAAATAAACGGGGAACGCCCTAGTGCCAAGTCAATACTATTATATAGGTACAAAAGCTAACTCTACAACATGCTATAAGTCAATCTCGGGGTACTTCTAGGTCAACTACCTACTATAAAAATATGTATATAAAAGTCACATTACAAGTCATGGAAAGGCGGTTCAGCGTTCTTAGTCAAACTAGCCGACCCCAATCAAATACGGTGCTATCAGGGACGAACAAAGCTAGACGGGCCAACCGGGTATAATCGGGGTGACTCAATCCCGTCATAACCCTAATAGTCATATAGGGCTTATCTAAGCCCAAAGATGTCAAAGTTTCAACAAGTCGACAAAAAGGGTAACGGGGCCCGCTACCGGGTCCCGAAAACCAGGTCTGGTTATACTTGTCTAAGTCTGGGCTAAGTCTGTCTAAGCCTGTACTAAGGTCCAACAATAACATTCCCAGACTAGCAACAACAACAACAATACTATTCGACCCCAAATAGGTCATCCGTGGTGTACCACGAGGATAACGGGCCTGGAATATATTCGAATAGCCCTATCCGGCCTAAAAGGCCTAAATCACAGCAAACCAGCACCACCAAGTCTATAATACCAGCCCGAAACACCAGCACAATAGCATACATATATCACACATAAGCCCAATCTAAGTGCAAAGGAAGGTAAACCTAGCCTACCTGGACGCCGCCGAATGTCTGCTAAAGGACCAGCTAAATAGGAGCCTTTCCCTTTCGAGAGGCCTCAGACTGCTGCCAAGCTATCAAAATAATAAACTACATGTCAAAACATGACTATTGACACCTATATTGCATTAGTTCGGAAAAATGTCCGAACAGTTCACGTGGGGCCCGCTTGCGGTATCGTAAAACTGAAACCGTCACAGTGTCCCAAATAACTATGTGACCAATAGTCACAACTATCACTGCTCTATTTGAGCTCAAAATGTAGCTCAAACATCAATACCAATCCCAAAGTATACACGAAAATTACCGTAAAAATAAGAAAACATACCGTAGAAATGACGAGAGCGAGTCCACGGACTCAAATATATAAATCCTAAGCTTAAATCTTAACAGAATAGTGCAAGAGTGAGCTTAATTTGATAACAGAATCGTCAAAATGTTATTCCTAATATGTTTTGTTTTTTGTTAGATGAAATGATAAGATATAAGTACATATATACACTAATTTGTAATGTTAATCTTGATAGGTGGCAGTATGCAACCATCTTGGTGAACGTGGAGGTGGCGATGCCACCCAAAGTCTCATCTCATTATATATATATATTCGGGTATTGCATAGACTCGTGGTAAAATAAATACAATTTTTTGAATATACCATAATTAATAGAAAATTATTTCTAACAAAACCTCTATAAAATAAAAATATTATTTTAACATATTTAAATTCACTATCTCCGTTTTAATTATTAATAGGTTATAAAACTATTATAAAATAATATAGATATATCATAGCAAAAGAATTTTATAAAGTTCAAAAATATTTTCAAAAGGTAATTACCTATGTCATTTTACCAACTTTTAATTTAATTTAATATTTTACAATGTGCTCGGTCTAAATAATATTCTCAAACGAACTGCCTGGGAATCGAACTGTCAGTCCCAGCAAGTCATAAATAACTTGGGGCAGTTATAGAAAAGCTCTAAACGCTGACAACACACGAAAACGAAGGAAATGACCGGGAAGGTCATTACAGGAGGAGAACATCTTATTGGTCTATCTCCTCTCCATTAGGTCTATTCCCAGAGGTCTCTTTTGGTCTCGTCTATCTTCTTCATTTTCTTTATTCTCGATTGCTTGTCTAAGTTTATTGAATGAGTCGAATTGATTTTCAAGCACGCCTTTTATGTTATGCAAATTATCCTTTGAATGGTTTGACATATATTGGCTAAAATTGAAATTAGCAAAGTTTTCCACTTCCGTTTCTGATCTTATATGCGTAGCTTGCTGCAGTAGGAGTAGTATAAGTTTAATCACTCTGCGATAATTTCCTATAATGTGATTAGCTCCGGTATGTTATATTCTTTCTCTTTATGTCCTTGGCCACTCTTTACTGATTTGGTTCCATTTCTTTCATGTTCAGATTAAGTTAAAATCAATAGCTTGAGGTGCTTAAAATATTTTTGTGTGATGCCCGTCCAGTTCCTTTCAATGTTTCGATTGTGATTTTGTTGGACTAGAAGTAATTCAATTCAGTCCAACATTGGATAAATAATGTTGTTTTCATTTGCGGTATTGCTTTTCCCTGTCCCCACTAAGTGCTTATTTTAAACACTGGTCTTGAACCCATGTTATCATACACTTGAATTTTCTGGATAGTCGAAGAGTCGTTGGAATACGACCAATAAATGGTTGTGTTTAGACATATTCTTGACATTGTTAAAATCTGAAATTTCTCACAAATTCCTTCTAGTTTCTTACCAACTTGTCGTTAAAAGAAAATGCAATCTGTCCACTTGTCTTTATTTCTCAAAAATGGGTCCTGTTGCCTACACTTCTTAACTTTGTCATACCCGGGTTAAGACATATGCACATATTTGTTTAAAAGGTGATGCGAAATAGTTAGTTGTAGCCTCTGTACGAAAGCATGATAAGTTTTGAGATGCCTTTTATCTTTGATACTTATTTGTTCACCATGAAGAATGGATATTTGACTACTATTAAATCATTTTGGGGTTTAGTTTAAAGAAATCCATATGGTTGTGGTATGGTTATTTGATATAAGTAGTTAATCTCGGTCTTCTTCGAGGTTAACTTGGCTAAGGAATAACAAGTCTGTCAATCCAATTTAACAAGTGTTGAGGTTAACTTCATTTAAATTTTACTGTTTTGGAGAGTTTCCCTTTGAGTAGTTAACTGGTAGTTGTTTTTTGAGTTGGATTTGGTTTTATAATGTTTGGTTTAAATTTAAATCTGATTAGTATTAATCTTAGCACATTGTTGCTAATTTCCTTTTCTTTTCTTTCTTTTACATGAACTCTCTTGAACGAGTCCAATTGGACTCCCCACTCCCTCGCATTCGATCTTCTCGAGTCCAATCCTCAGCCAAGTCCAAGAACGGACTGATATACATGATTGAAGGCTGGTATACAATAGTATACCAGTGATATACAATAGAAGATGAGAAAGGGAAGAAGTATACAGGTGGAAGACAAAATACGTGACTGATATACAGTCTGTATACGCTGTTAAACAGAAAAAAGGAGGAGGATATACAATAAGTATACATCTGATATACACAGCAGAAAAATGGACCAAGGTCCATGAATTTCAGCCCAAAACCTGGGCAGATCTGAAATGGGCCATAAAGGGGCCCAAATTCCAACTTTTCTTCCTTTGTTTCCTTGTAATTGATTTGATTGTTTGTTTATAATTTAATTTAATTAATCTAGATGAATCCTCGAGAGCAAGTTTATATTGAAATTATTCATTTTATTTTGGTCATTTAATATTCTTAATTTGCTCTATTTAGGCAAACTTAAGCTCGTAGAATAACTTGGGGAATTTTTTCTATATCCCTTCATAGTTATTAAGTAGCTTAAATCCACGTTTAGTAATTGGGTTAACTATTTAACTCAAAAACTCGACTCGGATAAGATTGTTAAGTTAGAATTATTTTGAAACTTTGACATTTTATTTCACAATTTGGAATAAGTAATGGACGAGTATTGAATAAATTCTATTCTTTAAATAAATTTTCCAAAAAGTTTTATAAGATTTTTACAAACTTAAAAATTTTCAAAATTAGCCAAATAAGTTTAATTCGTCTGGAACCACACTTTGTGGATTTTCGAAAGTTCCTAACACCTTCTTTCGAATTTACTTGAACCCTTACCTAGACTCTGGTTTTCAATAAAAGATTTTTCAAAATTACCTTTTTAAATGGTTTCTTAGTTTTTCTAAAAATTAAGTGGTGACTCTAAATTATTTTTTAAATAAAATTCAATAAACTTTTTGCCATGAAATTATGAAGTTTTTGACTTTTAAAAAACGATCGTAACAGCAACACTTTGAAGTCTTCTCCCATTCACCATCATAATCATCGGGTACTACAATATATTCAACAATCGACATAATAAATCAGTGTTGGTCGAGGCTACTGTTCACAACTTGATGATAGTAAATTCATACAAAAGAAGAAACCACAGGGATGGATCTCTTAACAGATCAGATGTGCTAACTAAATGCTGAAATAAACCACCAAAATATCGTCGGAAAATAATCGAAAAGTGGTTGCCGGAAAAACGAGCTTCTTATACAATGGATGGAATTTTTTGATCTTCTACAACAATGAAAGGATACAATGGAAGATCTTGAGGAAGTTTTTGTCGTGTGGAGTAATGTTTTGGTGAAAAACTTCAACTTTTGATCGAAAATTGACCTGGACGTCAGAGAATCGACCTGTACGGAGAGGTTTTGGAGGGAAAAAATGATTTTGCTAATATTTTTTTTTCTAAATTGGAGTATAATATATTTATAGAAGGTGACTAATTTGTATTTTTTAAACCTTGGGTGCTAGGGTTGAATATATTATAAGACTTTGGTGGTGGGGCGCTTTTTGTATTTTCTAAAACTTGGGTGCAAGAGATGTCATCATTTGAACTTCAAATGATGACATCATAAATAGTGTTCGTGTTGCCCATTGACCAAAACTAGTGTCTAAGAAATGAATTAAAACTTACAAAGTGGGCTTTTTGCCAAGAGCCCCTAGATACTGTATTAAAATGTAAGAGTAAATAAAAATTTACTGAACTAAAAGAGATGTCTTTTATAAATTTAAAAGAGGTTCAATTTCAATTCTATATAATTATATAAATATACCAAACCCCACTTTGTGAGAATATACTGGGTTTGTTGTTGTTGTATAATTATATAAATATAAATTTATGGTCTTATCTACTATTTTATTTCTTCTTCTTTTTTTTTTCAAAAAAAAAATATTGTAAATAATATTTTTAGTTTTTCTTAAGAATTACACAAGCACTTTATTTTGCTGTCAATTTTTGTAATTCACTGCTTGAACAAAGAGGGTGTTGAAATTGATTTTTTTTAAAAAATAGCTCAAAAGATAAAATCTAAAAGTTATAAGTTGGAAATATTCAACTTCTGAGTTTTAGCTTATTTTATACTTTTTTGGCCTAAATGTAAATATTTAAAAATATTTTTTCCACCACAAAAAAGGGCGCTTAAAAGCTAAAAGCACTTAAAATAAATCAATTCAAACATCCTCAAAGTCTTTTCTTGAAGTTCTTGAATTTTGTTCTTCAAAATGCTTCTAACGATAGTTTTTTGAAATTCATTGTCGAATTTAGGAATTAGGAATGCACCAACATGCAAAAAACTGTAACACAAAGCACATAATGTTCATTTTAGAATGTTGCAAAAATTACCACGATAAAAATTGACAAAACCTAATCATAACTTAACATAGTGAAATATGTGTGTACAACTATATTCATATAAAAGAAAAGAAAAAAAATAAAAAAGGTCTGTTTCTCTTTCCCAATCATCTGATTTGTGTTATCTATCATCCTATTGTAATGACCCACCAGGTTATTTTCTTAATTTTCATGTGTTTCTTGTATTTTGAGCCTCCCCATAGTGGCAACAGGTTATTTATGACTTACCAGAACTATCGGTTCGATTGTCGGCCAGTTCGTTTGGATTTTAGGCTTATTTCCTTATTTTGGAGCTTTTTCTATTAAGAAATTGGTCTCGGACCAAAAATTCAAGAAATCAATCTCAGATGAGAATTTCGACAATGCCATCAACTCCAGAATGTTGATTTTAGGTTAGGGGAACCCTTGGTCCTGGTCCCGACGCTTCCGAACTTGTTTTGGGCTATTGGGTGGAATTTAGTTTAAATAGAACTAGGTGTAGGACCCACATTTAATCAAAATGATCTCGGATGAAAGTTTTGATGGTTTTGTTGAGTCCAAAATGTCAAATTTGGTATGGTAGCGTAGCATAGTTCATTTTTCCGTACAGGGTTCCAAATGAATCTCAAGCACCCAGTCGAAGTCCGTTAGGGCTTGAGGAAATCTGGTGCAGCCAACCATTGCTCTTTGCGATCGCGAGGCGTAGGACTCGTTCGCGAAGGGTCAAATCCTTGACCTTCCCATTGGCAAGCCATCTCTCTCACGTTTGCGATGAAAGGCCGGCCTGACCCGGTCCATTCTCTTCATTGCATTCGCGAAGGCCTCATCGCGTTCGTGATGACCTTTTTTTTTGTTCATCACGTTCGTGATTCTTTTATCGCGTTTGTGATGAACTAAATTCCTGTGCATCGCGATAGCGGCCAAGGGTCCTCGTGACCGCGATGAGTAACCCCTGGGCCTATATAGTGTTGTCTCACCCGATTTTCTCTCATTTTTCAAGTCTCAAATCACCTTTAATGGCATTGAGAGCTCAAGAAATCATGGGAAATCATAAATTAAGGTTGGGGATGAGTAGAGGGTGTTGAGGTAATCATTCCCCATTAATTCCTTTGTAAGTTTTCGTCCCAAAATCCATTTAATTCTTGATTTTTGATTTAGATTCCCCGGGGCTTTGAGGGCTTATTTGAGCTCCAATTTGTGCCTCATTTGTTCTCAAACTTTGAGCACACATTTTTTGTCCTTCGAGGGATCTCGTGACAGATTCAATTTTGAGATTTCATTAGCGGGCCCCATGGGCCCATTTTTGACCCAATTTTGGGCCCGGAGATTTATATTGCAATATGGGTATTTTTTTACTCATACTGACGCGTGGGTTATGACTTTTATAGCTTAACATTGATTTGAGATCATGGAGCAAGAGTGAGCGATTCGTGGATGATTCAAGAATTGAGGTTCGACATCGAGGTAGGCTTCGGTCTACTTTTCTCTATGAGATCGTATATAGTGTAGATTGCATTCTAGGTAGGGATTATAGGATGGGGTTATGACTAGTATATCATGAATTAGCCTATTTAGGAAATTCGGGGTAGAAGTGTGATCCGAACCTTAACATAGGTTGCTTGTTATGGCCTTAGAATCCTACTATTCTTGATTATAGACTTATTTAGTCATAGATTGGCATTATGGATACTTTAGTATAAGGTTTACCATTTGACTTAGTGATTTTGGTGGTATTTCCCTAATTATATACTTGTAATGTCTTCATGCCCTTGATTACAGTAGTTTCCCGAGTTATGAGGTTTAACTATGTATTGTTGGGCCCGAGACTATGGTTACGATACCAATTGGACTCCAGGTGAGTATATTATCCCTAAAGGGGAACATGATTTTATTTTATAGATGCGTAGGCGCGTATAATGGTATTGTTTGGATACTGGTGATGGCATGCATACTTTTAGGTACATTTATGCTCACTTAGTGGTACGATTCCAACCAAAACCTTAATTTTACTACTGTTTTCTAAAAAGGGAATTATTCCTACTTTTCACTTTTAAAATGGATTCTCTTATAATGGGAATCGTACCACTTTATTTACTGGATTATGAGCTTTTGGAACTAAAAGTGATGTTTTAGAAATTAGACCAAGATTGATTTCGGTCCATAGTTTACCCACTCTTTTACCACTACTAGTTACTTCAGTCAACGGATATTCCGACCCTTTCTACATTATTATGATGATTTAGTCCCAAACTTGATCTCGGGCAATGACTTACAGATGTACACTCTTTTAGTCATGGTTCGAGTCCGTGCACTTATTATATAATATACACTCTTTTAGTCATGGTTCGAGTTAGTGCACTCATTACATATATATATATATATATATATATATATATATATATATATATATATGGTATTAAGACGGAGTAGATGAATTATGATGATTATTGGAAGTCTTGGTTTGGGACCAGGTAGTGTATACGAATATCCTAAATCCCCTATGGGCCCCTTTGTCCGTGAGCCGCAGTGTTGAAGAAGGATGGTCTCCGTAGGTCCTACCTTTGCAAGCTATAGAGCTGGAGGAGGTGTATACACTTGGTACTTTATGACACTTGGATCGGATATGGTATTTATGGTTATGTTGCATTCATTCATTCATATGTATAGCCTATCACCAGTATAATTATTTGGCGCCTGTATCCATCAGTCTTATGGGGGATCGTGTAGGTACAGGTTATGGTTGTTGTTTGCTAAGTGCTTTCGTGAGCCTTCTGGGCTTATGGGAGCCTTGTTAGGTATTGTTTGTCCGGACTAGCCGGTTATTTTACTGTTGGTTATCATGGTTAGTTCATGGCAGGTTGGTTATGTAGTTGTACACGAGGTTATTGGTACATTTTTTATTCCATTTCTTTATCATGACAGAATATGTTATTGGTAGGTTGTCTCATGTTTAGTCACCCTTTGGTTGGAGGCCTTGATCATGGTAGTGTTAGCTCCTTTACTTGGTTATGAACCTCGAGATGTTGGGTTGACTCCCTTAGGTTATTACCTTTGAGTTAGTCCTATATGTATGTATGTATATATATATATATATATATATATATATATATATACATGGTGTTACCGTATATCCCTCTCTTTCTTTGTCTATTCATATTGTATATGTATTCTTTGTCCTTGTATACTACCATATATATACTTCTTTCACTCTTCATTGGTATATTGACTAGTGATATACGGTAATCTACTTTAGCTCTTGAGCACTATAAGAATAGGGTAGCTTACCCTTATTGCTTCATTAACCACATTGTGCTTAGCTTTCTTGGATAGTTTTCTGTTGTTATATTCATGCCTTACATGGTTTTTATGCTTGCATTATTTCTGGAGCTCAGGTGGCCGATGCCTACAGAGTACCATGTGTTTGGTACTCATACTACACTTCTGCAGTCTGCAAATCATAGTACGAGTTATCTTCGTTGCTGTGCATCATGCGGAGAAGCTATGGATCGGAGATTTGGGGTGACCTCCTGACGATCGGAGTGCTCCTATACTCTCTCTCTTATTGTTAGACTGATCTCAATGCTGTATTCAGAGACATCTTTGTATATATATATTTACCCTGTATTTCACTTGTACTCCTAATGTATTAGAAGCTCTTGTACTGGCTCCACCAGGTTGTGGGGATTATAGTATCCTTTTTATTATATTTATTTCGCAATTTCTTCTTTTCTCTTGGTAGTCCGTTACTAGCTGTTTCGGACTATGATATGAGTTGGCTTACCTACTGGCGGGTTAGAGTAGGTGCCATCGTGACCGGAGAAATCGAGTCGTGACACCTATCCTTGTCTCATTAAGTTTCTAAAATACAACTCTAAGAAATAAGAGAAAAAAATATTTTTTAAGTTCTTCAATAGAGCACATACATGAATAATAAGGAAGAGGAAGGGATCAAAATCAAAGAAATGAAATTACTATAATAATAATTTTATTATAAGACTCTACATCATCGTCTTCTAAATTTGCTCAATTTTCTCCCTTTTCTTATCTTGTTCAACTTTCTTCTTCATCCCCACAAGAGCAAATTAAGAATATACTTATACTAAATTGTTAGTTACTCTAAAAAGTTTAAATAATTTTTCAATCTTAAGCACCTAAAATCAGATTTTGTAACTTTTAAATGACCAAAATTAAAATAAAGAAATTAAAAGAATGTTTTTACAACTTAAGTAATCATTACTTGATTGGTAATTTAGCACTTTTATTTTGGTTTTCTTGACTTGAGTTCATCTTATACAATTTATTTTCAAAGATTAGTTAAAATTGGCGCTCGAAAAATAAATAATAACTCATAAATTAAAACAAGAGGAGTATAATTTAAAAAAAATAAAAGAAACATCCCTACTTCTTTACTGCTTCACCAACCATAGTTCTTCACGTGGAAGCAACTATATGATGTGATGCTATTGTAACGGAGAAGAAAAAGAATAACATTGAATGAGAATTTTTATGAAACAAAACAAGAATTTATATAGAAAAAATGTAGGAATACCATAAGGTTTTCATAAACTTACAAATTAAATTTAGGGGGTTATGAAAATTAAAAAATGGGAGTCATAAATATTATTAAGAGCATAATAATAAAGAATGCACATGAATGGATGTTTTTTGTAACTCATGAGAAATAATTATATATAATAAATATAATAGATTTTTTTTAATTATTAAACAAATTATACAAGAAAAAGAATGGAGGAAAAAGTTCAAAAAAAAAGAAGATAAATATAAATGAAGGTCATAGAGAGGTGCCACATCACCATCTCTCTCTCTCTCTCTCTCTCTCTCTATATATATATATATATATATATATACTGATTAGTTGGCATCTCAATAACGTCACTAGCTCCTCAACTTGGTAACATAACTCGTTATGGAATAGAATTTAGCATAGGCTTTCTCGTACTTATAGCATGTTTGGTCAAGCTTCTAAAATCTACTTATTTTGAGAAGTGCTTTTTTCAAAAGTATTTTTCAAAAAAGTACTTTTGGTGAGAAGTAGTTTGTGTTTAACCAATAAATTTTAAAAATACTTTTGAGCAGCAATTAGTGTTTGACCAAGCTTTTAAAAGTACTTTTAAGTATAATTTATTCAAAAGTGTGTAATGACCCTCCAGGTCATTTTCATCAGTATCGTGCATTTTTTGTGTTTTGAGCTTTCTTATAGCTGCCTCAAGTCATTTATGACTTGTTGGGACCGGTGATTTGATTCCCGGATAATTTGTTTGTGTTTTAAGCCCATTTCCCTATTTTAGATCTTTGAAGTTGAAAAATTGGTCTTCGGCCAAAACTTCTTGTAAACAGTTCTGTTAGCTCTGTAATGTGGATTTTAGTCTAGGGGTCCTTTGGTTAGGGTTTGAGGCTTCCGAGCCCAATTTGGGCTATTGGATGGAACTTGGTAAAAATAGAATAGTGGATGCGGGGTCCACATTTTATCGAAACAATCTCAATTCAAAATTTTGATGGTTCCATTGAGTTTGGAATGTCATTTTTGGTTGGGTAGCATAGTTTGTTTGTGTTCACAGGGTTTCAAACGAATCCCGAGGACCCGTTCGGAGAATTTCCAACTTGAAAAAGTTGTTGGTGTATCTGGTGCCTGAGAGGTTGCTTAAAAGGTACTTTTTTGCTTTAGCAGAAGTTTCTTAAGCGACTAAGGTGCCACTTTAGCGATATATTGCCCCTGTTGTGCATACCGCTTTAGCGGTTCAGTGGCCGCTTAAGCGGTTATTGCTGTGCATATATATCTATGGACTTCATCTCTTTCACTCACTTTTCCTCCATTGTTGCGATATTGAGCTGAAAAGGAGTGGGGATTTCATCCTATAAAGTTAAGGTAACATTTCTATACTCTTCATGATCGTTTCCAAGTGATTCTTCTGCAGGAATTCTGTTTCGTTTCTTTAAATTCTTAATTTTGGGGATTTTGACCCTTGGACTTGACGAACTGATTTGGGCCGCGATTTAAGCTCGGATCATGATCAAATTACAATCCTGTAATCCTGGAGCTGTAAAGGACCTAACGACCGATTCAATTCACTTATTAGCGGGTCCTACGAGCTTATTTTGACCAGATTTTCATCTCATAGTTTATTATTGCAATATAGATCTTGTTTTATTCCTAATGATGTATAGATTGTGTTTATGATAGCACGGCGGCATTCTGAGATTAAGTAATGGGATTGAGCAGCTCGTGGGTAGTTCGAGGCTATTATTCAGCATCCAGGTAGGCTACAATCTACTTTTATCTACGAGATGGTTTATTGTATAGATTGCATGCGGGATAGGGGACTATATGATAGTTTTAAGGCTATTTGTTCAGTCCAATATTCGTAGCTTTTATTAGGAGCCTTAAACTAGAACCATGTTTCAAATCCTTAAGTTTAGGCAGTCGCTTTCCTTAGAATAGGTTCCTCAGGGTGCTTTAGCTAGTATAGTAATCCCTTTAGGTAACTACGATAGAATAGTACCCTTTTATTAGCACACGGACCTTAGAATTCTTAAGCATCGTATGATCCACTTGGTGTTGACCCCTAATTTATATATTCACCCTTTCTATGCCTATAACTCAGATTAGGATAAGCAGTCTTGGTTACTTTCTATGATCTTAGGGTAAGAATAGTGATCCTTAGTATAGGTTTGGGTTAGTACCTCACAGCCAGGTTGGCTTTCTTAGTTCGACTCCCCTAGTATTATGCTTTATCTCATTTATCCTCCTTCTTTGTTGATATATTTTCTTATACTCATTGTTCAAAATATATATTTATATTGCTTTGTATATTATTGGGCCCGAGGCCTTGATTACAAGACCAGTTGGATACCAGGTTAGTTCTCTATGGTCTGAAAGAGTTGTGGCTTAGTTTATAGATGCGTAGGTGCTACGTTTTCATTGTTTGGATATATTGTTGATGGCATGCATACATTTATACGCATATTTGGTGGTACGATTCCAAGGAAAAATATTGTTTTACTACTATCTTCAAAAATAGATTTATTCCCACTTTTCACTCTTAAATTGGTTTTTAAAATGAAACTTATACCACTCTTACTATTGGATGACAATATTTTTAAACTAACATGCATCACTTTGAAAACTCAGATCCAGGCAGATTTTGGTCCATTCTCGATATACTCATTTATCATTATTTACTTATTTTGGTTGAGGAAGATTTTGATACTTTTTACACTATTCTATCATTTTTAGTCCCAGTTCGATCTCAGGCACTAAATTTATGGATTATTACTTATTTGGTCTCAATTTGATTCTGAGTACTTATTACAATATTACTTATCCCACTACTGGCATGGAATGGATTTACTATGGATGATTATTAGAAGTTCTGATTTGAGAACAGGCAATATATACGAATATCCTGAGTCCTTTATGGATCCCTCTGTTTGGGAACTACATGCCAGAGGAAAGGATACCCCATAGGTCCTGCCTTGCAAGCCAGTGAGCCAAAAGAGGTGTATATACTTGGTATGATATGGCACTCGATTGGTTTGGCAGTTTTGAATTTTCTTTGCATTCATTCAGTCATAGGCATTACATATCACCAGTATAATTGTTTATTGTTTGTCCCTACCAGTCTTATGGGGGGTCGGTTAGGTTATGTTTGTTATTGTGTACCTTTCGAGATTATAGGGGTCCGGTTATGTTATTGTGTGATTATTATTTGCTTAGTTTGTGGTAGGATGGTTATGGATTCATTCCCGAAATCGTAGGTATGGTTTGGAGTTCCTTTTCCCTTTGCTATTATGAGCCTTGTTATTTGACTACCTTGTGATTATTCTTATTCTGGGTTAGATGTTCTGATTGTGCTAAAGCTAGATTCCTTCTAGTTTATGATCCTTGTAATATTTAGGATGTTTGGCTAGCTCCGTCAGGTTAGTACCTTCGTGTTTAGCTACCTATTTAGTACTGTCGTATATCCTTTTTTTCTCTAGCTATTCTTATTATATATTACCTTCTCCCTCTATTACTACCACTGTATATTGCCTTCGTTCCTAACTATTCATATTGTATAGTACTTTTGTCCCCTATTACTTGTAGAATATGGTGGTTTATCAATATTTCTCTATTATCCTTATTGTATTTCATTTCTTAGTTAGTTACCTGTATTGTATATCCTTCCCTTACATGCTATTATACTTGTATTTATCTTTGGAGATCAGTCACCCTATGATTATTGAGTACCGCATGTTTGGTACTCATACTATACTTCTGCAGCCTGCAAATCATAGTATGAGTTCTCGCTGCTGACCTATGTATAGTGCGGAGCTGTCATGGATCAGAGATTTGGGGTGAGCTCCTATCGTCCGGAGTTGTTCCTTTTCCATCTCTCTTTTGCTGGACTGATCTTTATTTAATATTTTGGAGATGGTTTTGTGTGTATATATATATATTATGTTTACCTTGTACCCCTATTATACTAGTGGCTCTTGTATCGACTGACGCTAGGTCTTGGAGAATTTTTACTTTCTCTGGTTTTCTTTCTCCTTTTATTCAGTTTTGGTTATCTTTTTCTCTTATTAGCCCTTTACTCGTTCTTTCAGGCTATGGGTTGGCTTAACTAGAATTGGGTCATGACAGTTTGGTATCTGAGCCTAAGTTCACCGGTATCGTTGGTATAAGTGCAAGTGTCTAGTATAGTCATGCAGATCAGTATGATGACATCTGCATCCTATCTTTGGGAGGCTACAGGAAATTCTTAGGAAAATCTCACCTTTTCGATTTGTTATCGTGTGCGTTGTGTCTATATTGGTTTTTAGATTCTCATTTGTTTTACTCTTTTGTAGATGGCTAGGATGAGGGCCACGACAGGCGAGGGCGAGGCCCCCGATCCTGCAGCTAGGGCTCCAGTTAAGGGCAGAGGTAGAGGTCAACCCGAGGTCAAGGTTGGTCTAGAGCTGCAACTGGTATGGAATCAAAGTACCCCTCCACCATTATCTCACCGCAGTATCAAACTGAAGCAAACCAACTAAACCCAAATTGTGCAGTCTCTCCTCGCAGCTAGTAAGGAACTCAAATACATCCTTCCTGAGGCTCCAAAAAGCCTCGATAGATCCAATCTATGAAACCCACCTAACATCTTCTGCTCCTTAGAAGTCATGGCTGGTCGGGCTGCTGCTGGCTGTGGAAATACTGGTGCTAGTGGGACCTGTTCTTGGGGAGTCATAGTTATAAGTTGTATTTTGGTACCTAGCCCACCTTGTGCTACCCTCTGAGCAGATGTCTACTCAATAACTGAATCAAGGAATCACAAAGAACAAAAAAAGATATAAATTCAGGTGGAGCCTAGGCTGCCCCTGGCCCACTGGTTGTAGTGGCGGCAGATCCTCAGGTGCAAACTCTGGCTCGAGATCAATAATCAGTTCTGGTGAAGGCTCTGTGGCCTGGCCTCGAGCTGGTTCTGTAGATTTAGCCCAACCTTAACCTTGGGGTTGGCCTCTAGCCCTACCCTTAACTGAAGCCCTAGTTGCAGGCTTAGAGGCCTCACACTCGGTAGTCATGGCCCTCATCCTACCATCTTCAAAAGAGTGAAACTTTAATGAACCTTTAGGTCATTTTCTTGATTTCCGCATATTTTTTGCTTTTCATGCCTTTCTCTAGTGGCTATAGGTCATTTATGACTTATCGAAACTATCGATTTGATTTTCAGACAGTTCACTTGGGTTTTAAGCCCATTCCCTATTTTGGAGCTTTTAAAATTGAGAAATTGGTCTCAGACCAAAACACCTTGTACATGGCCTCGTATGAGAGTTCCAACAGCTCCCTTAGCTCTAAAACGTCGATTTTAGGCTAAGGAGACCCTTAGTCTGGGTCTCGAGGCTTCCAGACTCATTTTGGGTTATTGGTCGGAAGTTGGTTAAATCGGTACATGGGGTTTGGGGCCCATATTTTGACGAAATGATATCCGTTGGGGATTTCAACAGTTTTGTTGAGTCCAAAATATTGAATTTGGTATGGTATCATAGTTTGTTTGCACACATGAGTTTTCAAACAAATCTTGAGCACACGATCAGAGTCCGTTAGGACTTTGCATTTTGTTTGTTCAGGTATCTGGTGCGACCGCAAATGCTGTCACTGCTGGTGTTGAATATTTCTCCTCCCCCCAATTTCCCTTTATTTTGTAGGGCTTTTTCCTCCATTGTTGAAGCTTGGAACAATGGAAATTATGGGAAATCATTCATTGAAGCTAAGGTAAGCTAACTCAACACCCCTTGGTCATTTCCCATTATTTTTCTCCGTTAAATTCCATCCTTTTTTCTTGTAAATTCCTATAAATTAGGTCTTTAATTCCTTAACCTTTGGGGGTGATTTGAGCCATAATTTGTACTCCGTTTGTGCTTAAATTTCGAGCACACATTTCTTGTCCTTAGAGGGTCCTCATGACCGATTCAATTTTGGGATTCCTTTAGCGAGCCCCATGAGCCTATTTTTGACCCAATTTTAGGCCTGGAGTTTTATATGGCAATACGGGTCTCATTTTACTCGTATTAACGTGTAGCTTATTATTTTAATAGCGTGGCTTTATTCTGGGTTCCTGGGGCAAAGCGAGCAATTTGTGGATGGTTCAACACTGCGGTTCGACATTGAGGTAGGTTTTGGGCTACTTTTCCCTATGAGATTATGTATTGTATAGATTAAATGCAAGGCAGGGATTTTAGGATAGGTTTATACCTAGTAATATCATGACTTGACCTATCTAGGGAATTTTAAAATAGAAATGTGACCCGAACCTTAGTCTAGAATACCCGTTATGGTTGTAGGATCCTATTACACCGGATTATGGACTTGTTTGACCATAGATTGATATGAATGCCCCATTAGTATAAGAATTACCTTATTATTAGGGATTTGGATGGTATTTAACGATTAAATCCTTTTAGTAGCATTGTACCCTTGTTTACCTTAGTTTCTCAGATTTTGGTGTTGGCATATGTTCATATATATATATATATATATTATTGGGCCGAGGACATGATTACGATACCAGTTGGACACCGGGTCAGTACTTTATCCTTATAAAGGATGTGGTTATAGTTATAGATTCATAGATATTTACGGTTGTATTGTTTGAATACTGGTGATGGAATGCATATATTTATTCGCATTTACACCTATTTAGTGGTACGATTCTAACTAAAACCTTGATTCTACTACTGTTTTCTAAAAAGGGATTTATTACCACTTCTTCACTTGTAAATTGATTCTTTAAAAACGAGAGTCGTACCACCCTTATTATTGGATTATGATATTTAAACTAAATATATTACTTTGGAAATTAGACCGAGGTTGATTCTGGTCCATTATTGATTCACTCTCTTCTTACCACTACTTCACTTTGGTCGAGGGAGACTCCGACCCTTTCTACATTACTATACGGTTTTAGTCCCGAATTCGATATCGGGTAATGGACTTACAGATATACACTTATTCAGTTTCGATTCAATTCGGCATTTCTTATTACACTTTATACATCTCTTCTGTATTGGATGTAGTAGATTGGTTATGATGGTTATTGAAAGTCTTTGTTCGGGATCATGCAATATATATATGGACATCCCGAGTCCCCTATAGGTTCTTCTGTCTGAGCTACGTGCCGAAAGAGGTGAGACTCATAGGTCCTGCCTTGCCAGCCAATGGGCCAAATGAGGTGTATATATACTTGGTACGTTATGGCACTCTGTTGATATGGTTCTATAGGTTTATATTGCATTTATTTGTTCATATGTGTTGCCTATCACCAATATAATTGTTTGGCACTTGTATCTATCAGTCTTATAGGGGGATGTATAGCTACGAGTTATTGTTATTGTTTGATGATTTCTTTCTTTTGCCTCTCCGGGATTATGGGGGCCTGGTTAGGGTTATTGGTTGTCTGAGCTATCCGGTTACTTATTGTTTAGTTATTATTGTATAGCTTTGTGGCAAGTTGGTTATGGTTTTGTATCGGAGATTGTCAGTACGTTTTTGATCCCTTTTCTCATTATTATGGTAAGTCTTGTTGTTGGCAGATCACTTTATGATCACGCATATTATGATTAGAGATCCTGATTATCCTAGTGTTAGATCACTTACTACTTATGATCCTTGAGATAATAGACTAACTCCCAAATAGTAGTATTGTCGGGTTGGGTTATCGATATAGCGTGGATATATATATATATTTATATACTCTTCCCTAGTCATGATTTGTATATCATTTTCTTCTTTCCTTCTACTATTATACATTGTATATACATTTCTTCACTCTACTATTGTATATGGTATATCTCTTTTCTCACTTTACTACCATATATTGGCTAGGTATTTATAGTATTGTGCCCTGTCCTGAATTATTGGTATTTCATGATAGGTTATCCTTATCGCTTTATTTGTATTATTATGCTTAGTTTGGTAGATAGATGCCTTTAGTTTATATTCCCGCTTTACATATTATTTATACTTGCATTATCTTTGGAGCTTAGTCGGTTGATGCCTACTTAGTTCCTCGTGTTTGTTACTCATACTACACTTCTGCAACCTGTAGATCACAGTACGAGTTTTTTCCATTGATGTGTGCATCGTACGGAGTAGCCATGAATTAGAGATTAGGGGTGAGCTCCTGATGCTGAAAGTGTTCCTGCTCTCCTTCTTATTGTTGAACTGGTCTCTATCTTGTAGTTCAGAGACGACTTTGTATACATTTATTCTGTACTTTACTTTGTACTCTTGTTATATTAGAAGCTCTTGTACTGACTTCACCATGTTTTGAGGATGTATTTACTTTCTTCTTATCTTCTTTCTCTTTTATTTTGTTTTGCTTTCGCTTTTTCTATTAGTCTGTTACTAGTTGTTTTGGACTATAGGTTGGCTTACCTACTGATGGGTTATGGTAGGTGCCATTATGGCCTAAAAAATTAGGTCATGACAAATTAGTATCAGAGCCTAGGATTACTGGTGTTGTTGGTACAAGAGTAAAATGTCTAGGAGAGTCCTGTGGATTAGTACGGAGACGTCTATGTCTTTTCTTTGGGAGGCTATAGGGTATTCTTAGGAAATTCTATTCTTCACTCCTCATTTTGTGAATGTACTTCTATGAACCTCTAATTACATGTTTAAACCCCACTCTTTTCCAGATGGATAGCACGAGGTTCTCGATAGATGCGGAAGGGACTTCTATGCGTGTTACCAGAGTTTCATCCCAACATTGGGCTAAAGAGTTAGAGATTGATATTGAGGATTTTCAGCATCAGCCAGAGGGTCTGAGGCCAACCTAGGCTCCGACTCTGTTTTTCAGGATATCGTGTTGGGGATTTCGAGCCTTTTTGTTGATACTTCACAGTCTGTGGTGTTCCCCCATGCATTGAGTGGTTCTCAAGCCAGAGTTGGGTTTATTCGTATACAACAAGGTTCTTTATCAGTTTTAAAGTATGAGATTAGATTTCTCGAATGGGCCAAACACACTCCTATGTTATTTCCTACAGAGCATGAGATGGTGCGTGGATTTATTAGAGGATTAACTTTGCCACTTATCTTGGTGATGGAGCATTTGGTAGCAGCAGGGTCTACTTTTCTTCAGGTTGTTGATCACGCGAGAACTACAGAGAGGGCATGTCTTGAGACATATGAAGGTGGTGGTAAGAGGACATATCTGCAACACATGTTAGTGGTATTCCATCTGGAGGTAGGGATCCTCTGAGTAGAGGTCAGCATCAGTTACAACATATTAGGTCCTTTCAAGTAGCACGTCGGATTATAGGTGGCTGTCAGATCAGTCGTGGCGGTCATAGTGGATAAAGTTCTTGTCGGACATTATGGGGTATTCGATCTAGGTCTTCAGGTTGTGGCGATTGTTTTGGGTCAGCAGGTACAGTATATTAGAGAGTTCTAGGGGTATGTTTTGATTGTAGGGAGATTGTCATTGGTCTAGGGAGTGCCCCAGGTGTGAGTTGGTCAACCAGTTGGGGTTAGCTCATATTTCTCGCTAGGCTAGAGCTTTAAGGGTTTATTATGACTGCAGAGAGGTCGATCATTAGTCCAGAGAGTGTCCCCGACATGGGATTATTGAGTAGTCAGTGCAGCCAGATTAGTCTCATAGAGATATGGCACCTTCGGGCAGAGGTAATGCACTTACTATTTCAGTTGGCCGTTCGTTCGAGGTTAGTCGCATTCAGATTCATATTTCTTTCGGTATATTAGGGACTATGACTTTAGATTCCATTGATTCAGGTAAGATGTAATTTACTATCTTTTAGTTTCTAATTTGGTTGAGTTTGGGGTTTTCTTACCCATCACTAATTTTATACCTTAAAATTATTATATTGATTGTTGTAAGCCATTGTGTAGATTTTTACGCTTATTTGACTACCCCCATAGATATTTTTTTTAGTAGTGGATTGGGTGGATCGGTATTATGTTTTCCTTGGGGTGTAGCATTTGGGTTAAAGTCCCTTTCCTTTGGCATATTGGACTTGTTATGGTACTAGAGTGGTATTGGTTGTTGTTTTTCATTTTTTGGTGCCACTTGCCCTTATGTTATTGTTATTATTGTCATTGTTTTGACATTTAGTGATTCTTACTTGATAGACGGCTAGAATAACACTATCTAGATAGGTACCTCCTTCCTTGAGATTCTTGTCCGTTTGGCTTAGAAGTCTACCTCGGTTGGTTGGTGTTTTTTTTTTCCATTAGTAAGGTTAGTTGTTGAGCGGATTGTGAAAGTATAGAAAGGTTTGGCCTTCCCTTGTTTTGTGGGGATTCTAGCTTTGGTGATCTTTCTCTATAGCTCGCTTCTATTGTTAATATGTCCAAGATTGTTTTCTATTTTATCTGGTTCATCTCCCGGTAGTAGTCTTGATATTAGTGTTGGTGTTGAGATTGTTACTCCATTCTTTTGTGATGTGATTCATGGTTCAGTTGAGTTAAGGTTGGCTTGCATTATTTCGGTATTTGTTTGACATAATATGGCTTTGTGGGGTGCTTTTGCTTGTTGGTATATATTTGTGTATCAGTTGTCGGTGACCAAATTGGGTGTCTTTTGAGAGTGAGTATTCATCGCCATAGATTGAGTATTGGTTCGACTAGATTTTGGCCAAGATCGCACTTTTTTAGTTGCTAGAGATTTGGCTACCATTGGTACTCTTTGCAGCCTTGGTGAGTTCTTGGTTATGCCTTGATGTGTTATGCCCTCAGCGAGTGTGGATTTGATTGGTCCTGTATTTAGCATATGGTTTACCTTAGCTGTGAGTATGTTCTTTAGCAATATTTTAGCTTCAGCCTTTGCGGGAACCGTTGGGTATGTGCTTAATTTTTGAAGGTGAGATTGGTTTAGGGTATGTGCGTGATTTTTGATAGTGAGGTTGATTCGGGTATTTAATTGTAGTGAAGACTTGTTGGCTTCAACTGTGGTTTTTGACTCTTTAGAATGATGGCTTGAAGGTTGTGATAGATTTTAGAGTATGAATGCTTACTCGTCAACAAGATCAGTTTGGGCAGTTGGGATCGAGTAGTTCATCTTTGGTGTTGAGATTATAGTTATGGATAGTGTGACTTGGTTGCAGCTCCATTTTGAGGTTTTGGTTTAGTTAAGCATTCGTGGGCAGGTTGACTAGGCCTACTCATTACCTATCGACTCAGTTTTCTTTAATTTAGAAGAATTGTATTAGCTAAATGCTTGGAGGGTGGTCCGTTGGCTCATGGTATTGGTTTCTACCATTTTTGGCCTTGGTTCTCAGTTTTCATCATAATTTTTGATTGTCTACTCAGTAGAAGAAGTATACTCAAGTTGGGCTTAACATGGTTTCACTCGCAGTAGGTGGGGCATCCTTGAGCGGGTCATTCAGTTTTGATAGTTGTGATTCAGATTTATTACTTTTGGTTTTGAGGGTCATACGGACCCATTAGTGGCTTTGACAGAGATTGCAGACTTTGATCACCATCATTCGAGTATTCAGGTTGAAACGTATGAGCCTTATTCTTATGCTAGTCCATGAGGTTTTTGATGGGTCAGCTTTAGTCTTTTGAGGTTAATGTGATGCGATTATGAAGGTGGAACTCGAATGATGCTGTGTAGATTTGGTGCAGTTCGGAGTAGGCATCAGGTTTGGAAAGACAAGAAAATATTAGATGTGGAATTTGGAGTTGGTTGTATGAGTCATGCCTTGGGTGGTCCTTATCTTGGTTGAGTTGTCACTTGGTTCTTCTTGTATAGGTGTGATGTCAGTATGGTGTGGTTTGTGTTTGTGTGTCAATCGTGTTCGATTCGGTTGGAGGCTAGTTGGTTGTTAAGGGTGAGTTTGTGGCTATTTGGAAAGTGAAGTAAGGATATGGTTAAAAAAGGGATACCTTTAGTGAAATCCCTTGGAAGCATTGGTTAGCCTTGGAGGTTTTCTGGGGAGTCTTTCTCGGGGCATGTGGGCTTAGTACCTCGTCCTTTTGAGCTTTCGAGCTCTTTATATCCATTGACTTTCGTGGACAAAAGTCCTTTTAGTAATGGATATTGTAATGACCCTCCAGGTTATTTTCTCAATTTTTGTGCATTTTTGTCTTTTCGTTACTTCCCATAGTGGATACAGGTCATTTATGACTTGTCCAAACTGTCGGTTTGGTTTTCAGACAGTTTGTTTAGGTTTTAAGCCCATTTCCCTATTTTGGAGCTTTTAAAATGAGAAATTGGTCTTAGACCAAAACTCCTAGTAAACCGCCTTGTATGAGAATTCTGATAGCGCCATTAGCTCCAAAACGTAAATTTTAGTTTAGGGAGACCCTTGGTCTAGGTCCCGAGGCTTTCAGACTCATTTTGGGCTATTGGTCGGAAGTTGGTTAAATTGGCACATGGGGTTTTGGGACCACATTTTGATGAAACAATATCCGTTGAGAATTTTGACGATTCTGTTTAGTCCAAAATGTTGAATTTGGTATGGTAGCATAGTTCACTTTCGTACATGGGGTTTCGAATGATTCTCGAGCACCCAATCGAAGTCCATTAGGACTTAGCATTTTGATGGTTTCAGGTATTTAGTGCTACCACTAAAGCGGTCTACGAGCCACTTTAGCGACCTTGAGCTGTTTTAGCAGCCTTGGCTACTGGTTGAGGGATGCTTTGGCGATCCCTGTCCGCTTAAGAGGACGTCGCTTTAGAGACCTAGGTGTCTCTTAAACGATCCTCGCCTCTCCCTACCTTGCCACTTTTGCGGTCATGTGCCGCTTTAACGACAGTTGCTTTAACGACTCAGTGGCCGCTTAAGCGGTCACTATTGGTGTTAAATGTTTCTCTTCCCCCTTCCCCCTCCCCCCCGATTTCCCTTTATTTTTTAGGGTTTTTTCCTCCATTGTTGGAGCTTGGAATGTTAGAAATTGTTGGAAATCATTCATTGAAGCTAAGGTAAGCTAATTCAAAACCCTTTGGTCAATTCCTTAACTTTTGGGGCTAATTTGAGCCCCGATTTGTACTCCATTTGTGCTCAAATTTTGAGAACTCATTCCTTGTCCTTCGAGGGACCTCGTGATTGATTTAATTTTAGGATTTCTTTAGCGGGCCCCACAAGTCAATTTTTGACCTAATTGTAGGCCTGGAGTTTTATATGGAATTATGGATCTCATTTTACTCATTTTAACGTGTAGATTATTATTTTGATAGTGTGACGTTATTCCAGGATCGTGGGACAATGGAGAGCAATTTATGGATAGTTCTAGTCTGCGGTTCAGCATTGAGGTAGGCTTCGGTCTACTTTTCTCTATGAGATTGTGTATTGTTTAGATTGCATGCAAGGTAGGGATTTTAGGATAGATCTATACCTAGTAATATCATGACTTGACCTATCTAGGGAATTTTAGAATAGAAATGTGACCCGAACCTTAGGCTATAATACCCATTGTGGTTGTAGGATCCTATTACACCGAATTATGGACTTGTTTGACCATATATTGATATGAATGCCCCTTTAGTATAAGAATTACCTTATTACTTGGTGATTTGGACGGTATTTCCCCGATTAGATCCTTCTAGTAGCATTGTGACCTCCTTAGTTTCTCGGATTTCAGTGTTGGCATATATTAATATATATATATATATATATATATATATATATATATTGTTAGGACGAGGCCATGGTCACGATACCAGTTAGACACCGGGTCAGTACTTTATTCTTAGAAAGGACGTAGTTATAGTTATGGATTCATAGACACTTATGGTTGTACTGTATGGATACTGGTGATAGCATGCATACATTTATTCGCATTTACACCTATTTAGAGGTACGATTCCAACTAAAACCTTGATTTTACTACTGTTTTCTAAAAAGGGATTTATTCCCACTTTTTCACTTGTAAATTGATTCTTTAAAAATGGGAATCGTACCAACCCTATTCTTGGATTATGATATTTAAACTAAATATATTACTTTGGAAATTAGACCGAGGTTGATTCTGGTCCATTATTGATCCACTCTCTTCTTACCACTACTTGTTCACTTCGGTCAAGGGAGACTCCGACCCTTTCTACATTACTATACGATTTTAGTCCCGGATTCGATCTCGGGCAATGGATTTACAGATATACACTTTTTCAGTTTCGGTTCAAGTCTAACATTTCTTATTGCACTTTATACATCTCTCAGGTACTGGATGACGTAGATTGGTTATAATGGCTATTAGAAGTCCTGGTTCGGAACCAGGTAGTATATATACGGATATCCCAAGTCCCTTATGGGTTTCTCTATCTAAGCTACATGCCGGAAGAGGTGAGACTCATAGGTACTGCCTTGTGAGCCGGAGAGCCGAAAGATGTGTATATATACTTGGCACGTTATGGCACTCTGTTGATATGGTTCTATAGGTTTACATTGCATTCATTCATTTATATGCATTGCCTATCATCGGTATAATTGTTTGGCGCTTGTATCTATCGGTCTTATAGGGGGTTGTATAGCTACGAGTTATGGTTGTTGTTTGCTAATTTCTTGCTTGTGCCTCTCCAGACTTATAGGGGCCCTGTTGGGGTTATTGGTTGTCTAAGCTATCCGGCTACTTATTGTTTGGTTACTATTGCATAACTCATGGCAGGTTGGTTATGGTTTGGTACCCGGAATTGTCGGTACATTTCTGATCCCTTTTCTCATTATTATGGTAAGTCTTGTCATTGGTAGATCACCTTATGATCATGCATATTATGATTAGAGATCCTGATTATGCTAGTGTTAGATCCCTTACTACTTATGATCCTTGAGATAATAGACTAACTCCCTCAGAGTAGTATCTTCGGGTTGGATTGTCGGTATAGCGTGGATATATATATTTATATATTCTTCCCTAGACATGATTTGCATATCATTTCCTTCTTTCCTTCTACTATTATACATTGTATATACATTTCTTCACTCTTCTATTGTATATGGTATATCTCTTCCCTCACTTTACTACCGTATATTGGCTAGGTATTTGTGAAATTATGCACTATCTGGATTATTGGTAGTTCATGATAGGTTATCCTTATCGGTTTATTAGTATTATTATGCTTAGTTTGGTAGATAGATGCCTCTAGTTTATATTCCCGCTTTACATGTTATTTATACTTGCATTATCTTTGGAGCTCAGTCGACCGACGCCTACTGAGTACCTTGTTTTTTGTACTCATACTACACTTTTGCATCTCGCAGATCATAGTATGAGTTTTCGCCGTTGATGTATGCATCGTGCGGAGCAGCCATGGATCAAAGATTAGGGGTGAGCTCCTGACGCCGCGAGGGTTCCTGTTCTCCCTCTTATTATTGGACTGATCTCTGTCTTGTATTTCAGAGACAACTTTGTATACATTTATTCTGTACTTTACTTTGTACTCCTGTTGTATTAGAACTTCTTGTACTGACTTCACCAGGTTTTAGGGATGTATTTACTTCTTTCTTGTCTTCTTTCTCTTTTATCTTGTTTTGCTTCCGCTTTTTCTATTAGTCCATTAATAGCTGTTTCAGACTATGGGTTGGTTTACCTACTGACGGGTTATGGTAGGTGCCATCATGACCTGAGAAATTGGGTCGTGATAGAAACAAATGAGAATCTAGAAACCAATATAGACACAATGCACGATGACAAATCAAAATGGTGAGATTTTCCTAAGAATGTCCTGTAGCCTCCCGAAGATAGGATATGGATGTCATCGTACCTATCCGTGGGACTATACTACACACTTGCTCTTGTACCAATGATACCGGTTAACCTAGGCTCTAATACCAAACTGTCACGTCCCAACTAACCAGATTATGAGGGCACCTACTATAATCTACCTAGATAGGAGAACCCGTACTACCTTTTTATAAAACATGCGGAAGTCATAAAGAAAACATTAAACCATAGATTTTATTACTATAAAAATAGGTTACAATCTTTCATACAATTTAAAAACCTATCCCGAAGAGCTAGTCTAGACAGATACAAGAGCTACTGTAAGAAAATTAGAAATAAAAATGACTCAGCTTCCACCATAAGAGACAATAGATGGAAGCTGCTGGAGATCTCTACTGCATCATTCAAGAAACCTCCACTGATCCTGCAAATAGACTATACCCCAAAAAGGGTATATAAAGCATAGCATTAGTACAACCATAAGTACTGGTAAGCATTATCGGCCGACCCAAATTAGATCATATAAACATAGCATAAATATTTGAAAGGAAACATACACTTAATAATTTTATTAGCCAAATAACCTTCCTCCATTAATTCTTTACCTCCCTAATGTTATATACTCTTTATTGAAAACTCCCTTATCCTTTAGCCAATTCACTAATCCACCAGTTAACCCCACAACACATTCAACTCTAAGCATCAATTTTATTACTTTCTTCACCTCTAGATATGTATTTAATACCCACTTAATTAAGGACTCAATGATAATGACCATGATGAAACCCAACCCTTAATAACCATTAAATTAACCTCAACAATTATCATGTTTCTTGGAACATACCTACCTATAAAGACACCCAAGCATCATAGGAACACATAACCAACTAATTGAAAGTCAATACCACAATATAACACTCATGATATACACCCTTACTTATTTACTCTCAACAATATCAACAATCAGACAAGTACATTTTAGTACAGGAACCCACCAAGGCAACACAATGTCTAATGACAACAACCAATAAATCGGAAAGTATTAGTTAATACAGATAGTTTACCAAGTCAAGACCCTGACTAACAAGAATGAACAAAGTCAACAAGACTGTGACGAACAACAATAAGTTCAACCTTGCCACAAATACTGTTTTTAATAAATTTCATAGAAATTACACAATTTATTTATGCCAACAACACAGACCACTCATGGATACAAATAAAAACAATAATGTCCACCGGTCTACTCAAGGAGCCTAATATATCAACAAAAACAACACCCGATCCACTCAAAGAACCACCAAACTCACCGATACCATGTACACATATTCTAAGGGTCTTATGGTTGCTCACTAGCCATGACCTACAGAGAATGAGTTTAGTCCATGTACCAAACATCCCAAACACTAAGTGTCTGTCTTTATTCCAATGTCCTAACCCTTATACTCCCTGAATTCCACAATCCTGTGATGATGACCTTTACCAGTTCATCTCACAATATGAATCCATGTCATATCATATACAATTATAACATGAGATAACACAATCACACTTGCATTTAAAATAAATCCTTTTTACACAATCCCCTTTTAGGTGATTAAACCACTTGTAATACTATCCAACAAGTTAATAGACACATCATGCATTGCAACAAGTAGACAAACACTCCTAACACTTGGTCAAAATCAAGTTCCTCATTTCATGTAAATGATAATCATTCTTTAATGCACAAAATCATGAGTATGATCGAAGGCCAAACAACAACGTATAATCCAGGCCTTATCAATTCAAAGTATTTAGTCTAGGAGTAAACATTCAACCAAATAGAGTCTAAACTCCAGTTCAAGTACAATCACCAATATTTTATATAACCTCATTAGATGTGATTAGACACTTAGAATATCATTCAATAATTCAACCTCTTTAAGCATGCATTGTAACAAGTACACAAAGAGACAGTTAATATGCACACATAAACCAAATTGGGTTTTCAACTACTTTTAACCATCACCTACTAAGTCGTGGATAGCACAACCCTCCACATAATATTTTAGCACTTATCTAGAACCTCTGATATCTAAATACACGTCCGACCATTCTACTCACAATCTAACACATCTAAACTTCCATCTTAACCCTAGGTTATTACCATGATTACTCCACCGTCTAATATTTTCACTTAACTTACACCATGTTACCAATCGTCTCTAAATCAACATTCATTAGTGTTTAACAATAATGTCAAGCTTATCAACGTTATGATTATCCAAAATTTGGTTTAGCATTAACAACATTACATACCAACTCACATCTTTATTCAATATTACACACAATCACAATTCGTATTCAAGAAAATTTGGAGTTACTATTTTTATCCAACCAAATACTGTGCCCGTGGGCCTAAATATGGAATCTCCTATCAATCTACGGCATGCATATGTTTTCTAACCCAGGTCTATGATACTTAATTAAACCTAGCTTACCTAGATGCCAAATAGTTGCTATGGAGGCACGAACTTGAACTTCTGGCTCCATTCTAGTGATTTCTGGCATGAAATCTGAGAGAAAATAATGGGTTCTGCCCCGTTCACGCATATCCTTTCTTCTTCATTGTTCTAGGTCTATGAGGCAACCCTAGGTTTTTTTTTGAATGAAACCTTATCCTATTTTGCAATTGAAGATAGAAGGAAAAATAAAGAAAATAGGGGATTATTTTTGGTCTTCAACATCCCGCTATAGTGGCTGGTAGGCCACTACCATGACACCACAATAGAGGGAAAATTCCCGCTATAGCAGGATACCGTCAGCCCATTCCAAAATTCAAATTCCAAATTTTTTCAACGAAGTCCTTTATGCAACTAATTCAAGGATACATTACGAAAATTCCCATACCCCGTGCCCTTGGATGAGGTGCCTTTAGTAATAATGGAACGGGTCATTACAACTCCACTATTAATAAATTCATTAGACTTAAGTTCCCATGGGTGTAAAATGCACCACAATCTTGGCCATAAGTTATAGGAGTTTTGGAGAGATGCAAGCTAATTTTTAGTACTAAAATAGTCAAATGGGTCCCTCCACCAAGTGGTTGTCACGATCCAAATATCGGGCTATAATGACACCTACTATAACCTTCTAGTAGGTAAGCTAAAACCCAAGCCATATACTGAAAGTAACAGCTAACATAAATAATAAGGGAGCTAAAATGAGAAAAATGGGCCACCATGTATAGGTACATACATGACAAGTACAAAATATACAGCTTTAGGCCTTACAGAAATGAAAGGAAGACAAAATATACAAAATATCCTACCCTGATCTGGTGTGACCGGTATAAGAGCTACTAAGTACAAGAATAGGTACTAATCTAATACAAGTCTATCCAAGAGATACAAAATATAGACAGTAAAGTACAAGAAGGATGAGGATAATCCTCTGAATGCCAAGAGCTCACCATAAATTCGATTAGTAGATCCTTCAGACAAATAGGAATCAGTAAGGGTGACTCATACCAGTCTCTACATCATAAAAAGATGAAGAAGTATAGAATGAGTACCAAAAATATGGGGTAATTAGTAGACATTATAGGCTGAGTGAGCTCAGAAGATAATGTATAATATATATGACATAAAAAGAAAACTACAAACAAAAAGCTAACCTAGAGGTCTAAAACATAACAGAGATAAAATAATAATAGTAATAATAATACATGTAGGATATATCAATGAAAGGTGCAGTGCAGTATTGGATGATGTAATGTAGAATATGGCTAATGTAAAAATATAAAGATCCGAAACATATACCTCGTGTTGCTCAGAAATCCCTTGAGCTCCTCAACTATATGCAGAAAAGTAAAAATCCAGAAAATACACCTCGAGGCCACTCAAAAGTTTGCCTCAGACTTAACTACAGAAATGTAAACTGAGAAATGAACCAAAAACGTCCCTTGGCCCCAAATTTAAAGGTGGTACAGACTTTCCAAATTAGAAATCAGTGATGAAATATAAATCTTCTGCAACCCAAAATTTGTAGTAAGATGGTATAATTTCCTCATTAAAGTTGAAAACCAGTAATAAAGGTGGTACAATTCCCTTTTTAAAGCTGAAAACCAGTATTTTCCTCCAAATTACACCACAATCCATGTGTATATATGTATAAATATATGTGTGCCAACTCAAGTGTGTGTGTGTGTGTGTGTGTGTGTGTGTGTGTGTGTGTATATATATATATATATATTTCCTCCAAATCGCACCACAATCCATGTGTATGTATGTATAAATGTATGTGTAGCAACTCAAGTATGTGTGTGTGTGTGTATGTATATGTATATACTAAATTGGATAAAACCACCCTCCATAACAAAATCACATTAACCTTGAGTCACGCCAATGCAAATTCTAGGCCTTAGGCCCACAGTCTCATAACATAACGAAAGCACAAAAAAGAATACAATATAAAAGTAAACTAATTGATAGTCTCATAATATAACGAAAGCACAAAAAAGAATACAATATAAAAGTAAACTAATTGATAAAAACTACTCTACCACAAAATCCTACCCCAACCTTGTATGAAATCCAAAATATTGAAATAAACCTAATCCTACCCTACACAACCCCTAACATAACACCCGAAAAGTTCCCATTCTTAGAAATAAGACTTAAATTAGAAATCAACAAAAAATTCTAAGTTTCAGACCAGCACTACTCTTGGTATGAGTCGTACCAATGACACGACTCGTGGGATCAAGTTGTGGTGTGCTGCCAACCTTTTTCCTTGCTACCAACGACCATGACTCCTTAGTATAATTTTTGGTATATTGGTATAATTCGTTTGATGACTCATATTGATAAGGACCTGATATTTGTCAAAACTCTTCTAGGGACCACGACTCTTAGTATGAGTCGTGGGTTCATAGTACGAGTGTACTGTGCAGTCATAAATAGGCTTCACCAAGTTGATAGTACTAAGATAAAAAAAAATTTGTGTGGTAACAATATTTTATGTGAATTAAGGTCATATGAAGTCCCTAACACTTAGTTGAGTTGAAAAATCCTCTACCGATTAAATTCGAGTTTAAGATTCTATTAGGGTCAAATTCAATCACTTATTGCTCCTAGAATATGAATAATTAGGTGTCCTAATACCTACTAAGTTAAAGATTTTTGAGTCTTCTTTCCAATGCCATCAACCATTCATCAATCCGATTCCGGAGTAAAATGTTAAGGCCATTTTGGTGAAACAATGTCAAGCTGTCAAGTGATGACTACGACTCAACAGTACGAGTCGTAGGTTGAAGGTACAACTCATACCAGTGACTCGTGATCACTATATAGAGAAGTTAAAAATGTATCTTAACCTACGAGACAAATCACGACTCTTGCTCCCAACCCATGACTCATGACCTAAGTCTTGGTATCAGACATCAACAACTTTCCATGAAATTTCTTAAGGGTTATTTGGTCGTTTCCCATTCTTTAAAGCCCTATACTACGTCGTTTTGACTTTTTTTAGAGGGGATTAAAGGGAAATCAGTTTACTTATCCCTCATTAACATCGATTAAACTTCTAAACTGTCACGCCCCGAATCCAATGGAGACATGATTGGTACCCGTAGCCGATAAGGCCCGAGAGAACCAACCTTTGCCTATGTTCAATCATATCCATGCCATAAGAAACCCATAAGCACATAACAGCTATAGAGACCAACAATGGAATTCATGGAACATGATATATATATATACATACGCGAAACTGGGCCGTTGAGGCCACCGAGTCAAGTACGACATATCCCTTTTACATTTATACACCCACACCTGTCTACAAAAGCCTCTAACAAAGCATTGACAAAAATGAACTAAAAGTCGGGATAAGTCCCCGCTTTATACAACATGTACAACACCAAAACATAATTACACTCTGACTCGGAGAAGCCCCGAATTAGCTGGAGCTCACCAATGATCTGAAACGACTGGCAACCTACTGTGGAGGCCTACTAGTACCTGCGCCTGCAGCAAGTAAGGTAAATTCCCCAAGAGGGGTCAGTAATGAATAAGTACTGAGTATGTAAGGCTCAAATGAAACTATACAACACATGAACATATCAATGAACTCAAATACAAATGACTAATCAATGTGAGTAAGTCACCATTTTGTATTTTGGAAACCATGTGAATTGCTTTCATTACTTTCATTACTTTCTTTACTTCAATGCTTGCTTGTCAATACATGTGTCACAATGTACCCGGGCCCCTACTGATCAGTGGGTCTTTACATAACATATTGTTATGTTGGGATCGGGTCGAGCTAGGCTTATGCCCCTAGACCTGCCACCCATAAATCAATGCAATGGGATCGGGTTGAGCTAGGCTTATGCCCCTAGACCTGCCACCCATAAATCAACATATCAGGTTCGGCTCGAGCTAGGTTTTCACCCCTAGAGCTTCCCCCTTTCAGGTTCGGCTTGAGCTAGGCTTTGGCCCCCAAAGCTGCCCCCTGATCCAATAATCTCGGGATCGGCTTGAGCTAGGCATTTTTCCCCCAAAGCTGCCACCCATACACTTGATCATTAACCACATTTGCATTACTTTATTCATTACTTTGAGATTGATACTTTGATAGTCATAACATCACTTGAAACTTTGGATCATAACATTGTTGGAAGTTTTGAATCATTAACCAATGAGTGAGAGACATGTGAATAAACATCATGAGAAATATAACATTAGTAGCACCATGACCCCATTGGAACCATTGGACAATAATCCATGAACAAGGGACATGAGTATAATCACTATTGGAACTTTGGGACATTTACCATGATTATAGGACATGAGACTCGCAATTAATCAATGAGTAGGAAATATATGACAATGACCATGGATAACCGGATATCGAATACCTTAGCAGATTTCGGCATAGGGCTAGTGAGATGTCAATGTGAATATGCCGTAGAAAGATACGGACAAAGTAACCTTACATACCTTGGATTCGCAAATTCGAATATATAATCCTAGAGGTGCATACAATAGTCCCGCTCCTTCTTTATGTCTCACTCTACAACAAAAATACAATACGGAATGCACATTAACCACCAACTACCTTACAAATGAATTTAACGTCAATGAGTTACATGTTTACCGTTAAACATGTCATTTCCCCTTGACAAAACCATTGATGCAATCATTATTCCAAAAATCCCCCAATATTCCATACATTGACCAATACATGAAAATCAATACATTTCACCACAACACTTCTCCTTTACAATTTCTTATCCATATCACATCGCAAATAATCCATCAAATTACCTTAATACAACTCATAACACATATCGGCCAAAATCCCACAATTTCCACTTATAGACAAGAACAAGTTTAATACCAAAAATAACACCATACATGTTCATATTTTGTCCATACCATGCTTTTTCATCAAAGGCACAAGTCCTAATTCAAGTTCAAATTACCAAGATGGCACATCTTTCACCAAAAGCAAAAATACACTATTCAACACCTTGCCAACACAACTAGCATAATATACATAATCTCCCATGCATATAATATGTTAATCCATGAGAATAAATACTTACCAAGGCTTGGAATAGGATGATCTTGTCCAAGGAGTCCAAAGGAATATTTTGCTTTAGGGTTTGGAACTTAAAGAAGTGGTTGAGAAAATATCTTAAAGGCATGAGAGATTTGGATGATTAAAATCTGATTTTGGGGCCTCTATATAGACCCCAAGTCAAGCTTAGCCATTCCTTGGCATTAAATGTGGTCAAAGTGGAAGAATGGGTCATTTTGCCCTTGGGCCATGTCTTTTACATTCCATTTTGGGCCTAACTTTGGGCCCACTAACACATATCCATGTAACCCATCAAAATTCATGTATTATTCACCATATATCTCATGTTTACATAATTCCATAATGTCACGACAATATTCTCTTACAAGATTCTCATTCGTCGTTTCGATCGCAAAAATAGAAATTCTAGTCGCCCATGGCTTCATTAGACCTTTTGGATCACTATTCATGTTTCATGATTTGATCATGTGGGAGTATGTAGGAGTGTATTGAAGTGTTTGAAGGTTTAACAATGCTCAAAGAACTCCAAAGAACCAAAAGAAACCATCCAAGAATCATCGTAGAATTGCGTTACAAAACGGGTCCGGAATTGGCACAAGATTTGTGCCTTGCGCCACTAGCTGCAAAGCAAGCTGTGGTGCAAGAAATGAAGCCCCTACGAATCAGGTGGCTTGCGCCACACCCCTGAAACAGGGTAGTGGCGCAAATTTCAGCACCTTGCTGAATTTTTCGGCCACTTCTCCAATACTTGCATATCGTCCGATCCCTTATCCAAACACTACAAAATACTTACTTAGTGATCTTAATCATCAAGTAAACATGACTCCAAGTCACCAAATGAGGTTAGAATGTGTATGTGGTATTACCCAAATGCTCCACGAAATTACAAAACCCTTCCTATGAAAGTCTAATTGCATGTATGTGGCCAAATTTAAATTTTCTCGTCGTTAGCATTACCAAATACATACCTATATCTCTCGACACCTAAGCAACCATTATTCAACATCATCAAGTAGGGTTGGGAAGGTACGGGGTGTTACATAAACATAACAAAAATCGATTCAAAAGCTCTCAAGTTCTCTCAATGTTACAAAACATAGGGTTCATATTCAATATCAAATCCTCCAAGCTTTGGTTCAATAATATTCTGTAATCAGGAATGTGGGTATTCAATTAGAGATTCTTTTCACCCTTATGCCTAAAACTTCATTTTAAATTATGATTTTCAATTATGATTTTTATTAGCTCATAATCTAAGGTTCACACCAATTATACCTAATTCCCAAAATTTAGTTCCTTCATGTTATTTTAAGATAATGATCCCCATTCAAATTTATTATGCATGATTTCCTTGGCTTTAACTCAGTTATTTTAATACTTTAAGAATATGCATGTTTGTCACTATCCAACCCGTCGTGAGTGGCACCCACACTAACCCTCCGGTGGGAGAACCAACTAACCTCATAAACCATCCAACACTTAGCCAAAAATAGGCAACTAAACTAATCTCATTAGCAAAACCAATATTCAATATCTCAAATGAAGAGTAACAATAAAATATACAGGATAAAACATCCCCTAGAACCTAAAAGTCATCTTGCCAAACCTCTAATAATTGTCAAAAAGGGGATGCAACCCCAAAACCAAAGTAATATCTAAGTCCGAAATAATGGACCAAAAAACAAGTGAAGAACTCATGGTAGGCCAAAAGATGCAGCTCACCCTTGAGTTCGAATATGGTCTGAATCATAGATGAGGTCTAGAAATAGTCATCGAAATATGCTCCACTCAACAAAAAGAAGATCCCGAGAAGTATCAACACACAAGAAACAATGGTGTACTAGTAGGGTCATCGACCAACCCAAAATAAGGAATATGAACATATAACCATAACATAGTACAACAAGACAACCATGAACCTTATCATGCAACTCTATTTTAAGTTCATAACACTTAACCTTGTAAACAAGTACAACATGAAAGTTAGTTAATATGAGTCAACAAGGATAACAAGTCAAGTCAAACTATGACCACCAATAAGACTCCAAGTCATCAGCCATGATGCAAAAATCATATAAACCATGTCCCAAAAGTAATAGACAACACAAAATTAGGTCCCACTTGCAATTAACCTAGACCACTCAAGGATCCATAAGAACAACAACAATGGCAATTATTATGCATCCCGATTTACATAAAGAACCATCCTAACCAATTAAGAACATAAATCTGGTGCACTAAAGAAACCAACATAGAAATGACAACACTTAAGATAGGTTCACTCAAGGAACCAATAAAATCAAGAAAACACATAATTCCCAATTCACTCAAATAACAGTCACACTCACCTGTACCTTGTACATACATGCTTAGGGTCTTATGGTCGCCCAATAGTCATGACCTACAGGGGACGAGCTCTTGTCCATGTACCAAATCCGAGACATCAAGTGCCTACCAACCTTATATCAATCAATCCCATGGAGATGTCCAGTTACCGATACATTCTACAATAATGATAGATATCACATAATCACAACTACAAGGATAATAGAAACAACACTTGTAAAACTAACAAGCTTTCCTATAAGTTCATTGCATGCGATTAACACTTAGGATATTCACTTTTCTTGAACAGGCATTGTAAAAGCAATACTAAAGAATAGTTATCATGTTGTCACGACCCAACTGGTCATGATTGACACCCACCCTAACCTATGGTGGGAGAACCATAATAATATCACCCTTAAACACTTAAAAGTTACTCTCTCATTCACATTATACAATTCATATGTATTTAATCGTTTCTAAAGCGAGTTCATTTAAATAAACATCTCAACCAACAATGTCATCATCCATAAAAATGAATAGAGTGTGGAAACCTCAATTTATTACAATCACTGGGACCTGAAGTCACCATAAAAGAACATCTCAAAAGAACAACTAAGTCTAAAACTAATATAATTATCCAAAAACATAATAAAAGAGGAAATTGTTTTAGTCCCAGATCAAAGGACATACCATCATAGATGATCTGAAGGTTACCCGGATATGGTGCTCACCCTCAAAATCAGGGATGAATCACTATCTAGAGCTGAGGTCACATGTCAACCACTGGAATATGTTCTGCACTCAACAAAAAGAAGAGTACAGGTAGCATCAGTACATCATAAAGTACTAGTAAGCATCATAGGTCGACGAACTTAACAATGTACAAGTAAGCAAGTCGAACAAGTATAAAAGGGATCATAACAAGATTCAAAATCAATGATTTCAATCAAACAACACATCATAAATCATCATATAATTGCATTCACAAGTTCACATTACAGGCTTTCATACTTAATCATTTTTGTCAATCATTCATCATCACATATATTCATCAAATGGCACTCAATATATGTAAATAAGTACATGTATGAAAGATGTGTGCATCATCTCTTACCCTTCTCATCCTCCTTATCAACATCATAATGTACCGGTATAGTACCTGACCCATTATCCTAACATATCATATTGTACTGGCGTGATACCCGACCCATCATCATAACATATCATATTGTACCATTGTGGTACCCGGCCCATCATTTTATTACCTCATCACAATGCAATGAAAATGCAATGCAGTCATTAAATAACAAACCATGCTAGAAGGCAATTATAGATGTCAAATCACACACAAGCATAAAGCCAAAAAAGTCTAAGTGCTACACAAAATCATAGCCTACCTCTACTCCTTTGCTCAAATTCACTTTTAAGACACACTTTACCCTTTTCTTTATTATTCAATTCGTTCTTGATCCACACAACCACAAGGACATACACACATTTCAAAAATTCATACCTTTTTAACTACTAGGGATCAAAACCATTGATTTTAGCCATAATTTTACCCTATTTCATCATCTTAGGGTTTTCTTATCATTTCAACTTCATGAATACTACTTGAATTAAAGTAATAGTCGAAAGTCTAGTCCCATTAGTGTTTCCTAACACCCTAGAATCATTAAATGCTGAATTCATAAACAAACCCATCATTTTACATCACTTTCTATAAACTAGGGTTAAATCCTAAAATCCACCATTAATCCATTTTCTAGTGATTTTCTATGGTTAAAAAAGTGAATTTAAGTCTATAACATAATTACTTACCTCCAAAGATGAACAACTTCAAAATTCCTTTGAAAATTACCTTTCCCTAGAGCCCTATTGTAATTTTTTCAAAAGTGGGGAATGAAAATATTTTTTGGGTTTTAAAACTATAATTTTAATACACGTTACCACTGCAGTGGATAATTACTGCTGCTATGGTTAAATTTCCACTACAACGATCTGCGCCCTTTTCATGAAGGTCACCGATGTGGTTCTTGTTACTGCTGCAGCGGTACCACTGTAGCGGTTGCTTTTTCCGCTACATTGGTCTGAGGCAGAATCATGGGAACTTTCCTCAGTTTTTCTCATTTTACAACACACACCATGAATTTCGACTTCACGAACTAACCCCTCTATGATAAACAATATAACTGTATTTCTATAACTCTGTTTTAGGTGTCGAAAGTTGCTATGGCCTCCTATACTCGTTGGCTATCCAAATATCATATCAAATCCCACTATTACTGATCATATCATTTCCAAATTTCATTCAAATACCACACCCTCAAATTTGAGCCAAAATAATACTAGCCCTAATTTTCTCAAAATTTAGCCAAGGGGAGTCTAGGTGCAACTTTTACCTCCTAATTCAGCATAACAACTTTTTGGGTCATTACATTAGATACCAATTTACCACTTGTTTGTCCCCAAATGGAAACTGGCCCAATAAAATAACAACTGGAATAGAAAGCACCTGAATTAATAAACAAGTGCAGATATCGCTTACGCATGTCCGCTTCTGTCTCCTATGTAGCTTCATCAATGGTACGGTTCTTATACTGAACCTTCACACAAGGAATAACTCATGTTCTCAACTTCTTCACATCTCTGGCAAGAATAGTAATTGGTTCCTCTTCATAGGATAGTTTTTTATCAAATAGTTTTGGATCCCAACGGATAATATAGTCCCCATGTTTAAAGTACTTATTTGACATAGATAAATGGAATACGAGGTGAACCCTGGACATACTAGGAGGTAGGGCCAGCCTGTATGCTACTGACCCTATTTCTTCAATACCTTAAAAGGTTCTATGTACCTTAGGCTCAACTCACCCTTCTTATCAAATCAGATTATGCCCTTCATGGGTGACACCTTCAAGAGTACCTTCTTTCCCTTCTCAAACTTTATGTCTCTTACCTTTTTATCCGCATAATCCTTCTATCGGCTTTGAGCCTCTATGAGCTTTTCCTATATGAACATCACTTTTTCCATAGAGTCCTTGAGCATATCAGTGTCCCAAGACCTCACCTCGAATACGTTAAACCACCCAATTAGGGACCTACATCGTCTACCATATAAGGCCTCAAAAGGAGCTATGTCAATACTAGAGTGATAGTTGTTGTAGGAAAATTCACACAATGGTAAGTATTGGTTCCACTGACCCCAAAAGTCCATAACATAAGCCTGAAGCATGTCTTCAAGCACTTGGATAGTTTGTTCCGATTGACAATTGGTTTGTGGATGAAAAGTCGTGCTTAGGTCCAATCTAGACCCCAACTTAGACTGAAACCTCTCCCAAAAATTAGAGGTGAACTGAGTACCCCTGTCAAACACAATGACACTGGTACCCCATACAGCTTTACAATCTCCTTCACATAGATCTTGGCCAACTTAGCTACATTATAATTAACTCTTTCTGGAATGAAATGTGCCGACTTAGTCAACCTGTCAACAATGACCCAAATGGAGTTACATTCCTCAAATTTTTTGGGAGACCCACCACAATATCCATCATTATCCATTCCCACTTCCATTATCTAATGGGCATCCACTGAAATATGCCACTAGGCTTTTGATGTTCGTATTTGACTTGCTGTCACTTTTGACCCTTCACCATAAAATCCTCAATGTCATGTTTCATTCTTCGCCACCAATAGTGTTGTCTCAAGTGTCTATAAATCTTATTGGTACCCAAATGTATGGAGTACTTGGAATTATGAGCCTCTTCCTGAATGGTTGAAATCAAGTTATCTACCCTAGGTACACATAATTGCCCTCGGATTGTCAAGGCCCCTTCGTCATCCTGAATGGCCTCCTTCGCCTTCCCTTGTAACACTTTTTTTTTTAGGTTGTTCAATTTCTTATCTTCAAGTTTCCTTCTCTTAATCTTATCAGAGAGTGTTGTCCTAGCCTCCACATATGCCAACACCTTTTCTTCTCTAGTTTCATGCAATGTCAGAAAATTATTAGCCAAAGACTATACCTCTCTCACTAATGGGCGCCTAGAAACCTCCGGAAAAGTCCCCTGGCCCTGAATTTAAAGGTGGTATAGTCTTTCCAAATTAGAAATCAGTGATGAAACATAAATCTTCTGCAACCCGAAATTTGTAGTAAGATGGTATAATTTCCTCTTTAAAGCTGAAAACCAGTAATAAAGGTGGTACAATTCCCTTTTTAAAGCTGAAAACCAATATTTTCCTCTAAATTGCACCACAATCCATGTGTATGTATGTATAAATGTATGTATGCCAACTCAAGTGTAAGTGTGTGTGTGTGTGTGTGTGTATATATATATATTTCCTCCAAATTGCAACACAATTCATGTGTATGTATGTATAAATGTATGTGTAGCAACTCAAGTGTGTGTGTGTGTGTATATATATATATATATATGTATATGTATATACTAAATAGGGTAAAACCACCCTCCATAAAAAATCACATTAACCTTGAGTCTAGACAATGCAAATTCTCGGCCTTAGGCCCACAGTCTCATAGCATAATGAAAGCAAGAAAAAGAACACAATATAAAAGTTAACTAATTGATAAAAACATACTCTACCACAAAATCCTACCTCAACCCTATATTAAATCCAAAATATTGAAATAAACCTAAGCCTACCCTACAAATCACCTAACATAACACCCGAAAAGTTCCCATGCTTAGAAATCAGACTTAAATTAGAAATCAACAAAAGATTCTAAGTTTCAGACCAGCACTACTCTTGGTATGAGTCGTACCAATGACACGACTCGTGGGATCAAGTCGTGGTGTGCTACCAACCTTTTTCCTTGCTACCAATAACCTCGACTCCTTAGTACAATTTTTGGTATATTGGTATGATTCATTTGATGACTCATATTGATAAGGACCTGATAGTTGTCAAAACTCTTCTAGGGACCACGACTCTTGGTATGAGTCATGGGTTCATAGTACGAGTGTATTGTGCAGTCATAAATAGGTTTCACTAAGTTGATAGTACTAATATCAATTTTTTTAAGTGTGGTAACAGTATTTCATGTGAAATAAGGTCATATGAAGTCCCTAACACTTAGCTGAGTTGAAAACTCCTCTACCAATTAAGTTCGAGTTGAAGATTCTATTAGGGTCAAATTCAATCACTTATTGCTCCTAGAATATGAAGAATTAGGTGTCCTAATACCTACTAAACTAAAGCTTTTTGAGTCTTCGTTCCAATGCCACAAACCATTCATCAATCCGATTCAGGAGTAAAATGTTAAGGCCATTTTAGTCAAGCAATGTCAAGCTGTCAAAAAATGACTACGACTCAATAGTACGAGTCGTAGGTTGAAGGTACGACTCATACTAGTGACTCGTGATCACTATATAGAGAAGTGAGAAATAGATCTAAACCAATGAGACACGACACGATTCTTGCTCCCAACATATGACTCATAACCTAAGTCTTGGTATCAGACATCAGCAACTTTCCATGCAATTTCTTACGGGTTATTTGGTCGTTTCCCATTCTTTAGCCCTATACTACGTCGTTTTGACTTTTTTTAGAGGGGATTAAAGGGAAATCGATTTACTTATCCCTCATTAACATCGATTAAACTCCTAAACATAACAAAAAGCGATTCAAAAGCTCTCAAGTTCTCTCAATGTTACAAAACATAGGGTTCATATTCAATATCAAATCCTCCAAGCTTTGGTTCAATAATATTCTGTAATCAGGAATGTGGGTATTCAATTAGAGATTTTTTTGACCCTTATGCCCCAAACTTAGTTTTAAATTATGATTTTCAATTATGATTTTTATTAGCTCATAATCTAGGGTTCACACCAATAATACCTAATTCCCAAAATTTAGTTCCTTCATATTATTTACGGATAATAATCCCCATTCAAAGTTATTATGCATGATTTCCTTGGCTTTAACTCAGTTATTTTAATACTTTAAGAATATGCATGTTTGTCACTATCCAACCCGTCGTGAGTGGCACCCACACTAACCCTCCGGTGGGAGAACCAACTAACCTCATAAACCATCCAACACTTAGCCGAAAATAGGCAACTAAACTAATCTCATTAGCAAAACCAATATTCAATATCTCAAATGAAGAGTAACAATAAAATATACAGGATAAAACATCCCCTAGAACCTAAAAGTCATCTTTCCAAACCTCTAATAATTGTCAAAAAGGGGATGCAACCCCAAAACCAAAGTAATATCTAAGTCCGAAATAATGGACCAAAAAACAAGTGAAGAACTCATGGTAGGCCAAAAGATGCAGCTCACCCTTGAGTTCGAATATGGTCTGAATCATAGATGAGGTCTAGAAATAGTCATCGAAATATGCTCCACTCAACAAAAAGAAGATCCCGAGAAGTATCAATTAAGAACATAAATCTGGTGCACTAAAGAAACCAACATAGAAATGACAACACTTAAGATAGGTTCACTCAAGGAACCAATAAAATCAAGAAAACACATAATTCCCAATTCACTCAAATAACAGTCACACTCACCTGTACCTTGTACATATATGCTTAGGGTCTTATGGTCGCCCAATAGTCATGACCTACAGGGGACGAGCTCTTGTCCATGTACCAAATCCGAGACATCAAGTGCCTACCAACCTTATATCAATCAATCCCATGGAGATGTCCAGTTACCGATACATTCTACAATAATGATAGATATCACATAATCACAACTACAAGGATAATAGAAACAACACTTGTAAAACTAACAAGCTTTCCTATAAGTTCATTGCATGCGATTAACACTTAGGATATTCACTTTTCTTGAACAGGCATTGTAAAAGCAATACTAAAGAATAGTTATCATGTTGTCACGACCCAACTGGTCATGATTGACACCCACCCTAACCTATGGTGGGAGAACCATAATAATATCACCCTTACACACTTAAAAGTTACTCTCTCATTCACATTACACAATTTTTATGTATTAAATCGGTTCTAAAAGGTGTTCATTTAAATAAATATCTCAACCAACAATGTCATCATCCATAAAAGTGAATAGACTGCGGAAACCTCAATTTATTACAATCACTGGGACCTGAAGTCATCGTACAAGAACATCTCAAAAGAACAACTAAGTCTAAAACTAATACGATTATCGAAGGACATAATAAAAGAGGAAATTATCTTAGTCCCAGATCAAAGGACATAACATCATAGAAGATCTGAAGGTTACCCGGATATGGTGCTCACCCTAAAAAATAGGGCTGAATCACTATCTAAAGCTGAGGTCGCATGTCAAACACTGGAATATGTTTTGCGCTCAACAAAAAAAAAGAGTACAGGTAGCATCAGTACATCAAGAAGTACTAGTAAGCATCATAGGTCGACTAACTTAACAATGTACAAGTAAGCAAGTCAAACAAGTGTAAAAGCGATCGTAACAAGATTCATAATCAATGATTTCAATCAAACAACACATCATAAATCATCACATAATTACACTCACAAGTTTAACTTTACAGGCTTTCGTACTTAATCATTTTTGTCAATCATTCATCATCACATATATTCGTCAAATAGCACTCAATGTATGTAAATGAGTGAATGTATTCAAGATGTGCACATCATATCTTACCCTTATCATCTTCCTCATCAATATCATAATGTACGGGCATGGTACTCGATCCATTATTATAACATATCATATTGTACTGGCGTGGTAGCCGACCCATCATCATAACATATCATATTGTACCATTTTGGTACCCGACCCGTCATTTTATTACCTTATCACAATGCAATAAAAAAAAATGCAGTTATCAAATCACAAGCCATGCTAGAAGCCAATTATAGATGTTCAAATCACACACAAGCACAAAGCCAAAAAGTCTAAGTGCTACGCAAAATCATAGCCTACATCAACTCCTTTGCTCAAAGTCACTTTAAGACACACTTTTCCTTTTTCATTCTCATTCAATTCGTTCTTGATCCACATAACCACAAGGACATACACACATTTCAATAATTCATCCCTTTTTAACTACTAGGGATCAAGACCATTGATTTTAACCATAATTTTATCCTATTTCATCATCTTAGAGTTTTTTTATCATTTCAACTTCATGAATACTACTTGCATTAACGTAATAGTCAAAATTCTAGTCCCATTAGTGTTTTCTAACACCCTAGAATCATTACATGCTGAATTTATAAACAAACCCATCATTTTTCATCAATTTTTATAAACTAGAGTTAAACCCTAAAATCCACCATTAATCCATTTTCTAGTGATTTTATAAGGTTAAACAAAGTGAATTCAAATCTAGAACGTAATTACTTACCTCCAAAGATGAACAACTTCAAAATCCCTTTGAAAATTGCCTTTCCCCAGAGCCCTATTGCATTTTTTCAAAAGTGGGGAATGAAAATATTTTTTGGGTTTTAAAACTATAATTTTAGTACACGTTACCACTACAGCAGATACTTATTGCTATAATGGTTAAATTTCCACTGCAGCGGCTGACGCCCTTTTCACGAAGGTCGCTGCTGCAGTTCTTATTACTGCTGCAGCGGTACCACTGTAGCGGTTACTTTTTTTTGCTACAGTGGTTTGAGGAAGAATCTTGGGACCTTTCCTCAGTTTTTCTCATTTTACAACACACACCATGAATTTCCACTTCGTGAACCAACTCTTTTATGATAAACGATAAAACTAGAGTTGTATAACTCCCTTTTAGGTGTCGAAAGTTGCTATGGCCTCTTATACTCGTTGGCTATACAATTACCATATCAAATCCTACTATTACTGATCATATCAATACCAAATTTCATTAAAATACCACACCCTTAAATTTGAGCCTAAACAAGACTAGCCCTAATTTCCTCAAAATTTAGCTAAGGGGAGTTTAGGTGCAACTTTTACCTCCTAATTCAGCATAACAACTTTTTGGGTCATTACATTAGATACCAATTTACCACTTGTTCGTCCCCAAACGGCAACTGGCCCAATAACATAACAACTGGAATAGAAAGTACTTGAATTAATGAACAAGTGTGGATATCGCTTACGCATGTCCGCTTCTGTCTCCTATGTAGCTTCCTCAATGGTACGGTTCTTATACTGAACCTTCACATAAGGAATAACTCATGTCCTCAACTTCTTCACATCTCTGGCAAGAATAGTAATTGGTTCCTCTTCATAGGATAGTTTTTTATCAAATAGTTTTGGATCCCAACGGATAATATAGTCCCCATCTTTATAGTACTTCTTTGACATAGATAAATGGAATACGAGGTGAACCCTAGACATACTAGGAGGTAGGGCCATCCTATATGCTACCGACCCTATTCCTTCAATACCTTAAAAGGTTCTATGTACCTTGGGCTCAACTTGCCCTTCTTATCAAATCACATCACACCCTTCATGGGTGACACCTTCAAGAGTACCTTCTTCCCCTTCTTATCAAATCACATCTCCTCTTACCTTTTTTTGCCATATACTCCTTCTGTCGCCTTTGAGCCTCTATGATCTTATCCTATATGAACATCAATTTTTCCATAGTCCTTGAGCATATCAGTGTCCCAAGACCTCACCTCGAATACGTTAAACCACCCAATTGGGGACCTACATCGTCTACCATATAAGGCCTCAAAAGGAGCTATGTCAATACTAGAGTGATAGTTGTTGTAGGAAAATTCACACAATGGTAAGTATTGGTTCCACTGACCCCAAAAGTCCATAACATAAGCCTGAAGCATGTCTTCAAGCACTTGGATAGTTTGTTCCGATTGACAATTGGTTTGTGGATGAAAAGTCGTGCTTAGGTCCAATCTAGACCCCAACTTAGACTGAAACCTCTCCCAAAAATTAGAGGTGAACTGAGTACCCCTGTCAAACACAATGACACTGGTACCCCATGCAGCTTTACAATCTCCTTCACATAGATCTTGGCCAACTTAGCTACATTATAATTAACTTTTTCTGGAATGAAATGTGCCGACTTAGTCAACCTCTCAACAATGACCCAAATGGAGTTACATTCCTCAATGTTTTTGGGAGACCCACCACAAAATCCATCATTATCTGTTCCCATTTCCATTCTGTAATGGACATCCACTGAAATGTGCCACTAGGCTTTTGATGTTCGTATTTGACTTGCTGTCACTTTTGACTCTTCACCACAAATCCACAATGTCATGCTTCATCCTTCACCACCAATAGTGTTGTCTAAAGTCTCTATAAATCTTATTGGCACTCAAATGTATGGAGTACTTGGAATTATGAGTCTCTACCATAATGGTTGAAATCAAGTTATCTACCCGGGGTACAAATAATTGCCCTCGAATTGTCAAAGCCCCTTCGTCATCTAGAATGGCCTCCTTTGCCTTCCCTTGTAACACTTTTTTTCTGAGGTTGTTCAATTTCTTATCTTCAAACTGCCTACTCCTAATCTATTAATAGAGTATGGGCCTAGCCTCCACGTGTGCCAACACCTTTCCTTCTCTAGTTTCCTGCAATCTCAGAAAATTGTTAGCCAAAGACTGTACTTCTCTCGCCAATGTGTGCCTAGACACCTCCAGAAATGCTAAACTCCCCATGCTCACTAGTTTTTATCTTAGTGCATCCTCCACCACATTGTCCTTACCTCAGTGATACAGAATTGAGACGTCATAATCTTTAATCAACTCCATTCGTCTCCTCTATCTCATATTTAAATCCTTCTGGGTGAACATGTGTTGCAAGCTGTGGTGGTCTGTGAACACCTCACACTTCACCCCGTAGAGATAATTCCTCCAAATTTTTGAAGTAAACACTACGGCTACCAATTTCAAATCATGTATGGGGTAATTTTTCTCATAGGGCTTTAGTTGTCTGGAATTATAAGCAATCATATTCCATTCCTGACTCAACACAGCACCTAAACCCAAATGTGAGGCATCACAAAATATGATAAAATCCTTAATCTGGATAGGAAGGGTTAATACCGGAGCTGAAGGCAACACAATTTTGAGCTTTTGGAAGTTCTCCTCACACTTGTCATCCTATTCAAATGGAACTTCTTTTTGAGTCAAATGGGTCAGGTGCGAAGCAATGACAGTAAACCCCTTAACAAACCGGCAGTAGTAACTAGCCAACCCCACAAAACTATAGATTTCTATCACATTCGTCGTTCTGGCCTAATTTTAACCACCTCAACCTTCTGCGGTTCCACAATAACCCCTTCCTTAGAAACCATGTGCCCTAAAAAGGACACCAAAGAATGTCAGAATTCACACTTAGAGCACTTAACATACAATTGCTACTTCTTCAACAATTTCAACACGGTACACAAATGAGTGTCATGCTCTTCTTTACTTTTAGAATAAATAAGTATATCATCAATAAAAACAATAACGAATGAATCCAAAAAGGACTTAAACACTTCATTCATCAAGCTCACGAAACCAGCTAGGGCATTGGTCGAAAGGTAGTATTTGGGATGTTCTTAGCCCTGATTTTTAGTTGATGATAACCCGACCTCAAATCAATCTTAGATAATATGGCAGCTTCTTGTAACTGGTAAAACAGGCCATCTATTCTAGGTAAAGGATATTTGTTATGAATGGTCACCTTATTCAGCTGGCGGTAGTATATGCACATCCTCATACTACCATTTTTCTTTTTCACAAACAACATTGGTGCATCCCAGAGAGAGACACTTAGGCGAATAAATCCCTTTTCTAACAACTCTTGTAATTAATATTTCAACTCTCTCAACTTTATTGGGGCCATCCGGTATGGAGGAGTAGAAATGGGTCTAGTCCCAACTCTAAGTCAATACAAAAGTCAATTTCTTGGTTTAGAGGCATACCTAAAATATCATCTAAAATCACCTCTAGGAAATCACAAACAACTGGAACTGATGCTATAAGAGGGATTATAGATTTATCTTCCCAAAAATGGGCTAGAAACGTCCTACACCCCCTCTTTACTAACTTTTGAGCATGAATTGCAGACACAACCCTCACAGGATTAGACTTAAAAGCTCCCTCCCACTCTAAGTTCTCTCTCTCTCGGTTATTGCTACAGTAACAGTTTTGGCATAACAATCAAGAACAACATGATAAGGAGACAACCAACTCATCCCTAAAATAATATCAAACTCCTCCATGTCTAAAAATAATCAAATCTGTCAGGGTCCAAACCCTATGAACATTACAGGACACACGATATACCTGATCAATACACACAGTTACCTCAATTGGTATAGACACATACATAGGATTATTAAGATATTCACAGTCCAAGTCTCAACCAAAAGTAAATTTCATAGACACATAAGAAAAGGTGGAACCGGGATCAAACAATATAGAAGCCATAGGATCACAAATAAGAATAGTACCTATGATCACTGTATCAGAAGTTTCCACCTAAGGATGATCCAAAACTATATAAAGATGTGCCTTATCACCACCTTAGTCGCCACCTCTACCACCTTGCATCCATTTCTATTATCTTGTCCTCCACCTCGATTATCCTGGTTACAACCCCTAGCCTGGCTACCATGCCCACCTTGTGGATGACCTCTACCATTTTATCTGCCACCACAACCTGTCAGAACTAGAGCAGTAGAAGCTGGTTGTTGTTTTAATTGACCTGCAAATAAGTAATTAGGACAATTCCTCCTGCATATCCTAGACCTCCACACTCAAAGCATTTAGGCCTTAAAGCAGGCCTTTGAACTAAAGAGAAAGATGGCGTATAGCTGCTGTCTCGAGAAAAATGATAACTAACCTCAGAAAGGCCCCCTATAGATATTGGCATAGCTGAATGGTAGGGCTTACAAGAACCACGCCCTTTTGAGAAAGTACCACTAAATTGGCCCAAGGTACGAGCCTTCTTTTCTTCTGCTTTTACCTCTTCCTATTTCTCAAGTACTTCAGCCTTCTTGGTGAATTCAACAACATCCTAAAAAGACTTACCAATCACTACCATAGATAAGGTAGCCAACTAAATCCCTGAATTCAAACCCTTCATAAACTACCTAATCCGCTTCTTCTCCGAGGTAATCAACTATAGTGCATAATGGTATAGGGCATGAAACTTGGCCTCATAGGTCGCCACAAACATGTTACCCTGCTCTAATATTAGAAACTCATCTTTCTTCTGGTCACGATAAGTGCGGGGAACATATTTCTCAGGGAATACATTCTGAAATTGAGCCCAAGTAAGTGGAGCTAAGGCAGCCCTGCACTCCACAAATGACCTCCACCATTGCTTGGATTCGTTCTGCAGCTAAATAAAACAAACTCCACACTATACCTTTCAATAATACCCATCTTGTGAAGACGTTCGTGACAGTATATCAAAAACTCAACTACATCCTTAGATTCTATACCTTGAAATATGGGGGTTTCATCTTCATAAACTTACAAAACAACCGATACTCATCATCAGTCATCACTGGTCCAAGTACCTGTTGGGATATTCCCCAACTTCAGAGCTTGAATCCATCCTTGGCGCTAGAACAGCGGTATTTTGCAAGGCTATGGGTGGGGCGGTCAAAACAACTCAAGTGTAGACAGTGCCAGCCGAGCCACAAAAAAACCCCAACACTTGATGAATCACCTCTGCAGACAAAGTCACCTGTGTTGTTCTATTTGGTACTGGCACCACATTCTCTAGAGCTATTATTTCTTATTACTCAACCACCTCCTCTTCATCATGAACATGGCCTGGAGCATTCTATTATGGGGAAAGGGATGGTGATCTCTATCTTGCTGGTCTCTCGACTGCCTGTGATCCACCCCTAACGGGTGCTGCTCTCCATCCTCCTATTCTCGTTCTGCCCCTAACTTGCTACCTGCCCCAGACTATGACCTCAGCATTCGATGTGGACGCTGCTGTGGGTGTTGCTGTTGCTGCTCTGGTGGAACGAGTATTCACCATCTGCGAACAAGAGTGAAAGGATTAGATACTAATTTGGATTGCCAGATACCAATTGTAATCAAGTAATAACATGAAAGGAAGAAAGAAAGAAAATTCTTTTCCTAAAGCCCTGTAGTCTCCCAATGAAAAGTACAGACATCTACGTACCATTTCGCAGGACTTTACTAAACCTGTTCTTGTATGATGAGATCTACGAACCCAGTGCTTTGATACCATCTCCATCACGACCCAATTGGTAATAATTGGCACCCACCCTAACTTATGGCAGGAGAACCATACTAATCTCACCCTTACATACTTAAAAGTTACTCTCTCATTCACATTGTATGATTCACATGTATTAAATTGGTTCTAAAAGGTGTCCATTTAAATAAATATTTCAACCAACAATGTCATCATCCATAAAAATAAATAGAGTGCGGAAAGCTTTATTTATTACAATCCCCAAGACCTGAAGTCATCGTACAAAAACATCTAAAAAGAACAACTAAGTCTAAAACTAATGCCGATTATCCAAAAAAGATAATAAAGGAGGAAATTCTCTTAGTCCCATATCAAAGGACATAACATCATTGAAGATCTAAAGGTTTCTCGTACATGGTGCACACCGTCAAAATCAGGACTAAATCACTATCTAGAGATGAGGTCACATGTCAACTGCTAGAAAATGTTTTGCACTCAATAAAAAAATGAATACATGTAGCATCAGTACATCAACAAGTACTAGTAAGCATCATAGGTCGACTAACTTAACAAAGCATAAGTAAGCAAGTCAAACAAGTATAAAAGCAATCATAACAAGATTCCTAATCAATGATATCAATCAAACAAAACGTCATAAATCATCATATAATTACACTCACAAGTTCACTTTACAGGCTTTCATACTTAGTCCTTTTGTCAATCATTCATCATCACATATATTCATCAAATGGAACTCAATGTATGTAAATGAGTGCATGTATGGAAGATGTGTTCATCATCGCTTACCGTTCTCATCCTTCTTATCAACATCTTAATGTACTGGCATGGTACCTGACCCATTATCCTAACATATCATATTGTACCAGTGTGGTACCCGGCCCATCATCATAACATATCACATTATACTGTCGCGGTACCCGACCCATCATCTCATTACCTCATCACAATGTAATGAAAATGTAATGCAGTCATCAACTTCAAAATTTCTTTGAAAATTGCCTTTCCCCAGAGTCCTATTGCATTTTTCAAAAAGTGGGGAATGAAAATATTTTCTGGGTTTTAAAACTGTAATTTTATTGCGTTTTAAAGCTGTAGTGGTTAAATTTCCATTGCAATAGTTCGCGCCCTTTTCACAAAGGTCGTCACTTCTGTTTTTGTTACCACCGCAGCGGTTACGTTTTTTATTGTAGTGCAGAATCTCAGGAACTTTCCTCAATTTTCCTCATTTTACAAAACACACCATAAATTTTGACATCGCGAACCAACCCCTCCATGATAAATGTTATAACTGGAGTTCTATAACTCCATTTCAGGTCCTGGAGGTTGCTATGACCTCCTATACTCGTTGGCTATCCAACTATCATATCGAATCCTACTATTACTAATAATATCAATACCAAATTTCATTCAACTACCATACCCTCAAATTTAAGCAAAAACTAGACTAGCCCTGGTTTCCTTAAAATTTAGCTAAGGGGAGTCTAGGTGCACCTTTTACCTCCTAATTCAGCATAACAACTTTTTGGGTCGTTACACATGCACACATAACACAGATTGGGTTTCAACTACATTAAAATCATCACCTACCTCAATCCAAGCTTGTACCACTCTATTAAACTTGAGCCTTGCCCTTCCGTGCAATTTTCGCTTAGTTACGATCTAAAAATAGGAATATAACACATAATCAATTAAATGACCTACAATATCAGGATTACAACCTAATATCAAACCCCAAGGCCTATTTTATGATCATTCCCCTCATTCTAGGGCTTTCCCACCATAAGTTCACCTTAAAACTACCAATTTCATGGTTACTTTAGAGAATTATAGTCATGCAAGAGTAAATAATCAATATTTAACTAAAATACTAAGGTTTTACACCCAATTTATCCCTTTGCACTAGAAAATTCAGCTAGGGCAAGTTAAACCCTCCCCAAGACCCATAAACTAGTGATTCTAAGGTTTAGGATAAAAAAAACTAGTTAATGGAGATAAATAACTTACCTTTACGAATAATTCTAGTGGAAAATAGATGAAAATTGCCCCAAATCACCTGAGCCCTCCCCAAAATATATTTAGAAATAATGAACCATTTTTTGGGGAAATTTCTATACAAACAATGATTTACCTTGCTATAGCAGCCCGATCCTGCTATAATGGCATCGCTACAGCGGAAGTCGCCTGCTATAGTGGGATTGACTGGCTTTTACTCGCGTTATAATGGGAATTTCTCCGCTATAGCGATAGCCCCATAGCAGCCTACCACCCGCTATAGCAAATATGGCAGGGCAGAAACTCGAGATTGCTTCTAGTTTTGCCTTTATCATAATGCACCCTCAAACCATGACATCCCATACTAACCCTTTTGCGCCAATTTTGATATCGAGAGTTCTACTCACTCAAATTCACTTTCGAAAAATCCTATGAGTTCCTTATTGTCTTAACTAACATAGAATCATGCTTAACTTTATTACATTTATCGAATCCATTCTTAGATCTCCCTAGACCATACCTCGCTCAAATTTTATCCAAGACTAGCCTAGCTTGAAATTTTTAAATTTTAATTCGAGGAAAAACTTAACCCAATTTTTTGCACAATTGACTCACGCGTAACGACGGAAAGAATCATAATAACAAATATCAATTTACCCATCGTTCATCCCTGAATGATCAAACAAGGAAAAGCTTCCAAGTCAAGAAAAGAAAAAGTACATGTATCCTCAAACAAGTGAGGGTACTTGTCGCGCATGTCCTTCTCAATTTCCCAGGTAGCTTCTTCAACTAGATGATGCTTCCATTGGATCTTTACCAATTGAATCTCCTTTGTTCTCAACTTTCAAACATCCCAATCAAGAATGGCAACCGTCTCCTCCTTGTAGGTAAGATCCGTATCTAATAAAACTAAATCCCACTTGATGATGCAATCCCCACCCCATGGTATCTCCTAAGCATGGATACATGAAATGCTGGATGGACCCCCAACAAGCTTGGCAGCAATGACAATCTATACGCTACTCGATCCACATCATCAAGAACCTCAAATGGATGGATATACCATGGGCTAAACTTTCCCTTCTTGCCAAACCTCATGACTCCCTTCATAGGAGACAATTTCAGTAAAAATTGTTCACCAACCTTGAATGACATATCCCTCACCTTATGGTCTGCATACTCTTTTTGCCTACTATGGGCTGCCAATAACTTGGTTTGGATTAATCTCACCTTTTGCTGAGCTTACTCCACCAAATCAGTGCCCAAAGGTTTCATATCATTATCCTTGAACCATCCTGTGAGTAATCTACACCTCCTCCTATAGAGTGCCTCAAATGGAGCCATATCAATGTTAGAGTGGTAAATGTTGTTTGTATGAAAACTCACACAACGATAAGAACTTGTCCCAACGGCCATCGAAGTCAATCACACATGCCCTTAACATGTCCTAAAGCACCTAAATCATCCTCTCCAACTGTCCATTAGTCTGAGGATGAAAGGCTATGTTAAAAGTGATTTGGGTACCCAACTCTTCATACAATTTGTCCCAAAATTTATAAGTGAATTGTGTACCTCTATCTGAAATGATGGAAAGAGGCACCCATGTAGCCTCACTATCTCCCTGACGTAGACCTTGGCCAACTACTTAGAGCTGAAGTCCACTCTAATCAAAATAAAATGGGCTGATTTGGCCAGTTTGTCCACTATGACCAAAATCGAGTCATACTTTCCCAAAGTCTTAGAAAAACCTATCATGAAATCCGTAGCTATCCTTTCCCACTTCTAATCGGGAATGGGTATCCTTTAGAGCAAACCTATAGGCCTTTGATGCTCGTACTTTACCTGCTGACAATTGTGGCATTTGGATACATACTCCACTATGTCCCTCTTCATCCTAGCCCACCAATAAAGTTGCCCCAAGTCACCGTACATCTTGGTTTCACATGGATGAATAAAATATTGTGGACCATGAGCTTCAGCAAGCACATTCTGAATCAAATCACCAACCTGAGGAATGCCAAATGGTCATGAAAAATTGTGATGAGATGGTTTCCAATGAAGATGTGGTCAAGATGGATATTGAAGAATTCATGGTGATTTGTTAACCAACCGAGCCAAAAATAATGTAAGATGCCAAAATTGATGAAATGCTACTAGAGTTGCAAGAAAAAGCCAATAAAATCTTTTGTGGAGACTCTAGTTCATTTCAGGGTGAGAATGTCAAGAAATATGCAAATTCATAAATGGTGAGGCTTAGGCCTCATTCTAACCATTTTTTGATGTTGTGCTTGGTTGGTGAGATGGAAATTGAGATAACCGAGCAAATGGAGAATTTTGAAGGTGAAGGACAAAGTCCCTACATTTTGAAGTTTGTCATACCAAGAGGGTAGAATAATGTTCCTCACTTAAAGGCTAAGAAGTGCAAAATGTGAAGCTCAATAAGTGGCCTGTAGATCTTCTCACCAATGCCCAATGAGCCTAAATGGAATTTTAATGTGAAGTTGGGTAAAAGATTCAAGTCTTCCAAATGGCAAGATAGAGTTGGTCTCATTGCTTACTTACCTTTACCCTACAATCCTGATTTAAAGTTGGGTCAAAGATTTAAATCTTCAATGTGGAGAGATAAATGGTAAGGTTGCTTGCATTGTGCCATGATATTAAATCAAAAGCTTGATGGGAGGCAACCCATTGTTCTCAAAATAAAATTTGCATTTACTTTTGATATTTTAAGTTTTATAATAGCTTAGAATTTTATTTTTGACTAATGCAAAAAAAATTTAAAGTTTTTGGAGGTGATTTGAACAGGTTTAGATGTACAACTTTGACTGGAATAAAGGTACTACCTTGACAATGAGAGCTTGAACACTTTTTGAGAGTGTTTGGATCGCCAAACTCATTGGTGAATCACCAAAATTACAAAACTCTCTCATTCCTAGGTTTGTAATTTTTTTATGTGTTTTTCTTTTCTCCTCTTATCTCACTATTTAGGGTAGAATTTAGGTGCGAATTTTGATTTCATGTGTTAGAATTTCGTGTAGTTTCTTGGTAAAACATGGAATTAGAATGTAAATCTTGGTGATCAAACTATGGGGAAGTCTTGAGTATTCATGGGTTGCTCAAAATGTTTGAAAAATACTGTGTTCACCAAGTGTTTGATGTTTGGTTTGAAAGAATTTTATGACTTATTCTTTGATTTTCCATGAACTGATAATGAATTTGGATTATATATCATGTCTTGTAGGTTCACGCACTATGTTATGGGTATTTTATGTGATAAAATGATTGATAAATTTGCATTGGATTTGTTGGGGACGAAGGGTCGGATTAAGTGGACCTTCCTTCGCTAAAGGGAGGTCCGCTAAAGTCGCCTCTGAGTGCTAAAGTGAGGCCTGCTAAAGTAAACTCTGACTACTAAAGCGAGGTTTGCTAAAGCGGCCTCTGACCACTTAAACGGTACCTGTGGCCAATTTTTGTAGGGTTCAAAAAGTTGAAACTTGATGTATAAGTCCCTAATGGAGTTTTAACTCATTTCTTTAGCTTTTATAACTCACATTGCATTGTTTTACATGTTAATATTACGCGTTCATTCTTGTGTGATGTTTTCAAGTTTCCACAATCAAAGATGGCAAATACTTTTAGGTTGGTTGATGAAGTAGAGGTTGGAGAAGAGTATGATCGGAATCGTTTTCTCTCTCTTGAGTGTCAGACCACTTAGAAGAAGTTGTTCTCCAAAAGAGGGATTTCACTTGATCGGGTCCCCGAGACTCACCCCAACTTTTATAAAAGGTTAGCGACCATGGGTTGGATTTGTTTTGCAGCTGAACCTTGCAAATCCAATGAGTAGTGGATGAGAAAATTCTATGCTAATCTCAAGGTCATCAAACTAACCAATCTAGTGACAAGAATAAAAGGCATAACTATCAATTTTGGGGTTGAAGTGATCAATAGATTCTATTGGTTGTCGAATCTCGATCCCTCATAATTCACGGTGAAAGATTGTGCCCCGGGTAGTTGGTTGATTTCAAAGCTTTTTCAGGCAAAAATATACCATGGATATCAAAAGTAGGGATCATGGCCAAAGAATTCACGGTTGAGGCAAGAAATTGGATATCAATCATTTGTTGACAAGTCTTTCTATGCAGTAACACGTTCAACATTCCTTTGGCAAGGGCCCAGATGGTAGCTTGCATTCTTGAAAACATTCGAGTAAATGTTGGTCACATGGTCATTCTAGAGCTAACGGAGTTTAAGGAACAAGACAACCCAACTCTCATATTTCCTTTATTGGTTACTAAATTATGTAAATGGGCAGGGGTGCATGAGTACCTAGGAGATAATTGGGTGGAGCCAAAATCACTGATCTTTCCATTAAAATATCATAGTGATAGTACAATTGCCAAAAACAAGAAGAGAAAGATCGATTCAGGAAAGTCGCTTCAGGCAGAGACTGATTCTTATAGGCCATCAACCGCAGGGCCATTTCAGGTGTTGACAGATGAGGTGAGTATGGTTAGAGATCTAGTGTCTAAACTCCCTACAGGGATATGTGTGACATCTGAGGGACCTACCTCTTTTAAAGAAAGATTTTAATAAGTTCTTAGAAGACCAAAAGAGGCAGAGGGGGCATATTTGGATATTGGAGAAGGCTTACACTGATCTAGCCATGTCACATATAGAGTTGAAGGAGTCCCACACTAAGATGAAAATGAGAGAGAAGAAAAGAGACAAATTTTTCACACGGATGTGGAAGGGTGTGAAAGGGTTGTAGAAGGTTCTAAAACCTAAGGATCCACTTTCCTCATCGAGGCCTGATGAGAATGATGATATTCCAGTATAGTGGTCCGATGATGATGATGTCGATGTAGAGGATACTGATGATGATGAGATCGAGAGTGATGAGAGTGCATGATACAGCTTCAGGGAGCCCACTACCTTCTTCTCTACTTTATTTTGCTTACATTGCGGACAATGCAACATCTTTTAGTTGGTGTGGGGTAGCTTATATATTTGGTTTTGTACTTCTATATTTTGATTTTGGTACTTGTGTTGACATTTGTGCCATTATTGGTCTTAGATTTGTATTTTATTTTATTTTGATACATTTGTGCCCTTGCCGGGCTTGACTTGTTTTAGTGTGCCCTTGTTGGGTTTTTATTTATGGTATGAATCTTATTCCCTTGTTGGGTTTGATGTTTGTGGTTATGGATGTTGTGCGCCCGTATCGGGCTTGAGCTTAATTTTGATTTTGTTAGATTAGTTGTTTCTCTTGCTTTTATTTCTAGATTAGTTTCTTTATCGTGTTAGCTTCTTATAATTTTTCTTTTGGTAGTTGTTTTGGATGACCTTTTCCCAATAATAGATTAAGTGATAAGGGAAATTGTTAATTTTGGGTGTTGGTATTATTGTGCAGGGGAAGTCTGACTACCCGTAGCCATTGTGAATTGGGGTTGTGATTGTTGTTATGGTGAAGTCTGAGTAACCAATTGTAACGGTAAATTCTGAGTAGCCATTGCATTATTTCCCTTGTTGGAGTCAAAATATGGGAATGTGGCTTGTTTGGTGCTAATAGAATTTATCTTGCATTGTCAAATATTGAAATGAGTATACGCCTCCAAAAAATTTTGTGAAAAAAGTGCATGGAAATGAATGATGCTTGTGACAACACTTTGACTCTTTTTATGACTTATCTCATTAAGTGGTGTTAGTTTGTATTATAAGACATAACTCTTTTTGTTCTTGTATATGAAATAAAATTGATCCATCTTGATTAGTTTGTATGCCATGTATGGTGAGTTTTTATTCCATAATTCTTGTGCTTATGTGTGTCATCTAGAACTTTACTTGTTGGTCTTTCAATCCTAGTTTTGATTGTGTTTAGTTGGAGAAATAATCTTAGGCCTTCTTCATGATTTTTGGAAACCCTTTTAGCATTAAAAGCCCTCCCTTACATAAATGTTATCAGTATTTTCCCCATTTGAGCTTAATATCCTTTCTTTGGCAACCACATTATAAGCCCTTAAACCCTTTTTGAAATATTCCCTCTCTTGAACCCTACCCTCTTTGAACTTGAAAATTCCAACTTGAGGCTAAAAGCCTAAGTTAGGGGTGGTGAAACTTGAAAGAGGTGATCATGCGTCGTGGTTTTTTAAGTGAGTGCCTTAAGAACCAATGAATGATTGAATAAAACAAGAGAAAAGAAAAATAAAAGAAAAAGAGAAAAGAAAAGAAAATGAGAAAAGACAAGAAAAAGAGAATGTTGTCAATAAGTGGGTGAACTAGAATGAAAAGGAAAGGTGCTTTATATTGTATGGTAATGAGGAGATAAATGATCAAAGTTTGAATGATAAAATGTTGTGTAGAGTTCAAGGAGGGTGTATTCACTTTTATCCTAAATGTTTATCCTACCCTTCCCTAAGCCTACATTACAAGCTAGAAAAAGTCCTTTGAAATCTCCAATCAATGCTTTTGAGTTAGTGACGATTGAAAATAACGGCAAGCCTATGGCATGGTGTTTGTTTGCATTGGAAATTATTTTTTGAGTGTGAGTGTTTGTGCATTTGTCCCTTATATAAGTGTTGTAACTATTGTGACTTTTGGGACTTTCTTTTTTGTGAGGACATGTGAACTAGGATAGATTGGTGAAGTTGAAAAAATCCAAAAATGAGTCAAGGGAGCATGTTTGGTTAACTAGTGATTTTGAGTCACTTTTTGAGAATTAATTGTGGTTACTTGATTATTCTTGAAATTCTATTGTATTTTTGAAAGTATGTTTGAATTTGAGGGAGTTGCTTAGGTAAGACTCACATTCTTGTTGACTAATTATTAGAATTGACTAAAGTCATAGTCATTGTGCTCATGTGAAGTGAAAATAATGATGTCGATGTTGAGATTAAATTGTTAGACCTCATTGAGTTTGATCTTGTTTTGCTTGAGGACAAGCAAAGTCTTTAAGTTGGGGGTGTTGATAAGTGGCGATTTTGCCACTTATTTGTATCTCTTCTTATAATTTTGTGTTGTTAATATATAATATGAGGCTAATTATCCTTTGAATGATGTTTAATTCACGTATTTTAGTTTAGATGGAAAGAAGAGGAAGTAAGAGAAAAAGGAGCTGAAAAGAAAGAGCTGGAAGCAAATCACAAAAACTGCCCTCAGGTACTGCTAAAGTGGCCTGAGGAGCGCTTAAAATACCAGTGAAAGATCAGTCAATGCCACTTTAGTAGCCATTTTGACCTCTTTAGCAGTCTGGTCAAATTCAATCAATGCCGATTTAGCGGCCATTTTGACCACTTTAGTGGTCTGGCCAAAGTCAATGATGTCGCTTTAGCAGCCAATCGATCGATTAAGCGGTCATCGGGGTATTGTTAAAGGGCAAGGCTGAATTTTCACATTGTTCAATTCCAAAACGCATAAAACTCAATCCAAGCTTCCTTGAAACACATCTTTGGCATATATCTCAAGCTTAGAGGCTAGGGTTCTTGACCCAACACCCTTAGAGTGAAGATTTGGAAGCTTTGAAGTGACTATTTCTAAATCCTTTCTTCATTCCCTTACTTTGTATTGAATATTTGGGTGTAGTAAATTCATACTTGGATATTATAGTTAGAGATAATGTAATGTTTATATTTTGAATTTCGGTTTTGATTTTATCTTATGCTTTTATATTAGTTGATTACTCTGAATTTATGAATGGATTTTGCTTGTTTAAATTAATCTTATGCTTTATTGATTTATACTTTAATTGAGCTTGAAGGAGAAAATTAGAGTGGGAATTGTCCATCTACTTCGATTAATGCTTGAAAAAGCTAACTGCGGTTGGAAAAGATTTAGCGCGATTTGGGACGTATGACTCATCTAATGGATTTGATACTAGAAATGATAAAATCCTAGTGTAGCCATAGATTGGAACTATTTATGTTGGCACTTGGCTAATATTTGAAAGAATTTAGCCAAGAAATATTCGCCATTTGATCGACAGACGTGGTGGATGCTTGAGATTCCAAGGATAATTTAATAATCCGTGATTAATTGTGAGTACTTGATTTAAATATAATGGATCATCGATAGAATTAATTCCCCATTATCTTTTCCCTTGTTTCCCATCGTTTGTGAAAGCCATTGATCAAATTGTTCATACTATAATTGGTTCTATCATTGTTTCATTTTTATATTGAAAACCCCCAAAACACTTGTATCCTTTTGTTTGGATTAAAGTGAGTTACTTTTATTTCTTACTTTCTTGATTGCTAGTCACATTGTTCCTCATGGGATTGACCCCGGCTCTAAGTTGGGTAAATATATTACTAACGACTGCGTACATCTTTTCTTGGGTGTAATTGAGCATTATCAACTAGATTCCCTAATTTCTATACAACAATAGTAAATTAGTATAGTGTTTGAGAAGTTGTGTGACTATCCATGTTAAGTGTTAGAATCTAAGTTTCAATTGTGGATGATTAGGCTAATAGAGAGAAAAAATTTGGAATTCTAGAAGGAAAAGGTGCGTACTCAGGGTATTGTGATACTTCATAAGATTCTAAGTTAGTAAGTGTTACGAACTCCTAGTTAATATCCTTGGGCTTCTAAGGGTGGAGAAGACTAAGCTTGTATTAGATGGTGTTAGGACTCTCAGCATGGGTTTTATTTCCAGTATCCATGATGGTTATTGACCTAAAGGTGTGGACTTAGTACACGGAAAGGGTCATTATAATGTTTTACAGATTTTAGCTTATTTTATAGAATGAATTATGCATAATTTTATGGATTTTAGTCTATTTCAGTATGACATAACATGTTATGAACACATGATCCCAGAACTCAGTAAATTTAGCATGACTAGTTCTAGTATTTCAGAAACTTCAGTAAAACAGTAATTTGAACTAGTTCATACTCTATTTTTAGAACATCAATTTTACAGAGTTATCAGTATATTATCAGTTTGGGAGTAGTACTTAGCATTGAGTTGGATTAGGGGCCCAGTTTCACCCAAAGTCCCAAAATTACATGCCACCATAGGTTTATTTAGCCCTTCCAATTGGACATCAATTTAGTGATCACGCCAGTCATGGCTTTATACCCTGGCAAGGTATATTGGGTCCTCTCAGTGGGGCATATACATCAGACTCCACGTTAGCTCACGTGGTTTATGTCAGTTAATAGACTCTCCCACAGAAACAATTTTACATAGATATTGTACTTGACCCCTAGTTTTACTAATTTTGAGATTTCTTATGTGATTTCAGTTATACTTCAGATATGCAGATTATGAGTTTTCATTTTGGGTCTTATACTTTAACTTAGTATATTTTCTAAGTTATGCATCCTCATTTAAACTAGTTTTACAGCGTGTTCAGTATAAGTTTTAAATCATATGAAATATTTATGCTTCTACAAAAATTTTAAAATATTTTAGCTCATGATTCAGATATTGCTTTATGTCTCACAGCTTTCAGTACAAACATGATTTAGTTTATATTATAGTAAATGGTTTAGGTCCTTTTTAAAGCATATTTTAAGTATTTTCATGACTAGTGCATATCCCACAGACTCAATACATTCAAAGTACTGACCATATGCTTTCCTAGTGCTATATTGTTCCATAATGTAGGTATTAGTGCTAGCTCACAGGATCATGGTCAGACAGATTGCAACTTCCAGTCAGCAGATGATGAGTTCTCTTTATTCGGGGACTCTAGTCGGTAGTAGTCATAGTGTTCCATTCTGTTCAAATATATTGATTAGGGATAGCTAGGGTCATGTCCTGGCTACCTATATTCAGTATTAGTAGAGGCTTTATAGATCGTCAGTTAGATTTGTATTCAGTTTGTTTTTCATTTTCATCATGATACAACTATTATATGAAAATTTTAGTCTTTCAGTAAATTTTTAGTTTTGCCCATTTTATCATTCTTGAGCTTCTAAAAAGTGTTTTCTTTTCAATTTATGTTTCTCTATTTAGCTGCTCATGAATTATGTCAGTATCAAGGGTTAGCTTGGGACCACTTGTGGTTCTAAGCACCGTATTATGTATAGGGTGTACACTCCGTGCGTGACACCTAACCAACGTGAATTTTATAAAATATACTACCTAATCGATCCAACTCTAAAGACAGAGAGATCGTAACCTACCTAAAGGCGGCCGAACTTCAATCTTGGTCCATCACACAAAAGTAGTCCCTTTCTGTAAAGCCTTAGAATGTTTCCATGCTATGAAATAAACAACCTACTCATTACAACGAGAAAAATGATAACCATATCAAAAATACGAAATTGGGCCAGAAATCAAGTTAAAAATTGACCCTCAGGACCCCTGACAAAAACCAAAATTCCCAACACAATTATCCTCCCCCAAGGGTAAGAAATCCATGCCCGAAAGTTGTATGAAGATAGAATTGAATTAGGATCTAAATTGGCCTGAGAAGCTCACTTAATGAAGGAAAAAATAGAGAATTTCAAGACCCAATTCACGAACTAAAGACAGAAATGACACTAGACGAGGTAAAGGAACATAAAGGGAAAGAAATTGGACTTACTATGTGAGAATTTCACCTACAATGGTAGAAGATCACCTTTGGCCAAGCTCTCCAACACTTAGAGAAATAAAATAAAGTGTTGGAGAAAGAGAGGGTTTATATACAACGATCACCGTACTAATGGAAGATTCGCCGCTAAAGTGATGTCGCATGTCTGGTGGATCATCCGCTGAAGCGACAACTTCCTACTTCACCAGGCACCGCAGAAGTGGAAGACGTTCTGCAGGAGAAATACCTTTGTGGATAAAAAACTTCACAGAAGTAGAGATTAGTGCACAGTGCACCATCCGCACAAGTGGGATTTGCTCCACAGAAGCAGGCTTCGCTTTGCAAGAGCAGAAAAAGCTCCATAGGAGAGGAAGCCCCTGATGTCAGGCCCCTTCATAAATGTAGTTATCCCCCTGCAAGAGCAGCTCCACAGGTGTGAGCCAAGCTCCACAAGAGCGGCTACCCCAGAACAGCTGCATCAGTAGCTTTCACCCAATAGGCCAAGTCCCGAACGACCACTTGAAACTTGTAAGGATCCCACGACTACACACAGAACATGCTACCCAACTAAAAACAGCATTCCAAACTCAGTGGAATTAACAAAATGACCAGCATAGGTCATTTCAATGAAATGTTGATCAAAATCAACACTTGCTTAAATTTGCCAAAATTCCACCTAAGCACACAAAATGAGTTTGAAAGCCTCGAAACTCAAACCAAAGGTCCTCCTTAACCCTAAATTCATGTTCTTGAGCTAACAGAACTATGGAAATTTCCATCTAAGTCCATTTACTAAGAATGTTGACCGAACCCAAGCATCTCAATAATAAAAGCTCCAAAATAGGAAACCTCGCTTAAAACCCAATCAAACTCCCCAAAATTTGAACCACCCATTCCTACAGACTAAAAACACAACACAAAAGCTATGTGAAAGGTCAAAATAGGGAAAACACACGAAAATTATGAAAATAACCTGGAGGGTCATTACACTGATTGGTTTATATGCAACATGGATTGGGTATCCAAGGGAAACCCTAGTCCTAGTTCTTCTATATTTTGTGTTAGAAATGATTTATGAAATCTCATGGGTGCTAAATGAGCGAAATTACAAGATTTCATAAATATTGTCCTTGAAGTTATTACAATCGAAGAAGGGTTGCACTTTTGTGTGAAAAATCAGTTTATTCCTATTATTATTGACACTGATTCTCTTACCTTGGTGCATGTACTAGATGGGGCTTGGGAAGTCCTTTAGAGTATGACATTGGAGGTCACTTCTATTAACAGACTGGGGAGGTTTTATCCTGTCAAAGTTAAACATATCATAATAGAAGGGAATACCAATTGATTTTCTACTAACTTAGTTATTGATTTTGCAGGTACATTCCAGATGAATTCATTTCATGAGTCCCACCCACAGGAAGAAGGATCATCAATATATACAAACTAAGTACCCACATATGAGAATCAGGCAGACAGGTGCATAACATCTTGAATCAAGAATTTTATGCTACTTAGATCACAACATCAATACAATAATTTACATCAATCACAGGAGACGATAATGAATTCCTTTATATACAATACAATAGATAACATATTGTGATAAGTCAATTATCTAATGCTTGAAGTAAGTTCAAATGGTTTATAAATACTATGTATCCGGTGATAGCTAGGGGTGTTCATGTGGTATTAAACCAGGGCATAAGATATGCTAAGTTCATCTGTTAAGCACACTTCTTATTTTCTTCTACCTTTTTCTTGTCAATTTAACATTTTTGTCTAGTGCAACTTTAATCTTTTCCTTTCAGCTATAATCTAACTCTTAGATGGTGGTATCAATCTCCAAAGGAGATTCAACAACCATCAAGAGTCAGACGATAATTGTAGGAATTTTATTCAAAGCGGTACTACTAATTTAAAGGTCATACACTTGTGTATCTGAAACTTGGAACAAAGAGACCTAGGCTCCATTGATGAAACTTTAGACTCATACCAATTCAACACACCAGATATATCCCTTGCGTAACTAGAACCTAATATTAGCTCTCTTTGCCTAGACCAAAACCTTTTCAGATTCCAGAATACATGAAAAGAAATTGTCACGAGGAGCCTAACAGAGTCACCCCAGGAACTCATTGTCTCCATCATCTTTGTGCTTAGGAAGTTCCACCATGAAAGAGAAGGAGAGAGGAGATAAGATCCACCAGAGCTGAAGAGGAGGAAACTATCAGAAACACCTTGAAGGGATTTGTTTTACTTTTATTTTTTGGGAAAAGGACACTATCTAGCCAATTTTAAAATAAATAGCTCAAGTTTTACCTATTAGACAAAAAAAGACCAGTCGGCCATTTTATTTCCAAATTATAGCCACCGGCCCAAAGCATATAAATAAAGCCTAAATTGGCTATTTTGCTTTCTTCATTATATTATTATACTTTTTATTTTTATTTTATCTAACCCCATAACATTTCTTCTTTCTCTAATCCTTGAGAGCTAAGAACCCTACAAAATTTCTATCTTTTTCCCTCTAATTTTTAATTATTTCTATGTAGGTTGTGTAAATTTGTATTTGTAAAGTTCTGCTCTTTTTCTTTTTTTCTTTTTGTAATTGATTTTTCATATTCTTGTGCATCTGGAATGTATGAATCTATTGGGGCTTTGAATACGGTGTAGTACTTATTAGACATTGTAATTGAAGAGATACTGGGAGGTGATTAGATAGGACATGTTGCATCTTAGCTCACCGAGGACATGACCTTAGATAGAATGGTTTGAAGGTCACGGATTAAAGTAGAAGGTTAGTTGGTAGTTGAACAATGTACCTACTCTTACCAATAGTATTAGCACTATTCTTGTAGTTACTTGTTTGGCTATTTTTGTTATCTTCGGTGTTTCTTGTGCTTCGGCTATCACACTAGTTCATTTTTGTTATTGTTTTTTCTTTCTATTCTGTTTTTTTCACTTGTTGGATTTGCTGGAAATTGATGTTTTAGTTGTCGGGGTTTGAGAAAAAGAAAAGAAAGAGCTCCGTCCATTTTCCCCTTTTTTGCATTTTTTACGTGTTGGGTTTGGTGGAAACTGATGTTTTAGTTGTTGGAGTTTGAGAAAAGAGCTCCATATTCACCTTTTTGGTATTTTTCAAGTGTTGGGTTTGTCAGAAAATTGATATTTTAGCGGTCGGATTTTGAGAAAAGAATCAACTTTTCCTTCTTTTTTTGCATTTTTCACTTGTTTGGTTTGCTGGAAATTGATTTTGTATATGTATAAGATGCGTATAGAAACTGTATAATTATTGTATAGAATATGTATTTAATTAATTATTCCAGTTAACGGTTGTATAGGATGTGTGTAGAAACTGTATAATTATTGTATAGAATATGTATATGTATATGTATATGTATATATATAAGATTTGTATAGAAACTGTATAATTATTGTATAGAATATATATCTAACTAATTATTGCAGCTAAAGGTAGTACAAAATGTGTATAGAAACTATATAATTGTTGTATAGAATATGTATTTTGTATATATTATGTATAAAAATTATATCATTATTATATAGAAAATATATTTATATAAGATGTATATAGAAACTGTATCATTGATGTATAAAATATATATATGTATTATTGTTGTATAAAATATGTTGTTTTTATATAATAAATAAACATACACTCTTTTTTTAATCTGATTGATAATAAAAAGAGTAACAATTACAATATTACAAAAAAATTTAATCTGATTGATAAAAAAAGAGTAACAATTACAATATTATAAATTTATATCTGACTATTAAAAAAAATACTATAAAATTTTATTTGACTGTTGTATTGGTAGAATTTGTTTTAAAAAAAGAGATCAGTTTTTTTAAAAAAATGAGCACAACCAGAAAAAGGGGGGAAAAGAGAAAACAAAACTAGCGGGAAAAAAAAGCTACAGTGAGAAAACAACAAAAAAAAAGAAAAAGCAAACAAAATGGGAAGTGGGCAAGTGGCCAGCAAAAGTGGAGTGGCTAAAATATGGGAATACTAATTCTTAGGCCATTCGGTTGGGAGTAATTTCTACCGAATGGCCGTTTATGTCCTTTTCCCTTTTTTTTTTCTCTCATTAGACTTTTATTATTTTCTTTGGGCCTATTTTAGACCCGTTTTTCCTGTTGTCGACTTGGGCCAACTGACCAATTTTAATAAAAGGTCTGGTGGCCATATTTAGTTTTGAAAAAATGGGAAAAGGACACCTCATGTTCATTAGGCCCAAGAAATTCCACTCAAATGATCATTTCAAAATTATGCCATGGGGTAGCCACTCGATAATTTTAATTCCACCTACTAGCCATTTCTCTAAACTGTATAGAATGTGTATAGATATTGTATAGTTGTTATATAAAATATGTATTTATATAAGATATATTTAGAAACTGTATAGAATGTGTATAGAAATTGTATAATTGTCGTATAAAATACGTATCTGAATAATAATTGCATCTAAAGGTTGTATAGAATGTGCATAAAAACTGTATAATTATTGTATAGAATGTGTATCTGAATAATTATTGTAGCTAAATATTGTATATGAAGTGTATAGAACCTATATAGTTGATTAAATTTGAAAAAAAATTACACTTCTTATATTTGATTGTTCAAAAAAATAATAATTAAAAGAGTAGATTTTTTTTAAAAAAAACAATGAAAAGAAAAAAGAAAAAAGTACCAATTTTTTTTATAAAAAAAACAAGCAAAAAGAAAAGAAAAGAAACTAATGAAAAAACAAAAAGGAAAAAGCCTCAGGGGCGATGAAAAACAAATCATAAGGGTTGAAGGCTACAAAGTGGGAATTTAAATTGAATGGCCATTTGGTGTTAGTTATTTTACCCGACTAGCCTTTTGTCCTTTTCCCCTAAAAAAATTACAGAGACACATCATTAAATTTTATTTAGATAATGATAAAAAAAATTCCCAAAAAAATAGGGAATATTTTAATTTTTTAATATTTTTCTAATTGAAGAAGGATAAGTATTTGCTAATACAATCTTTGATTTTAAAGTTAAAATACAACAATCATAATGTCATAAAATATGAAAATTTATCACATTGTTTCAAATTATAAAATATCTTTATAATATCTTTGATGGAGTTAATATTGGTGATCCTTTTTTCCATTTTAACTTTAAAATCAAGGAATATATTTAGAAAATGCTTATCCTACATTCGAAAAATATTAAGAAACAAAAATATTTTTAGTCCATTAAGAATTCTTTTTTATCGTTATCTAAATGAAAATTAATAATGGGGCTACTATTATATATTATATATTATATAAGAGAAGGTTTCGATATGTGTGCTATTTGCCAAAAGAAATTTATACAAAGGACATTTTAGTCATTCTACTCTAAAAGCTGATAATATATTCATTAGGTTATATACATGTAGCAACTAGAGGCTGCTACAAAATATGTGGCAATGTCTTCAGCTTTCTCTATCTCTCTTTCTATGCTCTTTCTATTTTTCTCCTCTGTTAAATAAGAAGAGCAAACCTAAATTGTGTGTCTTTTGTGTGTCGGGTATGTTTTCTTGTCAAAAAATTATTACATATTATATCATTTTCATTTTTTTAATATCAATTTTTGACTTTCTGGGTTATATTTTTTGGGTTTTACTTGAGATTTTTTTATTCTAATAGTAGAACAAGATCGAATTCGATTCTTGTAGATTAAATTTTTTACTTAGGATATTGATTAAAGTTAACCATATCAACTTTCTAACCTTTTATAATGAAAATTTTGCATAATTCTCAACCAAACTCCTCAAGAACCATGTCACCCACTCTGGCATACCACAAATATCATAAAACAACTATGAAAAAGGGTAAAATGATCAAAACATGTAAAAAATGAAAAACAACCATGAGGGTTGTAACATTTCATTTGTTTGCTTCCAGTGATTTAGAGGATGATATTTGTACTGAGAGGAACTAAAGGTGATTGAAACAAAATAACCCTCTTTTGATAATACAAAAAAAATTCAAGTACATCCACTAGAATATAAGTTGAAAGAATTCCTATATCTGTTACTTTATTCAATCTATAGTATGTGCTGTTATTTATATCTGTTAATGATTGATAACCACTTGATACTAATATTTTTATAGCTTAACCTCACATTCTCTACTTTATGGAACAGGTCTCTGTCTTATGATTAAAAATCTCAACTTAAAGATTCATCAGATGTTATTTATGTAAATAAGATGTACATAACGATCTTGTAAACTTGGCTCCTTGAAAAATACTATCAAGTAATTAATATATTTTATATATTTATGTTTTTCAACTTATAATTCTAATTGTGTACATACTCAACACATCCCTGACATTGGCCCGTGCTGACATGGATATATATATAGACATAAAATTTGAAAGGAAGACCAAAATATATTTTTTTCAAGACATTTGAAAGATATGAAATGGAACCATATTAAAGATTCTCCAATACTCTTTAGAAGATAAAAAAAAAATAGAGGTTTGAAGTCGGGATTTTAAGTCCGGATACATCTATAAATAGAAGTAGTCCAAGACATCACAAGACAGAGTTGCAAGAAGAGAAAATTCCAAGTTAAGAAAAACCTTCCCAAAAATCCTCATATTTGTCGCGCTCTATTTTTTCTCGCGAAAAACGGGATTCGACGTGACAACTCTTTTTGGGATGGTTTAGAGTGAGGAGTCGCCACCTAACGAATTAAGGTGCATTAGGGCATCATTCTAAACTAATTACGATTAATTAATTAGTCTACGTCAATCAGAAATTCGGTGAGGGTTCAAGTTACCTCGAAAGGAAGGTGTTAGGCACCTTTCAAGGTCCACAAATGTGGGTCCCGATCGAACTCATATATTACATGAGAAAATCCTATGTCATAAGCAAAAAGGTCGATTATTTTATTAACTACATAGTAACTAAGTGTTAAAATAAATAATCAATAAACTAAACATACAGCTTAATTTTTAGCCATTATCTAAGTGATAACATAATAAAGTACGTAAAGGTAAATCAGATAACCAAGAAGATAGAAGAGACACAATTTATATAAAAAAGACTAGAAAGTAAACCTAGACTACCCCAAAGCAAAGAGGAACATGCAAAAATAAAATATAACCGAAGTTTTAAAAGGTTTGGACAAGGGCTAATTTTATCTTATTCGGATCAGCGCTCGGCTTATTAACGAGTGACAATGTCGCATATCGCATTGTCGAATTCTGCTCAACTTCCATCATGTCCGAATGTTCAACCCACCCCACCTAATTGATTATTAATCTTAAAGGCGTTCTAAAGAAAGCGATAAAACTAGTGTTACCTAAAAATGCTACCCGTCCCAACTTAATGCCCAAGAGGTATTGGATGACCTATTTTGGATAAGGATCTAGACGCAAAGAAAATCTTAGGTTTCCTAATTAGATTCGGGGTTTACGTCGAACAAAACAAATAGGACTAGCAACTAGCACGTAAAGGTCTCAAGCAAGCCTCTTAGTTAATTAAAGTTGGTTAGGTGGTTAACATGCTTGAAAAGATAGTTATTCATTTTTTACATAATTGAGACCTATAGGCATGATATCTAATGATGGGTTTTATTCGACGTGTCGAAAAATAAAAATGCAAGATGTTAAATTAGGAATGCTGGAAATTAAACTAAGTATGCAGTGAAAGCTCTTTAAATATGCGGGAAATTAACTAAATATGTAGGAGAATAAAAAAATGCTGAAAGTTAATTAAGTATACTGAAAATTAAATTAATATGCTAAAAAATAGCTTTTAACATGCTGAAAAATTAATATAAGATGCTGAAAATTAATTAAATATGCCAAAAATTGATTGATAATTACTGAAAAATAATTTTTTATATACTAAAAATTAATTAAAATGCTGGAATTTAAGTTAAGATGCTGGAAATTAAACTTAAGTGCTACAAATCTAGAGAATAAACTTAAATGCTGAAAATTGCTCATATGTTCTGAAAATTAATTCACGTGTGCTAAAAAATAGACTTAAATGTCAAAAAAAGAATCAATTTAAATGTGTTGGAAGATAAATTTAAGTGCTGAAAACTAATTTTAGTATGCTGGAAATTGTTTTAATTGCTTAAAATTATTGTTATATGCTGAAATTAAATAAACTTGCAAAAAAAATGTTTTAACATGCTGAATATTATTATTATATGCTTTAAAGTAATTTAATATGCTGAAAAGTAATTCAATATGCTGAAAGTTATTTTTTAAGTGCCGGAAATTAATTTAATATGCTAAAAATTATTATTTTAAATGCTGAAAAGTAATTCAATATGCTGGAAATTAATAAAAGTGCTGAAAATTAGTTCAAAATACTGAAAATTAATTTAACTTACAGGAAATTCATGAAAATTGCTGAGAATTCAATTTTAATATGTTGAAAATTATCAAAAAACATACTGAAAATAAGTAAATGCTTTAAAAAATGAGTTATAATATACCGGAAATTAGCTAGACTCGCGGAAAAATTAATTAATCAAACTTTAGATTAAATCGTCATGCCGAAAATTAATCAAATATATTGAAAGTTGAACAATCTTAAAACATGATTTCTAGGTGGCAAAACAATTAAAAGTTTTATTTATTAACCTAGTACATGTTGCATAGATGATAAAATAATCACATAATCCCCGCCCCCAGCAGTCCCCCATACTTTATTATATATATAATAGCGTTTATACAAAAATTATTACAAACCCAAATAAAAATAGAAATCAGGCTCTAAAAAATTAACACAAAAAATCTGGTAACAAGGTCCCCTCTAGAGCTCCTTTATCCCAGGCAACTCTTCTAGTCCCCAAATGTCTGCCCTCAGCCTGTTAACATTAAAACAAAAGTACAAAATCCACCAGAACCCACGACACGCCTTTGACAGCCCATAACCAACCTTTGGCGCTATCAAGATCCTAAGGATCTCAAGGATCCCAGGGCTCACGCCAAAGGAGTTATAAGATGTGCAAAGGTCGTCTTGGAATCACACACAGAGAACACGAAGCAGGCATTCCATTCCATATATTTAGTATAATAACTGGTGAAAGCATGCTGTGCGTAGAAAAGTACACTTATTTAACCAACAGATTGCTTATAGAAAACACATGAGAAGGAACATAACCACACCGTTCAAACAAGAGTTGCATGTTCACATATTAGATTTGTAGGAGACGTACCTGGATGCTTTCCATAGAATGCTTTAGGCATTCACAAACTATTATTTAAACTAATGTAGGAAACTTAGCTATACTGAACTGCATGTAAGAAAATAAAAGGGTGCTTCGACAGAAAACTAACCAGTTTTGAAGCAAGAGTAATAAAAGACAAACAAAAATCAACACTTCCAAAGTAGGGACCGATGATAATAGTCACCGGCCGAAGCAGTGGCAAGAAACCAAAGCAAAGAAAGTATTTAAGTGTAGAGGGGAGAAGTGTTGTATCATCCAATATGAGAGAAGAAAACTTGTTTTTATAAGAGAGTTGTGAGCAGTCAAACATAGAATAAAAGGGAGAATCTTTTATTTTTTGGAATCAATCACAATAAAACTTTTCCTTTCACACCTCAGTAAGATCAATTAAGTGAGAAAAAATACACGTGATTACTATAATTAATCAAGTAAAATTCGGTCAAAGGAGGTAAAGAAAAAGAAAAAATATTCAAAACTTAGTCAGTGAAAAGATTTTCCTTAGACATGAAAATCGTACTAATTAAGACAAAAATCAAACCAGAGTTGCAAAAAAAAATAAACTTAGCACGATATCTGGTGAATTTTACCATATAGAGTCGACTATTAAGGCTGTCATACTTTCAACGAAGGACAAAGATCAATTATGGGTGAAAGTGTATTAGAAGTAAAAATCTGCTTTGTCTAAATAAAGGCAGAAAAGCAATTCAAGAATCAATCAGTAACCAAACATATATTAAAATTTCCAAATATGACCTAATATCAAAGATTTGCATGACCTTTATTAAAACACATAGCAGAACTCTCGAATTGTCATACTCACAAAATTATATTGAGTAGAGGGATGAACAAAAATGAAAATTAATATGCAGCATTTGATGTGAATTACGCTAAGTAAAATTCCATAAAGAAATCTATAAACACATAGGTAAATTAATAACCGAACTGAAAAGTTAGGGTTTAGGGAAAGGTCATGAAAATTGGGGATTTTTACATATGTCAATCTAGAGGTGTAAATAAACACGAAATTGAAAGAATTGAGCCAAAATTAAAAATGCATAAATCTCAAATCTGAGAATCGACCAAGGTAACACACATAAATTCAAACTAATTTAACATGTAATGGGTCATGTAAAATCATAACGGAGGTGAATTCATCATAAAATCAAGAGAAGGAACTTGAAATTAAACCTAACACCCCATGTGAATTCTTCTTCATTGACGAATTTCGATCAGGTCCTCAAGTTCTGATTCGTCACGGAAGTAGTATTCGGATTCTCACTGGTCATCACTTCCGATGAGGCTACAATGATAGAAAATGGGATAAGGAGGCGACAGAGAGATAGGTTTATCGGCGGTGGTTTATGGTGGTTTGGCGGGATAGAGGTGTGGCGGAGAGAAAGAGAGATGATGAAGAGAGTGAGAGGCTATTGGAGTGGCGGTGTGGTCCCTGATCTGTCGTCCCCACCGTGGTGGTGGTGCGACGGCTGTAGGGTGAGAGAGGATAGAAAAGGGGATCGGAGATGAGTGGAGCATGTCCACCAGCGAGTGGTGGCCGACGGCGGCAGAGAGGTTGAGAAAGGAGGTGCGGCTGTGTATGGAGGAAAATGAATTAGGTTTAGGATTTGGGGGGATTAAAAAGAAAATAAGAAGGGAATTTGATCTTAGAAGTTGATCTCATATGATCAACGGATGTGATTAAAAATTAGAATGGGTCGGGTTATGGGTTGAAATTGGGTCAGAATTGGATTTGGGATTTAAAAATTGAGCCCAATTGGACTCAATTTAGGCTAAAAGTGACATAAATTGGATAGGGTTGGACTAGAAATTAAATAAATTAGAAAATTGGATTAAATTAAGTTGTTATTTAGTAAATATAATGTTAAATCGATAAATATATAATAATAATAATAATAACAAAAACTTATGAATAAATTATGTGAGTAAGATTAATGACACGCAATATATTATTTAAGATTGACGATAATATTAATTTAGAATAAATTAGACACCTATGAGTTACGAATTTTAAGAAATGCTATAATAATAATAATAATAATAATAATAAAAAAAAAACTAAACTATAGATTATGCATTTGCAAACACGAATGTAGATTTAAAATACTTTGATAAATAATTTAGTAAAAATTAACGAAATTAGGCAAGATATTGTCTTTAAATAAATAAATAAAAACTTTATATATTTTAAAATTATGAATGGAAAACGTCGGGATTTATTTGGTGCTCAAATGATAAGTAAAGAAATATTAATATTCCAAACTAATAATTTTTTTGTAAAATAACAGCCTGGGAGGGATATCAGGAGGTCAAAAATTGGGTGTCAACAGCTGCCCCTTCGTTGCTTGGGAATGATAGAAGAATTGTCGAGCAACGAACGTTGACGTAATAGCCAATTTTGTCCGACCGAAGGGATGGTCCGCTGGAATAGAAAAGCGAGAGAGATTTGTTAAAATGGTGTGGCCGAGACTTTGGTTTTAAGTCGCCTACATATCTCGAGTTTACGAGAATCAGGCCGTGTGTAGTTCTAGATCTAGGAATGAATGAGATTCCTAAAAGAAGTTAATAATATGTTATATGGACGGCAATGATGGTAGCATGAGCCGATGTGGTTAGAGTAGGTGGAATTCAAAACAGTCGTTGATTGAGAAGTGTGAGAATGAGACGTGGATGAGTTTCAAGCTGTATTGGAGTGACTGAGAGATAAGTGAAATCGTATCTCGAAAACGGGAGTGAGAGTTGCTCCCATTCTTAACTCGTTATTCCTTCGTTACCTGCACACTTTCTAGTATAACTAGATAAAAATGATTAGAGCATGTGAATAAATGATAAATAATTATTGTAAATAATTAAACATGATGCAATTTCCCATTTAGACTATGAGTATTTGCTTTAAGACGACAAAGATGATGTCTTTAAGCCATGATGTCTAAGGGTCATGATAAACAAAAGTAAATCCTTGAGCCATGAAATGATGTCCATAGGCCATGAAAATGATGCCTTTAGACTATGATGCCTTCGGAGCATGATAAGCAGAAAGTAAATCCTTAGGTCATGAGATGATGTCCGTAGGCCATGAAAATGATGCCCTTAGACCATGGTGCCTTCGGAGCATGATAAGCAGAAAGTAAATCCCTAGGCCATGAAATGATGTCCATAGGCTATGAAGATGATGCCTTTGAACTATGACGCCTTAGGGTAATTATATAATGATTAAAGAAAGTGTATTTGTCTTGAATGGCATAATGTGTCGCTAGATTACTTGGGTAGCTTGGTCTGCAATAATTTGATGTAGCTTGATGCAATTTGTATGCTTGATTATGGACTCTGCAGGTGCAATATAATGTAAACTCTTGCAGGAGCCGTGTAATGTAAATTTCTGCGGATGCATTGCGGTATGGACTCTTGCGGGGAGCCATGCAATATTGACCCTTGCAGGAGCCAAGCGATGTTGATTTTTACGGATGCACTGCGGAGTGGACTCTTGCGGGAGCCATGCGATGTTGATTTCGGCGGATGCACTGCGGTGTGGACTCTTGCGGTAGCCATGAAATGTTGACCCTTACAGGATCCATGCAATGTTCATTTCTGTGGATGTACTGCAGAGTGGACTCTTGCGGGAGCCATGCAATGTTGATTTCGGCGGATGCACTGCAAAGTAGATTCTTGCGGGATCCATGTAATGTTGATCCTTGCAAGAGCCATGCAATGCAGATAGGGTAGCTTAGTTGTTTTCCCATATTGAAAATAGAGTGTTTATGCAACTGTACCTGTTATCCTACACTCAAAGAAAATTGTAAGTTTGTAAAAGGGGAAGGTTTATTTGTGCCTCTGCTATGACAGGCGTGCCTCATCCTTGCTTGATATTATGGACCGATGATAGTCTTCGTCCAAATTTTCACTTGGGTAGAAATAAAAACAAATTTAAAAATCATGTTTTTGAAAATGTTTGCCCTTGAAAAAAATGAGAAATGAGAAATGTTATTGTAAAGGAAATTAAAATATTATTGAATCATTGATTGTGACACGTTTCGAGAAAACACAACTTTTTCTAAGTGAATATCTTTTGTCTAAAAATTTTTTATCTTCAAAAATTTCTGACCCAGTGTACATTTGATTGCTTCGGTAGGTGAAGATTGCTTGCTGTGAATTTTGAGATTTTCTCAAAAAAAGTTCCCCAGTATCATAGTTGTGCAAATGCTATCCCATGGAATTTTTGAAATCCTCTCAAAAATTCTGCCCCGGTTACATGCTTATAAGGGAAAATGGGAGAATTTTATTATGATAGGACCGAACTCCGAAGGAGCGCCTATGTATCCCTCTTAAACGGGAATTAGGTCAAACGTAGTTCAAATTATAAGGTAAGAAGGCATAAAATAAAGCTTAAACATAATATCTCTTAACAACATCTGAATTGATAGGCTTGGACCAAACTTTGCCATCCATTTCTGCAAGTATGAGTGCTCCTCCTGTCAAAACCCGATGAACCACATAAGGACCTTACCAATTCAGTGAGAATTTACCCTTTGCTTCATCTTGGTGTGGAAAAATCCTTTTCAAAACCAACTGCCAGGGCGAGAAGTGTCTCAGTTTAACCTTCTTGTTGAAAGCTTTGGCCATTCTATTTTGATAGAGTTGACCATGACAGACTGTGTTTATCCTCTTTCCATCTATGAGTGTCAGTTGTTCGAATCTACCTTGTACCCATTCAGTGTCACTCAATTCTACTTCCTGAATGATTCTGAGAGAGGGTATTTCTACCTCAGCAGGTATCACTGCTTCACTACCATAAAACAGAAGATAAGGTGTAGCTCCTGTAGAAGTTCTGATTGTAGTGCGATATCCTAGCAGGGCAAAAGGCAACTTTTCATGCCAATGCTTGTAATTATCAATCATCTTTCAAAGTATCCTCTCGATGTTCTTATTGGAATCCTTCACCTCTCTATTCATTTGTGGTCTATATATTGTGGAATTTTGATGCTTGATCCTGAACATCTCACATGTTCTTCTTATCAAATCATTATTGAGGTTGGCACCATTATCTGTAATAATAGACTCAGGTACTCCAAATCGACAAATAATGTGATCTCGAACAAAATCATCTACAGCCTTCTTTGTGACTGACTTATGAGAAGTGGCGTCAACCCACTTAGTGAAGTAGTCAATTGCAACAAGAATAAACCTATGTCCATTGGACGCAGCTGGCTCAATATGACCAATGACATCCATGCCCCAAGCTGCGAAGAGCCAAGAAGAGCTAGTGATGTGGAGTTCATTAGGAGGAACTCGAATTGTGTCGGCATGAGTTTGGCACTGATGACATTTTTGCACATAACAAATGCAATCGTTCTCCATAGTCAACGAAAAGTAACCTGATCTCAATATCTTCTTTGCCGACATAAATCTGCTCATGTGAGGACCATATGTTCCAGCATGTATTTCCTCAATCAACCTGGACGCTTCCCTAGCTTCGATGAACCTTAGCAAACCCAAATCTGGAGTCCTCCTATACATGATTTCCCCATTTAAAAAGAATTGATTTGCTAACCTTCTAATGGTGTGCTTCTGGATACTCGTTGTATTCTCTGGATAATCCCCGTTCTTCAGATATCCCTGTATATCAGTATACCATGGTTTTCCATCCACTTCTCCCTCGACATGAAAACAATATGCATGCTGCTTCTGCATATGAATGGGGATGGGGTCAACATAATTCTTCTCTGGATGCTAGATCATGGAAGACAAAGTAGCCTAAGCGTCTACGAACTCATTCTGGATTCTCGGGATGTGCTTGAACTCTAGCTTACGAAACCTCTTGCGCAACTCTTGTATGCAATCCGAGTATGGTAGGAGCTTTGTATTTTTTATAGCCCACTCCTCTTTAATTTTCAAACTCAGATCGGGTTTGTATTTTATCAACTTCTGCTTAGTAGGAGGACAAGATGAATTAGTGGGTAACCTGTGGGCTACTATTGACGTGCTTAGTCCTGTCATATCGGCATATGACCAAGTAAAAACATCCGAGTGTTCCCTCAGAAACTGGACGTATTCCTCTTTCTCATCTTTTGTCATGTGAATACTAACACAGGTTTCTTTTATTGTCTCAGAATTCCCTATGTTCACTATTTCCGACTCTACTAAGTTGGCCTTGGATTTATCTTTAAAGTCTTCAACCTTACTAACAAATTCCTCGGGCACCTCACTTTCTTCCACCTCTTCTATTTCATTATATTATGTTGCTTAGTCTCATTATGTGTCACAATCTCAGACTCAACATTTTTAAAAGTGATTTTGCTGAAAGAAAAAGAAATAAATAATATCAATAAAATGAAAAGAGAGCTTTTATTAATTCAAATAACTTTAAATGTATTCAAACATAACAAAATAACTGGAAAGATGTAAATTAGCTCGAAATCGAGTCTATTTATTTCAAACAATAAGATAAAATCAAAATCTTTAAATTCTACCCAAGTGCCCGACAAGGCCTGGAAGAAGTGGCAGTCCAGTTGCTGAGTGTAGCCTTTTGTTCAATGCGGCTCCCCTCTCCTCACTAATGATGAAGTTACAATCTTCTCTTCCAGTTTCAGTCAAAAACAAATTCTTCAGACTATCCAGTATTTCATCTTCACCATCATCAAGAAACCCGACAGAGTGAAAAATTTGGTACAACGTCAGCGAAGGATCAAGTGCCTGAACCTCGTCCATATAGCATATCCCTAAAGTGTCATTCTTCACAAAAAGGTGTACGGGTTCAACTATTACTTGTAATATGGCCCCAAGACCCTTACCTGGTTCATATCCAGACTTGAGTATTTTCTCACCTTTAATCTTCCAACTCAGCTCCTCTTCAACATTTCTGACTAGCTCTAATGTGTGGAACATTTCCCCGTCAAGAACTTTCTTTCCCTCTACAGCATATACGGGATATCCTTTTTCACCATGTATTACCACCTCTTGGTGATCGTACTCGAATTTGAGACATTGGTGTAGTGTGGTGGGGACTGCACCAGCCATATGAATCCATGGCCTACCAAGCAAGAGGTTGTAGGAAGCGGGGATGTCCATTACCTAAAATGTTATAGGGGACGTGACAGGGCCCATTACCATGTCCAATGTGATCTCTCCAATGGTATCTTGCTGGGAGTCATCAAATGCTTTCACGTTCATCTTCCAACTTTGTATTTTAGCCAAGTCGACCTCCAACCTTGTCAATGTACCCAAAGGGCATATATTTAATCCCAAACCTAGATCAATCAACACTTGAGATACAACTCTTTCTCCAAGTTGCATTGTAACATGCAAGGCTTTGTTGTGCGACCTTTCTTCAGGTGGCAATTCATCCTCATGAAAAGATATCTTGTATGCCTCGAATACCTACCCGACCATATGGGCCATCTCTCCCTCTGTTATAGTAGATGGTACATAGGCTTCACTTAACACCTTTATCAAAGCATTTTTATGGTGTTCAGAAGTCTGTAACAATGTCAGGATAGATATCTGAGCCGAGAGGTCTTATTCAGCTGATCTAGCACAGCGTACTCTTTAGCTTGTATCTTCTTCCAAATACCATTCTCCTCCATTTCTATCATGGGTTGTTTACTTTTACTAGCACTTCCCTGGATCATATTTTTTGATGTATAGATTCTCCCAGATCTGGTAACACCCTAAGCGACGTGTGCTTCAGCCACCCTTACTCTTGCTGGAGTGTTCTACTTATAGTTCCAAGGGACTGCATGAGTATTATAAGTAGTTGGGGTAGCTCAGACAACTGTGAAAGGAGTCTTAGGTATCGCTACCTCAACCTCAAATGGTGCCCGTTTTGATATACTAATGGGGGTACCATTCATCTTCTCGATGAACCAGATAGAGTGTTCAAGGTCTACCAATTCATCGACATCGAGCATGTTTAATTGATGATCCGTCAGTGGATTATTGGTGACATTCGGCGTCGGATCTTTCAACTGAATGGCCTTAGTGTCGATCAACACCTGGATTTTATCTTTTAGAGTATAACATGTTTCAATGGTGTGACCCGTCATCCCAGAATGATATGAGCAAAACTTGGTCGGATTAAAATGCTTGGCTTGAGTATTCTCACGTCCAGCAGCAATGGGCGTGACATAGCCTACTTCCTTAAGTCTCTCGTACAGTTGGGCCATAGGTTCGGCTAAGGGAGTGTATGGTTTTTTCTAGAAATTGGCTCTGGGTCTTTGATTTTTTTTTTGGGGGAGGAGGCTGGGGTGTTTGTACATGAGTGGGTTGGGCATTATACATGGGGTAAGCATGGCTTTGGAATTATGGATGTAGTGGATATGGGGTTTGTGTTTGGTATAGTGGGGTCTGATATGACATTGGGGTTTACATTTGGTAAGGAGATATTGGGTATGGCATTAGAGATTATGGTTAGGGAGGTGGAGTTGTAATAGGAGTTTGGTAATTGAGCACACTTTTTGAAGGCTGGGCTACCATCACTGTACGTACCTTTTTTTCTTCTTGTTTTCAGTAATTCCCCCAGATTGCAAAGCTTTGTTGGCAACCTGTAAAGCTTCAAGATTGATAATGCTTCTGTTCTTAAGACCCTCCTTAAGAATTTCACCTACCTTGATTATTTCAACAAAACTTTTATCCACGACGGTTATCATTTTCTCAAGATATTACGGCTCCTGCGCGTGAATAAAGTACTCCTTCATTTGAGATTCTTCGATCCGGGGTCGAGCCCTTGCTTCCTCAGATCTCCATCTTATAGCATAGTCCCTGATTGACTCATTGGGATTTTTCTTCAAAGTCTTCATATAGAACAAGTTGGGAGCATTGTCAATGTTGAACCCGAACCGTTTCATAAAATCTGGGGACGCCATATCGATCCAGCCTTTCCACTTCTTTGCATCCTGCTCAATATACCATGTTAAGGCTTCTCCAGTGAGACTTCTCATGAACATTTTGATTCTTATCTTCTCGTATCTCCCGACTCCAGCCAACTTATCACAATACATGCATAAATACGCCTTGGGATCTCCAGTCCCATTATACAATTCAAACTTTGGAGGTTTGTACCCCTCCGGTAATTCCACATCAGGGTGTACACATAAATCCTCATAACTGATCCCCCTTGATCCTTTGCTTCCCTCAAATTGTTTCAGCCTCTCAACCACAGATTGCATCATGGGGTCCTTTTTTGAACGATCGGATGCATACTGAAGATAGGTGAATGGGGTTCAAAGAGTGACTACCAGATGCTTGGTTGTAGGATACATTAGTGAAGGGCGTATGTAGGTAAGTGGGATATTTAGTATTTTATACATGTTGAGTAGGATACATGGGATTTAGAGTATTATGGGTATTTTGAGGAAGAGGAAAGTTTTGGATGTTTTGAGGAGGAGGAATAATATCAGTTTTGAAGCAAGAGTAATAAAAGACAAACAAAAATCAGCACTTCCAAAGTAGGGACCGATGATAATAGTCAGCGGCCGAAGCAGTGGCAAGAAACCAAAGCAAAGAAAGTATTTAAGTGTAGAGGGGAGCAGTGTTGTACCGTCCAATATGAGAGAAGAAAACTTGTTTTTATAAGAGAGTTGTGAGCAGTCAAACATTGAATAAAAGGGAGAATCTTTTTTTTTTTGGAATCAATCACAATAAAACTTTTTCTTTCACACCTCAGTAAGATCAATTAAGTGAGGAAAAATACACATGATTACTATAATTAATCAAGTAAAATTCGGTCAAAGGAGGTAAAGGAAAAGAAAAAATATTCAAAACTTAGTCAGTGAAAAGATTTTCCTTAGACATGAAAATCGTACTAATTAAGACAAAAAACAAACCAAAACTGTCAAAAAATAAACTTAGCACGATATCTGGTGAATTTTACCATATATAGTCGACTATTAAGGTTGTCATACTTTCAACTAAAGGACAGAGATCAATTATGGGTGAAAGTATATTAGAAGTAAAAATCTGCTTAGTTTAAATAAAGGCAGAAAATCAATTCAAGAATTAATCAGTAACCAAACATATATTAAAATTTCCAAATATGACCTAATATCAAAAATTCGCTATGACCTTTATTAAAACACATAGCAGAACCCTCGAATTGTCATACCCACAAAATTATATTGAGTAGAGGGATGAATAAAAATGAAAATTAATATGCAACATTTGATGTGAATTACACTAAGTAAAATCCCATAAAGAAATCTATAAACACATAGGTAAATTAATAACCGAACTGAAAAGTTAGGGTTTAGGGAAAGGTCACAAAAATTGGGGCTTTTTACATATGTCAATCTAGAGGTGTAAATAAACATGAAATTGAAAGAATTGAGCCAAAATTAAAAATGCACAAATCTCAAATCTGAGAATCGACCAAAGCAACACACGTAAATTCAAACTAATTGAACACATAATGGTTCATCTAAAATCATACCGGAGGTGAATTCATCATAAAATCAAGAGAAAGAACTTGAAATTAAACCTAACACCCCATGCGAATTCTTCTTCGTTGACGAATTCCGATCGGGTCCTCAAGTTCTGATTCGTCACGGAAGTAGTATTCAGATTCTCACCGATCATCACTTCCGGTGAGGCAGCAACGATAGAAAATGAGATAAGGAGGCGACAAAGAGATAGGTTTACCGACGGTGGTTTATGGTGGTTTGGCGGGATACGAAGGGTTGTTGGACTTGTGGTGGACCGCATTTGGACAAGAGTTGTCCCAATCATGAAAGAGTGAATGCTATGCTTGTTGGAAATGTGAATTCAAATGAGAAGGAGGGTGAAGTTGTTGCTGCTTTGGAAAATCCTTTGGGTTTGTCATTTAATCAAATTACTTTGCTGAATGCCGTTGGAGATTCTTCAAAGTCTTCAAATCCTCACGCTACTTTAATTCACATTGAGATGAAAGTTGATGGCAATCGTGTAGTGGCAATGGTGGATACTGGAGCCACTCACATGTTTGTGGATGTCAAATTTACTGCAAAATATGGACTGAAATTAAAGAAAAGTCCATCCTATGTCCAAACAGTCAGTTCCAAAGCACAAGCCATTGTAGGCATGGCTTATGATGTGTCGATGGTGATTGGAAATTGGACAGGAAAGCATAACTTGATGGTGATGCCATTGGGTGATTTTGAGATCATTCTTGGGATTGACTTCCTGAGAAAATATCACTTTGTTCCTTTTCCTCATTTGGACGGAGTGATGGTGATGAATGAGAAGAATCCTGTTTTCTTGAATGCTGTTTATCCATATGGAGATGGTGCGAAAGTAAAGAACTCGAAGACACCGATGTTGTCTGCTATTGCAGTTGAAAAAGGACTAAGGAAGGGCAAAGAAACTTTCCTTGCTGCCTTGGTTGAGATCAAACCAGACGTGAAAGTCGAAGTACCCGATGAGGTAGTGCAAGTGTTGAAGGAGTTTGCTGATGTTATGCCTCCTGAATTACCAAAGATGCTGCCGCCAAGGAGGGAGATTGATCACAAGATAGAGTTACTGCCTGGTTCTGTTGCCCCTGCACAAGCTCCTTACAGAATGGCTCCTAAGGAGTTGGCTGAACTACGAAAACAATTGAACGAATTGCTGGAAACGGGTCTGATTCAGCCATCCAAAGCTCCCTATGGCGCGCCTGTTTTATTTCAAAAGAAATAGGATGGGTCGCTAATGATGTGTGTGGATTATCGGGCGTTGAACAAAGTAACTGTGAAGAATAAATATCCGGTTCCTTTGGTGCAGGATTTGATGGATAGGCTAAGCAAAGCAAGCTGGTTCACGAAGTTGGACTTGAGGTCAGGTTATTGTCAAGTAAGAATAGCTGAGGGTGATGAACCTAAAACAACATGTGTGACTAGATATGGCTCTTACGAGTTTCTTGTAATGCTGTTTGGGCTAAATAATGCCCCGGCTACTTTCTGCAATCTAATGAATAACGTATTGTTTGAATATCTTGATGAGTTTGTCGTTGTATACTTAGACGATATTATTTTTTACAGTAGATCTCTTGAGGAACACATTGGACATTTGAGGGTGGTGCTGTCTCGTTTGAGGGAGTACCAACTCTATGTCAAGATGGAGAAGTGTGAGTTTGCTCAACAAGAAATCAAGTTCCTTGGTCATTTGATTAGACAAAATCAAGTGAGAATGGATCCTAAAAAGGTACAGGCCATTGTTGATTGGCAAGCACCCAATGGGGTCAAAGATTTGAGGTCATTTCTTGGGTTGGCTAACTATTACAGGAAATTCATTGCAGGGTATTCAAAGAAGGCAGCCGCCTTGACTGATTTGTTAAAAAAGGATGCGAAGTGGGCTTGGTCGGAGAAGAGTGATGCAACTTTCCAAATGTTAAAGGAAGCCATTGCATCAGAACCAATCCTACGGTTGCCTGATTTTGATGTTCCATTTGAAGTACACACGGATGCTTCTGACAAGGCTATTGGTGGTGTACTGATTCAAGAAGGTCATCCCGTGGCCTTTGAGAGTCGAAAGTTGAATGATGCGGAGCAGCGGTATTCAACACATGAAAAAGAAATGGTGGCAGTAGTGCATTGATTGCAGGTTTGGAGAGTTTACTTGTTAGGTACTCGCTTCATAGTGAGGACTGACAATGTTGCAAACACTTTCTTCAAGACCCAAAAGAAACTTAGTCCAAAGAAAGCACGGTGGCAGGAACTCTTGGCTGAATATGACTTTATGTGGGAGCATAAGCCGGGGAAACACAATCAGGTTGCTGATGTACTAAGCCGAAAAGAAGTATTTGCTGCAACATATACAATCTCTAGGCTTGAAACTAGTTTTCTTGAGAGAATCAAGTTATGTGCTGCAAATGATCCACTCTATGTCAAATGGATGGGTCAAGTAAAAGAGGGGACAATCCGTAGATATTGGATCGAGGAAGATCTCCTTCATTTCAAAGGGGGGAGAATTATGGTACCTCAAGGTGGTGGACTGCGCAAGGACTTGATAAAAGAAGCGCATGATACTCCTTGGGCTGGTCATCCGGGTGTTGAGAGGATGCTAGCTTTATTGTCCTGAGCATATTTTTGGCCGAAAATGGAAAACGACATTGAAGCATATGTGAAGACTTGTCATCTTTGTCAAATGGATAAGACTGAACGTATGAAGGAAGCAGGTTTGCTGGAACCTCATCCCATTCCTGAAAGGCCATGGTTGTCAGTATCAATGGACTTCATTTCTGGATTCCCTAAGGTTGATGGCAATGCGTCTATAATGGTGGTGGTGGACAGGTTTTCAAAATACTCTATCTTCATTGTTGCACCAATTATTTGCTCGTCTGAAGTTGCTGCAAGTTTATTCTACAAAAACGTGGTGAAGTTCTTTGGGTTGCCAAGTGACATTGTGAGTGATCGAGATGCACGATTTACAGGTCGGTTCTGGCAGACATTGTTTAGCATGATGGGGACTGACTTGAAATTTTCTACAGCAAATCATCCTCAAACTGATGGCCAAACAGAAAGAATAAATCACTTGCTAGAAGAAGAATATTTGAGGCATTTCGTGAAAGCTAGTCAGCGTAATTGGGCAGACTTGTAAGATACTGCACAGTTTTGCTATAATCTGCACAAGTCATCTGTAACAGAGGAGTCCATTTGAACTTGTCTTAGGCATGCAGCCTATGACGCCTCTTGAAGTGACGACGCTGAAAAGTCATGGCATTTGTCTCGCCGCTTACAGATATGCAAAAGACAAGCATGAGATGCTTGTTGAGGCACAAGATAGCTTACGCAAGGCTCAAAAGTGCATGAAGAAGTATGTAGATCAGCATAGACGTGCGGTGGAATACAATGTTGGTGATAAAGTACTTCTAAAGCTCACTCCCCAAATCTGGAAACAGATTGTGAGCAAGAAGAGGCATAGGGGATTGATTCCGAGGTACGATGGTCCATTTGAAGTTATTGAAAGGGTAGGTGTTGTTGCTTACAAGTTGAAATTGCCGAAAAGATTGAAAATTCATTCCACTTTTCACGTGAGTTTTCTGAAGCCGTATCATGAGGACGCTGAAGACCCAGGGAGGAACAAATCAAAAAGAGCTCCTCCTTTGAACCCAAAGCAGTATACTACAAACATCAAGAAGATTCTTAATCATTGGGTTGTGGGAAACAGCAAGAGAAATACGAAGACAGAATTTCTCATACATTGGAAAGGCAAGAGTGCAGAAGATGCAGTTTGGGAGAAGGCTCAAAATCTATGGCAGTTCGACAAGCAAATTGAGGACTACCTTAAGACAATCTCGATGAGGGCATTGAGTTCAGCAGGTGGGGGTGCTTTGTCAGACCCCTAGTCTATGACATGGTGATTGGCAAGGCATGTCAAGGTTGCATTGGCCTTGACATGGGCTAAGCAAGCAATGCATTGCTGTATTGACTATGGCATAGTGTGCAGCTGATCATAGCTAAGGTGCTGAGATGATGGCAAGACAACCTTAGGCACATGTGGCAAAGACAGGCGCATGACACCCGAGTGGGCATGCAGGCAGGCAGTGGCGTAGGCACTGGCATGGCACAGGCACAGGCGCGGGCACTGGTATGACACCGGCGTAGGCACTGGCATGACACAGGCAAGGCAGGGTACAGGCAAGGCTGTGAGCTGAGGCATGGCAAGGCAGAAGCTGGAAAATATTCTAAGTGTTGGAAAAGGAAAATTCGGCTAAGGCATAGACTGCCCATGTGCGTGGCACACGGGACAGTTATGATTCTTAAAGTTTGAATTTTGTATTTGAATTCTTAGAGGGAATAGTTTTCTGTACTTATCTTATTGGATAGGATTCTGTAAATGGCATGTGCCATGCATGCTGAATGTAACCGCTATGTAACTTCTTTGTAACTGCCCATGTGCAGAAGTTTTATAAGTTGCTGGAATTTGGCTAAGGCAGTAGAGTGTGTTAGATGCCTTAGAAATTCGTGTGGCTTTCCTTTGTAAATATTCTGAGAGAATAATAAAGGTTGGGAACTTGTTTCCTGTATACTGTTGTGTGCTTTACGTTGCCTATACTTAGTGTAATCTACTTAGATGTTGGTGTGTGTGAGGCTGAAGTCAGGCTGTGTGGCGTGACTACTGTATGGTGGTGTTGCAAAAAATTAATCACCCTCATATATATATATATATAGTGAAAATTATCTTTTATATCTATTTTAGATTGTGTATTGCAAGTTGTAGCAATACTTTTATATAATTATTTAATTAGGGTTTTAATTGCAAGTTATAACAGATTTTTAAAATTTTATTTATTTATATTTCAAAGGGGGTTTTTTCAATGTAAGATATTCAAAATTTAAAATTATGGTGGTTGTTTTTAAAGAGTTGTAGTATGATGGTTGTAAATTCCTACTCGGTACTTCCTCTTCCTTATTCTCTACTTATGTAGTTTGGCCTATTTCTTCCTAGAATTCTAAGTATATTCCCCGAAATTTAACTTCTTTTTTTTAAAAAAATTTTGGTGTCTGGGTTCTACTTGCTATTTAGTTCATCGGTACTCCTACCCCTTTCATCTCTTTCCCTTAAACTTCTTTCATTTCCTAAGCAATGGCTTCTTTGACCATACCCTGGAGAACACAGCTGTCCTTTGGATCTCAGGCTCTAGCGGACTTAACAACTCCTAGAAATTTATAGGTCAATCCATCGGCATTTCCTAAGCGTTTAAGAGACGAATCATCTACGAAGGGTAGATCTGTACAACTAAAAATAGGGTTTGAACACAGACATGTGTAAATTTAAACACACAATTTTTACATTATCACAATATTCAAAGATACAAAACATACATACTATACAGGTACATAGGGAATAATACCTAGTTCTAGTAAAGCAATAACCTACTTACATTGTGTAGAGTAGAGAGAGAGTTTTCTTTCGGGAGTCCCCGAAGTGCTCCTAGATAAGCTGGGAATGAAAAACCACACCTTTGTACAAACACTCTTATTTATACAAACACTCTTTTTTTTTTTTTTTATCACACTCACACTTAATATTAGTTGAATACTCTGGTACTCAAGTTCTAAGGTCGATATTCTGATCGATGATTCTTTCTGAATGAAATGATCTTTATTTATAGGCAGAGTCTGCGGACTTCAACGCGTTTCTAAAATGAATTCTGAAATTTTGAATTGCCTTCTGACTTAGCATGTCTCATTTTTCTTCTGATGTTGCTGTCATCTTTCCTTTATGTCACTTTCTTTTCTTCTTTTTCCTCTTCACTTTTTGACTTTCTCATTTCTTTCAGAAAATTTAGCCACCTCTATATTGTTGGTCTGATGTCATTGCTTACATTTTTTGATCTTGCGGATGTCATTGCTGATGTCTTTTAACAAATAGTGTCTAGATTGTGTAGAGCTTCTGAATCAAAACTCATACCTGAGTCATCGTCTTCATTGGGATCTTGTGCAAATTGATCTAGCGCTGGGTCATATTCTCTGTTTGAAAGTGGTAAATCCGAGTTATCAGCTTCTTGTTCTGGCTGAGGATTTATTATACCTTTGTCTTTAACTTTTTCGGCTGAGGTGTTTGTCTTAATATCCATTAAAAAATTTCTCAAAGTAGTTCCAACAACATTTTCTATCTTTCTGGTAGTTATTTTATCTTTTCTTTTTATTCTTGTGCCTGCTTTTGAAAAACTTGATAGAAGTCGTCTTACACTTTTTGGCAAAGTGTCATCCATTAAAGAATTTGATGAGTCTTTACCGGCTACCGTTTAAACCGTACTAGCTACACCTTGACCTGATGTAGTAAGTTTATTTTCATTCGTTGGGGAATGCACACCCTTCTGATCCAGTTTTGACTGAGATGGAGAACTCTTTTCTGGAGTTTGGGAAATTTTTACTTTGGTTTTTGGATCTTTGAGAGATAGTATAGGGTTCTGTAGTTGGCTCATTTCATGGTATAAAGTACTTATACGGTCTTGTAGTATCTGGTTCTGAGCTAACAAATGTGGCTTTTCTTTTTCAAGATGTTCATTTTTGAGATTAACTCTTTTAAAACCTTCTGTCATAGAATTACAATGATCACAAAATATAATCTTATTGGTGTCTTTCTGAATATTATATTGAGGAAAGGAAATTGGGTTTCTTAATTCGAGAGTTATATAGAAATTTGATCCGAGCTTACCTCTAGCATAATTTAAAGCTTCATTAAAATTGTTGAATCCTTTATATAAAGGGTCTTTGAAATCTTTTATGGAATCTATCACCTGTAACCAAGTCTGAAAAATGCCTGTTGTTCTTTCCTGGATGACAACATAAAATCTGAACTTATTATCTAAATTTTTGTCTGTAAAATATTGAGTCAAGGCGTTCATCACAGCTAAAAAATAGCTGACATCCCTTGGAGTCTTGTTATAAGAAATCCATAAATTGTCTAGTAAACATTTCTTATTCTTATCCACTCTTGCTTCGGATCTCATTTTGAAACTGAAATTCGAATCTGGATAACAAGTTAAATTTGTCTTTCAAAAATATATTCTTCCAATGGTCTGATCTTGCATGTTCTGAGGTAAATTCAACATTGTCTGAGGTCTGAAATGAGTATTACTCAGTAAAGTCTGAAGATAATTATCTGCTTTAGAATCTGAGGTAGAAGCCTTAGCTTTTCCCTTATTTGTATTCATGCTGCAAAAGAAATTAGTTAGTAGTTTGTAACATTAATCTACTTAATCTGTCTGCAAGTCCATTCGCTTTTCCTTTAATATGTTCGAATTTAATATTATAAATGGAAGTAGCATCTATGAAATTTAACCATCGTCTTTTACTACTATTTTTCTCACTTATTCTTTCGTGAAATTTAACTATGGCTTCACAGTCTGTTCGAACTAAAATTTCTGGTTTATTTAAAATATATATTTTAAAACTATTTAAACCATAAATAACTGCTAAAATTTCTTTATCTATACTACTCATGTTACCTTTTTCTCTGTAAATATCACTCTGATAAGCACAAATTCTTTCATCCTTCTTAGTGCTATATTTATTCTTTCGAGATTTTAAGATGGCTCCCCATCCGTCAGAACTTCCGTCTGTTTCTATAATTAAATAATCTGTTTCTAAGGGCAAATCTAAATTTGGAATTTGTCTAACCATTTCTTTAAGTTTCTGTACTAGTTTAATGTCTTCACTATTAAATGATTTTTGTCCTGTAGAACCTGTCTTGCCGTATAATGGTTCGGCTATCTTTCCTAAGTTCTTGATAAATGGCCTAGCATAATTTAAAATTCCTAAGAATTTTTGTAAATCTTTCGTCTTATCTAATTTATCTGGCATGTCTAAGGCTTTTTTAGCTATGTGGGGCTGTAATTTTATTTTACCTTCTCCTATGGTTATTCCTAAAAAATTTGTATTGTTTACATAGTTTCATTTTCTTTTTACTAATTATTAAATCATTATCTATAAACAGCTGAAAAACAGTCTGTAAGTGTTATAAATGTTCTTCCATGCTATTACTAAATACTAAAATGTCGTCTATATAGACTAAAACAAAATTCTTATATTTACCAAATATGTTATCCATTTTTCTTTGAAAAATTGGAGGGGCTGTTTTTAATCCAAATGACATTACTAGCCATTCAAAATGCCCTTCTGGACATGTAAAAGTTGTCCATTCAATACTATCTTTATGCATCTTTACTTGCCAATAACCTGACTTACAATCAAATTTACTGAATATTTTTCTACCTTAAATTCTATTGATTAGTTCTGTTTTATCTGGTGGTTTATATGCATCCATTACCGTATTATCGTTTAGTCTTTTATAATTTATTACCATCCTAACTTTTCCTCTAACTATTTCACTATGGTTTCTTATCATAAAAGCTGCGGATCTATGTCTAGATGTAGATTTTCTAATTACTCCTAGGTTTAATAATTCTTTTATCTGAATCTCAAAGTCTTTTAAGTCTTCGTTTGTTGCTTCTATTGCTGCGGTTTTTACTAAATATTCAGGATTTATAATTTTTAATTTACATTCTAGTTGATTTGATCCCCAGTGTTCTAGGGGTTTCTCCTATTATTTCTAATTCATCTAATCTTTGTATTAGTTTTTGTAAATCGTTTTGATTCTTTATGGTTCGTATGTGTTTTAAACTTCTTTTAAGATTATAATGTTCTATACTAGTATCAATTAAATTATAATTCTTTTCTATTTCTTCATCTATGTCTATCCATTCTTCATCTATTACTTCTGAAAGTAAATTTTCTTTTATTTTGCAGGTGCAATCCGTGCCTTTGTCACAGATGGTGTCTGAGACTATTTGTTTATTTCTAGAATCTTTTATAACCTTTGTATTTCTTTGTACATTTCTTCCAAAAAATGATGGTGTTATTGTAATATTCTTTGTAAAGATTACTCCGTCTCTAGTTATAAAACATCCTCCATTATTCTTTACCATGAAATTTAATCCTATTACGAAATTTGCTTTTATGTTTAAATCTCGTGTTAACATATATACTAATTTATACACTGTTTTATAGTTAGAACATGTATTATTAAAACTAATTATAGCATTCTTGACATAATGTTTATATGTATTATGAGTTTCATCCATTTGCATGGATATTTGTGGTTCTTTAAAACTATTTATAAGGTATTTTGGTAAGAGATTCTGATTTATTATACACAACATGTTTTTAAAATTTTATTTATTTAACATATATATATATATTAATTTAAATCCCTTCTAATTTAATGTTTATCTTTTCCCTCTTTCCTCATATAAATCCCTTCTAATTTACGTTTTATATTCTCTCTCTCTCCTCATTTACCATGTATTAGTTATTATAGGAGTAAAAGTTGCTCAATAAATTTTCTTCTTTTATACACGTTCTGCCTTTTCATAAAAAGTATATTTTATTTACTTTTTCAAGTTAGACACGTTTCTCTATATTCTTTATTGGTAAACACAATATTTTTCCATTGATTCACGCTTCTTCCCTAAAATATTACTCCCTCCATTCCTTTTTAATTGCTACCTTTTATTTTTTAGAGTCAAACAATACAAACTTTGACCAACATTTTAAGATGTATTTCTTAATCAAATTGAAAAAAGTAATTTCTGAAAAATATTCTAAAACGTATATTTGTATATAAATTTGGTATGTTTTTTGACTAACATATATTCTTCATCTTATGTTTTTGTTTTCTGGTATGTTGAAAAAAAAATATTGAAATGTGTATATTATGTATGCATTTTATATGTTTGTTAATTTCTATTTTTTTTATCTTAAATAGTTTTTTTTAAAATATTTCTTCTGTAGGAATTCAATGTGTTTATTGCTTTCCTTTTGTGGTGAAATCATAATAATCTTGTTGGAAGAAAAGTAATTTTAACCGTGTATTTTTGTGTATGAATTTTTTCCGAAAAAATCTCCTTCTTGATGTGTTTGAGATTTCAAGAATCAACATTATAAAACAAGTAAACAGATTGCAAAAACGCAACTACATTATTGATTCTGAAAATGAAAATTTTTATTTATTTATAAAATATCATCCATAAACATAAAAAGAAAATTCAAAAACTAAACAACAGTTTTAAATATAAATCAAAATTAAAATTAGCAATTATTGATTAAGCTGGAGGTGCATGTTTGCTACATATTGTCCTGTTATGTCCCTCTCGATGGCAGCTACTACAAGTCACCTTGGATCTTTTACACTTTTCGTCATTCGATGTTTTCCATCTTTCATAGCTTGGCCTTCCTGGTGGCCTTTTAGAATCAGGTGGCAAAACAATCTCATCCAAAACTTCACGTGGTACTTGCCAAGTACTCTCACAAAGAAGAGGTTCAACTGGTCTTGCATATGCATCCTTGAAATTTTTATTGTTGTAGTATGGCGAGCAATAATCCTCTCCATGTTGGTTTTTATATGTAATAACAACCATTGCATGTGAACAATGTATCTCATCTAACTGAAATTGTACACAACTACATTTTCTACTTCGCAGACATACAATGAATATTTTAGCATCATCAGTCACGGTATGCAAGCGTTCGTTTGATGCTCTTACCTACAACAAAATATATTTATCATACTAAAATCATATACCATTAAACATCATGTCCATACTCAAAACATATAGAAATCTTAATTAAATTATATCCTACAACACTTTCAGTGATGTAATCTATACTGTAATGAAATTAATACATGTGAATTTTCTAATGTAACCAAAAAATGATACAACAGTAAAACCCAAAATAAACTGATTCTAAGAAACAAACATTCATTATAAATTGAAAGTAAAATCATCAACGGAAAATAATGTATAAAAACGTTTTGGATTATGTTTGATTCTTTTACTTTTGTTGTTTATAAATAATAAATTTTTATATGTTTTATAATCTATTAAAAAAAATTATGTATCTATAAAAAATAAATTTAAGACAAAATTTAAGACAAACAATTACCTGTGACATTCCATCTTCCTCCATGTAGTATCATGATTGAATGTAAACTATCATCATCCATATTTTAGAAAATCGTAGAGCCTTCTTATAACTTTTCCTTTTCAATAACTTCAAATAAAATACTTAAATCAGTATTTCATTAGAAGTTCTTCAATTTAACACAAAAAGTAATTGAGAAATTTTCAATTTCAAACAATATATGTTTGTTGATTCTTTGAAGAAAATAGAAGAAGAATTGTCGTCGCAGAAGAAGAAGACACTTCGGATTGATAAAGGAAAACCATCTCAGAGAGAATCATGGGGTAATTGATATCCTTTATTAACTGACGACTTTTTTTATGGGTATGAATTCGGTTTTTCCTTTTTAGTAGGATGTATTTTCCATTTTTGTTACCGAAAAAAGATGTTTTTTTTCCTTTTTTTTGTTTTTAAAATTTACTATTACTTGCAATCTAAAAAGATTTGCTATAACTTGCAAATAACAACCTAAGAATGTATATATGAATTTCCCCCCATATATATATATATATAAATGTGTGTGTGTATGTATGACTTATGTTGTCAATTAAAAAGTAAATGAAATTATTTTATTTTAACTGATGAAACGAGACTACGAAGAAGAAAAACACTTCCCACTTTATTATTAGTCAGAATAATTTTTTAAAAGAAAAGAAACATGGAAAATATTTTTTAAAAATAATATTTTTATTAGGTTCACAAATACCCCTGATATTAATAGTTTGGTGCAAAAATGTTCCTTATGTTAATTATAGGGGCATTTTCAGACATACTATTAATAACAAGGACATTTTTTGACAAACTGTTAATGGAGGGTATTTTTGTTTAATTTCACTTAATTTAAAGACAAATTTTACCATATTCCGAAAATATTTTGAATCGTGGGTAATTCTGGTTGATATATATACCATTTCTAGAAGGGAAATCAAAATAGTACTTTATGTGATGACCCGCCATGTCATCATGCCACATAACCACCACTTGGCACACCTTTTGCAATGTGGAAGCTTACATAAGCAAGAACCTACCACTTGTGGAAGTATCTAGAGAAGTATGGAGATTTTATCATGGAAGACTATAGAATTTCATAGAATTGCATAGAAGGTCCTTGGAATATTTTAGGCATAGAGTAGGGACCTATGTGTAAATATGTAGGAACTTGTGTAACAATTATTATTTACACTTTAGCCACTAGATGAGTAGTATAAATAGAGAGGCATACATTTGTAAAACCATCAAGCAAATCTTCCAAGTTCTCTCTAATACAAATCTTCCTAACAATTCTCTTGTGTTCTTTCTTCTATTCTCTTAGCGATTCCTAGTGTCTTAGGCTGACTTGGCATAGCAAGAGCGTGAGAAAGTGGTGCAAGAACGTGAGTGAATTGCCAAGTGTCGTACGTGTGCTTAGTCGAAGTCTAAGTCCGTGACAACGTGGTATCAAAGTCAGGTTGTAACTAAGAGAATGACAAACTATGAAAAATTCAATGCTGCTAACACCCTGTCCAACATCACCCAGGATGTCGTTGGCAAGAAGTCCTATAATAATAAGAAGAATGCCATTAACAAGATCAAGGAGGTGTTGCCTGAGGTTGTGTCAAGTGAAGGGCTTACATCCAAGGAACCATCTACCATAGAGGGGAAAGAGGATGAAGTAGAGGTCATGCCCAAAGACGTCTCGCTCAGTAAGGAGTGGGTCATGAAGGTTAATGCAGAGATTGACGCCGTTGACATCTTTGACCAACGTTTGGGGAAAGTGGAGGGCACACTTGGCATTCTTGAAGGGAATACCCTTAGAGAGATCGAGAGCATCCAAAATGACTTGGAGGGGCGTACTCAGGCCGAGGTAGAGCTGCGACAAACCATCACTACCTTAGAGTGGAGACTCATAGAGGCGTTGAGTATTATCGATGCCATGAAGACAAAGGTAGAAGTACTCGAGGAGTAGGTCAATGATGGCGCGATTAAAACAGGTAAAAATATCGTTGTGATGAGTGAGACTAAGATCGAGGTTCCTAAGCCACCAGTGATGCACAGGAGGTAGAGAACTTTCTTTGGCACTTGGAGAACTATTTTAATCATGGTAAAGTAAGAGACGACGAAGCCAAGATCAACATTGCTATGTTGTATCTATCAGAGACTGCCATGCTATGGTGGAGAAGAAAGGTAGCCGATACTAAGAGAGGTTTGTGCAATATTAACATATGGGATCAATTCAAGGATGAGTTCAAGCGTCAGTTCTTCCTAAATAATGTCTTGTACGAGACAAGATAAAAACTTAGGGAGTTGATGCAGACAGTGAGCATACACAACTACATCAAGGAGTTCACCACCTTTATGCTTTAAATTCCCAACCTCACAAGCGATGACTTGTTTTTCTACTTCATGGATGGGTTGCAAAATTGAGCTAAGCAAGAGTTGTAACGCTGATAAGTCATAAATATAGACCAGGCCAGCCTAAGTCATTGATGGATTTCAGGCATGAAAAGTATGAAAAAAGCAAAAGCAAGGAGTCCAAAGGTAGCAATATCAAAGGTGAGAGAGATTGTGGCAAAAGCAAAGAAACTTACCAACAATGCTCCAAGACCCAAGATGCCAATAAGTCCGATTTTAAGAAAGTAAGTGGTATCTAGAGCTATGCTGACAATAAAGTTCAGGTCGAGAAGAAAGGATGCTATACATGCGGAGTACCGCATGGCTTCAGGAATTTTCCCAACTTAAAAAGTCTCAAAAACGTAAGTAGAAGGTTCAAGTGCAATATAGTTGGGTATGATAGGACTATGTAGAGCTGCCAAGAAGCAATCTATCCAGCTGAATGATAATAAAAATCAGTACGTGGATCTCACCATCAACAAAAATCCCACCTGTGTACTACTGGTGGACACTGGAGCAACTCAAAATTTTATGGCTGAGGCTGCAACAAAGAGACTAGAGTTGAAGCTCGCTCCATCTAATTATCGTGTCAAGATTGGGAATGCTGAGCCACAAAATGCTCATGGTTTAGCCAATGGGGTTGGTGTGAAATTGGGCAATTCGCAAGGTACAACAAACTTTACTGCCACAACAATAGATATCTTTGATATTGTTCTGGGGAAAGAGTTCTTTAGACACTGTCATACTTTGATCAACCCCTACCTACAACTTCTCTTAGTTTTGGAACACGAAGGATCTTGTATGGTACCTATACTATCTATACCACTAGAGCCAAGTACGACTTTCTGCTATGCAGTTAGTTAAGGGGCTCAAGAAGGGGAATCGATATTCATGGCAACCATTGCAAGTATGGAGAAAGACAAGGGTTCCTAAGAGACATTGTCACGTTGCATAGAGAGGCTACTCGAGGAGAACAAAAATGTTATGCCTAATGAACTACCTAAGCATTTGCCTCCTAGGCGTGAAGCGGATCACAAGATTGAGATGGATCCAGGGGATAAGCCACCAGTATTTGCCCCTTATTGCATGGCACCGCCCGAGTTGGAGGAGCTTAGGAAGCAATTGAAAGAGCTACTGGATGTTGGTCATATCCGCCCGTCGAAAGCACCCTTTGGCGCACTGGTTTTATTCCAAAAGAAGAAGAATAAATCATTGCGCTTATGCATAGACTATCGGGCACTTAATAAGGTCACAGTGAAGAACAAATATCCTATCCCACTCATAGATGACCTATTTGATAGACATGGGCAAGCCAAGTACTTTACCAAGGTGGATCTTTGCAAAGGCTACTACCAGGTTTGCATAGCGGAAGGGGACGAACTGAAGACAACATATGTTATGAGATACAGAGCCTTCGAGTGGTTGGTGATGACTTTTAGCTTAAATAATGCACCACTACATTCTGCACCTTCATGAACAAAATCTTTCATCCCTACCTTGATCAGTTCGTAGTGGTCTACTTGGATGATATAGTCATCTACAACAACACCTTAGAAGAATGAATTATACATCAAGAGAGAGAAGTATGAGTTTAAACAACCAAAAGTGCACTTCTTAGGTCATGTCATCAGTAATGGCGAGCTACGCATGGACTATGCTAAGGTACAAGCTATTTAGGAGTGAGAGACACCTACAAAGGTAAATAAGTTAAGATCCTTCCTTGGATTGGTTAACTACTATCGTTGATTCATCAGTAGCTATTCCACCAAGGCAGCACCCTTGACTGAGTTACTAAAGAAGAACAAGACATGGTTTTGGATGGAACATTGTCAAAAGGCATTAAAAGGCCTCAAGGCAGCTGTAACAAAAGAGCCAGTCTTGGCATTGCCTGAAGACATTCGAGGTGCATACAGATGCGTTTGATTTTGCCATTGGGGGTGTCTTGATGCAGGATAAGCATCCTATAGCAGTCGAGAGACGCAAGTTGACTAAGACAGAATGACATTACTCCGTGTAAGAGAAAAAAATGACTGCTATTGTGCATTATCTTCGAATATGGAGACATTACTTACTCAGTTCAAGGTTTGTGGCCAAGACTGAAAATGTGGCCACTAGTTACTTTCAGATGTAGAAAAATCTTACACTAAAGCAAGCTAGATGGCAGGACTTCTTGGCCAATTTTGATTATGTGCTAGAGTATAAGCCGGGAAAGGATAACATCGTGGTTGATGCCTTGAGTCGAAAGGATGAACTTGATTCCATCACTTTAGCAAGTTGTGACATTCGAGAGACCATAAATGAGTTCATGCAACATGACCCAGCATCCAAACAACTTATGGAGTTAGTCGTCCAAAGCAAAATAAGGCGTTTTTGGGTGGAAGATGGTCTATTACTCACTACATGTCGGAGGGTCTATGTGCCAAAGTTTGGAGACATCAATTATCGTATTATGAAGGAAAGTCATGACACCTTGTGGGTCGTTCATCCAGGTTAACATCGTCGGCCTTGGTTGAGTCGGTCTACTATTGGTCACGCATGTGAGAGGACATAGAGTGTTATGTGCAGACTTGTCTTGTGTGCCAACAGGACAAGGTTGAGTAGAGGCAGCCTGAAGGACTTTTGGAGCCACTACCAGTCGCTGAGAGTTTATGGGAGAGCGTGACTATGGACTCTATCACTTGTTTCCCAAAGTCTGATGGTTATGGTACTATCATGGTGGTCGTAGACAGATTCTCTAAATATGCCACATTTATGCCTTCCTCACCAGGTTGTACAACCAAGGAAGCTGCCAAGCTATTCTGTAAGAATGTAATGAAGTATTGGGGCTTAACGAGGCATATCATTAGTGACTGAGACCCCAACTTCACTGAAAACTTTTGGAGAGAGTTGTTTGATATACTTGGTATGGAGCTGTACTTCTCTACTAGTTTCCACCCATAGACGGATGGACAGACGAAGTGGGTCAATGCTTTACTGGAGTGATACTTGAGGCATTATGTGAGCGTACATCAAAAGGATTGGGCGAAGCTCTTGGACATAGCCCAATTTTCTTATAATCTGCGGTGGAGTGAATCCACAGGGTATACGCCATTTGAACTAGCCACAAGCTAACAACCTCAAACCCCACATTCACTACCAACTGCATTCAAGGGGAAGAGTTTGCGAGCTTATCATATGGCCAAAGGTTGGGAGGAGCAACTTGACACTGCTAGTTCTACTTGGACAAGACAACTAAGCAGATAAAGAAATTTGAGGATCGCAAGAGACGACCCATGGACTATAAAGTTGGGGACATGGTTATGGTGAAGTTTAACCCGAGAAAATTCAAGGCACTATAGGGCATGAACCAAAATTTGTTTCGCAAGTACGAAGGCCCATTTAGGATCCTTGCCAAGGTAGGAAAGATTTCATACAAGCTTGACATGCCTCCGTATCTTAAGATCCATTCTGTCTTTCATACCAGCATGCTTAAGCCGTACCATAAAGATAAGGATGACCCAAATAGAGGTCAGTCGAGTCGTGCGCCTATCACTATCACTTCCTCGTATGATCAGAAGATTGAGGCTATTAGTGACTACCAAGCTAGGAGAAAGAAAGGACAAAAGGCCACTGCCATATTTCTCATCCACTTGAAGGGACAATCACTGGAGGAAGCCATATGGGAATGATATGAGGATTTGTGGCAATTCAAAGATAAGATCTAGGAGTTTATACAGCAGGAGTGCGCCGCGGTTGTTGCAACATCAGGTGGGGGAGAATGTGATGACCCACTATGTCATCATGCCACATAAGCACCACTTGACATATTTTTTTCCATGTGGAAGCTTACAAAAGCAAGAACCTACCACTTGTGGAAGTATCTAGAGAAGTATGGAGATTTTATCATAGAAACTATAGAATTCCATAGAATTGCATAGAAGGTCCTTGGAATATTCTAGGCATGTAGAGAGTTCTAGAGAAGAGACCTACGTGTAAATATGTAAGGACTTATGTAACAATTATTATTTATACTTTATCCCCTATATGAGTAGCATAAATAGAGGGGCATTCATTTGTAAAACCATCAAGCAAATCTTCCAAGTTCTCTCTAGTACAAATCTTCCTAACAATTCTCTTGTGTTCTTTCTTTCATTCTCTTAGCGATTTCTAGTGTCTTAGGCTGACTTGGCATAACAAGAGTATGAGCAAGTGGTGCAAGAACGTGAGCAAATTGCCAAGTGTCGTACGTGTGCTTAGTCGAAGTCTAAGTCTGTGACATATATCTATCCAAATTTGTGTTGCACACTATTTTTAAATCCAATTCAAAAGAATGTCATTTTCCAATTATTAGAAATAGTTTAATTTTTTTTTTGTTTTACTCTTAATAAAATTGATTTATAGTCATACAAATATCTAAGATTTAATTTAGATCATATTTAAAAATTTTGTGCTTAGTCAAATAATGTCACTTAAATTGAAACAGTAATATTAAATTTGGGGATGTGTTTTATATAATGTATAATGTAGAATGGGAACAATTATGTAGGATATCATATTAGAATAGTCAATGTACCAGATGACAGTTCTTGTTCTTTGGTCAGTTTGTGGTAAAGATTGGTAAAGGTGGTCTGAACCTAAACTAGTAGTGGTCAGAGAAGTAAATGTACAAAAATGGTCAAATACAAAGAACTGTAAAATCACTAGGAAATTATGAAAAACAACAAGTTAATATGGTTAATTTAATGATATTGTAGTCTTAATTTTAATTAATTAGCATTTAGTGTTAAGTTAGTAGTGAAGCTGGATTCCCAGGCCATTCGGAAGAGAGATAGTTTCAAGTATCTTGGGTCTATGATTCAGGAGAATGGAGAGATTGACGAGGATGTAAAGCACCGTATTGGTGAGGGTGGTTGAAATAGAAGCTCTCTTCGGGAGTGTTGTGTGATAAAAAGGTACCTCTTAAGTTTAAAGGCAAGTTCTACAGAGTGGCAGTCCGATCAGATATGTTGTATGGAATGGAGTGTTGGTCAGTCAAGAACTCCCATATCCAAAAGTTGAAGGTGACGGAGATGAGGATGTTGAGATGGATGTATGGACTTACTAGGAGAGAGAGGGTTAGACATGAGATTATTCGAGAGAAGGTGAGAGTGTCTTTGGTGGAAGACAAGATAAGGGAAGTGAGGATGAGATGATTCGGGCATGTGATGAGGAGTTCTACGGATGCCCCAGTACAGAGGCGTGAGAGGTTGGCTATGGATGGTTTCAAGCGAGGTAGAGGTAGGCCAAAGAAATATTATAGGGAGGTGATTACACAGGACATGGAGCAGTTACTGTTATTTTTGTTAAATAAAATCTCTATTCAATGTTGTGAACTTCAACAATAAGTTCAAACTAAATTATGAAAAACCAAACGAATTTATAACTCTATATTTAGAAATATTAACTTCAACAATAAGTTCATACCAAATTATGAACAACAAAAATGAAGTTCAAACTATTTCAGAAAAAATAGTAAACAAATAAAGAAAAAGATGAATATAGAAGAATCACGCCCACCGAATTCACGGTGTGTCCTTAATGAAATTATTCCCCTCAAGTACCTGAGGTTAATGGAATATATCCTCCCAGGTTAGACCCTTCACTAGACCACTCATATCTAGTTTTATACGAATAAATGTGTTCAAAAAACTCAGCGTTGTTTGATTCAATTACCATATTGTCATGAATATCCAGATGTTTGGATTTGTGAACCAAAAATTGACATGCTTTACTGTTTATAACATATCCAATGAAAATAGAGTCCACAATCTTTTGTCCTATCTTGACCCTTTTGGGTACAACAACTTAGACTTTGGCTAGACGTACCCATACTTTGAAATATTTCAAGTTGGATTTCCTTCCTTTCCATTTCTCATATGGAATAGATTGTGTCTTTCTATGGGGAACTCTATTGAGTATTTGGTTTGCTATAAGGATAGCTTCCCCCCACAAGTTTTGTGGTAAACCTGGACTTATAATTAAGGCATTCATCATTTTCTTCAACGTTCGATTTTTTCTTTCTGCAATTCCATTTGATTGAGGTGAGTAAGGGGCAGTAGTTTGATCGATAATTCCATTTTTCAAATATATCTGTGCAAAAGGAGATTCATATTCCCCTCTCCTATCACTTCTAATAATTTTAATCTTTTTATCCAACTGATTTCAAACTTCTATTTTATATTGCCTAAATATTTCTATTGCTTCACCCTTACTATTCATTAAATAAACATAACAATATCTAGACATTCATCATTTTCTTCAACGTTCGATTTTTCCTTTCTGCAATTCCATTTGATTGAGGTGAGTAAGGGGCAGTAGTTTGATCGACAATTCCATTTTTCAAATATATCTGTGCAAAAGGAGAATCATACTCCCCTCTCCTATCACTTCTAATCATTTTAATCTTTTTATCCAACTAATTTTAAACTTCGATTTTATATTGCCTAAATATTTCTATTGCTTCACCCTTACTATTCATTAAATAAACATAACAATATCTAGTACAATCATCAATGAAAATTATGAAATATTTTTTCCCACCACGAGATGGTGTTGACTTTATATGGCAAATATCAGTGTGAATCAATTCTAAGGGATTGGAATTCCTTTCAACAGATTTATAAGGATGCTTAGCATACTTAGACTCAACACATATTTGACATTGTGATTTATTACACTCAAGGTTAGGCAAAACCTTTAAATTAATATGTTTTTGCAAGGTTTTGTAATTGACATGTAACACCCCGTACCTTCCCAACCCTACTTGACGACGTTGAATAAGGTTTACTTAGGTGTCGATAGCTATAAGTATGTATTTGGTAATGTTAATGATGAGAAAATTGAAATTTGGCCTCGTACATGTGATTAGCCTTTCATAGGAGGTGTTTTGTGATTTACGTAGAGCATTTGTAGGGTTCCAAATAAGGATAATAGGACCTCCAAACAAAGGATATTAAGGGTAAGAAGTAAGTTAAAGAATAGGACTTGAAGTATCTAACCAAACCCGCGAAGAAAAGTCGAAAAATGAAATTTTCAAAAATATTAAGGTTGGGGCGAGACAGAGGGCGTGCCAGGCCGCTCTGGGCTAAATTTTTTAGCCCAGGCAGAAAGTTGGCGCGCCCAAGGGCGTGCCAGGCTGGTTTTGCCACTTTTTCGAAAGTTGGAAATTTTCTAAGTCCCAAGGGTGCCTGGGGTCGTACCGAGCCAATTTTTTCCACGTTTCTTCTAAAACCACGAGTATATACATAGAATGAATGAAATATTATATTGGTATGGTAAAATTTCTCGTGAACGAATTTGGCATCAAAATGACGGTTTTGCCCTTGTGGTCAAAATAAGTCATACGTGGCTAGAATCACTTGTTTTTGGGATTGAGGCTATGGATATGAATAGCGTGAGTGGGAATATTGTTGTAAAACGTATGATATGATTTAAACACTCAAAATTATTGATTTTATTGGGTTAAGTAAATTGGGCCCAATCAAAGGCCCAAAAATGAAAAGAAGGCATGGGCCAAAAATGGGTCAAATGACCCATTCTTGTCTTGAACTTCTAGAACAACACATTTAATGCCATAGAGTGGCTAAGGATGGACTTAAAATCTTATAAAAGGGACCAAAAATCTTATTTTATTCATCACAAGTCTCATGCCTTTTAGACCAAAAAGATAAGATATTTTCCTTCAAACCCTAAGAGCCCTAAACCAACTTTTGGAGCAAGATCATCATTTTTCAAGCTTGGGTAAGTGATTATTGTTGTGGATTAATATATTATATGCAGGGGAGAGTATGTAAATCATGTTGGTTATGCTTGGAAAGTGTTGAACATGGTACTTTGTGTTTTTGTAAAAGATTTGTGATCCATGGGATTTAAGCTTGAAATATGACTTGTGACTTTGATGAAAGAGCATGGTATGGATAAAATATGAACATGTATGGTGTGATTTTGTTATCAAACTTGTTATTTTTCAATAAGTTTAAATTGTGGGATTTTGGCCGATATGTGCTATGAGGCGTATTAAGGCGACTTGATGGATTAATTGTGATATGGTGTGGATGAGAAAGTGTAAAGGAGAAGTTTTGTGGTGGAATGTTATTGATTATCATGTATTGGTCAATGTATGGAATATTGTAAGATTATTGGTATGATAATTTCATCAATGGTTTTATCAAGGGGGAAATGGCATGTTTAAAGGCAAACATGAAACTCATTATCGTTATATGCATTTGTAAGGTAGTTGGTGGTTAATATAAACTCTGTTATGTATTTGTGTTGTAGAGTGACACATAAGGAAGGAGCGGGACTATTGTATGCATATCTAAGATTGTCTATTCGTATTGAGAATACAAGGTATGTAAGGTTGCTCTGTCCGTATCTTTCTGCGGCAAATAGTATTCACATTGACATTACGTTTGTCCCAACCCGAAACGTGCTAAGGTATCCTATTTCCCGTTACCAATGGTTATTATTACATTTTTCCTACCCATTGATCGATTGTGAATCACATGTCTAATATTCGTTGATAATGTTCCAAAAGCCTAATAAGGTTGTGTTCCAAGGTTCCAATAGTGGTTACATTCATGTGTCGTGTTTATTGCTTGTTGTTCCAATGGTTCCAATAGAGTTATGCTTCCACGAAGGCTATGTTTCCAATAATGTTTAACCACTAAGTATCAATATCATGAGATGAAGAAGTGATGTAATGCATCTATATGTGTGTTTCCATTAATGTCATGATCCTTAATGTATCCATCTTTCACAAACGAATGTATCAATCTCTCAAAAGTAAGAAAAGAAGTAATGCATATATGTGGGTAATGATTGAGTATGGGTGGTAGCTTTGGGGGCGAAATGCCTAGCTCAAGCCGATCCCGAGATTATTGGATCAGGGGGCAGCTTTAGGGGTGAAAGCCTAGCTCAAGCCGAACCTGACAGGGGGCATCTCTAGGGGTAATAACCTAGCTCGAGCCGAACCTGATATGTTGGTTTATGGGTGGCAGCTCTAGGGGTAATAACCTAGCTCGAGCCGGTCCCGATATCTTGATTTATGGGTGGTAGCTCTAGAGGCATAAGCTTAGCTCGAGCCGATCCCAACATAACGTTATGTTATGTTAAGACCCACTGATCAGTTGGGGCCCGGGTATGATATGATATGAGCGATGATGAACAAATAATAGAAGCAAAAGAAAGAAAGAAAGAAAGAAATGAATGTAAGGTACATGGTTCCACATATGCAAGACAATGATTTATCCACATTGACTATTTTCTTTTATATTATCTCCATTGTCATTATTATGTATGATGAACTTTATGGCCTTACATACTCAGTACATTCTTCGTACTGACCCCTTTTGGGGGATTTACCTTACTTGCTGCAGGCGCAGGTATTAGTAGACCTCCCCAGTAAGCTGCAGGACATCTACTGACCCTCGGTGAGCTCCAGTTGGTTCGGGACTTTCCGTATCATAGTTGTATATGTATTTTGGGTATTGTAAACGTTATGTAAAATGGGGACTTGTCCCGAATTTGGGTTGGTCATGTATGTACTTCTATTAGAGGCTTTTGTAGACAAATATGGGTATGTGCGGGAATGAGAAGGAGAGAGATGTATGTCCGTTTGACTTGATGGCCCTGACGGCCAAGTTCCACATATGCATATATATTACATGATCTCTGATTTTCGATGTTAGCCTTTTATGTCCTTACGTGATAGTGGTGTTCCTATGGCATGCATACGAATGAATGTAAGCAAAGCTTGGTTCTCTCGGGCCTTATCGGCTACGGGTGCCAATCCGCCTCGTTGGAACTCGGGGCATGACATTACATATCCTAAACAACCATGCCACAAATAATTAGACTCAAGCAAGTAAGAAGAAGCCTCAACTTTATTCATTTCAACAGCCATTACATCAAGTTTGAAAATGCCCTCATTGAGGTTACCCTTTCCTACATATATTTTATTCTTACTTATTACAACTTTCTCTGATACACACACACACTTAAATCCATTTTTAATGAGAAGTGTTGTAGAAACTAAGTTCTTCCTAGTAGTAGGAACATGGAGAACGTTGTTGAGAGTCAACACCTTATTGAAAGTCATTTTTAGGAATATCTTTCCGCTTCCTTCAACCTTGGATGTTGCAGTATTTTCCATGAAGATCACTTCTTTGAGACCAACGATATCATAAGTAGCAAAAGTTTCTTTGACCGCACAAACATGTCGAGTGGCTCCTGAATCAAACCACCATTCATTTAGATTTCCAACTAGATTGCATTCAATGAGCACACCACACAGATTTTCAATCTCTCGGTTACTTCCACCATGTTTGTCTAATTCTTTTTCTTGTTCTTTTTCAGAACTTGACAATTTGGAGCTGTGTGGCCAACTTTACTATAATTGTAGCAATTGTCTTTGAACCTTTTCTTGTTTTGCTCTTTCTCTTGTCCAGAAGACTTCTTCCTCTTCTTATTATTTGGAGCATCATCATTAACAAGATTTGCAGCCATCATTGCTGATTTTTCATACAACTTATTATCCTCTTCTATCTTGAGACGTATCACAAGATCTTCCAAACTAGAAAATTGTTTTTTCAGCATTCTTTCTTTAGGAACATAAGGATCTCTACTTGTGAACCTTTGAATTTCAAGAGTGTTCATCCAAAAGAACATCATTTGCTATCAATCTTTAAAGTTCACACCAGAAAGTTTCTCTAATTTCTCTACCGATGCCATTTTGCAGAGCAAAATCTGAACGGCTTGATGACGCAATATTGGTTGCATTTGGGACAACACCATTCATAATCGAACTAATTTGTTGTTCAGTATCACTCATCATTTTCCTGTCAAACTTTGACACATAATTTAGTATTTTAGAATACTAACAACTTGTTTCTAGTCAATTTAATTTTTATACAACTTGTTTCTAGTCAATGACGAAGTTCTTATGTTTTTTAAATAGCTAACCGAATGAACTTTAAATCTTGAAAAAAATTTATATTCTTCAAATCAAAATAATATTCAAACGGAGTAGAAAACCATAGGTTTTAATCTTCAGAAATCAAAATAGAGAGTTCAATAAATCCGTGAAGTTTTTATATTCTTCGAACCAAATTCCCAATCTGATTTCTTGGTGAAGTTTTTATATTCTTCCAATTGAGGGAGTAGAAAATCAAAAGATTTTAGTCTTCAAAAAACCAGACTCAATACAGATCAAACAAGTACTTCTAATTTCCTTAAGATTGTTATTTTTGTTAAATAAAATTTGTATTCAATGTTGTGAACTTCAACAATAAGTTCAAACTAAATTATAAGCAACCAAAAGAAGTTCTAACTCTGTATTCACAAATATGAACTTCAACATAAGTTCAAACCAACTTATGAACAACAAAAATAAAGGTCAAACTATTTCAGAAAAAATAGTAAACAAAAAAGGAAAGTGATGAATATAGAAGAATCAAGCCCACCGAATTCATGGTGTGTACTTAAGGAAATTATTTCCCTCAAGTATCAGAGGTTAATGGAATATATCCTCTCAGGATAGAATGATTTACTTCAGCAGAATAGCGGTACCTCAAATTCGCTGAACTTCGAACTCACTCAACTGTAGTAAATCACACAAGAAGAGTTTAAAAGTGCAATAAGAAGAAGAGTAGAAATTAAGAAAATTCATATGGAAAATTTGAGGATTCAACAGGTATATATAGCCTTCAAGGTGTTACTTCAGAAGAGAAACAATGGTTCAGAAAGGTGCATCTCTTCATAAAGGTGCAACTCTTCGAAAAAGGTGCAACTCTTCGGAAAAGTCACAACCTATTGGAAAGGTCACAACCATCCTAAGTGAAAAGGTGCCTATTCAAATTCCATTCACACCTTTTAAAAACCTATCAGTTACAACTTACGGAGGACATAACCCTTGATAGAAAGATCTGGAGGACGCAAATTAGGGTAGAGGGTTAGTGGGTAGGAGTGCGTCCTTACTAGTAGGAAGGAGTGCTTTATTTGTAGCTGTGCTTGTAGTCATAGTGTTATGCGTGTGTCTTGTATTTTCTTATTCGTGGTGTTTTGATGGTGTTTGTGATTTCAGATAGATAGTTTGTAGTATTTACTCTTTGAGTGCCTTGTTTCTTTTATTATATCTAGTGATGTGTTGTTCCATTTTGTTTTATTTTTATGTTTGTTACACTGTTATTTGTCCTGGATCAGGGGTCTATCAAAAACAACCTTCTACTTCATCTGAGGTAGTGGTATGGACTGCGTATACTTTACTCTTTCCAGACCCCACTATTGTGGGAATACATTGGGTAGGTTGTTGTTGTTAAGTTGGTTCTTGAATTCTCAATTTTTCGAGAAAATGAGATCTATGTTCCTCTTATAATTTGAATAGAAGTAATAACCTTTTAGATTCTTTATGTGTAAAAATAAGGATCTCTTGTTAAAAAAACCATAAATTTTTTTAAAAATTTATAAAATGGTTAGAAGCTCATTTCTCTCTCAATTTTCTACCTAGTTTGATTCATTTTGTTTAATTGAACCCCACAAGCTTTAATTTGTGTTCACGTTTTTTAGTTTGTATGCACCCACCATCCACCTCTTCATTATTCTTACGTAATTAAGTTTACATTGAGCCACAAAATTAACTACTATTCCATTGATTATTCTTTGTTTTTGGTAACGTTTGTCAACTACTTTGCCTTTAACGATTTGTCAACATCAATATTCTTTTTTTCGCATGTGGAAATCCTGCGGTCAAGAATGGATGACGGTAAATATTCCCAAGTTACAATTGATTTGTATTATGTTACTTAATATGTATGTGTTTACTTGTTCAACTTTATACAAGTTTAAATATTTACTTGTGCACATTCAAAGTTGGAGGTCATAGATGTCAGCTGAGGCCATGCACGTCTATTTAATATATGCCTTAAGAGTATATTCTTTTAATATTTGGATGCTAAAGCTTTTAGATATTATTTTGTATTTCCATAAAAACAGCCTAAACGGAAAAGGCTTTTAATAATTAATATTTCCTGGAATTAGTTAAAATGCTAAAGGATAATATTTAATATAAAATTAAAATAAAATCATTATTCACACATTTATTATTAATGAAATATGGTCTTATGATAATGGGACTTGGATATTTTTTTGAAGATTATCCAATCTTAATTATAAGGTGATGGAACAAACCAAGTGACAAGATGGAATGCCATACATGTGCAATTGGCAAGTGTGGTATTTTTTAGGTAAGCTTCTCTGTTTAATTTCCATCTAAACCAGCCCCTAGTTTTGGTTTCTCTTTAATAGCAACATGCTGGTGACTTGCAAGGTGGAAATTGCTGGTTCCCCTCTGATTTAATCTTCTTTTTTGTCTTTTTTGGTTTGTTTTATTTAACTTTCAATTGTCAAATTGGACACTTTGATGAGATTTGTGTTTTCTCTAGCTGTATCTTTAAAATTTTGTATGAGTAAACAATCATGAATATTATCGCGTGTTTGGATACATGGAGAGTTTAATTCTGATAGAACTAGTTGCTTTAAAAATAAATTTTACGTAATGTGAATTTAAACTATTTAGATCAGTAAAAAAGGTAGTTTGGTGTACGAAAGTTTTCGCTATGTACAATCCAGGAAAGAATCAAATCACAGGGGTTTAATCTACGCAGCTTTTCAAAAGGTGCATTTGATCAAGATTTGCTTCGAGCTTAAGAAGCTAATCGGGACAAAAAAATTGTGATCGAGGAAGAACCAAAATCTTGTTTTATTTTAAGTGGCGGTCCCAACATTCTCTAATACAGTATAATTTTCGTTCAGTCTTTTATCCTTATTTTAAAGATGAAAGTTTTTTTTTTAATGATTTAAAAGTACATATTTATATTTAGTGATATAAATGAAGATGGACTCGTAAAAAGGGAAGGAAGCACACGTAATGATTCCATGCAAAGAAGCATTAAGCATATGGGCCAAGAATATTTTGACTTTGATGGCTTAAGCAATAGAATATGCATTAGTATTATTATTAAAAGCTAATGCGCTTTCATCTAAAGCAATGAGTACTTTTGGAAGTCTATTTTCCTAGTCAAAGGCGGTTTAAGCTTGAGCAATTTTTATAAATAATTACTGTTTGGGTCAAATTAACTATTCATAGCTAAGTGTCACAGAGTTAGACTTTCACTAACACACCATGCGGCACTTGATTAACTCGCTCACGAATCTTGCATGATCTTGCAAACTCAAGTAAGCTCTTTTAATATTAAATCACTAAGGGAATGCTAATTTGAAGAAAGACACAAGAAAATTGCTAAAGAAAGCTTTTATATTGCTCAAGACTTGAAAGATTTTGATTGCCCCTCTAATTATACTACTTAGCTAGGAGCTAATATGTAAATAATAATTATTCTAGAAGTCCCTCATGTTTACAAAATAGTCCTCTCTAGAATTTTCTACAATGCAAGAAGATTTCAAGGATCTTTCATGCATATCCAAGGAATTCTCGGATCTTCCATGGGAAGTTTCTCTATTTCTCTAGAATATTTCATTAAGGACTAGTTTCCTTTTCATGTAGGTCTTCCACATAAGCAAGTTTGTGTCATATGGCTCCTATGTGGCGTGATGATACGGTGGGTCATCACACTCTCCCCCACCTGATATTGCGACGCGTGCAGTGCATTGCTATTGCATACCCTCCTTTAGTCGTACCCGATGTTCCCCCAACTCGAGTGGTGTCACATGATAAGGGGAGAATACGGGTGGCTGGGCTTCAGGTTCCAACTCAAGCTTATAATCCACTTCAAACCTAGGAGGTAAATGTTTCGGTAGCTCCTCAGGCATACCATCTTCGTTCTCCTTAAGTGATTTCTCTATACAAGGTGTTGATGTCTTCTGAGAACCCTTGTCTTCCTCCAAACTTGCAATGGTTTCTATGAATGGCCGCTTCTCCTTCTTAAGGTCTTTCACAAGCTGCATGATCGATAATTGTGCTTGTACTTCCATTTTCAAAACCTTAAATATAGGCACCATACAAGATCTTTCTCTCTCCATAACCAAGAATCATTGAAGGTAGGGATCGATCATTGTATGACATGTTTGGAAAAACTTTTGTCCAAGAATTATCTCAAAGATATCTACAGCAGCAATGGTGAATTTGGTTTTGCCTTACCACTTTCCCAACGTGATGCTTACTTCTTTAGCAACTCCGCACATGGAATTTAGTGGCCCTTTGACTGTCTTGAGGTGGCTATTGCTTGGGTTGGGACTCAACCCCAACTTCGTTGCTGCTTTCTTGGTCTTGATGTTGGCCTCTGCACCTTAGTCGATCATAGCACGAGTGGGTCGACCATTGATTGTGCTTTTCACACACTAGGTATTGTATTCTTTTAGCTTCTCCATTTGTTTTACGATAGCTCCACATAATTCAATCATGCCTAACCGCATCGTGCCCGAACCTTGCCCATGGTCTTATGCATATTTCTCCTTTCGTTTACATAATATGGCACCAAGGGCTTTATTTCGAGGCACCTTGCAGAGTCGTGCGGCCCACCACATATAAAGCAGTCGTCTCCTTTCGTCATATTTGCCTTCTTTTCGATATAGTTTTTGCGTCCAAACGTTTTGCCACCGAACTTTTTGGTGTCGTGATTCTAGGTGTGCGGCTATTGCACCTTGATTTTTCCATGATCTACCCCACCTTTGGCATGACTACTCCTTGTTTATTTATTTTTACCTTTATCATGTTTGTCCCGCCTAAAGTGCATCAAAGCTTCAGCCTGTATGATGACTTCATTAATAGTACTAACCTGTCGGTGTTCCAACTCTATCTTGGCCCAATTTTGTAGTCCATACATGAAGTGGAACAATATGTCTTCATCTTTGGGTTGGGAATCTAAAGCGTGATAGTGGTGTACTCCTTCACGTATGTCCATATGTTGTCCGCTTACTGCAATTCTTGGAACCTGCACTTCGCCTCGTAGATGATATTGTAGGGAAAGAAAGCCCTCTTGAACTCAAAATTTCTTCCCTATTTTGATGGTGCAAAGTCCCTTCTTCATCTTGAACGTCTTCAGTTTCCATCATAGCATGGCCATCTCCGAATGGTACAACCCGGTTGTGTTGATTTTATTCTCATCACTTTTCTCGTTGTTTTACTTGAAATAATTCTTCAAATGCCAAAGAAAATTGTTTACCTCTTGTGTATCGCAAGATCCTTTAAACATGGATGGCTTAAGAGCCTCAACCTTGGCCTCCCTCTCCTTGTCGGATATCGCAGACCCTCCAACTTCAATCTCTCCTTTGAGTGCCTCCATTTTAGCCTTCATGGTCTTAATTATGCTTAATACTTCCACGAGATGGCACTCCAAAGAAGTGATGGTTTCCCTCATCTCTAATTCTGCATGCTTGCGCCCCTCTAAATCTATTCAGATGTTGTTGTTCTCCTAAAGGGTGAAGTTTTCAAGAGTTTTAAACTTGTCGTCGACCTCGTTCAAATGTTTTCCAAAATTCTCCACAGCCTGTCTCACCGTATCAACCCTCGTGATCCACTCTATTCCCGACGTGACGTCTTTGTACACCTCCTCCTATTCGTTGTCACTTGCCTCAGTGGCCGAAGGTGAGTGGGATGCCAACTGTTTGCATGGTATAGGGTTGGACAGAAGTTCCCACTCTTCTTTTAATTCTTTCTCCCCTTTCAGAGTTTCTCCCCAGCATCCTTTCTGACGTTGGTGATGCTAACAACGTTAGTGACTCCCTTATTTGCCATTCCCCTAATATTAACCTTTGATCTAATACCACATTATCACAGACTTAGACTTTCACTAAGCATACCATGCGACACTTGATAATTCACTCACGAATCTTTCACGATCTTGCAAGCTCAAGAGAATACTAATTGTTAATTTGAAGAAAGACACACGAGAATTGCTAAAGAAAGCTTTTATATTGCTCAAGACTTGGAATATTTTACTTGATAATTTTACAAATGAATTCTCCTCTATTTATACAACTCACCTAAAGGCTAATATTTAAATAATAATTATTCTACAAGCCCTTCATATTTACAAAATAGTCCTCTCTAGAATTTTTTACAATGTTAGAAGATTTCAAAAATCTTCCATGCAATTCCAATGAATTCTAGGATCTTCCAAGGGAAATATCTCTATTCTCTAGAATATTCCACTAAGGACTAGTTTTCATTCTACGTAGGACGTCCACATAAGCAATTTTGCACCATGTGGCATGATAACATGGCGGGTCATCACATAAGGGTGTAAAAAGAAAACCACCAAATCAATCAAATTAATAATTTGAGTTAAATCGAGAGGTTCAATTACAATTCAAATCATCTTTTTGAGATGGTGAAAAAATTCTCTCTAGGTGAGAGAATAACTGACTTTCCCTCCAAAATATCCACAACGATAACCGTCACTGGCATGGCCGGAATGGCCTTTCCACCACCGTAGGCGCTACTCTGACCACCGAAATCCCATCATCATGCTCATACAACTATGGCACAGTTACCCACAGTGCAATCCACCATTATTATACCTTCCATTGTAAGGAAAGAGGCGATACATACTGTGTTGGCAATGGAACAGTGGAATTGGCTTCTCCAGATTGTAACTCAAGTGAATTTAGGCTTAATTCAGGTGATTCCCAACCACGGAGTAGGGAATTCTTCAAGGTGTACATTGCAGCAAGCTCAGATTGGTGTTGTTTCGACTGAGAATCAACACAGTAAATGGATCAGTACAAATGGTTTGTCTGTTGAAGAAGATCACCTCACCGGTGGTATTGTCGGCGTTCATATTGTGCATCAATCGACATCTCAAGCAGTAACCAAGGAATTACTCAGACACCTCAGATAGTTAAGAGACAATAAAGTTCTGGTTTTACTGGTGATGAATCCCAACAACATGATATACAGTTCAAGCCTTTCAATAATAAATCTACCTTGGTATTGAGTAAGAAGATGAGAGACAATATTAGAAGAAGATTGGAGAAAGAAGAACAAGGTTTACAAATTCATAATAATTTTGTATTGCTTTAAGAGCATCCTGGGATTGGTAATTCTTCTTTATAGGTGATTGCGCAATTCAAGGGAACCTATACAGGTGATAATATCTTTAAAGGAAAGATTGATCTTACTGATGAATATAGAGTAATTCACTCTGAGGAGGAAGACCTACCTTTAGAAGAAGAAGGTGACAAAAAAGAGGCGCTAGAGACTATGAAAGTTTAATTTGACAAAGATCTCCAAGAAGAGATTACTAAAATGACTGATAACCATGGCCTTTCTCCCAGGGGTAAGAGAAAGAAGCATAAAAACAATAAAAGGGCTCATACTAGCCATTATTCTGGCCCAGCCATACTCAGAACCAGGTCCCAAACTAAGCATATTCATGATTAATACACTGTGTTGGAATGCAAGGAGCATTAATACTCAGGGTGTATTGGAAAGACTTCAACATCTTAGGAAACTACATCAATTATCTATAATTTCAATCCTTGAACCTTTTGCTGATAACTCTCAACTCTCTTTTTGCAAAACTCAATTACTCATAGAACATGCTATTGTAATGATAATGGCAAAATCTGGGTTATTTGGAGCCATGAAGTTGACTGTAAAGTGTTGAATAAGGATGATCAACAACTGACTTGTGAAATCAAACATGTGGCACATCCTAGGTTTTTCTGCACACTTTTGTATATGCTAAGTGTCAGGATTAGATGAGGAGAGATCTTTGGGACAAGTTACTACAATATGTTGATTATATTCATCCTTGGGGACTTCAATGTCATTACTGATATGGAGGAGAAATTAGGTAGACAACCTTATAATATAAATAAGATTCTTGACTTTATTGCTATAATAGAGGTTGTGGTCTGACTGATCTAGGGTATCAAGGGGAGAATTACACCTGGTGTAATAATAGAGCTGGAGAGGCTAGAATATGGAAAAGGTTTGATAGTGCATTGGTGAATGACTTCTGTCTAGATGAAATGCGTACTTCTACTATTACTCACCCTCCTTCAGCAGGATCTGATCACTGTCCTTTATTACTAGAGGTCTTTGATAGAACTAACACCCCAGTGAAATACTTTAAATTCTTGAATTGTTGGGTGGATAATGCTACTTTCATGGCTATTGTTAGGCAATGCTGGTCTAGGCCTGTGGAAGGTGATCCTATGTGGACTTTCCATATAAAGTTAAAGAGGGTGTCTCATACATTGAGTGTTTGGTCCATAAGAGAATATGGAGATATATATGCTGCAGTTAAAATATTTGAGGAGAAAATTCAGATGGCTGAGACTGCAATCTTAAATCATAATACTGAGGCTAATAGAAGTACTATTAATTGTGTAATAGCTGAATATATTAAGCACTTGAAGATAGAACAATCAATTTTCAAGCAGAAGACTCAATTATAATGGTTCAAAGATGGAGATGCAAAGTGTAAATACTTTTATGCTTTGATCAGAGGAAGGAGGAGAAGGCTCTTTATTCATCAGGGCACAGATAAACAAGGAAATTCTATACAAGGGGATGAGAATGTTGCAATTGCTGCATGTGCACATTTTGAAAAAATCTTTACTAGAGAGAACAAGAAGATAAATGAAGAAATATTCTCTTATAACCCTAAACTGGTTACTGAGGAACAAAATCTCAGCTTGCAAGCCATGCCTTCTATGGAGGAGTTACACCAGTTGGTTTTCTCTATGAATCCTCATTCAGTTGCAGGCCCTGATGGAATGAATGATATGTTTTTTCAGACTTGCTGGGCTATTATTTGTTAGGATCTGCTAAGGGTGGTACAATCCTTCTTCTATGGTAATGTCATGCCTAAGTACTTTTCTCATGCATGCTTAGTACTTTTGCCTAAAGTACCTCATCCTACTAAATTGTCTAAATATAGACCTATTAGCCTCAGTAATTTTATAAACAAGATCATTTCCAAGCTGAGCCTATACTACCACTTTGATTTCTGATAATTAATCTAGCTTCATCAAAGGTAGAGGTATAGCTGAAAGCGTAATGCTTGCCCAAGAGATTATTCATGGCATAAAAAAGCCTACTGTGATAGATAATATTGTTATTAAATTAGACATAGCTAAAGCCTATGATAAGGTGTCTTAGTCATACATATGCCTTGTGATGAGAAGATTGGGCTTTGGAGAGTAAGTTATTGATATGGTATGGAGAATTATGGAAAACAATTGGTACTCTGTGTTAGTGAATGGGGTCAGACATGGTTTCTTCCATCTACAAGGGGTTTGAAACAGGGCATGCACCATCATTATTTGTATCAAGGATTCCATATGGAGAAGAAGGGGCCTCAGGTTAATCATCTCAGCTTTGCTGATGATGTTATCTTTTTTTTCCTCAACAACCAGACTTTCTCTTCAGCTTATAATGAGATGTTGTATAAATATGAAGATTGCTTAGGTTAATTTATAAAAAAAGATAAAATTCATTTCATGCTTCCAGAGAAAATATCAGCAAAAGTTATTGATAGAGTGACAGATACTACTGGATTTACTATGAAGAAAGTCCTATCACCTACCTAGGTTGTCCTTTATATATTAGAGGAAAAAGGGTGATTTACATCTCTAATATGATCTCCAAGGTCCCGAATAAGATAAGGGGATGACAGATAAAGCTTCTTAGCTATGGAGGAAAGATCACACTTATCAAATCAGTCTTGTAATCTTTACACATACATCTGCTCTCAGCCATGTCACCTACAAAAACAACTCTCAAACAACTCAAAAGTATTACTGCAGATTTTTTCTAGAGATGGAATAAAGAAAAGAAGAAGTATCGTTGGGCATCCTAGAAAACTATCAGTTTTCCTTATGTTGAAGGAGGTGTTGGAGTTAGACAGCTAGAAGATATTTGTCTAGCTATACAGTATAATCAATGGTGGAATTTTAGACAAAGAAGTCTCTATGGGGTGATTTTCTGAGGGCCAAATATTGTCAAAGAGCCAATCCATGAAGAAGTGGGCCAAAGGATAGTCTTTGGTCTAGAAGTATATGATGCAAAACAAGGTAGAGACTGAGAAACATATTCAATGGAGACTTAACTCTGGAAGTTACTACTTTTGGTGGGATGATTGGCTTGGTATAGGTCCCTTGGCTGCTCACAAGACCTTTGAAGCCAAACCAGGAAACATCACAGTTTATAAATTTTGGGAGCAGGGACAATGGAATGAAATCATGATTAGAAAACATGCCCCTCATAATCTGGTACATCAGATTCTTTCTACACCAATCAGGTATCATGCACACCTTCCTGATCAACCTATTTGGAAGCCAAACTCCAGTGATGAGTTTACTTCTTCATCTACTTGGAACCTTGTAAGGAGGAAAAAGAACACTACTCTTAGTAGTAAACAACTTTAGGCCAGCTATATCCCCTTTAAAGTGTCCTTTCTAGTATGGAGAGCTCTCAGGAATAAGCTTTCTACTAATGATAAAATCACAACATTTGAGAAGAACCCTGTAGATTGTAGTTATTGTATCATACCTAGGGATGACACAAATAATCATATCTTTGTCTCTGGAAGCTTTGCCAACTATGCTTGGAAATTTTTTTCCAACAGTTTGGGCAACAATCATGTGACTATTTCTTTACCTAATTTGTTGATGAAATGGTGGTGTATAAATCCTAAGAATGAAGTACATAGACTCATCCTGTAGGCATTACCTATTTTCTTATGCTGGAATATGTGAAAAAACAGATGTTCAAGCAAATATAGGGGCAAAAAATCTAGCAGTACTAGGGTCAGACTTTCTGTTATGAAGGACATGTATATGTTTCTGTCTACTACTCATCCTTACATTGCATGGTCTCTAGATTGCAGAGTGTTGATTCAACAAATGGAACAAAGTCAACATGAGGTGCAGGCCATACAAGTTTACTGGACTAAACCAGTTGGTACACTGGTTAAACTCAACACTGATGGTAGTACCTTGACTAATCCAGGTAGTATAGGGGCTAGAGGTGTAGTTAGAGAACATGGAGGCAATCTTATATGTGCATTTGCAGCTCCTTTGGGGATAGGCACCAATAGCCAAGCTAAATTACAGGCAGCCATTATTAGAATCTCCTGGTGTATTCAACATGGCTATAAGAAGGTGGTTGGAGGTTGATTCAGAGCTTTTAGTTAAATGGTTAAAATCAAATATACATCCTCACGGGAGTATTCATAAAGACATTGTAGAGCTGCAAGAGTTAGTGCAGTCACTTGAATATTTCCATTGTCAACACATCTATAGAGAAGCCAATTATACTGCAGATGCTTTATCTAAACATAGCCATCAAGTCACTCAATTATAATACTTTCACTCTGTTCAACAACTACCTGAAGCTGTTAGAGGATACCTCAGAATGGATAAGTTGGGTGTGGCCAATTTCAGAAGAAGGAAGAAGAGAAGAATTAAAATACCACCCTAGTCATCACAGGTCTTAGGTTTTGTATTTTATCTTTTCAGTCTGTTAGCTCTTGTATCAGCTTATACCTAGAGTTTGTTTTAGGTCCTTATTAGTATGAGAATGAGTTGATGTGTCTTAGTAGGTTAATCAATTCTACTACCACCTTAGGCTTTGGAGGTAAGGCCTTGTGTCCCCCTCTCTTGTACTTTTCTGCATGATTAATAAAACTCTAAAATTTTGTTAAAAAAAAGAAGACTTAAATCGAGAAAAGAATTCAACAAGCGATTTGATTTAACTTAATTTGATAGTGAAAACAAAAATCAATTATAATTTACTTGGTTTGATTTTTAACAAAAAAAGTTAAATTGAATCAAACCAATCTGACAATGCATGTAAATAATTTTTAAAATATTTTATACATAAAAATATTTATTTTAATGTACTTAATAAATATTTCTTAAATTGTTTTCATAGTTTTAATCTTTAGACATATTATTTCAAGCTAGGACCTAGAATTTTAAATGATCGAATAAGTTTTATAATCCATAGATATTAATAACTGAGATAAAACTCAAACTATAATCAAATTAATACTAATGCTAAGAAAAGAAATTCAATTCAACACTAGGAATGACAATAATGTTGAAAATCTATTCTTTAATTTTGCATTAGTTTAGACAGTTAAAATACATAACTTATTTTTATTTTTTTCTTTAATATTTATCATGTAATTAATACTTATTTGTCTTACTTATTATAGTATGACTTAATACTTTTAGATTATGATCATTTTCATTATGACTTATTAATTTACAATATTTATTTTATGCTATTTCATTATCTTTCTTGTTGAATATTTTAGTGTCATCTCACATTTTGTGATATTTTCTTACGAAGTACCTTAAATAATTATATTTTGCTAGGACTAAAGAAATATTTGAAACGCAAGTTAATATATTTGTATGAAGATTTTACTAAATAAACCCCGAAAAAAATCCTAGGTTGAAAACCCCTATTTTGTTGATTTGGTTAGATTTATAAATTTAAAGATCCAACACAATTAATTCAATATGATATTTGAAAAATCTGAACCAACCCAAACTATTTACACCCCTACTCATATCAACTGTTTAATCAACTAATCCAAACAGGTTCTTTGTTTGATAAGTTCGTATTTGAGAGAAAAGAAGTTTGTCCGTTGTTGATAAAATACAAGATAGAAAATAATGATTTTTTTACCTATTTTTTTTATGTTTGATAAATAAATATAAAATAATATCAAAAACCTTTATACATATAACTTAAACAAATATATGGAAGTAGAGATGAGGACTAATTAAAGGTTGGGAGCAGAGATGAGAATGAGTTGTATTAAAGGGCAGAAAAAAATCAATGAAAATAGAATATCATTTATGAAATTTGAAAATTATACTCTTTAACACCAGTTTTGAAGTGACAATATAGTAATTTTGATTGAATTTATCAAAATAGGAGAATCTTTACGGATCATATAATAATTGTATTGCTACATCCTGTTAAATCTTTTAAAATTCTTTGCTCTAATGCGAATTCTAATTTCACCACTATACGCATGTAAGCTCTTATATTTAAATGGACAACCATGGAAAGTCATCTTATTGAATTTATTTGAACAATGAATAATCTATATATGCTTGCAATTAAGTTGTAACGATTTAATTAATTAAGAAAAATATTAGCACTGGAAAAGAGCAAAAAGAAGTTGAATTAAACAAGAGGTAATTAAGTGATGTTATAGACAGATGCCAGTGATGGAAGACAATTGAATCATAAATAAAGCTTCTATTATTTCATTTCTCCTACAGTGTAATTAAGGTATGATATACTCTTACTCAAGCTCGTCATTAATATTTGGTTTAGAAGGAAAATAGGTTAGTTGAGAATTCGTTTTATAAATAAATTCGACCTTCGACTCATATTTGATTTTAAAAAAAGTTAGTTGAGCAATCCAATTTAAGTGATTTGGAATCAATGGAACAAGGAAGCAAGCAACACAATATTATTAGTGTCACATGATCGTCATGCCTTTTTGTTCCTAGAATTCCATATACTATGTCAAACTTGTGAACCAAACTGAAAACCAAATACAAGTCTTACCCCCACGTTGCCATGATGCATGTCTCAAATACAAGCAATTGAAAAATAGTTCCAATATTCGTGAGAATAAACTTACAAAAAGAAAAACTATATATGGGTTTTAATAGGAAAATCTTAATAGCTTAATTGGTTGACTACCTGAAACCTTGTAATTCCCTTTTCATTTCTCCTTTTCCAACCCTCGTAAAAAAAAATATACTTGAATTTTAATTATTTCTTCGCTAATGCAGAATATGATACAGCATTTCAAAGAATAATAAAGAATACACACCTTATTCAACATTTTAGCAGCTTTAATTCTTTAAATCCAAATATATTTGGTCATCATTCACTCTGATTTCTCCTACCAATTGAATATGATCCAAGTAGAGGCGTATTAGTAAGTACATGATACAATTAAATTTATTGCCTTTTCGTTTCGTACTTGTTTTCCGAATAAATCATTTCTTTGCAACAATAGTTAGATTTGAAAAATGGGGGTTAAATTAAGGTCGATCGTACTCTTTCTGTTTTCCAGCTAAATCGTTTGAGCAAGAATGAAATAGAAGAGTAAAAACAATGCTAAGAAACAAGAGAAAGAATAAAATAATGACAAGTAAGAAATAAGAAATAAGTAGATAATAATTTGCTTGTATTCTCAGAGCATGATAATAGAGTTTTTGTGTTCTTTAAGTGAAAATAAGATGTTCGTTTCTTCCATGCAAGGTTGATGTTCATTTCTTCCTTGCAAGGTTTACTTAAAAAGGAAAAACGTCATGGATATTATCATAAAAAGATTTTTGTACCATCTGAAAAGAGCTACTATCAATATATAGTACTCGAGTACTTCCACATGCATGAGTTTTGGCTCTGGGCTCGAAAATGATTGGTGTCAGACTTGCAAACTTGTCCTGGCTAAGTGATGAACTGGGACCGGGGAAGGAGGTTTAATGAATTTGGTGACATGGGTCACTTGATCACATAAGGCTCCTCACAATGTTGAGGTGTCACCGGTTTGAGATCCTCCAGTGGCATTGACACCATGTTGTATGCCAGCATATGAACCGAGACACTATTAACGGGCCTAGATTTGTTCAACCTGATGCGTTCATGTGTTGAATTTTAATTAGTCCACTTTCCAATCCTGAGTTTCATCCCATATAGATAGTCCCCCACTTTTTTGATACTTAATGAAATATATTCGGAAAGTGGAAGAATTGCTAGTTTTGAGCGAGAGAGAAATCAAAAGGACTTTAGTCAGTTTCAAAAGTCAATCCCATAAATATGCCATTTATTGCCCTTGAAACTTAGTTTGACAGCGTCTCTCTAAACATGCACTCACGACACATGGTGATCAGTGTTTGGATGAGACCCTATGACTTACCACGATAATTATTACTCGTTTCTCTATTTAAACCAAATCTCATCTTTGATGGGAATCCATGCTCAAAAAGAGAAACTTGAAAGTGTTCTGTTTTCAACCATTTTCCTCTGTTTCTTAGTAAACCAATCTTGCAATGTCATCCTCCTCACATTCTTCTACATCTTCCCAATACCAACTAGGTAGCCAGTCATTTTTTTCTTTCAACAATGATCATTCTGAAGAGATTACCCTGATTCCAACTCATTGGAGAGGAAAGACTCCCATTAATGAAACCTCTCATGAAGTTAATGAACAAATTTATATTGTTGATACCATTGCTCGACCTCCTATTATTGTTGGAGACCACTAAGGTGATGACCATGGTAAGGAAATGTAAGGTCTTAAGTCTGCCATCGATATGCCTCATTCATCTGAAGTTGTGCTTAAAAATATCCAAAGTATTATGGCTGAGGTTGCAATAGTTCAGGTAGGCAGATCTTCTCACCTCACTTCACACAACTCTTTTGGAAGGAAGAGACAATAGGACACTACTGAATCTATGTTTGGAAATGTATATTCCCAACTCCTTTGTCACCACCTGATGGCTGAGATCGATCTGCTAGAGGTGATGTACATGGTAGTCATAGTGGAAGATAAAGAAAAAGATACAGGCATGATAACCTTTCGAAGCAGGAACTTCGCACCCTACTTTATGTAATAGCCCAAAATTTCCTAAGATCATATCTCAGACTTAGCACAGAAAACCCATTGGAAACTAACAAAAAATTAATTTTTTTGTCATAGAATGACTCACTGTAAGAGTCATACAGTAAGGTCACGAGTCGTAGGGTAACTCATGGTAAGCAGTCCAGCCCAACCTAATTACTAGTGGTCATAACTCAGACCACGAGTCGTGATCTGAAAGGACGAGTTGTCATGACAATCGTTCTGAGTAGTAAATTAAAAGTCCTGAAAGATTTAATTTTCATCCCAGTGGAAATGACTTAAGGGAACGAGTCGTTTGGATAGACCATGAGTCATTAGGTCACTCATCCTGAGGAGGAACCAGATAGACATCAATTCTTCTTCAGAGGCCACAAGTCCCAACCACGACTAATAGCCAGACCTCATGAGTTGTGCAGTGGAAAATCATGCCCAAGTCATAATTCCAACCCGAGGACCATGAGTTAGGGGACGACCCGTTGGTTCAGGGGATGAGTCGTACCTAGATCTGTGACGACTGAATATAGCAAAATTAGTTATGTTCTTAAAAGGGTATTTTTGTCCTTTTTTTATTTCCTACACCTAAACCACGTCATTTGGGAGTTATTTCAGTTGGAATAAAGGGGACTAGTCAACCTTTTCCTTCCCATTCCTCCTTAACACTTAAGAAAATAAGTGAGAAGGTAATTAATCTAAAGCCAAAGACTAGAGTTCTTCTCCAAAAGCTTCAAGATTTAAGTGTCTTGAAAGAATTCTTTATCCAGATATGTGAGATTTCAACATTGGGTATCCTTTCACCCTTGTGTCCCAAAGAAACTCTGTTTAAAACTTCGATTTTATATACTATGATTCTAGGGTTCATATCCTGTTTATGAATTTCTTTCAAGTTTAGTACTCTTATGATGTTTACATTATATTACATGATTTTGGTATTTTGCATGACCTAGAATCCCATGAATTGATACTTAGCATGATTTCAAGAAAAATTCAAAGATTTCAGTCATATATTTAAGGTATGTTCTCAGACTATTGGAGTGTTAGCATGAACAAGTATGATTAGGTTCTGTATACATATTTTTAGAACACTTTCCAAATATACAAGTTCTGACCCAGTTATTAGAATATTAGATTATAAATGAGCTATTAGTATATATAATCATTATTGGGAGTAGTACTTAGTACCGAGTTGGACTAGAGCCTTAGTTTCACCCAAAGTCCTAAAACTATATGCCACCATAGGATTAATTAGCACTCCCAATTTGGGCATCAGTTTAGTGATCACGCCAGCTATGCCTTTATACCCTAGGCAAGGTATATTGGGTTCTCTTGATGAGGCGTATACATCAGACTCCATGTTTAGCTCACATGGTTTATGTTGGTTAACAAACTCTCCCATATACTCAGACTCAGATTATTTGTACATAACCCTCAGTTTAGTTTTAATTGTGCTACTTTACAACTCTTTTAGAGTATCTTTGCATATCGGTATTTATGCATATTATTATAGGGTCATTATGCTAAAGTTTAGCTCTTTGCATTCATCTTGCATTCAGTACAGTATATCAATAATTTTAGCATGATCAGTTTTACTTTATACCTTGCATATCTCACATGCTCAGTACATTCAAAGTACTGATCACATACTTTTTTTGTGTTGTATCATCTTATGATATAGGTTCAGGCTCTCACTCTTAGAACTGTGGTTAGCATGCTTTGGTACCACTCTAGTAGCTATTAGTGGTGAGTCCTCATCATTTGAGGATGAGAGTTACTATTTCTTATTTCAGTATTTTATTTTCAGACATTTAGAGTTAGCTTGGGGCTTGTCCCAGCAACTCATCAGTTAGTAGAGGCTTTTGGACATAGAGTCAGATATTCAACTTGTTCAGTCTTAGTATTTCCTTGTTGACTTGGGTGATCATTATCAGAATCTATTTATAATACCTTAGACTTATAGTTATTCAATCAGTTTAGATTCTGCTCACTTTATCTTTATAAAGTGCTTAGTGTTATGCCAAACCACAGGTTAGCTTGGGATCACTTGTTGCTCTAAGTACTGTGTTACATCCAGGGTATAGTATCGGATCATGACAAACTTGGTATCAGAGCATTAAGTTTAGGGTGTCCGAAAGCCTCATTAAGTAGAGTCTCTTTCATTAGTGTGAAGCGCGCTACACTTTTGAGAGGGAGGTTGCAAAACATTTTAGGAAAACTTCACTTTTTTCATGTTCATATCGTGAGATAGAGTATAAACTCTAATTATCCTTCTAATTCATGCTCTTCACATTTACAGAATATGTCTTCCAAAAGAGCTAATGAAGAAAAGAACGGTAAATATCCAGCCTCACAAGCACCAGAAGATCCCCTGAATGAACAAGTCACTCATGCCAAGTTTAGGGCTGCTTTTCAGGTGCTTGCCAATTAGGTCAATCATCAAGTGGTTGAACCTGTAAACTCGAATGATAATGCAACATCTATGAGAGTTTTAGACTTTACTCGACTGAACCCTCCAGAGTTTTATGGTTCGAAGGTGGATGAGGATCCACAAGACTTTATTGATAAGGTTCAGAAGATCACTCAGATTATGGGTATCACATCAGTTGAGAGTGTAGATTTGGCCTCCTATCAGTTAAAAGGGGTGTCTCATCTATGGTTCAAATAGTGAAAATATAGCCGATATGTGGATGTTGGCCCAGTTGATTAGGATGAGTTAGTGACTGCTTATCTACACAGATTCTTTCCCTATAAGTTGAGGGATGCTAAGGTTGAGGAGTTCATCAACTTGAAGTAGGGTAACATGTTTATAAAGAAGTATTCTCTGAACTTTACCCAGCTCTACAATATGCTCTAGAGATGATTGCTGAGTTGAGGGCTCGAATGAGCAAATTTATTTCTAGTCTCTCAAAGCCAGTGGTCAAGGAGTGAAGGACTGTTATACTTATTGGATAAATGGACATCTCCATACTTATGACTCATGCCCTACAAATAGAAAAAGAGAAGATAAAAAAAGAATGAAAGGGAGACCAAAAGAGCAAGGACATGTAACGTTAACTATTCTCAGCAAAGGTGGAGCGATGGTAATCACTCTCAGTTTCAAAAGAGATCATCAGCTCTAGCACCTTTAGCTAGTGCTCCATCCCCTAGATCTCATCATGATCACAAAAATAGGGCATCAGTCTCTAAGTCTCAGGTAGTGTGATAGGCAACCGTACATTTCTAACATGTCCTAAGTATGGTAATAATCATCCACGTGAGTAACTTGATGGAAAGAAGGTTTGTTTTAGATATGGTCAGACTGGTCATAGGTTGAAGAATTTTTCCTCAGCTAGATGTGAAGATGGGGGTAATAGGGCTCAATCTACTACATTAGAAGCCCACTGAGGTCTCCCAGCTCAGCAGGGTGATTCTACTAGTACAGATGATGATTAGCATCAGAACCCTTCTATGCATTGTCTTCTCATCAAGATTAGGAGAGTTCACCAGACGTAGTAAGTGCTATGTTATGAGTCTCTCATATAGATGTGTATGCATTGTTAGATCTAGGAACCACACTTTATTTCATGACTCATTATATTGCAATAGATTTTGGTGTCAGTCTCGAAACCCTTTTAGAATCCTTCTTAGTTTCTACTCCTGTTGGTGACTCAATTATAGCCAAGCGAGTATACAAATTTTCCCAGTCTTAATTTTTTAAAAAATCACCACTGTTGATCTAGTAGAGTTAGATATGACTGATTTTGATGTTATTCTTGGCATGGTTTGGTTACATTCCTGTTATGCCTTAGTCGACTATAGAACCAGATTCGTTAAGTTCCATTTTCCTAATAAACCAGTCTCAGAATGAAATGGTAGTATCTCAGTGCCTATAGGTCAATTTATCTCTTACCTTAAAGTTAGAAAGATGATCTCTAAGGGTTGTATCTATCGCTTTATTAGGGTCAAGGATTCTACGTTCGAAACCCTAACCTTTCAGTCAGTTCCAGTTGTTAATGAGTATCCAAAAATGTTCCCTGAAGATCTGCACGGAGTCCCTCCCAAGCAAGAAATTGACTTTGGAATAGACCTTTTTTAGATACCCAACCTATCTCAATTCCTCCTTACAGAATGGCTCCAGCTGAGCTTAAGGAATTGATAGATCAGTTGAAGGACCTCCTAGACAAAGGCTTCATTAGACCCAATATCTCTCAATGGGGTGCTCCAGTTCTCTTCATGCATAAAAAAGATGATTCCCTCAAAATATGTATCGATTACCATCAGTTAAACAAAGTCACAATCTAGAATAAGTATCCCATTCCTAGGATTGATGACTTGTTCTACCAACTTCAGGGTGCTAGTTGTTTCTAAGAGATAGACCTCAGATCCGACTATTATCAACTCAGAGTCAGAGAATGTGACATTCTTAGAACAACCTTCAGAACTCGGTATGGTTACTATGAATTTGTTGCTATGTCTTTTAGACTAACGAATACTCCTACAACTTTTATGAACTTGATGAACAGGTTGTTCAAATATTGTTTGGACATGTTCATCATTATCTTAATAAATGACATCCTCGTTTATTCTCGGAGTGAGGATGAATATACTGACTATTTGAGGACTGTCTTGCAGACTCTTACAGATCGCCATTTATTCACCAAGTTCAGCAACTGTGAATTCTTGTTGAAATTAGTAGCATTTCTTGGTCATATCATTTCCAGTAAGGGCATTAAGGTTGATCCTCAAAAGACTGAAGTAGTAAGGAACTGGCCGAGACCCATCTCTCCATCAGACATTAGGAGTTTCTTGGGTTTAGTCGGTTACTACAGATAGTTTGTTGAAGGTTTTTTATCTACTGCTTCTCCCATGTCCAAAATGACTTAGAAAAAAGTCAAGTTTTAGTGGTTTGATGTTTGTGAGAAGAGTTTTCAAGATTTGAAGACTCGACTCTCTTTTTCTCTAGTTTGGACTCTACCAGAGGGTCCAGATGGGTTTTTTGTTTATTATAATGCTTCAAAAATTAGCATAGGGTGTGTTTTGATACAGCACAATAAGGTCATAGCTTATGCTTCTAGACAACTTAAATTTCATAAGAAGAATTACCCGACTCATGATCTTGAGTTTGCAGTTGTGGTTTTTGCCTTGAAGATTTAGAGGCACTATCTCTATGGTAGATGTATTTATAGATCACAAGAGCCTTCAATATATGTTCAGTCAAAAAAATCTAAATCTTCGTCAGAGGAGATAGCTAGAGTTGTTGAAAGATTATGACATGAGCATTTTGTACCATTCGGGTAAAGCCAATGTAGTGGTTGATGCTCTTAGTAGACTTTCTATAATTAGTGTTGCTCATGTGGAGGATGAAAAGAATAATTTAGTTCGTGATGTTCACAGATTTGCTAGATTGGAAGTTCGTCTTGTTGATTCAGCCGAAGGTAGTATTATAGTTTAGAATGTTTCAAAATCTTCATTAATAGAAGAGGTAAAGGTGAAATAGGTTAGTAATCCTATTTTGTTTAAGTTGAAGGAAGCAGTCCATAGTCAGAAGGTGGAGTTTTTCTCCCAAGAGGGAGATGATATGCTTCCTTATCAGGGACGCCTATGTGTTTCACATGTTGATGGCTGCTGGTAGAAGCTCACAGTTCTTGGTATTCTAGTCACCCAGGTGCCACCAAGATGTATCATGATCATGTGGAATGGCATGAAGAGAGATATCACAGACTTTGTAGATAAGTATCCTAATTTTCATGTAACGACTTGTTCCGTCATTACAAAATCACTACATTCGAAGGGCATGGGATATGGGAATTTGTTTTAAAAATCTTTAAAGGGTTCATAAATACTAAGATTAGACAAATTTGGAGTAGGAAATATTTCGGGAAGCAGGATGATATCATCCTGCTATAGCAAAAATTTCCCACTATAGCAGCGCAGTGGTAGTGGTCTGCCAACCGCTATAGCAGGACGCCAAAAATAGTCCCTCCAAATTTTAAAATCCCTATTTTTTTTCAGTGTAAACTAGGATGAGGCTTTATTTTAAAAACCCCTTAGGGTTGTCTCAAGGCTCTAGAACAAAAAGGGAGATGGGATATGCTTAGAAGGGGTAAAACTAGATGATTTCCTATAGTATTCACATCAAAGATTACTAGAAATAGAGCAAGGATTGCAATTTCATACCTCCATAGCAGGTTCTTAGTGCCCAGGTAGGATAGGTTTAATTTGAGTAGTAAACCTTGGTTAGAAAATATATGAATAACATAGATTGACGGGAGATTCTATGCTTAGGCCAGCGAGCGAAGTGATTGGATGAATAAAATAAGTAAAGTAGGGCCATGTAAATGAAGTTTTTCCTTCTGAATATTGTGGTAAACCATTATTAATGATGCTTTGTTATTGTTGTGCATGTTAATTGAATATTAATAAAAATGGGCTAGTTATGTTTCATGTATTATTGTTAAATGGAATAAGTACTAATAGGTTTGATGGTAATGCCCTAATCCTTGCCCAGTTGGATCGATTAAGTGGTACGGTGATAACTTAGTGTTAAGATGGAAGTTGAAAAGGTAACTATGCTATAGTTAGAGGGAGTGGTGTATCCCGGGTAGGTGATGGTTGAATTAGAGTTAAAAACTCAAGTTGATTTGTGTGTGCCTGTTAACTACCTATTTGTCTACTTGTTGCAATACATGTTATTGAATGTTGAACTTGTTAGGTATATAGATACAAGTTAGTTTTTGATAACCTAAAATAAGATTATGTAAAAAGGGTTTGTATTAATATACAAGTGAGGTTGGATTATCTCATTATGTGATTGCACATGTTATGGCATTGTTTGATATTGTGAAATGAACTGGTGATTGTACCTATTATGGTAGTATTTAATATTGTGAAATGAACTGGTAAAGGTTGATCGTCATAGAATTGGTGGATTTTCGGGAGTATGAGGGTGGGGACATTGAAATAAGGGTGGAATAACACTTGGTTTGGGATAAGGGGGTAAACACTAGTTGTATGGGTTATTTTAGAACATGGACTGAGCTCGTCCCCTACACTTCATGGCTAGTGGGCATATATAAAACCCTTAGCATGTGTGTACACGGTATTAGAGAGTTTGACAGTTTTTTGAGTGAACCGGGTTATATTATTGTTTGTTATTTTTAGATCCTTATATGGTCCATCTATTGATACAATAGTTGAACTGAGTTAATATTGTTAAAGTTCAATAAAGACGTATTTGTGACAAAGATGGGTTGTCTTTTTGTGAGTTGTGGGAGTTGACTTGAGTTGCATGTTAAGTACTTGTAAATATTCCTTAGCTACTTGATTGCTTGGTTGAAGGTAATTCATTCGTCTATTTAATTGTCTTGTGAACGAGTGGAATTGTTGTATAAATTACTGGTTGAATGTTTGCCACTAAGTGACATACTTAGGTTGGTCTTAGGAGCTAAGTGGCGGTGGGTGACATTGGTCTGTATAACAAATCCATATAAGATAAACTCACATGTATCTCTGATTTGAGTAGTATTCTAATGGTATTGTTATGAATTGAGTCTAAATTGGATGTTTTATTAATTAACTTAGTGTGCTTGAATAAAATATATATTGTTGGGTTCATTATTTGAATGGATGAAAAATATCTGGTTAGGAGCGGTATGTAATGCTAAGAGGGCGGTCTATTAGAGGTGAACGTTGTATTTGACTGGTGGTTATTAAGAATTACTTAAGTTAATTGGAGCCTGGGAGAGAGAGAGGGTCGTAAGGAGAGTAGTGACCGAGAAACGGGTCGAGAAATATAATCTGTTTTCTATTTTATAAGCGCATGTTTGATTTTTTATCTTTATGTTGTGTTTACGTTATTTAACTTGGGTCGGCCGATGATGATTACCAGTACGTTTGGTTGTAACGATACAACTTTTGCTATATCCTTTTAGGGTAAAGCCTATTGCAGAATCCGTTGAGGTTTCATTGCTTGGCGAGATTAGAGATCTTCAGCAGCTTTTATCTTCTCATTCCTACGGTGGAAGCTGAGTCTGGATTATGTAGCCTTGTCCTTGTAGTAACTCTTGTACATCTCTAGACTAGATCCTCGGGGTAAAAGATTTCCTTTTTGATGTATTTAAACAAATTTTAGTAAGTCTTATAGTATTTTAAAAGAGATTAATAGTATTCTTTTATGACTTCTGTATATTTCTAATTGGGTGGTAAGGGTTCTCCTATCTAGGTGGATTAGAGTAGGTGCCCGCACGATCCATTTTGTTAGGTCGTGCCAGTTGGTATTAGATCCCTAGAGTTACCGGTCTAATAAGTACAAAAGCAGATGTCTAGTAGAGTCCTACAAATTTGTGTCTTGACATTCACATAATCTTCGGGGAGCTATGAGGCATTCTAGGAATTGTGTCCCTTTTTTCTTTCCTCTCGTGTTGTCCAAGATGATTATTTCTATTGGTTGGGTCCAATTGGTATCTCTTGATTCCAATTGTTATCTTAATCAAACTAAATGGAGACAACCTGACCCTATTTGGAAACACAAGCAACAAAATTGGAGCTTCGACCCTGCTATAGCGGTAATTTTTTCATTGTATCGGTGTCGCAGTAAGGACATGTAGGCCGCTATAGCGGGGTGGTTCTGGGCAGAATCCTTGCCTTGTTTTCTCCTATTTTTGCATCTCTTTCCCAACATGTCCGAACATATTTGTAATCTTCCATTAATCAAGTAATTTGTTTAGCACGCAAGATATTATATAATAGCGATGCATTCACTACTAGGAATATAAAAATAAGCATCCAAATATGCAAGAAAAGTAGAGATTGTTTGTTACATGCCCTAAATGGGGGCAACCAAAAATCCAAAAAAAATAATAAATATAGGAGTAGAGGGGAGGTAGGCTGATGTGTACGCCCGCTGAGCTAGCTGGAGGCCCCGTCTTCATTGAGGTTTAAGGAATCAGAGCCCACTTTTTCCATTCCACTCAAGAAGGAGAACTCATCTACGTCCTCATTCTTCAGCTTGGGGAGCTTCTGATAAGGTACAACGCACTTGAACATGACCTTCACGGTCTTCCATATCCGGCCAAGCATGTGATCCCGAGAACGCCTCTTCTTCTTCTCCTCATCTAACTCCCTCCGGAGCTCTGTGTAGGCCTGAGATGGGTTTGGTGGGGCTATGGAACTGGAAGGAGCAAAACCATGAAGATAAAATTGGGAGCTCTCCAAGTACTCCCTCACTGCGGCCACGTCAGTCTCCAAGCACTCAAGGGACACAGGGGGTTGTATGGGAAGGGTATCCTCCTCTTCCTCCATTGCTCTGCTGCTCTCTCCTTCTATCCCCACCTTCCTCTTCTTATTGCTCCAGCCCTATGCACCCTTAACCTTCAGATGATTAAAGGGTGTGTAGCCCTTCATGTCCTTGTCATCCTCCTACCTAGGCACCCATGCATGGAGGAATAGGTCAATAATCAGACTAGGAAGGTAGGGAGTCTCTTGTTTCCCCAATAGAAGTCCTTCCACTCTGACAGTATTTGTGCCTCTACATTATGTCGAATCCCCTGCATAGCACAAGCTATCACCAGGGCCTGGGGGTATGTCACATAAGTGGTGCTACCCGAAGGATGAATCCTCCAAGTCACCAAATTCAGCCACCTCTGAGCATCGGCACTAAAGTACATTCTCCTAATCCCCTCGAGACTGGTCCATAAGACTCTTCCCCAGTCAGCCTCTGCAATCAGGGTGTCCCTCAACCACCGTATATCTATTTCCTTAGACTCTTCTCCAATTTTTCCTCATGTTTTATTTTTGGTTAATTTTCAGACTTTATAATCTAAGATTTCTAATAAATATATACCGAGTTAATATCTTAAATGGTTAACCAACTTGATGAAATTACGCTATTATGAATTTTTGCATCTTAAAATCTTCTTAATTCCTTATAAAATCATAATTCAATTACCCTCTAGGTCATTTTCTAGACTTTCATGAATTTTTGGTGTTTCATGCCTTCCCACAATGGCTATCGGTCATTTATGACTTGTCGAGACCGTTGGTTCGATTTTCGGACAATTCATTTGGGTTTCAAGCCTATTTTCTTATTTTGGAACTTTTGAAGTTGAAAAATTGGTCTAGGACCAAAACTCCTAATAAAAGTACTTGGATAGAAATTCTGACAGTGCCGTTAGCTTTGAAATATGGATTTTAGGCTAGGGGGACCCTTGGTCTGGGTTTCGAGGCTTCCGGACTCATTTTGGGCTATTGATCGAAAGTTGGTTAAAATGGCACATGGGGTTTGGGCCCCACATTTTTCCAAAACTACCTTGGATGAAAATTCCGTCATGAGTCCGAAATGTTGTTTTAGATGGGGTATCATAGTTTTTTTGCATCCGCGTGGCTCCGGATGAGCCGGAAGCACCCAAACGAAAATTGGGCATTGCTGGTTTTCTGGTGCCATCGCCTTAGCGGCCATCTTGGTGCCTAGGCAAGGTCTACTTGGTGACCAAGAGAGGCGCCTATGCGATGGGAAGGCTGACAAGCATGTGGGGAACCTGGGAGGCTCCATTGGCTCCTAGGCGATGGTGCCTTGGCGACCAAATGGGCGCTAGGCGACCAAAAATCAGCTTTTCATGCTTGTTCCCCTCCTCGACTCCAAATCATTTTCCTCCATTTCCAAGCCTCTTGGGATGTCTTTTAAGCTCAAGAAACAGCTGGGGAATATCAATTTAACTTCTGGATTATCTCGAGAATATCATGGAGGTCTTCATCTCATCTGAATCTCGAAAGTTCAGAGCCTCTGTCCTCTTAATTCCCTCATTAAAGTTCTTGAGTTTCTCTTATGTTGGGGCTAATTTGGGAGGGTTATTGATCTAGTATTGTGCCCAAATTTTGGGCACATGTTCCTTGAGTCATGAAGGACCTAACGATGGGTCCAATTTTGGGATTTTGTACGTACATCCCACGAGCCTATTTTAACCCGATTTTAGACCCAAAATTTTATAGAGCAATGTAGGTATCGTTTTACTCGTATTAATATGTAGATTATGATTTTTATAGTGTGACATATTTTTTGAGATAGTAAAGCAAAGACGAGTGATTTGTGGATAGTTCGAGGTTGCGGTTCGGCTACGAGGTAGGCTACGGTCTACTTTTCTCTATGAGATGAGGTAATGTATAGATTGTATGCTAGGTAGGGATTATAGGATAGGTTTATAACTAGAAATATCATGACTTGACCTATTTAGGGGATTTAAAATAGAAATGTGACCCGAACCTTAGTCTAGAATACTCGTTATGGTTGTAGGATCCTATTACTCTGGATTATAGACTTGTTTAACCATAGATTGACATGAAGGATCCTTCAGTATAAGAATTACCATATTACTTAGTCATTTAGGCAACATCCCTCTATTATATCCTTCTTGTAGGTTGATAGATGAATTTACCTTAGTCTTTCTGGGTTATAATGTAGTTATCCTAGCTTATATATATAATGTTGGGCCCGAGGCCATGGATACGAGACCAGTTGGACACCAGGTTAGTATTCTATCCTTCGAAAGGATGTGGTTATAGTTTATAGATGCTTGGATGCTTATGTTTGTATTTTTTTTATACTGGTGATGGCATGCATACATTTAGACGTATTTACGCTTATTTAGTGGTACGATTTCGGTTAGAATCTTGATTTTACTGCTATTTTCTAAAAAGGGATTTACTCTCACTTTTCACTTTTAAAATCAATTCTTTTACAACAGAAGTCGTACCACCCTTATTATTGAATTATGATATTTTAAACTAAGCATAATACCTTGAAAATTAGATCGAGGTTGATTCCGGTCTATTGTTGATCCACACTTTTTAACACTACTTACTCACTTCGGTCGAAGGAGATTCCAACCCTTTTCTATATTATTATATTATTTTAGTCCCAAAATTGACCCCGGGTAATGAAAGCATAGATTTATACTTATTTAGCCTCGGTTCAAGTCCAAGCACAATTGTTATATTCTTATTTCTCTCAGGTACTAAACGGTGTAGATTTGTTTGATAGTTACTAGAAGTCCTAGTTCGGGACCAGGCAGTATATACAGATATCCTGAGTCCCCTATGGATTTTTCTGTCTGGGGACTATGTACCAGAAGAGGTGATATTCATAGGTCCTGCCTTGCGAGCCAGTGAGCCTAAGGAGGTGTATATACTTGGTACGATTTGGCACTCAGTCATTTTAGTGTTATTGGTTTGCGTTTCATCCAATCATTCATATGCATTGCCTATCGCTAGTATAATTGTTTGGCACCTATATCTATTGGTCTTATGGGGGCTGGATAGGTATAGGCTATAGTTGTTGTTTGTTGAGTGATTGTTTGTACCTTCTGGTCTTATAGCAACCTGGTTAGGTTATTGATTGTCTGGGTTAGTCGGTTACATTACTGTTTGGTTATTATTGTACAGTTCGTGCCAAGCTGGTTATGGTTTGGTACCTGAGGTTGTCAGTATGTTTATGATCCCCTTTTTCTCGTATTATGGTGAGATTTATTATTGCTAGATTATCTTATGATTATGCATATTTCGGTTAGAGATCCTGATTATGCTAGAGTTAGCTCCCTTGTTATTTATGATCCTGGTGATGTTAGACTAGCTCACTCAGAGTAGTACCTTTGTATTTAGTTATCTCTATAGTGCGGTTGTATATCTACTCTTCTCTAACTACTATTTGTATATCATTTCCTTCTTTCCTACTACTATTGTATATTGTATATCTCTCTCTTCACCCTACTATCGTATATTGACTAGCTCCTTGCGGTATTGCACCTTTATCCCAGATTACTTGTAGGGTATGGTAGTTTATCCTTACTTTTCCTTAGTATTGCTATGCATCGTTTTGTAGATAGTTGTCTGTAATGTATATTCCTACTTTACATGTTATTTATACCTACATTATCCTTGGAGCTCTGTTGACCGATGCCTACTGAGTACCTCGTGTTTGGTACTCATACCACACTTCTACACCCTGCAGATCATAGTACGAGTTCTTGCCATTGACATGTGTATAGTGCGGAGATGCCATGGATCGGAGGTTTGGGGTGAGCTTCTACCATCCGGAGTTGTTCCTACTCTCCCTCTTTTATGGGACTGATCTCTATTTTGTATTTCAGAGACTACTTTATATATATTTACTCTGTATTTTACCTTGTACTCTTGTTGTGTTAGAAGCTCTTGTACTGACTTCGTCAAGTTTTGGGGTTACTTCTCTTTATTAGTCTCTTTATTGGAGTTACTTTTCTTTGCTTTCTTCTTTTCTCTTGATAGTCCGTTACTTATCGTTCCGGACTATAGATTGGCTTATCTACTGGTGAGTTATTGTAGGTGTCATCATGACTTGGGAAATCGGGTCGTGACACATAGTCAATCTCAGTTTTAATTATTACAAGGAAAAAATAAAAAATAGAACCAAGAAAAAAATAATTAAATAATTTTTTAATACTTTGTTCTATCAAGTCACTTTTTATTTCATAACTCCTCTCCCATTTAAAAAAATAATTTGATTTTCTTGCCCTTAATAATATTTATTTGAATAGTATATTACAAAAACACCTTTAGAAAATGATTTTGATGTGATAGTTTTAAAGTGGATGACTTCGATGTGATATAACAAATAAAATAGTGATTTATGTGTGATAAACTTTAAATTTAAATAACTTTTATGTAACAAAAAAAAACTAAAATAAACTCAAAGTTGAATAACCACCTGGAAAATTTATATAGAAATTCTTCAATTTAACTATCTAATTTTTCAATTCCTTCAAATTTTAAAATTTCACCTACAATTGCCAGAAAATTCAACTATCCAATGGACGATAATCTTTTACTCTATATTTAACTTATTTTTTATTTTTTAATCTAATAAATACAAATCAATTAAAAAAAAAAAGGAAACAGTCAGACATTATTATTTTTTATCGTGTTATTTGAATTTATGAAATCAAATAACATGTGTAAACAAATTTAAAAATAAAATGTATGTTGTGTCAAGCTTAGCCAAATGAAATACGAGGTGGAGTGAAAATGATATTAATGGCATGGGATTCACAATGTGCACTTGTAAAGTAATTTGGTTAAGTTGATTAACAATTCAAGAAATTAACTCATTATATGTTTGTTAGAAATCTTAGGTTATGAAGTCTAAATATAAACCAAAAAATAAAATGAGGAAAAGGTTTAAGTTTTTTTAGACATATTAAGAAATACTGGAAGAAAAAAAGTGTAATTTAGGTTAGTATTAAGTATTTTTTGATAAAATTTAGGTTAGTATCATCCATTTTACTTATTTAATTTTTGTGAAAAGTAGTAATAATATAAAAAGAGAAGGAATTAAAATATGAACGAGGAGAAAGAGGTGGGAGTGATGAAAGAAAGAAAAATGAAACATAGAATTTGAGGAAATGAAAGTGAAAAGGAGAGTGTGCTAACAAGAAGGTCCCACAAAAAGACTTGTCATAAACCTAAGGTACCCTCACACAACTATTGTTGGTTTGTACCTCGACCAGTATGAAAAATTTCCACATCTACACCCCAACTTAAAACTTTATTTGTATTCAAGCAAGTCACACAAAACTCTCTATTACAACTACAACTACAACTACAAAGAACAAAAGTCGTCATTGATGATTTTAATAAGTTGTTATCGATATTAACTTTTAAAATAATATACTTAGACACTTAATTTTACAACCTTTTAAAAACTTAATGGACTTACTCCGAATCGATACCACTAATAATGCATCCTCAATCTGTAACATCATACTCTATCAACTATATAATGTATTCAAGAGACATAGTTTGGAAAGTTAAGTCATTCAACTATTTTTCCTCTAAGTGCCTTCACACAAATCAAAGAAATATTCCAAAACAACAACACACATATACACAATGAACAAATAGGACAAAGAGACAAAAGAGAGGAGAAAACACTCAACACCCACAAAGAGTTCATATGTTATACATGTAGATACCTTAGGCTTGTCCTTATTTTTTCTATTGCCACTATCTTTAGAATATTCTATTGACATCACATAAGGACTTTTCTAAGCTTGTAACGTAGGCTTTGAGACAGACAAGATACATATTTTGGGAAATGGTAACTATGTCCTCCTTAAACACTATAATTTTTCACTTTCATTCCTTTTCACTTTTTCTGCCTTTATTCCTCTTATTCTTTTCTTCCCTTTTCTTTACTTTCATTTGTCCTGGTGTGGTAGTTTTTATTTTTCTCTCTTCATTTTCTCTTTTTCAGAGTTAATTTTTCCTTTTTTTTGGTTTTTCTTCCAAACCAGATCAAGATCTAACATAGCTGATTCTGCATCTTCAACTTAGGCTTGAAGCCTCAATTATCCCTTTAATTTTTAACCTTCATCCTCAACTTAAGTTTTTAGGGCTCATATTTTACTTGTAGTATCAAGGAGAGACAGATTTAAGAATAGAATTAATTTTGCATAAAGAATATGAATTTTCAGTTACGGCTAGCCAATAAAAAGGTTTAAAAGATCAAAATAGGTGACTAAGGATATTATTTTTTATTTGAAAGGATTATTAGGCTAAAGTAAATTTTGTTTCACAAAAAGGCCTAAGTTTATTTCTCAAATAAGCTATCCTTGAACATGCGACATGACTAACCAAGCAAGTTCTAGATAGCATGCATAAACATAGAATCAACAAAAATTAACTCACACAATGTCACAGGATCATATTAAAATTTTTATTCTTACTCTCAACTACTACAGAATTTAGAAATGTTTCAATGTCATAAAAGAAGATATGCATGTCAATATATGCAACTGAAGTTCATACAATTTTTTGAAAGGGTTCATTTTTTCAATCAAACTCAGTTTCATGCCTTAAGCAGATAAATTATCACCACATAAGTCAATCTTGAAATATATCGAATGGTCTTGGTAAATTGCATGTACAAGATTTGGCTAGAGAGGAATGGGTGTGTCTTTTAGAAGTAGAAGGTAGAAGCACATGTACTGGTGAAGCAAATTATGCAGGAGGTGCTTGGACATGGTGCAGTACACAGTAGGCTACTTAGTCATTTGGCTAATCTTAACTTTTATTACATACTAGATATTATACTAGGCAAGTTGAGTTGTGTAGAAGAAAGGTAGAGACACATATGGGGTTGTCCAAATGATGCTAGTTTTTTTAATTTGTAAAGCTTGCTTGGTAAATAAAATCTTTACTTAACCAAAAAAAAAGTCAACCTACTTTATTTTATTGACATTAAACATTACATATTCCCTTAAAAAAAAGTCATCTATCAATATATCATGAGAAAAATCAAACTCTAAAACCAATTAAACTAATTCTTGCCTTGATTTAGTATGAGAGTCAACTCCTGAAAAAGAACCAGGACAAAGAAAAATCAAGAGGTGACTCAACTAGGATTGACAGTATAATGCAGTGTTCAGGATCACAAGTAACAACAACTATCCACTCCAAATTTAAAATTATGCAGTGTCCTCAAATGCATTATTGATAGTATAACAGAGGATTTTAGGACTCTCTGGAGTATTGTGCAATTGTCGACGCCATATGTGCCCGTAGATTGATCCACAACTCATGGATAAGAGTTGTAGCTAGTACATTTTACATGCACTTTCTGATTCCTACATCATATCTAAACACTCAATGAGAAAATACTCTAGTCTATGAAATTATAACCTTGGGTTGCCTCTCAAGATTTACTTAATTTAATGTTGCATCACGATGCATACACTTCATTAGTTGGAACCTTGATGAAGGATATCTCAAATGGTATTTATCTATTTCCTACTCATCTTCGTGCCTAAGTAATGCTTGACTCTTTGGCCATTTACTTTGAATGTTCAAAAGATTTCTTCAGTGATCAACTCAATAATCCCATATGTTGATGCACTTACAACTTTAAATGATCCATACTATTATTACTTTCATCCGCCTGCGAAAAGCTTTAATGTTAAGTTTATCGATAAGACTATATCATCTGATAGAAATTCTCACTTCATAATCTTCCGATCATGAACCTATTTTATTCTTTATTTATATAATCCTAAACTTTTATAGGCTTGGAACTGAAACTCGTCTAGTTCATTCAATTGAGTTAATCTTAAATTCACAGTATCTCTCCACTCAAAATTTAGCTTTTTTTTAGAGCCAAGTTGCCTTTTGTTCCAGCTTAATCAACAAATGACAAGCTTTGACAAACATTAGTCTATACAAAGACACCCTAATAGCAGTCTTGAACGCAGTTTTATAGGCCCATAGAGCATCATCTAGCTTTTATGACCAGTCGGTCCGCTTAGCATTAATAGTTTTAGCCAAGATGCTTTTGATTTCTCTGTTTAAGACCTACAGTTGTCCAGAAGTTTGTGGATGATATTGCATCATCACTTTATTCTTACACCAGATCTTTCCAGTAAGCTTACAAAAATTCTATTACAGAAGTGAAATCTACCCATCACTCATAATAGGTCTAGAGGTGTTGAATCGAGTAAATATATTCTTTTTTGAATAATATAGTGACACTTTTTGCTTTATTGTTTGGAAATGCTATTATCTCTATGCATTTGGATACATAATCCACAACGACCAGAATATATTATATTCCATGAGAACTCACAAGGGGACCTATATACTCAATTCCCCATACATCAAAGATCTCTACTTTCATCAAGAAGTTCAGAGGCATATCGTGCCTTCTAGAAATGGGTCCTTGACATTGACATTGATCACATTGTATTCACTTCAATCTCTTCTAAAAAGGGGTATCAAATATCAAAAGACTTTCCTTTTTCCTTACTTTATCAAGAAGGAAATTTCATGGTCTTCACACTTCAATTTTTCTATCGGATTGGTATCATGATATATGGTGGGACAATAGTAGCCACAATCTAAGATTTTTTATAACTGTCTGACTACCTAAATGGTGACCTCCAATTGGTGAATCATGACTAGCCTTAAGAATTGTCACGATCTAATTTCTCAGGTTATGATGGAACCTGCTTTAACCCACTAGTAGGTAAGCTAAAACATAACTCGAAACAACGAATAATGGGCTAACAGGTGGAAGATAGAGGAAAAAGGTAAAACAGTAATAATATGAGACTAGAAGAGAAATATATATATGGATAAATATAACTATGCATGTTGTACAAGAGAGAGAAACGAACAAAATATACAAAAAGAGTTCCCCCAAGACCTGGTAAGGTCAGTACAAGAGCCACTATACCTAAAAGAGTACTAGACAGTGCCAAAAATATACACATCATAGTATCAGAATATATAGAATAAGACTATCACGAAAGAAGAAGGAGAAGGATTAGCTCCAGACTCTGAAAGCTCAACCAATTTTAGGTCAACAACACAGCCTGAGGTCAGTGTCAATGGCGATGACTCATACTAGGATCTGCATAAGGGAAAAAGATATAGAAGTATAGAATGAGTACCAAAACACAAGTACTCAGAAGGCATCATAGGTCGACTAAGCTCAATTACAGTAAAAGCATAAATAAAGTGCAAGTATATATACTAAAGGCAATAAATAAGGGGTAGAAATGGAAATAATATCCTATGCTAAGCAAATGCAATAAATCGTATGTAAGAACTCGAAAGCAGAAATAAATGACAAGCTATAACCTAACAGGACCCCCATAAGCCTAGAAAGGACACACAAGGAGAACTAAACCCTATCGAGCCCCCATAAGCATGGTGGGTACAAGCAAGAGTAAAACTAAGGTAAGAACAAGATATAACGGTAATCAAAGTAAAACAAGCCAAGATGTGTGATTTGCTTATCGTATACTCCTTCTCCAGCCATAACCATAAATCTTATCGATCTCTACCAGATTTACAACCCAAGATCAATAATAATAATAATAATAAATGCCAGACTCAAACTAGAACTAATGGATAATAACGATATAGCAGAACCGGACTCAAACTAAAACTAATAAGTGTTAAGCAGTAACCAGGTGCTGGACTCGAATCAAAACTAATGAGAATAAACACTAACCAAGTGTCAGACTCAAACTGGAACTAACCAGAAATAAATAGTAACCAGGTGCTGGACTCGAATCGAAACTAATGAGAAAAACACTAACCAAGTGTCAAACTCAAACTGGAACTAACCAGAAATAAATAGTAACTAGGTGACGGACATGAACCAAAACTTCCAAATAAGAAACACATAGCAATATCCCAGAATTACAATTCGTCCCAAACTCGTTTAGTCACTTTTCTCATTTTAGAAGGCTAAATTCATTAATGGAGGTCCACAATCCATTTATAAAGTCAAAACCCTTGATGTGAGGTCAAGATACTAACATAATGAGGATATCAAAGCTAATAAGCTTAATATAGTGATTAAGGAAATCCAATACCGAACTGATAGTCTCTCCATAGATCTATAGTCAATTAAGTCTACAAAGGGCACTATTCTAAAGCAACCTATCTTAAGAAGGCTCAACAAGGTCAACTACAACCCTGGGAAACTAACTCTAAGGAAAGAACCTACCCAAAACTAGGATAAGGCTCCTAATATTAGTCTCATAGGTGTAAGTATGCTAAGGCAAGAATCAAGATGAAGGGAAACTACCAGTTTAAGGGAAACATAGGCTGAAATCTATTCCAAAGTCTCTTAATCGGCTAAAATGATCAGAATTTACCAAATGAATATCCAAACCATAAGAATCCACCTATAACTAGCACAATATCACACTAATACCACAACAGAGCAAAGTCTAGAAGAAGGGTAAGCCTATCCTACTTGGATGCCGCCGAAAGCACGCAAGAACCTCTATAATGGAGATTTTCCCTTCTGAAAAGTCTCCGACTGCTGCCATGCTATCAAAATCATATTCCACACATCAAGATGAGAACAACAGTACCCATATTGTGAATTTACACTCCAGGTCAAAAATTGAGCTAAAATAATAAATAGTGGAGCCCACCAACGAAATTGAGAATTGAGTCTGTCACTAGGTCCTTTTAAGCGCATAGATCACTTGCCCCAAAATTGAGCTTAATTTGAGTCCAACAAAAAAAACCCAAAATAGCCCCAAATAGCCGAGTAAACAAGAATCAAAAATAGAGAATTATATCAAAAATAGACCGCGAACTTACGGGATATTGACGAAAAAATGATCACCCTAATGTCCTCAAGCTAACCGCAACTCTAATTTATTATTAACCCACTAATTTTGAGCTCCCAATGTTGATAATGGAGGAAAAATACTTGGAATTTAAGCTGAAAATGAGGGTGAAATAAATATATATACACTCAATAGTGGTCGCCTAAGCGGTCACTGCTAAAGTGGCACAAGGGCACTTAAGCGACCCCACTCGGCTGACCAGCTACCACTAAATCAGACTTGGTCCGCTTAATCGGCTAACACTAAATCGGTTCAAAGGCTTCTTAAGCGGCTGCACCAGCAATTTGACACCAGAATTTTTGCCAAGTCCAAACGGACTCCGACCAGGTGTTAGGTATTCGTTCAGAACCTCGTACATGCAAATGAACTATGCTACCCTACCAAAATCAACATTTTAGACTCAACGGAACCATCAAAATTCCCATCAGTGGTCCTTTTGACAAAATGTAGGCCCCACGCCCAAGGTTTCATTTTTTACCAAAATCCATCCAATATCCCAAAATGCGTTTGAAAGCCTCCAAAACCCTGACCAAGGGTTCCTTTAGCCTAGAATTGACATTCTTGAGCTAACAAAACCTCCAAAATGGGTATCCGAGGATGTTTACCTAAAGTTTTGGCCCGAGACCTTTTTCTCAACTTTAAAAGCTCCAAAATAGGAAAATGGCTATAAAAACAAAATAAACTACCCGATAACCGAACTGTTAGTATCAGCAAGTCATAATTGTCTTGGGAAAGCTATAGAAAGGCTCTAAACATATAAAAAGCACAAAAATATAAAAAATAACCTGGAGGGTCATTACAACACCCACTACTAAAAGGACTTTTGTCCGTGAAAGTAAGGAGTTAAGAAGTACCTGAAAGCTCGAACAGGTAAGGATATTGAGTCTGAATATCATGATTGGTCTACCTAGTATCCTCCTTGACTGGACGGTGTTTCCATTGAACCTTAACCACAGGAATCTCTCTGGATCGCAACTGCCTGCATATCTTGCTAGAATAGAGACTGGCTCCACCACGAAGGTCAACCTATCATCCAACTGAACCGAGTCCCATTGGAGCATGTGAGACTCATTTGGGATGTAGCATCGAAGTATCTAAACATGAAAAATAGGATGAATAGCTGAAAAGTTTGGAGGCAAGGCTAACTCATAAGCTACCTCCCCAACTATCCGAAGGATCTCAAATGGCCTGATATACCTGGGGGTGAGGTTTCCCCTCCTCCCTAACCTCATCACGCCCTTCATAGGTGATATATGAAGGAAAACTTGATCACCAACTTCAAACCTCAAAGCACGAAGCCTACACGTAACTTTTTTGCCTGCTCTGAGCTGCCCATAGCCTATCCTGAATAACTCAAACTCTGTCCAATGACTCTCGAAGAAAATTAGTACCCCGAGGTCTAACCTCTGAAGTCTCAAACTTACCAACTGGATATCGACACCGTCTACCATATAATTCCTCAAATGGTAGCTATTATTGAATGTGTCACGCCCCTTTTTTAGGTCGAAGGATTTTTCCAATTAAAGTAACAGTATTGAATAGGGATTATTTTTGTTTACAGAGTCACCACTTGGAATTGAGTTATGGTGTTCCAATTCACCTTATCAAATCCCTAATCAAAAGGAAATTGACTCTTTTTATTGGTCTGCGAACTAGAAATTCGGATAAGGAATTCTGTTGATTAAGGGGGAGGTGTGAGGCACCCCTCGAGTCCCGTGGTTCTAGCACGGTCGCTTTTATCAACTTGCCCTTAACTTAAAAATTTTTGGAAATTATGTGATAGGCCATGATTCGCTCATTTTTAATGTTGAACTTTTATTGGTCTCGACTTAGATGCATCACTGAATTCTAAGTCTTGACATATAGCTAGCTTAGAGGTATGACTGACTTCTTCACTCAAGTGCCCCGCATCAACTAATCTTTGTCTACGTGTCTTGGTTAGAATTAATTTTTTTAAGACAATTTTATAATTAAGCATATCGAAAAAGATACATAGTTGCATTTTTAATTGAAACCGAATTTATCGAGCCTAAAGCTTATCTAGCATGAAAGGCATTTATTCGTCTCTTGTTAAATCGAGACCATTTTCTTATCCATTATTACTCTTTTATCCTTTTTTGATATTGACGGTCTTGAATAAATCCACAACCCATCTCACTCAAGCTCACACTAATTAATGAAGAATTAATAAATCGGGCCTAAATTGATATTGGCCCTATTCCGACTCTACTTTAAGAAGCCAACGTCAAATCTCGTAATCCTGGATCATTTCAAGTAAAACAATATAAAACAAAGTTGAAAAAATAGGGCCAAGACAATTTATAGATGATCTAATAATAACAAAAGGAAAAAATAAATTAAACATGTGCTAAGACATTGAAAGAAAAACATCCAAATTTTGAATCAATCATTTCTAGTAATCTAATTCCAAACCCAACTAATTTTTCTTTTATTGTTGCGCCTTTCCCACAATCATAAAGAAAACAATAACTTTAACGTAACTAATTAATGAGCCAAGTAAGTGAGAGAAACAAATTACCTATTATTTCAATGAATAGTGAACAAGTAAACTTTTTTTCTTTTAATTCCAAATGCAATGCCTATTTATCATTTTTTTTTTAATTCTTTTCACCTTAAATAAACAGAATATTTTATTTCAACTAATGCAGGAAACCAGTCAAATTTAATAGTACATCATGGACACCCTTAGTAAATGGCCAACAAAGCATGCAAAGTTCACTAAAGCAAGAAAAAAAAATTCACTGGAGCATGAAATACTTTATTAAAAGCACGTCAGATAACAACAAATTGAAACATTAGCCATGAAGATAAACAAGGAAATAAATTCAAAGCCAAGAAATGACCTTTGTTGTTTATTGATGAGAATTACTTTGGAACAAAAAGAGATCTTGAACCAGAGCTTTGAGTTATGAGCAGGACGCCGACTGACGATGACCTCGATAAGAAACCTCACAAAACCGATTGTTTTTGTTCAAATCCTTGTAGGTGTTGTGGCTGATTTTTTTCTTATTCCCCTTTATGCTCTATCTGATTTTATTCTTTCTCCTATATCCTTTTTCCTATATGTTTTGCTTCTTTATTCTACAATCATCTCCATTCTAATTCTTCTCCTCCCTTTTCTCTTTTTTTCTATCTTTCTGTTTTGCTCTTTTCTCTAAGTGTTCTCTTTTTTTTCGCACCTTACTATTTTTGTCCCCTTTTCTCTATCCGCCTGTATGTATATATAGAGGTATGGTGTATGTTGGTTATGTGAGAGTGTGTGTGTGCAGATAGTGGAGGGATGTGAGGGAGTAATGGTGGGGAGTTGAGAGAGACGTGAGGGAGTTGGGAAGTGCATGTAGTTTAGGATCTTTTCCTTTTTTTTTTCTTTTTTTGCAAAAAGCTTGTATATTATTATTACATAAATACTAATAATATATTACTAATTAGATTAAAGAGAAAACAATTAAGGGAAGTAAAAATAATAAATTCACTATCTTATTTATTAAATCCTAATTAAAGTTAACATATGCTTCTTCTTTTTTTTTTTTTTGTAAATTTTCTTTTCTTTTGAAAAAAATAAAATAAAACTTATCCTAAAATGTGACTCATTTTCTAAAACCTCTTTTTTTTAAAACAAATAAAATATATACAAATGAAATAAAAGCTAAAAATTAAGATTAGACAAAATTAAATATTTAATGCTATAAATAGCTTAAAACTCGGGAAGGGTCAAAAATCACGTGTCTACATTAGGCAAAATCTATAAAGGCTAAGAACTGCTCCCACTGACCTCCAAAGTCCAAGATACATGCTCGGAGTATATCTTCCAAAACTTAGATAGTCCACTCTGACTGTCCACTAGTCTGGGGATGAAAAGTTATGCTAAGATCGACCAGGGTACCCAACTCTTCCTAGAATTCCCTAAAAAAACCAGAGGTGAACTGGGAACCTCTATCTGAAATAATAGACATGGGCACTCCGTGAAGGTGAACCACCTCTCGAACATAGATTCGAGCTAACCTCTTGGTACTGTAGGAAGACTGAATAGGTATGAAATGGGCAGACTTGGTCAACTAATCCACGATGACCCAAATGCTAACAAAACCACGAGAAGTACGAGGCAAACCACCTATGAAATCCATAGTAATTCGCTATCATTTCTACTTAGGAATGGGTAGCCTCTGAAGAAAAACACCAAGCCATGAAATCCGCTATGTCTATTCTCATACTGCTCCACCATTAATACTGCCTCAAATCTCTATACATCTTAGATGTCCTAGGGTGAATAGAGTATCTGGAGTTATGAGCCTCCTGAAGTATCAACTAAATCAAACCTCCTACCCTCGGAACATAAATATGGCCATCAAATCTCAAAATAATCTCGAAGTCTAAGGTAGCCCTCCAGGACTCGCCCCTCCACATATGATCTCAAATACCACACAACCTATAATCTTCAAACTGCCAACCTCAAATTTGCTCAAACAAAGTATACCTGGCCTCAACATTAGCAAGAATTCTCCAGGGGCTCAAAATATCAAGCTGAATCAACCTATTGGCTAAGGAGTGGATGTCCAAGGTCAACAGTTCCTCCAAAACTAAAAGGATGGCCAAGCTCCCTATTCTTACTGCCTTACTGATCAACGCATCCTTTACCACATTTGCCTTGCTCAAATGGAACAGAATAGAGAGATCATAGTCCCTCAGCAATTCGATCCAACTACGCTGTCTCGAATTAAGGTCCTTCTAAGTCATAATATATTAAAGTCTATGGTGGCCAGTGAATATCTCGCAACAAACACCATATAGGTAATGCCTCCAAATCTTAAGCGTGAAAACTACCACCGCCAACTCCAAGTCATGAGTGGGTTAGCTGTGCTCGTGCACCTGCAGTTGCCTCAAAGCATATGTTATAACTCGACCCTGCTTCATTAGAACATAACCTAAATCAACACCTGAAGCATCACAATAAATAGTGAACACCTCGTCCTCAACTGGAAGAGTCAGAATAAGATCTGAAGTGAGCAAGTCCTTGTGATTTAGAAAGCTCGCCTCACATCTAGTGGACCACTAAAATGGAATCTCTAACCTAGTCAACCTAGTCATAGGTACTGTAATAGATGTGAAACCCTTGATGAACTATTTGTAGTAGCCTGCCAACCCAATAAAGTTGCAAACTTCGGTCGGAGATATATGTCTAGCCCAATCACAAATGGCCTCAATCTTCACCAGGTCCACCAAAAATCCTGTCCTTGGACACTACGTGCCCTAAGATGCTACAGACTCAAGTAATAACTCACACTTTGAGAATTTGGCATAAAGTCAACGATCTCTCAAAGTGTGGAGCACAATCCTAAAATGTTGCTCGGGGTCCTCCCTACTCCTCGAGTACATAGGGATATCATCAATAAATACGATCATGAAAGAGTCCAAATAAGGCCTGAATACACGATTCATCATGTCCATGAACGTTGTTGGGGCATTGGTAAACCCAAAATACATCACCAGGAACTTGTGAGGGCCTTAGTGAGTCCTAAAGGCTATCTTAGGGATGTCCTCCACCCGAATCCTAAACTGATGGTAGCCAAATTTTAAGTCAATCTTAGAAAACACGGTTGTACCTTGTAACTTGTCAAACAGATCATCAAAATGAGGAATAGGATACTTTTTTTTCACTGTCACCTTATTCAGATGCTTATAATCGATACACATAGGCATAGAACCATCCTTCTTCTTCACAAACAGAATAGAAGCACCCCTAGGTAAGACGCTTGGTCTAATAAACCCCTTACCTAGAAGATCCTAAATCTAAGTATTTAGCTCCTTTAGCACAGGAGGAGCCATATGGTAAGGTGCAATAAAAATAGGTCGGGTGCCCGACTCAATATTAATAGCAAAATATATATCACGCTCAGGAGGAAGGCCAGGTAGTCGGTAGAAAACACATCAGGGAACTCACAAACTACAGGAACAGAGTCCAGCAAGGGACACTCAATAGTATAACATCACGAACATATGCAAGATAAGCCATACACCTCCTGGATAACAGTCTCCTAGCTGAATATAAAAAATAATTATTGTCGGCGCGCAGCTATAAGCACCCTACCACACAATAGGGGTATGTCGGGCATAGTTAAGGTAACGATATTGGCAAATTAATCCTAGACTACATTATAGGGGGATAACTAGTCCATTTTCATAATTACGTTGAAATCAACCATATCCAGCACAATAAGACTAGCAAGAGTGTCATACTCTTGAATAGTCACAATACAAGATCTATATACCCAATCCACTACTAAAGAATCACCCATGGGAGTAGCTATATGCATGGGCACAGATAATGGCTCACAAGACAACCCAAACGAGATGCAAAATAAGTAGACATATAAGAATACGTGGAGCATTGATCAAATAAATCAGAGGTTGGCCGATGGCACATTAAAATTGTACTTGTAATAATAGCGTCCGAAGCCTCAGCTTTTGGTCTACTAGGAATAAAATATAGATGACCACTCCCATTTCTATACTGGGTGCCTACTTAACTACCTTCCTTACCTGCCTAAGGACCTTCACGAGAACCCTGGGGACAACCCCTACGATCCAGGGCACCACTCCTAGTTGGGGGTGGTACTAACCTGATCGACGAAACACTCTGTGCAGAAGGCTCAATCATTCCACACCAGGGAAACTCTCTGGCAAAATAACCAACAACCCCAGAATCAAAATATACCCCGAGTACTATAACCTAGCGAGAAGGTCTAGCTGACCCAGAATGGCCACCTTGGCCTGAATACCCTTTGGTGACTGACCAGTACTCTGCCCACTGAAATAACTATACCTGGGCTGACCCCATCTGAGATCTATAACACTATATGGACCGGCTTACTAAACTGACCCTGTTGCTGATATGGCTACTGCTGAGGATACCAGCCCTAAAAACCTCCACCCCTGAATTGCACACCACTATAACTCCCATTATATCTACCCTGATGCCGATCTCTCTTATAGCTTCCCCCACTGGCCTCACGATGAAACCCTTCATAGTGTAAACTTATTCAGTAATATCAACAAAAGATCTACCCGTAGCTACCAGACTCTGAGGGGCCATACGAAGTGGAAGTTTCAATCCTCTGACGAAGTACCATATCCTCTCATACTAAGTAGGCAGAATCATGATGATATATCTAGCTAACCCATGGAATCTCACCCTATACTCCGCTACTGCAATAGAACCTTGTTGTAACCTGGTAAACTCATCCCTCAGGCGCTCGTGCATGCTGCGAGGCATGTACTTCTCCAAGAAAGCCTCAGAGAACTAACAACATGTCATAGGAGGTGACCTAACTGGCCTACAATCAAGATATCCCCTCCACTAATGCCTCGCTGCTCTATCAAATTAGAATGTGGTGTAATCTATATCGTGCGACTAAACCAGACCCAAATTAAGCAACCTCTCCTCACAACTAGTAAGAAACTCAAGTGCATCCTCTTCTGGGGTCCCTACAAACCTCGATGGAGCCAATTTAAGAAATCAGCCCAGCATCTTCTGCTCCTCAGAAGTCATAGTTGGCTTGGCTACTGCTAGCTGTGAAACTATTAGTTCTGGTGGAATCTCTACTCTGGAATCTGCAGCTACAAGTTGCGCCCCTATACCTAATCCACCCTGAACTGCCCTTTGAACGAATGTTTGGGCCTCATCCATCGGCTGGCCACAAACTATACCCAATAAGTGTACCAAGGCATCACGGAGGATAGATGAAGATATAAATTTGGGTGGAGCCTGGGATACCCCCTGGCCCACTGGTTGCTATGGCGGCAGATCCTCTGGTGAAATTTTTAGCTCAGGATGAATAATCGGATCTGATGAAGGCTCTCTGGCCTGGCATTGAACTGGGGTTGTAGCTCTAGCCTGACCTCGACCTCAGAGTCGACCTCTGCCTCTAATAGGTTCCATAGCTGCAGGTTCATAGGCCCTATCTCTGGCTATCGTAACCCGCGTCCTAGCCATCTGCGAAAGAGTTAAACAAATGAGAATCTAGAAACCAATAAAGACATAACGCATGATAATGAATCAAAAAGGTGAAATTTATCAAAGAATATCCTATAGCCTCTTGAAGATAGGATACTGAAGTCATCATACTGATCTGCAAGACTCTACTAAACACTTTCTCTGGTACCAATAATATCGGTTAACCTAGGCTCTAATAACAAACTGTCACAACCCAATTTCTTAGGTCATGACGTCATCTACTTTTATCCATCAGTAGGTAAGCCAAATCATAGCTCAAAATGGCGAGCACTGGGCTAATAGGCAAAAGATAGAGGAAAAAGGTTAAACAGTAATAATATATGACTAAAAGAGGAATATATATAAATATAACTATGCATGTTGTACAAGAGAGGGGAAAGGATAAATATACAGAAGAACTTCCCCAATACCTGGTAAGGTCAGTACAAGATCCATTATACCAAAAAGAGTCTGGGTAGGGTAAAGTGTACGCAATCCATACCACTACCTCAGATGAAGTAGTGCCAAAAATATATACATCTTAGTTTCAAAATATACAAAATAAGACTATCATAAAAGCAGAAAGAGAAGGATCATCTCTGGACTCTAAAAGCTCACCCAATCTCCGGTCAATAGCATAGCCTGAGGTCAGCTTTAATGGTGATGAATCATACTAGTATTTGCATCAGGGAAAAGATACAGAAGTGTAGTATGAGTATAAAAACATGGCTACTTAGTAGGCATCATAGGCCGACTGAGTTCAATTACAGTAAAAGCATAAATAAAGTGTGAGTATATATACTAAAGGCAATAAATAAGGGGCCAAAATAGAAATAATAAGCTATTCTAAGAGAACGTAATAAATCAAATGTAAGAACTCAAAAGCAGATATAAATGACTAGCTATAACCTAACTAGACCCCCATAAGCCCAGAAGGTACACACAAGGAGAACTAAACCCTACTGAACCCCCATAAGCACAGTGGGTACAAGCAAAAGTAAAACTAAGGTAAGAATAAGATATAATGGTAATGAAAGTAAAATGAGCCAAGATGTGCAATATGCATACCGTATACTCCTTCCACAGCCATAACCATGAATATTATCGGCCTCCACCAAATTTCCAACCCAAGATCAAAAATAATGACAACAATAAATGCTAAACTAGGATCAGAACTAATGGATGATAACAATATAGTAGATTCCAGACTCAAACCTAAACTAATATGTGTTAAGCAGTAACCAGGTGCCGGACTCGAACCAGAAATAAATAGTAACTAGGTGGCAGACTCGAACCAAAACTAACCAGAAATAAATAGTAACTAGGTGTCGGACTCGAATCGAAACTACCAAATAAGTAATACATACCAATATCCCAGAATTACAATTCGTCCCAAACCCATTTAGTCATTTTTCTCATTTTAGAAGGCTGAATTCATTAAAGGAGGTCTACAATTCATTTATTAAGTCAAAACCCAAGATGTGAGGTCAAGATACTAATATAACAAGGATATCGAAGCTAATAAGCTCAATATAGTGATTAAGACAATCCAATCCCCAACTGATATTCTCTCCATAGTTTTATAATTAATTAAGTCTACAAAGGGCGCTATTCTAAAGCAACCTATCTTAAGAAGGGTCGATAAGGTCAACTACAACTCTGGGAACCCAAATCTAAGGTAAGCACCTACGCAGAACTAGGCTAAGGTTCCTAATTATAGCCCTAAGGACCTAAGTATGCTAAGGCAAGAATCAGGAAGAAGGGAAGCTACTAGTTTTAGGGAAACATAGGCCAAAATCTATTCCAAAGTCTCTTAATGGGCTAAACCAAATGAATATCTGAACCATAAGAACCCACCCACAACTAGCAAAATATCACACTAATACCATGACAGAGTAAAGTCTATAAGAAAGGTTAGTCTAGCCTACCTGGACTCCGCTAAAAGCACATGAAAAACTCTATAACGGAGCTTAAGCAGTCACCTCTAAAGCGGCATAAGGGCGATTAAGCTACCCCCGCGCGGCTGACCATCTACTGCTAAAGCAGTCCCGAGCCGCTAAAGTAGCTACTACTTAACCAATCCTAAGCCGCTAAAAAGGCTACTGCTAAAGCGGTTCCCAGGCCGCTTAAGCTGTTGCACCAACAATTTGATGCCAAAATTTTGCTAAGTCCAAACAGACTCCGATCAAGTGTTCGGGATTCGTTTGAAACCCCAAGCACCCAAATGAACTATGCTACCCTATCAAATTTGGAATTTTAGACTCAACAGGACTATCAAAATTCCCATCAGAGGTCATTTCGATAGAATATGGGCTCCACACCTAAGGTTTCATTTTTACCAAAATCTATCCAATAGCCCAAAATGAAACCCGAAATCCTCGGGACTAGGACCAAGGGTTCCCCTAGCCTAAAATTGACATTCCAGAGCTAAAAAAATCATCACAATTTGTATTCGAGGACGTTTACATGAAGTTTTATTTTGAGACCATTTTCTTAACTTCAAAAGCTCCAAAATAGGGAAATGGCTATAAAAACCAAATGAACTGTCCGATAACCAAACTGTCAGTCCCATCAAGTCATAAATGACTTGGGGCAGCTATAGAAAGGCTCTAAACACAAAAAAAACATGAAAATATAGAAAATAACTTGGAGGATCATTACAAGAATAGACATGATCTCTTCTTCAAAAACACGCCTTCGAATTATGTTATCCGTATAAATTCAAAATAAATACAGGTTATTCCAGAAATAGTGTTTGTAGTCTTTCAAAATTTTTCTTTTCATAAATTTTTACTTCTTCCAAAATAAGGCCAGTTACCAAGTAATTTGCTCTATCAATTACCAATTTTTCTACGGTTCACTCACTTTCTTTAACCTGAATAATTGGTCAACCACCTAATTTTTTGTGTCCTTCTTATATCTCAATTCAAAATCCAACTCTTGCAACAAAAATATACATCGATCAATTCTGGCTTTACATCTTTCTTTGCCCTCAAGTATATCAAGATTGCATGATCAGTATGGACTATCACATGATACCCTAATAGATATGTCCTAAACTTTTCAACAACATAAACTATGGCTAGCAACTCTTTCTTAGAAATAATGTAGTTTATTTAGGCATAATTTCAGATAGAGTATCTTATTGTGGATTTATCCTAAAACATCACAATGATGATTCCACTGGCATCACAAATCAGCTCGAATGGAAGGGACCAGTCATGGGTAGTGATTATCAAAGTTGTGGTCAAAAACTTCGTTAGAGTCTCAAAAACAACCATGCATTTCTCATGGAATACTAATTTTACATCTTTCTTGAGAATTTTACACATAGGATTTGTGATCTTTAAGAAATCCTTAATTAACTCCTACAAAATCTAACATGGCCCAAAAAACTTTGAACTCCTTTTACAGATATAGATGGGTGAAATTTAGCAATGATCTCAACTTTTAAGGTACATCATACTTGTAATTGTAAGGTTTAATAGGTCAGCTTAGAGAGGGATTAGATAGTTCATCAATTTTTAGCTTATAAAAATGACTCATATGCTGGAATTATGAGATATATTTTGATGCTTAAGACACCTCCTTTACCTAGACAATGTTTACTCTATATTCATCGATGATGAACACTAATATGAGCTTCACGTATCACTCCATTCCTTTGCTTCTAACTTTATGTCCTTTTCTGTTATTAGGGTCATAAATATTACCCTCAGAAGGTAAATTTTGATGCAAGAAAGTCCAATTCTACCTGAATCAAGGCTTCTTTATGAGTGTTGCAAGAAAATAACGCATTCTATTGAAAAGTTCCATAATTTATATAGTTATCCTCCTAACTTTCAATTTATCAAAGGAAACAAGATTGTTGCATGTGTTAAGGGTATAAAACCTTTTCTCTTGGTTGATCATTCAATTTCACATGCCTATTCTTCTCAATCTTATTCTTCAGAAGCCACTCTATATGATTTCTATAGGTAGCAACGTGATCATCTCTAGAGTTTTTTCCCTCAAACTAAAGTGCATGATTTTGGTTTTTCATGTGCTTCAGCTAACTTTGAAGGTACGTCTAGCTTTGATTCCTACAATACTTGTTATTACTTTTCTTGTAACCTTTCTTAAATATATGATAGTCCTTGGAGTTTACACTATAGAGCAACTAACCACATGACACCGCACATACACTGTCACGATCCGAGTCTATATCCTTAACGAGATACAGTCTTATAACAATAAGTGGTCCCAAGCTAACTCTTAATACTGACATACTGCTAAGGTCATAAATATAAGTACTCTGCGAAAGCATAATGATAATTGGAAATGAGAAACTGTAAATAACTAGAGTTATAAACTCATAATCTGAGACACAAATGAAAGTTCAACTGTCTGACTATGTATGAAAACTTCTACTAAAAATAATGAGTTGCTGGAAAAAAACCCCAGTTAAATCAAAGGTACTAAAATAAAATGAAATCCAGACTAAACATAATCAAACAAAAATATGTCCTCGAATGATGAGGACTCACCAAAGTTGCTGCTGAATCTAGCACTGGAGCGTATCAAACAACGCGACTTTTAATGAGCACTTGAACCTAGTTATAAAATAATATAGCATAAAAGAAGTATGTAATTAGTACTTTGAATGTACTAAGCATGTGAGATATGAAATGCTAAAAATATACTAAACATGCTTTAAAACTGATGTAGGTTGATAAAACTCAAATACACTCTAGGAAAAAGTGTACACGATTGCTAGCAATATATTTACCCAACTAGGAGTTGGGGTCGAATCCACGATGAACAATGTGACTAGCAATCGAGAGAGTACGGAACTAAAGCAACTCGCTAAAATCCAAACAAAGATACAAGTGTTTTGGAGGTTTTTCTAATTAAAAATGTAACACGGATAGGACCAATTAAAATATGAACAAGTTGATCAATGGCTATCACAACAAGGGAAAACAAGGGAAATAATACGGGAAATCAATTCTATCAACGATCCAAAGTACTTAACTCAAGTACTCAAGATTAATCATGGATTAGAAAATTAGCCTTGGAACCTTAATTATCCGTCACGTCTTTCAATCGATTGACGAATATTTCTTGGCTAGATTCTTTCAAACACTTGCCAGTGTCAAAACGATTAGTCCCAATCTATGGCTACACTAGGATTTGACTATGTCTAGCAACAAATCCATAAGGTGGGTTAAACATCCCAAATCGCACTAAGTTAATCTTTTCCAACCTCGATTAGCTATTTCAAGCCTAATCAAAGTAGATGGGTAAGTCCTTGGGTTAGCTACTCATTTTGGAAACTAAGTAAAGAATGAGATTAACTTAGACAAGTAAAACCTATTTCATAAACCAAAGAGTAATCAATTAATACCAAAGCATAAGACAGAGTCAAAACCCAAATTCAACACATAAGTGTTGCATTATATCTAACCACAAATACTCAAATATGAATCTAACTACACCTAAATATTCAATACAAAGCTATGGAATGAAGAAAGGAGTAAGAATTTAACACTACGAAGCTTCCAAATCTTCAATCCAAGGGTGTGTTGGGTCAAGAACCCTAGCCTCCAAAGTTGAGAAATAAGCCAAATATCTGTTGGAATGGCTAGGGATCGGGTTTTGATGAATTGGGATCGAATTTGTGAAATTTCAGATCCTCCCCTAATGCTTGGTAACATTTTTTCATCGCAGTCGCGATCAGGTGGCCTCGCAGATGCGAGACATTGACTATTTGTTAACTGCGACTGCAACTGCTTCTCACGCGATCGCGTGGTATTAACTTTTACCGGGTTACGATCGCGACCTTACTCCATCGTGATAGCTATGGGCATTTTCATCCAGTTTTCCAAATTTGTCCAATTCAGCTCCATTTCGCCTCGATTTCACTCCTTTTCGTTAGAACACCCTGTGAATCCAAAATACCTGAAATTAACACTATTCAAAGGATAATTAGCCTTATTTTTTAGATTAACAACACAAAATCATAAGAAAAGAGATACAAATAAGTGGCAAAATTGCCACTTATCAACACCCCCAACTTAAAGACTTTGATTGTCCTCAAGCAAAACAAAATTGAAACTCAATAAGGCTATCATTTTAAGCTTAACACTTTACACAACAACAAGGACTATGACTTTGGTTGGTACCACCAATTAGTCAACAAGCATGTGAGTCTTACCCAAGCAACTCCCTCAAAATCAAACTCATTTTTAGGAACACCATGGAATTTCAAGAATGATCAAGTTACAACAACCAATTCTCAAGAAATGACTCACAATCAATAGTCAATCAAACATGCTCCTTTGCTTTATTTTCGAATTTAATCAACTTTACCAATCTATCCTAGTTCACATGCCCTCATAAGAAAGAAAGTCCCAAAATTCACAATATTTAGAACACTTAGACAAGGGACAAATGCACAAACATTCACACTCAACAAAGAATTTTCAATGCAAATAAGTATCATACCATAGGCTTGCCCTTATTTTCAATTGCCTCTAACTCAAAAGTATCGGTTGGAGATCCCAAAGGACTTTTTCTAGCATGTAATGTAGGCTTGGGGAAGGGTAGGATAGCATTTAGGTTAAAAGTGACTACACCCTCCTTGAACTCTACAAAATACCTTACAAAACAAACTTTGATCATTTGCCTCCATTTTAATACCACACAAGTGCCCATCATTTTCATTCTAGTTCACCACTTTATTGAAAACTCTCTTTTTCATTTCTTTTCTTATTTTCTTTTCTTTTCTCTTTTTCTTTTCTTTTTCTTCTTTTTCTTGCTTTATTCAATCCTTGATTTATTCATAAGGTACTCACTTACAAAACGACGGCACATGATCACCTCTTCCAAGATACACCACACCCCCAACTTAGACTTTTAGCCTCAAATTGGCAATTTCAAGTTCAAGGAGGGTAGGGTTCAAGAGAGGGAAAATTTTCAAAAGGATCAAGACTTGTAATGCGGTTGTCAAAGAAAGGTTATTAGGCTCAAATGGGGTAACTAGTGATAACATTTATGCACGGGTAGGCTATTAAGGCTAAAAAGGTTTTCAAAAATCACAAAGAAGGCCTAAGATCATTTCACCGCCCAAGTACAATCAAGACTAGTATTGAAAGACCAACCAGACAAGTTCTAGATGACACACGTAAGCACAAGAATTATTAAGCAAAAACTCACCACACATGGCATGCAAACTATTCTAGAAGGATCGGTTTCATTTCCTAAACACGAGCAAAAGAGTCATTTTTCACATTGCCGCCACCTAAAAAACTAAGAGTTACAAAAAGAGTCAAAGTGTTGTCACAACATTATTCACTTCCATGCACTTGTTCTTCACAAAATTTTTGGTCGGAGAGGCATGCTCACTTCACATTTCACAATGCAACACTAACTATTATTAGCAACAAACAAGCCACAATCTCACATATTGACTCCAACAAGGGCAATAATGCCACGGCTACTCAGACTTTACCATAATCAACAACCGCAACCCTAACTCACAATGGCTACGGGTACTCAGACTTTCCCAGCCTAAATGACACCAACACCCAAAAATGATGATTTTCCCTTAAGAATATTGTCACTCAATCTATTATAAGGAAGGAATTGCCCAAAACAACTACAAAAGGAAAACTACAAGAACCTAACACAATAAAAACAAAAGACACGACTAATCCAACAAAATTATCATTGTAAACGCACAACAATATCCATAATGATCAATCCCGACAAGGGCACAAAGTATCCATAAAATAATGAAAATCCCAACAAGGGCACAATAATCTTCAAAACATAATCCAAAGGCCCGACAAGGGCACATAAATATCAAAATAAAACAACATATGAATCCAAAACTAACAAGGGAATAAGTACCAACACAAACCACCCCCAACTAAAAAAATTATACAGTGTTCTCACTGCATAACACCAAAGTACAAAAAGAATTGGGGGCTACCTGGTATGTGTATCAATTACTGGAACTGATGGGATCCTTTAGGATATAGTTATCCTCATCATCATCATTCTCAGTGCCACAGAATTTCCAAAATATGCTCATCATCTTGTTCAAGAATTTGGTCTTCTTCTTCTCATGCTCTTTTATCTTTTTTTGCCTCCTTTTAACTTTAGCTAACCTTTTGTTGATGTATTTCTGTTCATGAGCTATGGTGGACAATGTCGGGGCATCAGGTTCCTAACGGGAAGAGTTTTCTCCTAGGCTTGCAGGAAGGCTAACTATAAGTTGTCGAATCTGGGCATCCATGCCATGCACCTGACCGGATATATATCAGAGTATGGGAGGTCCAATCTGGAGTGGCTCAAAAGACAATGATGCTCTAGATGGGTCAAGGATCTCACTAGCTTTGGTGAAAGAGTGAAACGCTGGACAGGCCACATCAATTTTTCTTTTCTTAATCACATTCCTGACTCCCTTATTTTTCAAAGTATGTATCATCATTTTGGGCCCCTTTAACCGGTCATCACCCTTTCTTTCAACCCCAGCCTCTTTGTACAACTATGTGATCAATGAAGGAAAGAACATACTTTTAGACTCCTCAATGACCACATCCTGAATTTGTTTCACAATGATTGCCCCAACATTAACCTCCATACCCTCCATAATAGTACAAATGATCTTGGCTTGCTCCATTGAGACAGTTGTCTCATTCTTGAAAGGAATGATGGAATGCCAAGACTTGGCTTCAGCAGTGAAATTTGAGGAATCAACCCGTGTGTTGTTGGCTATCCATTTAGGCAAATGACCACCATGTAAATGAGTAACATACCATTAATGTCCTATTTCCTCTGCTCTTGCCAAATACAACTCATTATCTATATTGGGAAGGCCATAGTAACCATTGATGATCGAAGGGTCAAACCTTACTTGCTTTCCTCGGACTGTCACTACCAAATTATTAGCAAAGTCAGTCTCAGCGGCGTTGGCATAAATTTCACGTACAATTGCCAAGTTTGCCTCAATCAGCTCCTCGTCAAAATATATCTAGCCACTACCCACCAATCTCTCATAAAAACCAGGCCATCAATTTTGGAGCTTCTCTAAAAGGATGCCTCTTTCCCTTGAGAAGTTTTTAGTCAAGAGGCGGTCATATAATCGTGAACATTTCAGTGAAACAAAGGTCTCTTGATCATAGAAGTCATCATCCACCACTTGTTCCACAGTTTTAGGCATATTAGCATTTGATTCCTCGACTATTTTGAAGAATAAGTACCTAGAAATGAAACAAACATGTCAAACAAGTGCATAGGTACGTAAAGCAATGTATTAGCACCAAATTAGGTCAAAGAAATGGGTGGAACGAGCACCGAATAGCCTGAGGCAGAGCTACTATTTTTGACACAGTGCCCAGTTGCTCATCGCGATTGCAGCACTATTGCCCCACGATCGCAATGGCTTATAATTTTTTTCAGGAAACTTGTTCATCACGATCGCGGTATGGTTCATTGAGATCGTGATGTCTTAAATTTTTAGACAAATTTGTTTATTGCGATCGCGATAGTCATCTTCATCATTAACCCAAAATTCAATCAAGTATTTTATCAAATAGTTCATGGGCATCGATTTTTCTTGCCTTTTTAGAAAAATTAGAGCCTTTCATTGCCCCAAATCAGTATATACAGACACCCATCCTATCCGTATGTTCACAGACACTAAATTCACATAGAAAGTCAACCCAAGGACTCGATTTTAAGCACAACTTTTACAATCTAAAAATGAATTTTCACTTCAACTTGCCACAAGATCGAACAAGAAATGAAATACAAAAAGGAGATGTAGTTCATACCTTGAGGATGATGAAAGGAGAGTGCTACAAACTTGAGAATAGGAGAATTTGGAATGCAAATTTCCCATTACTTTTGGGTTTTAAGAGAGAAAATTATGGAAGTATGAAGAAAATAAAGTTATTTGGGAAAAGAAAACCGCTCTTAACCCTTCAAACTTCTCACCTGGGCCCATACCTATCCCATCACGAGGATGAAAAATGCGATTGCGAAGAGTTAAAAATTCTTAAACTCACGCAATTGAGATACTATGCCACACAATTGTGAGGTTACCAAAATTAACTCATAGCAATCGTGATGGTGTCTTCTTCGGATAGTGATGGGAAAATGAGAGTCGGACCTGGGCAGTTTCTGTGGTTTTTGGCGATGCCCAGGAAAATTTTTGCGATGTGCTAAATTGTCATTGAGTCCTGGGCAGTTTCTGTTCCTTTTTAAGATACCCAGGTCACTATTGGCGATACGCCATCAATTTTGGCGATCCGGACACTCTGAAAAAATGTCCCAAGCCCCACTTTCAAGGTAGTAGAACCCCGAACTCTATTCCAATCAAATTTTTGCACCCAAACCTATTCAAATCACTTCCAAAAAACTCTAACATTTTGTGAATTAGTCAAAAATAATTCATAAGCTATTCTAAAAATTAAAATTTCCAAAGTAAACAAATTTTTTGAGAATCGATGAGGTGCCTCCCACCAAGCGCTTGATTTAACGTTGCGGCATGATGCAAGCAACCTTACCACTTATGCCTCCACTTTGAGGATTTAAATCTTTGGCCTAACTTTAAATCAATATCTCTTTGATGCTTGTGAGGAAAGTGTAAGGAAACAACGAGACCAATTCTATCTCGCCACTTTGAAGACTTGAACCTTTTACCCAACTTCACATCAAACTTTCATGTAGGCTCATTAGGCATTGATGAGAACATCAATTGGCCATTTATTAAATCTCGCATTTTACACTTCTTGGCCTTCAAGTGAGGGATGTCATTTTTCCCTCTTGAGATAACAAACTCCAAAATGTACGGACTTTGTCCCTCATCTTCAAAATTCTCCATTTGCCCTATTATTTCAACTTTCACATCTTTCAAGCACAATGTCGAAAAATAGTTGGAATGAGGTCGTTTCTCCATTTCTGAATTTACATTTTTCTTGACTTTCTCACCTCAAAATGAACTAGAGTCTTCACAAAGGATTTGCTTGACTTTTTCTTGCAACTCTAGTATTACTTCTTCAATTTCGGCATCCTTCATTATTTTTGACTTGGTTGGTTGACAAATCACCAAAAATTCTTCAAAACTGATCTCACCCACATCTTTATTGGAAACTATCTCAACACAACTATTCATGACCATTTGACATGGAACATCACATGCCTCAATTTTTGCATTCAATTCGGTTTTTAATTTTTGGATAGTCATTTCATTTGAACCCACACTTGCCATCGCTCAACATGCAATTTGAGAGATTCATTCACCATTAGTAACATTCTATCAAGTTGATCCTTATTGACTTCAAGTAGTTGAGTTTGATTCAATAGCCACTTTTGACTCACAATTTCTTCCATGTCAAGTTTTTCTTCATTTTGGGGATTTTCATTATGGACATCACACGTTTTTGGCTCAACCCCATGGCTTGAACTCTCTTATTCAACCAATTCATTTTGAGAATTAGGCATACCCATGGAACTTGAGAGATTGGCATTTTCACATGGTTCTTCTTCTTCTTCACATTTCTTTCCAAATGTCGTCATGGATTGGTGCAAGAGATGTATATCCTCACCCATTGTAGTCGCCCGGTCCAACATAGTTTGAAGCATTGCTTCAATACCTTCATGTCCATCATGTTGTTCTTCATTTGCCACCTCATGATACCTATCAAACTCAAAAGAATAACTACTATTTTTGTTAGCATAACTCAGGGAGGGGACACAATAATTGGGAGAATCACTCCAATGTCCATCTCGACCACCATACAAATAACAATCATACTCCCTATAGGATCGAGATGCTGCACACACCTCTCTCCCGGGAGTATTTCTACAATCTTTCCAAAGGTGGGGTCCACCATAATAAGAACATGGGTCATCAAAATAAGACTTACAACCACCAAATTTATTTTCATTCCATGATGCCGTAGTAACAAGTATAACAAAATAAAAAATCTACCTAACACAAGAAACAAAAGAAAATCACGAACACATATTCACAAGTTCGAATCAAAGCAAGTAAGCTAAAATTCTAACTCAATACGCCAAATTGTTCCCCGGCAATGGTGCCATTTTTGATAACGCTCAAATACATTCTAGGAATAAATGTACACGGTCGTCAGCAATATATTTACCCAAGTAGGAGTTGGGGTCGAATCCACGATGAGCAATATGACTAGCAATCGAGAGAGTACGGAACTAAAGCAACTCGCTAAAATCCAAATAAAGATACAAGTGTTTTGGGGGGTTTTGTAATTAAAAAAGTAACACGGATAGGACCAATTAAAATATGAACAAGTTGATCAATGGCTATCAGAACAATGGAAAATAAGGGAAATGATACGGGGAATCAATTCTATCAATGATCCAAAGTGTCACGCCTCGTATCCCAACGGGGTGGACTGGCACCTGAAGCCGATATGGCCTGAGAGAACCAATCTTTGCTCATGTACATTCGTATGCATATCCTCATATAAATTGTATTATTCCTCATTCAACTATGCGGAAGTCATGGACATGGAAATATATGACATATCTATAGATATATGAAACTTGGCCGTTAGAGCCATCAAGTCAAAATGATCATACGTCTCTTACATTCACATACCCACATATGTCTACAAAAGCCTCTAACGGATGCATTTACAAGACCAACTAAAAGTCGGGATAAGTCCCCGCTTTATACAACATCTACAATATCAAAACAACTATACAACTGTGACTCGAAAAGTCCCAAACCAACTGGGGCTCACCAAAGATCTGCAATTAATGTCAACGTACGGTGGAGGTCTACTAGTGCCTGCACCTGCAACATGTAAGGTAAGTCCCCCAAGGGGGGTCAGTACGAGAAATGTACTGAGTATGTAAGGCTATAGAAACTACATCATACATGAGGATATCAACGGAATATAATATGAGAGAATATTCAATGTGGGTAACCATCATTCTAAATGTGGAACACGCATATTACTTTTGTTATTATTATTTTAGATCACTCATTTTACATCCTTATCATTCATAGAATAGCTTTCATATACATCTTCACTCAAGGGATTCTTCTCTTCTAATCAAGAGATTCTTCTATTCAAGAGTTTTGGATTAATAATATAACGTACATCCACTCTATTGGTGGGATTAATCACATACATCTACTCCATGGGTAGGATTAACATACATCCACTCTATTGGTGGGATTAATAACATACATCTACTCCATGGGTAGGATTAACATACATTCACTCTATTGGTGGGATTAACGTACATCCACTCTATTGGTGGGGAATGACGGGATCGACCCATGCTAGGTGTTCTTTTCACCCCTGGGATACCACTCGAGAATTCTTATCAATTAAATCTCTTCTTATTCTTATTCTTCTTGGAAGAGGTTGATTTATTCACTTATGAGAGATTGATACATTGAGGATCATGACACTATTCGAACCACACAAATATTACTTCACTCCTTGACTTCATGAGATTAGCACCTTAACTAGTGAGGGATAGATGTATTAGCTCGCATATTACCTCTTCACTACTCTTATGAGATCTTATGAGATTGGTACCTTTACACTTGTGAGAGACTGGTACAAACATAATCATAATAATATTATACTTGGAAACATGACACGGTTGGAAATACTACTCAAGCATTAATAGATTCTCTTTACACCTTACTCTCCTTGAGATAGTTCCTTTTGGTAGTTACAACATTATGGGAGCATTTGGAACTTCAGTCAATGAATAAGAGATAAGTGAATTATAATTCATCTAAGAATAGTACATATGAATAACAATATATGTCAACCTGAACTGGGGTACTTTTGAACACTTCGGACATGAGTAAGTACCCTAACAAGGTGAATACTCTATGTTGCAGAAAGATACAGAAAGAGTAACCTTACATACCTTGTCATCTCACTGCGAATACACAAGCCTATATGGGGATACAGTAGTCTAGCTTCCTCCTTACGTTTCACTCTACAACACAAGTATGTAACGGCGTACGTTAACAATCAACTCTCTTACAAATGTATAAGTGTCACAATGAGTTACGTGACTGCTATATAGCATCATTTCGTCCTTCACAGTACAATACATTGCATCATCATACCAACAACACCATAACATACCACATATCGACCAAGACATCATAAACCAATAACATTTTACACCAAGTTTACCCTTTACACTTCCTCATTAACACTACGTTACCTTTTCTCCGTCAAGTCACTCGATAACTTTCACAATAACACTTTAACATCAATCCATATTTTATACCATTCAAAATACCTCCGGGATACTCCTTTATAGTCATTTAAAAGGTACCATAAGTTGATAATTGCATCCATGAAGGGTATAGGGGTTTGGGGGGGCCAAAGGGATGCAAAAACAAGCAATTCAGAGTTCTGGGCCGACCTGCTAAGCCAATTGCGCCCGTAGGTGGCTGACCTGCATCTGCAGGTGACCTTTGGCAGTAGACACAGGCACCTGCGTTGGCACCTGCGCCCGCAGGTGCTTCGTCTGCAAGGGCGGGTGCCCGTTTCGGCCAAAAAGGGTCTCTTTTGGGTCTTTTTATGCAATGAATGGTCCATGATCATAACTAAACTTCTTTTAAAATATTTTTGATCATATTATATGCCAGCAATCAGACATGGTCTCACAACACACATAAACATCACCAAAACCTCACTTTCTTTTCAATCCGTCACCAAATCGATGACTAAATTTACAACAACAATTCCAACCATTATACACAAGGATAAAACAAGGTAAGACTATAATAACATCTCACATGTCAATATTTAATCCATCAAGTTCACTTCCTTCAAGACCACAAGTCTATGTTCAAGTTTACAAGGCAAAACCATCCTCCGATTTAGCAAACACAAATTGTTTTACACATAGTGAACTTCTCATACTTCACCAACATAACCAACATGATATAAACCATTTCCATGCATAAAATATATTAAACCATAATAATATACACTTACCAAGTCTTGCAAGATGATGATCTTGGTCCAAGAGATAAAGGTCTAGGGTTTGTGTTGAATAAGGAAATGTTGAGAGAATTCTAGAAAAAGCATGAGAGTCCAAAATGAATAAAAATCTGATTTTATTTCTTTATATAGCCCCTCAAGTCACTCTTATCCCTTCTTAGCATTAAATGCATGGTTGATTGGTCAAATGGACAAATATTGGAAGAATGGGTTAAATTTCCATGTTGGGCAATGTCTTCTTGTTAATTTTTGGGCTTCATTTTGGGCCCAATGATACAAGACTTATTAATGCCCACAAATTAATCTATAATTCATCAAATGTCTCATGTTTCATTATTTCCATAAATGTTACGGTAGTCAGCTAGACTCCGAAACGTACGGGGTGTTACACAAAGTATTTAAATCAAGTACTCAAGATTAATCATAGATTAACAAATTAGCCTTGGAACCTTAATTATCCATCACGTCTTTCAATCGATTGATGAATATTTCTTGGCTAGACTATTTCAACACTTACCAAGTGCCAAAATAATTAGTCCCAATCTATGGCTACACTAGGATTTGACTATGTCTAGCAACAAATCCATAAGATGGGTTATACGTCCCAAATCGCTCTAAGTTAATCTTTTCCAACCTCGATTAGCTCTTTCAATCCTAATCAAAGTAGATGGGTAAGTCCTTGGGTTAGCTACTCCCTTTGGAAACCAAGTAAAGAATGAGATTAACTTAGACAAGTAAAACCCATTTCATAAACCAAAGAGTAATTATTTAATACCAAAGCATAAGATAGAGTCAAAACCCAAATTCAACACATAAGTATTGCATTATCTCTAACTACAAATACTCAAATATGAATCTAACTACACCCAAATATTTAATACAAAGCTATGGAATGAAGAAAGGAGTAAGAATTTAACACTACGAAGCTTCCAAATCTTCAATCCAAGGGTATTAGGTCAAGAACCCTAGCCTCCAATATTGAGAAATAAGACAAAGATCTATTAGAATGTCTAGGGATCAGATTTTTATGAATTGGGATCGAATTTGTGAAATTTCAGATCTGCCCCTGACGCCTAGTAACATTTCTTCATCGATGTCACGATCAAGTGGCCTCGCAATCGTGAGGCGTTGACTTTATTGACTGTAATTACTTTTCACGCGATTGCGTGGTATTGAATTTGATTGGGCCGAGATCACGACCTTACTCTACCACGATAGCGATGAGTATTTTCATCCAGCTTTCCAAACTTGTCCAATTCAGCTCCATTTTAGCTCTGTTTTGCATCGATTTCACTCCCTTTCATCAAAACTCCTTGTAAAACCAAAATACCTAAAATTAACACTATTCAAATGATAATTAGCCTTATTTTTTAGATTAACAACACAAAATCATAAGAAAAGAGATACAAATGAGTGGCAAAATTGCCACTCATCAACACCTCCAACTTAAAGACTTTGCTTGTCCTTAAGCAGAACAAAATCAAAACTCAATGAGGCTATTAATTTAAGCTCAATACTTCACACAAGCATAAGGACTATGACTTTGGTTGGTACCAACAATTAGTCAACAAGCAATGTGAGTCTTATCCAAGCAACTCCCTCAAAATCAAACTCACTTTTAGGAACACCATGGAATTTCAAGAATGATCAAGTAACAACAACCAATTCTCAAGAAGTGACTTGCAATCAATAGTTAATCAAACATGCTCCTTTGCTTTATTTTTGGATTTTATCAACTTCACCAATCTATCCTAGTTCACATGCCCTCACAATAAAGGAAGTCCCAAAATTCACAATATTTACAACACTTACACAAGGGACAAATGAAAAAACACTCACAGTCAACAAAGAGTTTCCCATTCAAACAAGTATCATACCATAGGCTTTTCCTAATTTTCAATCACCACTAACTCAAAAGTATATGTTGGATATCCCAAAGGACTTTTTCTAGCTTGTAATGTAGGCTTAAGGAAGGGTAGGATAGCATTTAGGATAAAAGTGACTACACCCTTCTTGAACTCTACAAAACACCTTACAAAACAAACTTAGATCATTTGCCTCTTCATTTTCATACCACACTAGCGCCCATCATTTTCATTCCAGTTCACCACTTTAATGAACCATTTTTTTATAACGCTCAAATACACTCTAAGAATGAATGTACGCGGTGGTTAGCAATATATTTACCTAACTAGGAGTCTGGGTCGAATCCACAAGGAACAATGTGACTAGCGATCGAGAGAGTACGGAACTAAAATAACGCGCTAAAATCCAAACAAAGATACAAGTGTTTTGGGGGGGTTTGTAATTAAAAATGTAACTTGGATAGGACCAACTAAAATATGAAAAAGTTTATCAATGGCTATCACAACAATGGAAAACAAGAAAAATGATACAGGGAATCAATTCTATCAACGATCAAAAGTATTTAAATTAAGTACTCAAGATTAATCACGGATTAGCAAATTAGCCTTGAAACCTTAATTATCCGCCACGTCTTTCAACCGATTGACGAATATTTCTTGGCTAGATTCTTTCAAACACTAGCCAAGTGCCAAAACTATTAGTCCCAATCTATGGCTACACTAGGATTTGACTATGTCTAGCAATAAATCCATAAGATGGGTTATACGTTCCAAATCGCGCTAATTTAATATTTCCTAACCTCGATTAGCTCTTTCTAGCCTAATCAAAGTAGATGGATGAGTCCTCAGGTTAGCTACTCCCTTCGAAAATCAAGTAAAGAATGAGATTAACTTAGACAAGCCAAACCCATTTCATAAACCAAAGAGTAATCAATTAATACCAAAGCATAAGATAAAGTCAAAAACCAAATTTAACGCATAAGTATTGCATTATCTCTAACTACAAATACTCAAATATGAATCTAACTACACCCAAATATTCAATATAAAGCTATGGAATGAAGAAAGGAGTAAGAATTTAACACTACGAAGCTTCCAAATCTTTAATCCAAGGGTATTGGGTCAAGAACCCTAGCCTCCAATGTTGAGAAATAAGCCAAAGATCTATTAGAATAGCTAGGGATCAGATTTTTATGAATTGGGATCGAATTTGTGAAATTCTAGATCAGCCCCTGACGCATGGTAACATTTCTTCATTGTTGTCGCGATCAGGTGGCCTCGCGGTCGCGAGGCGTTGACTTTATTGACTGCGACTGCTTCTCATGCGATTGCGTGGTATTGACTTTGATCGGGTCTAGATCGCGACCTTACTCCATCGCGATAGCGATGAGTATTTTCTCCCAGTTTTCCAAAGTTATCCAATTCAGCTTCGTTTTGCCTCGATTTCACTCCTTTTCGTCAGAACTCCTTGTAAATCCAAACTACCTTAAATTAACACTATTCAAAGGATAATTAACCTCATTTTATAGATTAACAACACAAAATCATAAGAAAAGAGATACAAATGAGTGGCAAAAGTGCCACTCATCATAGGTATAATACGTAAAACTAAGAAAGTAATTGAACTGTAGTACAATGACCCGAAAGTAAAATCATAACTAAAATTTGAAGCATAGTTTTAAATCATGAAGTAACTCAATTTATCTAGTAAGATCCCCTCAGAATGCAGAGTCCTGTACATCGGTCAGGTACCTCCAATGCAACTCGCACCCCAGATAAATGAGCCCATCAATAGGGATCAGCCAAGCCTCCGGGGATAAGATTCCATATCACCAGATAGTACCAGTGGTAGAGATAGAAGGATGAGAACAAACTATGTAGCATCTATATCGAGAATTCAAGGATTGTATATGATTAGTTTCTTAATAAAAGATAAGGCAAAAGGCAAGGGCATAGCAGTTGCGCGAAAGCAGTGATGCTTATCAGTACATAGTGGTTTGTACTGATACTACCCTGTACTCTTTTTTTTGAGTGTACACTGTGTTTCAGAGACTCGGACGCGACCTAACCTTTAGTACATTCAGTTGATCAATCCGAGGGTGAGCTACTTGCCTTTCAGGCTGCCACGGCTCTTCGTAGTTGCTATTGTCTTTCTTTCATTTTAGTTGTTTTGATGAGATATTCTTAGACACTTTTTGTTAGCGTCCTTGTACGGTGACTTTCAAATTCTGAGGATGTAATAGATAGTATTTCCACACTTCTTATTGTTTTTGTTTGAGATTTATTATTATTCTATCTTAATTGATTAACTGAATGAGTTAAAGGCTTGTGTTAGATGATTCTTCCACCGGAGGGTTAGTGTGGGTATCACTCATGGTCATTTGGTCGTGACACGGTTAAATCGATTTTTGCACAGCCCTGCTAAACTTGGAGTTTACTATTATATTTGTTGGCATAAAACAATTTTTCCATCCCGAAGATATGCATATTGAGTATTAGACATATATTGAAGAACTAGCAAAATTTTTAACAATTGTTTATATTGTTTGCTCTCATGATAAGATGATTAGATCAGCTAATGTTGGGATTTGATCCCCTAAATTTCTTAAAAGTATAAAAGATGAATATAGACCCATTCACCTATCATGTGATATATTAAAAGATGTATCTATAAGATGATCATATTTGTGTTTATTATCAACATGCAGTTTGACATTAGTAAAATTGCTTGTGCAAATTAATTGAGATTAGAGCACTACTTTCAGATTATGTAATCAAGAAGATTCATCTTGAAAATGTTGATTTATATCTAAGTTGATTTGTATTGAATCCTCCGATAAATGGTTGAATTATTACTTATAAGAACAAAGCTTTGTGTGTTCCATATAAATAGCAACTAATACAATTAAATATCAACTTTTAAAAAAATTATTTTGATCCACCCAGCTCCATATAGCCTTAAATCCGCAACCGCCATGCATAGTCTAATACCCGCCCTGCCCCGTTGCCATTATTTCATTTTAAATGGCGTGAAGTTTCCGAGTTAGGCCCCATGGAAACTGAATACTTAATTGCGGAACGAAGTTGAATGAGGCATTTGATTTTCCAATAGCGGCGTCGCACGAAGTAAACGTGAAAATATAAAGCGAAAATAAATACTACTAGAAAGAAGCAGACGCTGCGGTTGACCAATGACTATAACTGCTACTCTCATTTAGTCATTCTTGAATTCTTCTCCAATAGTGTCTTCCCTTCACAAAATAGGTATTCCTATGTTAATTTGTCCTATTTAAATAGAGGAGGGAGGCTAATAAAAGGTTGATTTTTCATATGCTTATCCATTTATTTTTATTTTAATTTAGTAAAATAAATAACTTTTTGAAATAATAATTATTAATTAAATGATCAATTACTAAATCAACACGACAAACAAATATACAGATTTCTTGGCGAATGAAGGCCATGAACATGAAAATGATCCAAGAATCTAGAAGAACGTGCTAAAGAAAATGGAGTTTCTTCTCCTTGCTTACTTGAGCTGTGCGGCTTATGAAAAAGTTTAAGAATTTAAATTAAGATAAAATATAGATGTTACTTTATCTCTTTCAATTTATATGATAAAATTTGATTGGGTGAAAAGTTTGGAAAATAAAGTTTTAGAAGTTATAATCTCAAACATACCATAATATTTAGGTAACCATAAAATTAAGAAAAAAGAAAAACGTCCAAAACATTCCATCCAAAAAACATTTAAAGAAGAGTAAAAGACGTCACTATCTTTAATTTAAATATGCCTACCACCTCCCCACCATCTCTTTCAACATTACCTACCATTAAACCATAAAATTACTTTTCTTGGAACTATAATCTATAACAACCTTTTAATTATTTATTCCCTCCTCCTCCTCCCCTCCCCCACCCCCACCAAACACACACATACACCCCAAAAAAAATCTCTTACCATTAAAATCATCCTTAAAACAAATCAAATACTTTCTATCTAATATATTACTATTTATAGGAAATAATAGTGTTACTGAGATTTCTTATATGAATCTTTGGTGACTTTATTACTTGTCATATTTAAATTAATTATCAAAGTTATAATTTTAAATATTGATATATGTTAAAAAAAAATTACAAATAAAGGAAAATAAATTATTAGAATTTAACACTTTCTTAGTGTACCAATTAAGAGTAATTGTATATTATAAATTATACTAACTTTTATTATTATATAAATATAATTGAGTTATTTATTTAATTATATAAGGATAGTAAATTTGTCAATCTAAAGTAAGAGTTATACATACGTACATTTTCGTTACTTAATTAATAGTTGAAAAATATAAGTATACATATATTTGATAGTTGAATAATTAATTGAGAGTAAATATAATATAGATTAGTTTAACCTCTATACTTATATTATAAATAAGATTGGTTAAATAAATTATTTTGAAATTATGTCAATATTTAATTTGGGGTAAATAGTGCATAATTTTTATATCCTTTAGAAAGAAGAAAAAGTTGACTATGATCTTTTATTATGAACTTTTATTGTGTTTTTGTTCCAAAATTCAAAATTTTATATTATTATAATTTTCATTCCAAAGAAAAAGAGATATTTTTTATCGTGCTGAAACTAATAAAGAAATCTTGAAGAATGATAACAAAGAGAAATTAGAAATAGACTCATAATCTATTAAATTAATTTGGTCAATTGATCTATATATTTTAAAATAATTTATAGCCTCCATAATATTATTGCTAGTCCTTCAATTTTGTTATCTTTTTTACTCTTCTTTCTTCTATAATAATTCTTAATTTTTTTTTGTTTGGTTATACTATATAAAATAAAATATAAGTAATTATATATAAAAATAAATTTAATGTTTATTATTTTTATTATGTTCAGATCATAAATGAGGATTAACTTGATTAGTTTATTTTAAAATATTATACGTAGTTAAAGTTAATAAAAGCATTATCTACAATTGAGTAGTCATCATATTAATTATGAAAATTTAAAAATAAATAATAAAAATAGGAAAATGTAAAAAATATTAGAAAAAAAAATTGAAGATATGAAATAAACTTGGAATTAGTAATTGAGTATATATTTATACAAATAATGTAAAAATATTAAAATCTAAAAAAAAATACTAAATAAATTAAAGAGAACTTTATTAAGAAAAATAAAAATATTAGGAAAATACTTACGACATATGAAATAACCTTAAAATTAATAACTGAGTACATATTTGTATAATTAATGTAACATTAAAAATACTAAGATCTAAAAGTTACATAAAATTAATTAAAAATTATAAAAATAACGTAAATACATAAAATTAGTTAAAATAAAAATATAAAGGTGTAGAAGACATAAGAACATGATAATTGTGGATCGAACCCTAGTACAAGTGTTTGACTTTAATTGAAAAATTGAATTACTTCAATTTATATAACTCTAAGTATTATAAGATTGAACTGCGACTCAATTTGTGCATTAAACAAGTGGTCAATACAAATGTTTGACTTCAGTTGAGACTCAATTTGTGCATTAAATAAATGGTAAATACAAATGTTTGACTTCCATTGAAAAATAAATTGCTTCAATTTATATAATTTTAAGTATTACAAAATTAAATTATGACTTAACTTGTGCATATAACAACTAGTCAACACAAATATTTGACTTCAGTTGAAAATTGAAATGTTTAAATTTATATACTCTAACGGGTCGTTTGGTAGGAGGTATAAGGTGGGTTATACCGGTATTAAAATTTGGGCTTAAAATAATATCATGTTTGGTATGCGGGACTAATTATACCCGGGATAAAATTATCCCAAAATCTTGGATTATATTATTCCATCCTTTTGGTGGTATAACTTAATACCATCCTAAGCTATTCTTGGATAAAATTATATTAATGACTTATATTATATTAATGACTATTAATTCTTGCATTAATACCATCCAATATAATTAATTTATATTTAAGTCATTGAAATATCAAGGTTAAAATTGAAAACAAAAAATTTATCCAACTTTGTTCAACTTTAAACCAAACACATGTTTTGAATTATATATAGTATATCTCATCTTTCATCCAATGTACCAAACGAAGGACTAGTACTAAATAATCTAGGGATTATTTAGTCCCGGAATTATTATCCCAGTACTATAATCCCATGATAACTTTGATTGCGTACCAAACGACCCCTAAGTATTATAAGATTGAATTGAGACTTAACTTGTGGATGTAACAATCAGTTAATCCTGATGTTTTGACTTTAATTAAAAAAAATAAATATTTAATTTATATAATTCTAAGTATTATTAAATTGCTTCAAATTATGCAACTCTAAGTATTATGAGATTGAATTGAGACTTAATTTATGGATGTAACAATCAATCAATTCTGATGTTTTGACTTTAATTGAAAATTTAAAAATTATTCAATGTATATAATTCTAAGTATTATAAGATTGAATTGAGGCTCAATTGTGGATGCAATAATTAGTCAACCTTAATGTTGATTTTAATTGAAACAATAAGTTGTTTATAATAATATAACTCTAAGGGGTCGTTTGGTAGAGTGTATTAGAAAAAATAATGCTTGCATTAGCTTTGTGTATTACTAATACCTTGTTTGGTACACTTTTTCATTCTATGTATTACTAACGTTTACATTAGTTATATACTCTATTTGGTATTAAGGAGTGTATTATTAATGCATGGAATTCCATGGTATTAGTAATCCAATGAATTCTAATGCATGCATGAGTATGGTTAAAGTCATAATTGTCCCTCAAAATCTTTTTCACATCTTTTCCACCATATTTATGATGGATATTTTAGTAAAAAAATATATATTTTTAGAAATTATGCAATTCATGTTATTTTTAATACATCAAACCAAACACTGCACAAGAAAATTACAAGCATAACTAACGCAAGCATTACTAATGCAAGTATTACTAATACACAATATTTTGCACTATTCTTATACACCCTATCAAACGACCCCTAAGTATTATAAGATTGGGACTCAATTTATGTATGTAATAATTAGTCAGTACAAATATTTGACTTTAATTGAAAAAATTGAATTAATTCAGTCTATTTAATTCTAGGTAAGACTGAATTGAGACTCAATTTATGGATGTAACAATTAGCCAATCATTAATGTTTGACTTTAATTTAAAAATTAAATTGATTCAAATAATATAACTCTAAATAATAAGATTGAATTGAGACTCAATTTGTACATTTAATAATTAGTACATCAACAACAACATACCCAGTAAAATCTCACAAGTGCGGTCTGGAGAGGGTAAAGTGTACGCAGACCTTACCACTACCTCGGGGAGGTAGAGAGGTTGTTTCCGGAAGACCCTCGACTCAAGTGTAGCACATTTAATAATTAGTCAATAAATTTTTTTTATATCATTTGAAAAGTTGAATTGATTCAATTTATACATCTCTAAGTATTTTAAGATTGAGATATAATAATTAGTCAAACACAAATATTTAACTTCAATTGAAAAATTAAATGACTTCAATTTATATAACTCTAAGTATTATAAGATTGAATTGGGACTCAATCTGTGCATGCAACAACTAGTCAATACAACTATTTGACTTCGATAGAAAATTTTATATAACTCTAAGTATTATAAGATTGAATTGAGACTCAGTTTGAGGATGTAACAATTAGTCAACATAAATATTTAACTCCAATGAAATTTTTTAATTGAGATTCAATTGGTCGATGTAACAATTAGTCAATCATAATGTTGACTTTAATTGAAAATTTGAATTGTTTCAATTTATATATAACTCTAAGAATTGTAAGATTGAATTAAGACTCAATTTGTGAATGTAATAATTAGCCAACACAAATATTTGACTTCAATTGAATAATTGAATTAAAACTCAATTTGTGGATGCAACAATTAGTCAATCCTAATATTTGACTTTAATTAAGAAATTGAATTATTTCAATTTATATAACTCTAAGTATTATAAAGACTCAATTTGTGAATGTAACAATTAGGCAATCCTAATATTTGACTTTAATTAATAAATTGAATTGCTTCAATTTATATGTAACTGTAAGTAGTATAAGATTGAATTGACACTCAATTTGTGAAAGTAACAATTAGTCAACAAATATCTAACTTCAATTGAAAAATTGAAATGAGACACAATTTGTGGATGTACCATTAGCTAATCCTAATGTTTGACTTTAAGTGAAAGATTGTATTACTTCAATTTATATAACTCTAAGTACTATAATATTGAACTGAGACTCAATTTGTTAATGTAATAGTTAGTCATTAGATTAAAATTAAACTGATTCAATTTATATAACTCTAAGTATTATACGATTGAATTGGGATCCAATTTGTGTATTAAACAATAATTCAGTAAATGCATTTGACTTCAATTGAAAAAATACATTGATACAATTTGTATAACTCAAAGTATTACAAGATTGAATTGAGTATCAATTTGTTGATGTAACAATTAGTCAATCATACTGTAACACCCCGTACCTTCCCAACCCTACTTAAAGACGTTGAACAATGTATACTTAAGTGTCGAGAGCCACAAGAATGTATTTTGTAATGTTATTGACAAGAAAATTGAAATTTGGCCTCGTACATGTGATTAGCCCTTTGTAGGAGGTGTTTTGTGATTTTCGTGGAGCATTTGTGGGGTTCAAAATGAGGTTAGGAGGACCTCCAAACAAAGTATATTAAGGTTAACAAGTAAGTTAAAGAATAGGACTTGAAGTATCTAACCAAACCCGCAAAGAAAAGTCGAAAAATGAAATTTTCAAAAAATCTAAGGGTGGGGCGCCTAGGGAGCGTACCAGGCCGCTCTGGGCCAAAATTTTTAGCCCATAGGCAGCAAGTTGGCACGCCCCATGGCGTGCCAGGGTGGTTTTTCCACTTTTTCGAAAGTTGGAAATTTTCTAAGTCCCAAGGGTGCCCGAGGACGTATTGAGCCAATTTTTGCCACGTTACTTCTACAACCATGAGCATATACATGAAATGAGTAAATTTAAAAGTACTCGAGAACGAATTTGGCATCAAAATGACAATTTTACCCTTTTGGTCAAAATAGGCCATACGTGGCTAGAATCACTTGTTTTTGGGATTGAGGCTACGGATATGAATAGCGTGAGTGGGAATAGTGTTGTAACACGTATGAGATGATTTAAACACGAAAAATTATTGATTTTATGGGGATAAGTGAATTGGGCCCAAAAAGGACCCAAAAATGAAAAGAAGACATGGGTCAAAAATGGGTCAAATGACCCATTCTTGCCTTGACCTTCTAGAACCCCACATTAAATGTTAAAGAGTGGCTAAGGATGGACTTGAGGGCCTATATAAAGGTCAAGAAATCTGATTTTATTGATTGTAAAGTCTCATGCCTTTTAGACAAATATACAAGATATTTTCTTCAAACCCTAAGAACTCAAAGCCAACTTTTGGAACAAGATCATCATTTTGCAAGCTTGGGTAAGTGATTATTGTTATGGATTAATGTATTATATGCATGGGAGAGTATGTAAATCATGTTGGTTATGCTTGGAAGTGTTGGACATGGTACTTTGTGTTTTTATATAAGATTTGTGATCCATGAGATTCAAGCTTGAATTATGACTTGTATCTTTGATGAAAGAGCATGGTATGGATAAAATATGAACATGTATGGTGTAATTTTGTTATTAAACTTGTTATTTTCATATAAGTGTAAATTGTGGGATTTTGGCCGATATGTCCTATGAGGTGTATTAAGGTAAGTTGATGGATTATTTGTGATGTGGTGTGGATAAGAAAGTGTAAAGGAGAAGTGTTATGGTGAAATGTATTGATTATCATGTATTGGTCAATGTTGGTAATATTGGGGGATTTTTGGAATAATAATTTCATCAATGGTTTTGTCAAGGGGAAATGGCATGTTTAAAGGCAAACATGTAACTCATTCACGTTATATGCATTTGTAAGGTAGTTGGTGGTTAATGTGAATTCCGTTATATATTTGTGTTGTAGAGTTACACATAAATAAGGAGCAGGACTATTGTATGCACATCTAGGATTGTATATTCGTATTGAGAATACAAGGTATGTAAGGTTACTTTGTCCGTATCTTTTCGCGGCAAATAGTATTCACATTGGCATTACGCTTGTCCCATCCCGAAATGTGCTAAGGTATCTTATATCCAGTTCTCAACGATCATTATCATATATTTCCTACTCATTGATCAATTGTGAATCTCATGTCTCATATTCACGGTTAATGTTCCAAAAGCCCAATAAGGGTATGTTCCAAAGTTCCAATAGTAGTTATACTCATGTCCCTTGTTCATTGATTATTGTTCCAATGGTGTTATGTTTCAAATGATGTTGTGTTTCCAACAATGTTATGGCTACAAAAGTATCAATCTCTCATAAGCCAAGGGTATCCCATTTCCGGGTATCAATTATGGTTCATCACATGTTCTTTATGCATTGATCAATTGTCATTCACATGTCTCATATGCATTGACTAATGTTCCAAAGATTTCATGGTTCCACCAATGTTATGTTCCAAAGCTCAAAGTGATATTATGACTATCAAAGTATCAATCTCAAAGTAAAGATTAAAGTAATGCATATGTGGTTAATGATTGAGTGCGGGTGGCAGTTTTGGGGGTGAAATGCCTAGCTCAAGCCGATCCCGAGATTATTGGATCAAGGGGCAGCTTTGGGGGCGAAAGCCTAGCTCAAGCCGAACCTGACAGGGGGCAGCTCTAGGGGTGAAAAACCTAGCTCGAGCCGAACCTGATACATTGATTTATGGGTGGCATCTCTAGGGGCATAAGCCTAGCTCGAGCCGATCCCGATACATTGATTTATGGGTGGCAGCTCTAGGGGCATAAGCCTAGCTCGAGCCGATCCCAACATAACGATATGTTATGTAAAGACTCACTGATCAGTAAGGGCCCGGGTACATTCTGACACATGTAATGATACATAAGCATGGAAGTAAAGAAGCAAAGAAAGTAAAGAAAACAATACACATGGTTCCCAAAGTGCAGAATGTTAACTTATTCATATTGATTATTCATTTGCATTTGAGTTCATTAAAATATTCATGTATTGTATAGTTTCATTTGAGCCTTACATACTTAGTACTTATTCCATACTGACCCCTCTTGGGCAACTTACCTTACATGTTGCAGGTGCAGGCACTAGTAGGCCACCACAGTAGGTTGCCAGTTGTTCGCTGATCATTGGTGAGCTCCAGTTAGTTCGGGGCTTCTCCGAGTCACTGTAGATCATATGTTTTGGCATTGTACATATTGTATAGAGCGGGGACTTGTCCTGACTTTCAGTTGGTTTTGGTCAATGCATTTGCTAGAGGCTTTTGTAGACGTATGTGGGTGTATGGATGTAAGATGGTACATGACATTTTGACTTGATGGCCTCAACGACCAAATTTCTCATATGTATATACGTCACATGTTCTATGGTTTTCGATTTTAGCCTTTCATGTTCCTATGTGATAGTAGTGTTTCCTATGATATGCATATGAATGAATAGAAGCAAGGTTTGGTTCTCTCGGGCCTTATCGGCTTCGGGTGCCAATCACGCCTCGTTAGGATTCGGGGCGTGACACATACATCCTAATGTTTGACTTTAATTGAAAAATTGAACTTTTTCAATTTATATAGCTCTAAGTATTATAAGATTACTTAGAGGAAACTAGCAGGGTGCAAGTTGGAAGTTATCGGGAAAAAACTCAAGTTTCAAGAGTCTAACTAATAAGGAGTACAAGGGGATTATCCAAAAGATTGAACAAGCTAGAGTGAACCTTGAGGCTATACAGATGAAGCTGGTATCTCATTTTACTGATGAATTATTTGATGATGAAAAGAATGCTATCCAAATGCTAGAGAGATGGTCTTTGACGGAGGAAAATATACTACAACAGAAATCAAGAGCTAAGTGGATTAAATTAGGTGACTCAAATAACAAGTATTTCGCTGATGTGATGAAAGATAGATGCCACAGAAAACAAATACTGGAAATCGCATCCACTTCAGGAAGAAAACTAACTACTCAAGCAAACATAAGGGAGGAATTGGTGAGTTTTTACAAGGGTTTGATGGGATCTTCTACACATTCGCTTCTAGCTATTGATAAGGGAATTATGCAGGTTAGACCAAGGTTGAATGATGATCAACAATTGAATTTATGTGATGAAGTTACTGAAATAGAGATCTACGAGGGATTTTGTGATATTGGTGAAGACAAAGCGCCAGGGCTTGATGGGTATAACTCGTGTTTCTTTAAAAAGGCATGGCCCCTGATCAAAATTAAAGTTTGTGCTGCTATCTCTGATTTTTTCAACACAAGGCTATTGTACAAACCCATGAATTGTACTGGTGTAATGCTAGTTCCCAAAGTACCATGCCCAACCAGTGCAAAAGACTTTAGACCTATTGCTTGTTGCTCAGTCCTCTACAAGATCATCTCTAAGATTTTAGCAAGCAGATTACAAAAGGTGATGCCTAGTATTATTTGTGAAGCTCAGGATGGTTTTATACCAGGAAGGAAAATTATTGATAACATAATCTTATCTCATGAGCTTGTGAAAGCCTATACTAGAAAGAGTACATATCCAAGATGCATGATCAAAATAGACTTAACCAAAGGTTATGACTATGTGGAATGGACATTTTTGAAGCAAATTATGGTGGAACTAAATTTTCCTAAAAGGTTCCCAGATTGGATTCTAGCATGTGTCGAAAATGTTAGTTACTCAATTATTGTGAATGATGTTAGTTACTCAATTATTGTGAATGACCCCATGTCTCCCTTTTTATTTGAACTTGTCATGGAATATCTCAGTAGGTATCTAAATGGGCTCAAACAGGTCAACACGTATAAATTTCATCCTCCATGCTCTAAGCTGAGGATCACTCACCTCAGTTTTGCTGATGACTTATTACTATTTGTAAGGGGTGACCTACTTTCTGTTTCACATCTCCACCAGTCCTTTAACAAGTTCACCGTAGCTTCACGATTAAAAGCAAATCTCAATAAAAGTTCGGTCTACTTTGGAGGGGTGAATCAGGTGACAAAAGATCAAATTCTAGCCATGTAAGGTTTTACTTGTGGAGATTTACCTTTCAAATATTTAGGTGTACCATTATCTACTAAAAAGATTTCCTTAATTCAATGGCAACCCTTAAATCGAAAGGATGGTAGCTAAGATATCCTCATGTACTGCTAAGAAATTATCCTATACTGGGAGAATCCAACTGGTGCAGTCAGTACTTTTTGGTATTCAAGCATATTGGGCACAATTATTCATGATTTCAGTCAAAGTAGTGAAGATAGTGGAAGCTTATTGCCGGAGTTATAGTTGGTTCGAAATTAATGTGATAACAAAGAATCACTTGTTGCTTGGGAGAAAGTATGCACTCCGAAATGTATTGGAGATTTGAATTTGATAAACCTCAACTTGTGGAATAGAGTTGCGGCTGCTAAGAACCTTTGGGATCTTTGTCACAAGCTTGACAAGCTTTGGATAAAGTGGATCCATTCGTATTATGTCAAGGGACAAGAATTGAGTACTATGGCTATCCCACAACAAGCTTCTTGGATGGTTAGCAAGATAATTGAAGCAAGGAATGTGATTGACCAGAGTCGGTTAGTAATCAAGCCTAAAGGCAACATCATCAGGCAGATTTACATCCAACTTATTGGGCATCAACCTAGGATTGGGTGGAAGTGCTTCATGTTCAGAAATGACGCTAGAGCTAAGGCTATATTTACTATGTGGCTGTGTTTTCAGGACAAGATGCTCATGAGTGATAGACTATCAGGATAGGGCATAGATATGGACATGACCTGTGTGTTATACCAAGCACAAGATGAAAGTCAAAACCATCTTTTTGCTGAGTGTGTTTTTAGCAGGAGACTATGGAATAAGCTATTGAAGTGGATACGGGGCAAGCCTTACAGAGCTCTGACTTGGCAGCAACATCTAAACTGGGCGCTGGTGAATGCAAAAGGGCGAGCTCTGGTTGCAAGTGTTTTCAAATTGGTTTATGCCGAGACAATTCATGCAATATGAGGAGAAAGAAATTTTTGCATTTGTCAGAAGACTTGTCGAAACTCTGAAGATATTGCTAGACACATAGTGTACATCTGCAATGAACGAGCCAAATCCACTGTCAAAACATACCTTCAGAGCTGTAAATTCTGACTATTTGACTAAGTGATATAGCAGGGTTACAAGGGAAGAAATAACCTACCTAGTTGTCTGATCCTCCTGAGAGCATGACTGACGTGCACTAGTGTTGTGCTCGAGGGGCTTTGCTGACTTGATAATATGGGACTAGGTCTATAGTGGCATAGAGATGGCTTTGTTTTCTGGTTCTGTTTTTTGAGACAACAATTTGAGTAGATTTTGTTGTGGTTTTGTAAAGACTTTACTTGATGATTACTAAAATCCCTTAATTATCAAAAAAAAAAAGTATTATAAGATTGAAATTGAGACTCAACTTGTGCATATAACAATTAGTCAACACAAATATTTTGACTTCAATTGAAAATTGAATTGATTTAATTTATATAACTTTAAGTATTATGAAATTGATTTTAACGTGAAGAATCATGTTTTTTTCAAAGTTTTAGTAAATTATGTCTCGTATTTCTACAAAAATGGGGCTGCTTGTGTATCTTAAATCTTAGAATATGAGAACAATACTTTTTTTAAAAAAAAAATTCACTTAATTTGAAGATTCACCATTTGACCATAGAAATTTTAAATATTAATTGAAGTTGTATTCAAAATTTGAAAACAACCAAAACACTATTTTAACTTTTTATTTTTTTTTCATAAAGAAATCTCATTTTTTTTCCTCATAAAGTAACCTAATTTTAATTGTACTTTGGCTCCAAATTATCTATTTTCCCTCCAAAAATTTCCTCCTCTTCCATAATATTTCCCTCCAAACCATCACCTCCCAACTCCACCCTACGTACCCCTAAGCCACCCTCCCCCCTCTCATTAAGATATTTATTATCTTTCATTACTAATATACACTCTATCCAATAAATTATTCTAATTCTCAGCAAGTTTTACATACATGTTTATTCTTATATTGAATAGTTTATATCAGTGTTTTCAAAAACGTTTTCGGGGCGAGTCTCGAGGCGGGGCGTACCAAAAACGCTCTGGGGCGCAATTGAAAAACGCAGATCCATAGGGCGTAAGTCCTAGAATTTGGGGCGTAAGTCCCGGGCGTAAAAACGTAAGTCCCGGGCGTTAATTTTGATTTTTTTTATTTTAAAAGTATTTTTGCTACGAATCATATTTTTTTAATTATTGGTGTAATGATATTTTTTTAATTATTGCTATATACTTTATTTAGAAATTATTGAAAATCGTACTTTTGCTTATTTTCTTAGTAATAAAATTATAAAATTGAAGATATCTAAGATACACCCCGTAGATCCATGGGACTTACGCCCCGTGTTTCAAGACTTACGCCTCGCCCCATGTTATGCAAAACGCCTCGCCCCACGCCCCCGCCTTTTAAAACATTGGTTTATATCCTCTGTAGAATTACTATTACAAATCCTTCAATTTTGTTATCTTTCTTACTCTTTTTCTTCTATGATAATTTTTATTTTTTTGTTTGGTTATATTATATAAAATAAAATATTAAAAATTTTATATAAAAATAATTTTTTAATTATTTTTATTATGTTCAAACCATAAATGATTAAATTAATTAAGTGATTGTCATATTTATATTCATTAAAAAGGAGGATTAACTTGATTATTTTACTTCAAGATATTATATATAGTTAAAGTTAATAAAACCATTATCATGAATAAGATATTAAAATTGACTGGTCATCACATTAATTACAAAAAATTTAAAATAAATTATAAAAATAGAAAAATTGTAATACACACACACACACACACACACAGAGAGAGAGAGAGAGAGAGAGAGAGAGAATTTCAAGATATGAAATAACATTGGAACAAGCAATTGAGTACATATCTATACAAATAATGTAAAAAAATATTAAAATCTAAAAGAATACTAAACAACAACAATAACAACAAAAATAAATCACTGTAATCCCACTAGTGAGGTCTGGATATTAAAAAAATTAAGAGAATTTTTTTAATAAAAATAAAAATATTAGGAAAAAATTTATATACATACATAATGAATTGAATAAAAAAGTAGAAAGAAATAATAAAAAAATAGTAAAAAAATAAGAGATGAATCAAAGATATATTAATAAATGAAAAAGTAGAGAGAGAATATGAAAAGAATATAAATGTCATTTACTTGGAAAGAAACTTTCATAAGTTTACAAAAATGCCATTTTTGAAAGAACTTTTTTTGGACGTTTAACAATGCTCTAAAATTAAATATGTTGTTGTATTTATATGACTATAAAAATTTATCATTAAAAATTAAATTAAATTATTTTTAAATTAAAAAAAACATATTGCTTTATTTAGAACATATTAATAAAAGAACAATGACATATGAAATAAAAGGGATGGAGTAATTTAATTCTATTATACTATCCTTTGAATATAATTAATTTAATACTTTAAAAAATGTATTGGATAATGATTATAATTAATAACTAGAAATAAAATGGACAAAAATGAACAAATTATTTGTTAATTTTTTAAATTAAATAAATATTATTAAATATTTATTTTTAATAATATTAACAACTATGGTAGGGCAAAGGAAGGAGTATTAAAGCTTATTAAAAAAAAAAGGAAAAAGAAACAGTATGTGATGGGGGAGGGGAGAGAGAGAAAAGAAGATTGTGGAAGAGTCCACGACCAAAATGGGCCCTCCATCTATTTAAAATATCAAAATATGTCATATATATAGAGTAATACCAAAATAGGTTAAACTCACATATTTTGTGAGTCTTATCTCTTTTTTTTAACGGAACAATTGGCTACGGCGTCAACTTTACAAAAGGTATAAAACTCAAAAAAAATATGAGTTATTCATTTCTATTTTACAAAGCTCAAATAATATTCGAGTTTTCTATTTGTATTCTATAAAACTCAAATAATATGTGAGTTACGTTTTTTTTTATTTTATAAAGCTCAAATAATATGTGAGTTATCCATTTTTTTATTTTATAAAACTCACTATTTATGTGAGCTTTATACCTAATATAAAAAAACTTTTTGCCTTCTTTCCCTTTCACAGTCCCCTCCCCCAATTTTTGAGTTATTCATTTCTATTTTACAAAGCTCACATAATATTCGAGTTTTCTATTTGTATTCTATAAAGCTCAAATAATATGTGAGTTACATTTTTTTATTTTATAAAGCTCAAATAATATGTGAGTTATCCTTTTTTTTATTTTATAAAGCTTACTATTTATGTGAGCTTTATACCTAATATAAAAAATCTTTTGCCTTCTTTTTCTTTCACGGTCCCCTCCCCCAAGTTATCTATTTGTAGGTTTTTGTTGTTCTTTAAGGAAAATGGGGTAAAGAAAAATTGGGGGAGGGGACCGTGAAAGGAAAAGAAGGCAAAAGGTTTTTTATATTAGATATAAAGCTCACATAAATAGTGATCTTTATAAAATAAAAAAATAGATAACTCACATATTATTTGAGCTTTATAAAATAAATAACGTAACTCACATATTATTTGAGTTTTATAGAATACAAATAAAAAACTCGAATATTATGTGAGCTTTGTAAAATAGAAATAAATAACTCACATATTTTTTGAGTTTTATACTTTTTGTAAAGTTGACGCCGTAGCCAATTGTTACGTTAAAAAAAAGAGATAAAACTCATAAAATATGTGAGTTTAGCCTATTTTGATATCACTCTATATATATGACATACTTGGATATTTTAAATAAATGAAAGACCCATTTTGGTCGTGGGTTCATTGTGGAATGGGCAGGGGTAGGGCAGGGGTGAAGAACCTTGGGAGACATCCCCTAATTTTGTTTTCCAAAAACATCAACTTGTCCCCACTTGACATGCAAATTCACTGAATCTAACCTCTTTCTCTCTCTAACATAGTTAGGCATATAAACATTACCCCTCACTTTGATAGACAAGTATCCCTTTTCTTTCTCCCAAGAAATACACTGCAACCACCCCAAATCCATCCTAGAGAAAGATCAACGTCAATTATTCAAAAACCAGAAATCTACTTTCCTTTTTGGTTAAGACACCACACAAATCGCAATTTTCCTTCTTCATATTACAGAAAGATCAAGGGGAAGCTGGAAATGCTACAATTTTTCAATAGCCACAATCTTCTCTGCTTCTGGCTTTAATTCGTTCTTGGTTGAGACTTGTGTTAGAACCCCATTTTCACATAAGGGGCAATTTCAATTTTCAAGAAAGTACTCATATAGTTTCAAGATTTGTGATACCTTTTCTGATTCAGATCCTTAAGGTGTTGGAAAGGAAGTCCCCGTAGCCGGCTCATAAATATTACAACCAGTCAATCGAGATTCTTCTATACATTTAGAAACTTTCTATTTATTCTCAAACACACAAGAAAAGGTAGAACTGTCGGTCGCTCTCTTGGAAGTGCTTGTCTAGCTCCCTCGGTGTACAAGTTGCAAAATTCAAAGCTAAATGGATATGAGAGAACGATCCGAAGCTAAATTAAGATCATCAAAAGGGTTTATCAATATTGAAGGACATCATCGCAACATTATGGATATGAAAACAACAGTAAACAACTTTGCTTTCTCTAGAAAGAATAATAATATTGGAATGGAAGGAACAAAGCTCATCAGCAGATCCTTGTCTCAATCAGGAAATGGCAAAAAAGTATTCTCAATTAGCTATTTCAGTCTGGAGTCATTTCTTCTACTCCTTTGCCTCTCAGCATCTTTGTTACTGTTGCCTTTGATCCTTCCACCATTGCCACCTCCACCATTCATGCTCCTCTTGCTTCCCATTTTTATTCTCCTACTTCTTATGTTCTTGGCTTTCATGCCTTCCAATCTCAAAAATGTCTCTTATAAATATGTGTAAATGCTATGCTCATCAAAACGCAAAATTACCATTACATACATTTTTGGGTTTAAATTTTTAAAGTTGATAATCAGTTTATTCTTTCATTTCATTTCTTACTCTATTTGTTTGCCTAACAACCAATCTAGAGTTGCTTATTTACATCTTAGTCTTTTTTAACTGTTTATGTTACCAAATACTTTGAGCTTTCTCAGGCAATGTAATATCAGAGAAATATGTATAACAGCAAACATTCTAGTATTAAATTTAGTGTTTCCTCTTCTATTTTAATCTCTTTACTTTAAAAGCAGAATAACAAGAAGCCTATATTTGGCCAATACTCGTGGGTTCAAGACCTGGTATGAATTCTGTCTTTGTTAGAAAATGATTTATTCTCAATGTGGGGCTTTTCGGCGTAAATCTTAATATAGTCAGGGCCTAATGCGTGTACTGACCGCCAAATGATAAAGAATCTTATATTTGAGGCCAAATCTGGGAAGGTGAATGCTTGATGCAATTGATCTAGTGTATATTTGATACATATATTTTCTTACGGATTCATGGATTGGAATAGCCAAGATTTTAAGAATACATGACTTAATTTGATAATGGTAAACCGAAGAAGAAACGCGTCCATCATGCTTTATGAATTTTTTTTTTTGTCATGGATTTCTTTCATAGCTGTCGGGAAATTTTCCATTTTGATGTTTATTTAGCCTAAATTTGATTATTAGGTCAAACAGTTGAAATTATTCGCCTTGCACCATAATTAGTTCAATTACTCGCCTCATTTGTTTTACTTGTCATTTTTAACATATTAAAAAAATATAACTTTTGTTTTTCTGTTTTATCTTTAGCATTTATTATTTTTTCTTCAAATTTATTTCAAGATAAAATGTAAACATTATTTAATAGGGATATTATGATAAAATAATCATGTGATTAATTATTTTTTTTAATAAGTATGTAAATCAAAATGTGACAAGTAAAAGCAAATGAAGAAAGTAGTGTTAATCCTTTGATAGTGAGAATAAAGCAATAACGAATAACGATTAAAAAAAAAAGCAATAACAATTGGAACAAATAAAGTAATTGACAAAGTAACAGAGATTTCTTATTGGTCCTTCTGGATTAAGGATCCGTTTGGCAATAAAAAGTGCAAGTAATTTTTGAGAAAAATTTTGACAAAAATTATTTGGTCATATAATTTGTTATTTTTAGCAAAAAACTCAAATTCCCCAAAACTAGAAAAAGTAATTTTTGGGTCAAATTCTAATTTTTGGGTACTTTTAAAAATTTAAAATTTAATTTTTTTTCCTTAAAAAGTGAAAATATGTTTTCAGAAATTATGGCCAAAAACATGACGATGAAACTTCACCCAAAAATAACTTGTCAAAAATATTTGAAAATCTACGGTCAAACACTAGTCCGGTGCTAATGAAGCACATTCGGGTAGTAGCTTTCGGATGATCTAACTATTCGTTGATTGAACTAGCATTGACTAATTTAACGGTTGATTGTTATCCTCTCTATATTTGTCATATGTCTAGTCAAATAGTCTTTTCTTCTGACATATTTTTACTAATATAGATAGTCCCTCCCCCAACCTACCCACCACTTTTCGAGCAGATCTCAGAAACTACCTGAGAAATGAAAGCATTTAGGCGGGAACATGTGGTGGATTATTATCATCACTCTCAAGAGGAAATGCAAGTGTAGCTTTCATTATGATCTTGGGACCTTAATTGACAACGACCTTTCAAAACTGTGTCAGAGACATGTGGCGTGACCAGGTAAGATGTCCTTTTGTCGATTCACCGTGGTAATGATCGAGATTCACTTATAAATACACCATATCTTACTCAATTACGATTGTTCACTTCCATTGCACTAAAACTACAACATTTCAAATCCTTCAAAAGTTTCTTTCCTCCCCATTTCAAATCCTTCAAAAGTTTCTCTCCTCCCCCTCTTCAATATTTCAAATCTTTTTGTTTTCGTAATTTCTCCTTCAATATTTCAAATCTTTTTGTTTTTGCAATTTCCTTTATCTACTCATATCCAATTTCTTATACTAAGATTATGTCTTCTTGAGACCACCAATTTCATTCTACTTACCTATCGCAACCCCTTTGATTCAGTCATAAAAAATTGATGGATGAAAAAACCTCTATGTTGGTGAAAAAAGGAAACCACTCTTTGGTGAAACCCCATCTAGAAATAGAGACCTTGATCTTGAGGTAAATAGCTGCAACGCCATCCCTAAAACTTCAGATTTTCCGCCAACTACAAGGCCTGAAAAATCTCCAGTGATCGTAGCAAGCTGATTGATGAGTTTGTTTCTTTAATTCTAAAGGAACATCTACTAGCCATTCGGACAAACTACATACAGGAGAAGGGTAAGGTTGACGTTTACATAGTCACGAAGGATATTCAAATCATCCACTATCATAATGGATCCTCCTTAGTTCATACATATTCATTCATCACGAGGTTTGAGCTCTCGGTGCCTGAAATCGTTGAATATCTTTGTAGAAAATACAAGATCTTCTTGGTTCAGGTGAGGCCTCAGGTGTGGAGACTTGTTACACATTTACGATTCCTTTCCAACAAAGTTGGTGTGTCCTTCACTCTCAGACACCTTCATCATTTGTATTCTCAGAGGGTCTTTAGAGCTGGAACTCTAACTATGATCCCTTGGGGCAAGTCGCCATTATCTCTAACTGATGATGACAATTAATGGGGTTGGTATGAAAGGTTCGTCCTTGAGTCGACCAATTACTAAGGTTTGACGTTTACACAATCCCGAAAGCTATTCAAATCATCCACTGTCATAATGGATCCTTCTTAGTACATACATATCCATTCATTACAAGGTTTGAGTTCTCGGTGCTTGAAATCGTTGAATATCTTTGTAGAAAATACAAGATCTTCTTGGTTCAGGTGGGGCCTCAGGTGTGGAGGCTTGTTACACATTTGCGATTCCTTTACACCAAAGTTTGTATGTCCTTCACTCTCAGACATCTACATCATTTGTATTCTCAGAGGGTCTTTAGAGCTGGAACTCTAACTATGATCCCTTGGGCCAAGTCGCTATTATATCTAACCAACGATGATAATTAATAGGGTTGGTATGAAAGGTTCATCCTTGAGTCGACCAATTACATTGTCCGAGAAAATTTTCATTTCTTGAGAGGTGGAATAATGACCATAAGAAATTTGAGGAAGATAACAGGTGATTTGGACTAAGTTGGAGTTAAATTTGAGAAAGAAATTTAATTATTAGGTCAACCAATTGAATTTATTTGAATGAGGTCACTCAGTAGTATAACTAATTCAACTAGTGTTAATACTTTGATAATGTGAATAAAGAAATAGTGATATAATTAAAATAATAATGCGAATAACTAAAAGTAAATAATTGACAAAGTAATAAAGAGAGGGAGAGTCTTATTGGTTATGATCTTGGAATAGATGACGAATATTGCTGAAGAACAATGACGAGCAATTTTTTTTTATAGAAATAAGCGTAAAGTTATGATTAATCAAGTGAAAAGATTGATAGTACAATTGGGGGATGGAGGTTTATAGGGTAGCTAACAATAACTATTTTTCATGATCTGTACCTGTTTTAGTCATTACATGGATATGATCGCGGGAGTATATGGAATTAAATGGAATCTCTATATGAGGGTCTGGTCGTTATCTGAGTTATCATTTGTTCGGGCACTTTGAACCTTTTCGTATAATTATTCCAGATATATGTGGTTCATGCTAATGAAGTACATTCATGTAGTAACTCTCGGATGATCTAACTATTCCTTGGTTAAACTGGCATTAACCAATTTAACAGTTGACTAGGGTCCTCTATAAGCTTGTTGCCAACTAAATCAATTCCTTTGATCCTCCATTGTCCCACAACCTTTGAAATTATCAAATTTCTCTACAACTATAATAAAAAAATTATCTCAGTTTTTCAATGGCCAAATTTTAGCTAAACCTTAATATTGAAGTCTAACTAAACTCAGATCTAACTTTTGTTTTAGTGTTTTAGAGCGGGTGTTCTTGGGATTCATAGGAAATACCAAAATGAAGCTATATATAAAATTTAAGGAAGATAACAAGTGATTTGGATCAAGTTGGAGCTAAATTTCATATGTATCATATATCATGCACAAATTTTCATGGATATGCGCAGATATAAATGAAAGATATCCTAACAGTGTTATTTGAAATTGTGAGATTTTATCTATCATATTTCTATCCAAGATGTGATATCAACTTCTTCGAAAGTTCAATCTATCGAAAGAAATACAATAGATAATTTACTGATACAAAAATACATGAAAGGCTTTATTTTAAGGTCTATGATGGAGAGGGTACCCGCCACTAACTAGACATATGAAGATCAACAGCCTAAGATCGAGCATACTTCATTTGGTACCATCCACGCCATTTGGGGAGAGCTTGAGATGACCTGAGGTGGAATCGATCCATATCTCAAGTAAAATTTGAAGATTTAGACGTTGGTTGGGAGAAGATAAACATTCACACAATATCAAGAAGGACAAAAGGCATACAACAATGTAACGAATATAAGAAAGAAGAAGAAATTAGGGATTTGAAATAAAGAAAGAAATTGGGAAAGTAATTGATAAGGTGGTGTACTGAATAGAAAGGGGGACAACCAGTAGTGTATCAATTAAAGGCGCATTGGGGCGACTACTTAATCAGACGAAGTAGATAACTCATAGATGACGAGATCTAACAGTCCTAATTAGCCTAGCAGTTACAAAAGACGTTATATCAAAACCAGTTGGAAAGAAGAAGTCAACTAACTTCTGGTAAAATCCTAATCTTCTTCCTAAAAATTCTATCTTTCCCTATTCTCTTTATCAACTTAATTTCTCTATCATTTCAAGTAAGTCTACCATTAGAGACTGTTTCTAAGCTTTTTCCATAAGAGAATGTTCTTAGTTTAATTATTGTAATAGTACAGTACATGTAATCACTTCCGACACTACTAATAAAATACAAAATTCTTTATTACAAATTAGACTTTGATTAAATTCATAACAAGTGGTATTAGAGAAAATCCTGGCCTGCAATGACTATCCAAGAAATTCGATCCAAATCCATGAAGGAATTCATGATAAAGTTGGACTCCCAACTTTAAGGCCAAATAGCTAAATCCAGTAATAAGTTTGAGTCACATGACTCGATGTTGGATGAATTAGAAAGAAAAACGAATATTTTGATGGAGAGGCTTCTTCCCCAATAGGATGGTATCTTGGGAAGTGCTCCATGAGAAGGACACCAACTAGAGGGTTCATGCAACAGACCAAGAATGGGTGAGAAAAATGACAATGGGTGGGGCCAAACCCAAGGAATATCCATCATACTAAGTTTGAATTTCCTTTTTTTTAAGGGCGTTGATCCTTGTTCCTAGATGAGGAAAGATGGAGGATACTTCCAGTATCATCACATCACAGACCTTGGTCAGAAATTGGAAATTACAGTCCTTCATCTTCAGGTGAAAGCCGAGTCATGGTACTTCTTCAATCACATAAGCATAGGCAATGTTAGGCAGAAAGACTTTATTGATGAAATATGCAAGAGGTTTGAAGAGGCTGAAAATAGTAAAATTAATTTAGTGGGGGAGTTTAAGAAGATAGGCAGAAAGGCACTATGGATGAATACCTTGAGAAGTTTGAAGATCTCAAGACTTGGGTCCTTATAAAAACCCCACATTTCCTGAAGAATTCTTTATGGAGTTCTTTATAGAAGGCTTGAAAGAGGACATAAGACACACTGTGAAGATGTTGAATCCTGATTCAATGGGTTAAGCAGTGGACAAAGCCGATATCAAGAAAGATTATTGAATTATTCAGTAAAGAAAGGAGAGATATATTGATTCCAACTGCACACGCAAGTGTACGTGGTCGTGCAAGTAATAAAGTGGCTCTTTCGAGCCGAATATCGATCCCAAAGGGACTTAGTGTTTAGAAAACGATCCAATTCAAATATTACTATTCAAGTTAAACAAGTGTGATTTGTAAACAGATGAGTTTGAGCTTGATTTTATAACTAAGTAACAAAAATAACAAAGGTATGAATTTAGGATTGTAAACAATAGAAGGAGAGTTCCATAGTTGAGGCATTTACTTCACATTCGTGCATAACTATGGTTTCTAGCCGGTGTTGGTATTTATCGTGATTATTGATTTACGGGGTTATTACAACTTGGGAATGGTCATTCTATAAGTCATCTACCCAAATTAATCTCACAACTACATCATTGAGCGGGGATGTGAGTATTTAAATTGGATTCATTAAACTATCTTCCCGTTTTATTAACCAAGTGGGGCATTTAGGTATATCTCTATCCGAACCGCAAATCATCCTTTAACAATTAGTATCTAACAATTAAAGACATGATCCACACTCCCTACATTCTTCATTCCGTCCCTCCACTCCTATAGTCAATTCATTTTGGAACTTATATTTATCCCAAAGTTCATGACACTTAAGAATAGTAAAACAAGAAAGCAAGAATAATCACATGACATGATAAACATATAAACCAACAATCAAACCATAATTAAGAAATCATGTTGTAGCCTCAACCCTAGAAAAAGGGTGTTTATACACTCATAGTAATACAATGGATTACCATTAATTAATTCATAAGTAAAAACTTAAAGAAAACTAAAGTTGAAAAAAGAAAAACCCTAGAATAGAGCCTTTGATGCCTTCTCCTTTCTCCAATTGTGTATTGATCCAAAGATGTGTGTAAATGTAGTTAATTCCTCCTTTTATAGTGCTTTATGTATTCCATACGCTTCCCAATATGAAACATATGCATTTACAACTTTGCCCCCAACTTAAACCAAGTTAAAAAACAACTTTTGGGCGTTCTAGGGATTGGTACGATGCATGGGTCATCGCACACCCAGGAGGGTGTGGCGCACACCCATCGCACGCCCACTCCAGTAGATCTTTGAAATGGTGGGTGTGAGGCACACCCTTTTCCATGCTTTGGGGGGTGCGGCGCATGGGCCCCTCCTTTGCTTTGGAAGGTGCGACGCATGGCCCCCTCCAAAGGGTGAGAGTGCGTCCGTTTGTGTGGATTTTTTGTAGGTTTAATTTAGCTTCCATAGATCTTAAATTGGTCTCATACAACAACTCATAACAAGCATAAGTTCATACAACACAATAGAACTCATCAAAGTACACTAGAACAAGCATAGCTCAAGCTAGCGACACTAGTTTTCTCTTCTAAGTTCTATTTGATCATTTTGGCTCTTGACTTATTTCAAATAAACCTTAAACACTCTAAACATGTAAGTTAGAACACAAATACACAAAGAACACACCTTATACTTCATTAAGCACACTAAGTTATCCTCAAAACTAAGCTAAACATGCGTAGATAATGACATATAGGTGTATAAATATGCCTAAGATCACCACCCCACACTTAAAGACTTGTTTGTCCTCAAACAACTCTTTACATTAATCACAATCAAGGAAAGCTCTAACCTTATTACTTTAACTAAAATACTCAAGCTAGAACTACAAAGACAACATGAATAACAAGTTCTAAAATGGACATGTCATATTGCAATTGAAAACACATGAATGCTACTTCACAACTTCCTAACCTCAAGAATTGACTCAGTCAAGTTGGAAAACTCATGCATATTACTCAACAAATAGATCATACAAGTCACCTATCTATCATTAAACATGTACCCTCACCACAAGAGAGTCACCCATATTCACTCATAAATATATAATTTATCACAAGAATGGGTGTAAGGATCAAATTCCGCTCACTCTCACAAAGAATTCACATGTCACATAAGATGAACCATAAGCTTGACCTTAGTGTAGTACTCTAATACTATAAAAATATCAAAGGTCAAGATCAAGTAGAACTTTACGGGTTGTAATGTAGGCTAAGGGATGGGTAGAAACTATTTTGGTCAAGAATAGTGACTAACTTTCTCAAGCGCTTTAATACATCACACTTTCTATTAATCTCATCTCCAACCAACCTATTTTTCACCACTTTTCTCTACCATAAATCTCTTTTGTTTTGCCCCATCTCTTTAAGATAGCTTACACTTCTTTTGTAGGGAGTCTTTGACTATCTTTTTCAAAATATATTCTTTTTTTACTTTAATCCCTATCAACAACACATAAACCTTTTTAACACCAATAGCTACTACTTTGGGGGCTTCAATTTCACTCTTTCGCTTCAATTTTCCCTCCTTCACAACTTTTATTTTTCAACTCAAGTGCTTAGGAGTTTTGGATCAATTTATGATTTATTGAAAGAAAAAGAGTAAGCTACATATGAGGCTTCCAAGGAATAGACTAAAGGCTCAACCGGGCTAACTAAGATCATGCATTATGGGTAGATAAAGAAGGTGTAAAACATGGCTATCAAAGAAATGCCTATATCATCTCCTAAACCCAACTTTCTTCATTTCGCTTTGCAAACACACCGGGCAAGTTCTAGACATCAATATGCAACATGGAATATAACCAAAACCTCACTCACACTTGACACATGTTCAATTCAAGAAAGATCCCTATAGACTCTCAACCAAACAATTGCAAGAATTCAAAATTAAGCCAACATCACACAACACTCATATAAAAAAGTTTAGGTGTCTCATAGAAGTCATTCAATTTTCACATCATGCCATAAAATTCAACACCAACTTGCATCAAGTAATCATGTGTAGAACCTAACTAGAGCATTTCTATTTATTCCAAATGACCAAAAATTTAAAAAATACTACTAAAAATCAATAGAATACTGGGTTCAAATAACCGAAAACAAAATCGAGGGGTGGGTGAAGTGTGCTTCTAATAAACGAATAAAACACAAACATTGAAAATAACCAAATATAAAATCTTTTTATAATTTTTTTTATTTAGTCAAAAACATGCAAACTAAATAAAAATAGAAATCTTTTATTTAGTCAAAAACATGCAAACTAAATAAAAATAGAAATATTTTATTTAGTCCAAAACATGCAAACTAAATAAAAATAGAAATCCTATAAAGCACTTCACCCTAACCAAATCGGAAGATTCCCCACCCCATACTTAAAATCACACTTTGTCCCCAAGGTATAAATCAAAGAATGAAGAATTAGGAATACTCCCTGAGCCCTCTTCGCCTAGCTAGTAGCATTATCTCCATCAATGGGTCCGAAGGACCCCACACTTATGATGAAAACTCAGATTTTAGGTGCTCAGACTTCCATTCAACTTGTCACCACCAAACAAAAACTAAAACCAAAGGTGATACAAAAGGAAAACTAAAAAAAATAAAATAACTACCTTAACTTGGGTTGCCTTCCAAGCAGCGCCTGATTTATTATCGTGACATGACTCACATCACAACTATCATCCAAATTTTCTTATCATTTTCCTCATACTCGGAGCCCATCTTCTCCTTCTTTTCTAACCTCTCGAGTGCTCACACTTGAGGTCTGTATCTTTTCTTACATCTACCTTTTCAGGATTCCATTTAAGTTTTGCAGGTTCAGGCTTATTTTTGGCAACTCCATGAGAGAGTCCAAAAAGGTGATTGGAGGTTTGCTCTCCTCCACCCCATACTCGTCCACTTCCAACTGTAGGAATGCAATAATAAACCAACAATCAAACCATAATTAAGTAATCATGTTGTAGCCTCAACCTAGAAAGAGGGTGTTTATCCACTCATAGTCATATAAAGAATCATCATTGATGAATTCATAAGTAAAAACTTAAAGAAAACTAAAGTTGAAAGAAAAAAACCCCTAGAATAGAACCTTGGATGCCTTATCATTTCTTTGATAGCCATGTTTTACACCTTCTTTATCTACCCATGATGCATGATCTTAGTTAGCCTTGTTGAGCCTTTAGCCTATTCCTTGTAAGCTCATATGTAGCTTACTCTTTTTCTTTCAATAGACCATAACTTGATCCAAAACTCCTAAGCGCTTGAGTTGAAAAACAAAAGTTGTGAAGGAGGGAAAATTAAAGAGGAAGAGTGAATTTAAAGCCCCAAAGTAGTAGTTATTGGTCTGTTGAAAAGGTTTATGTGTTGTTGATAAGGAGTAAAGTAAAAAGAGAAAGTGTTTTGAAACAGATAGTCAAAGTCTCCTTACAAAAAAAATGTAAGCTATCTTAAAGAGATGGAGCAAAACAAAAGAGAGTTATGGCAGAAAAAAGTGGTGAAAAATAGGTTAGTTGGATATGAGCTTAATAGAAAGTGTGATGTATTAAAGCGCTTGAAAAAGTTAGTCACTATTCTTGACCAAAATAGTTCCTACTCATCCCTTAGCCAACATTACAACCTGTAAAGTCCTACTTGATCTTGAGCTTTGATATTCTTATATTAGTAGAGTACTACACTAAGGGAAAGCTTATGGTTCATCTCATGTGACATGTGAATTCTTTGTGGGAGTAAGCGGAATTTGATCCTTACACCCATTCTTGTGATAAATTATATATTTGTGAGTGAATATGAGTGACTCTTTTGTGGTGAGGGCATATGTTTAATGATTTGAGTAATATGCACAAGTTTTCCAACTTGATTGAGTCAATTCTTGAGGTTAGTAAGTTGTGAAGTAACATTCATGTGTTTTCAATTGCAATATGACATGCTGATAGTAAAACTTGTTATTCATGTAGTTATTGTAGTTCTAGCTTAAGTATCTTAGTTAAAGTAATAAGGTTAGAGTCTTCCTTGATTGTGATTAACATAAAGAGTTGTTTGAGGATGGACAAGGCTTTAAGTATAAGGAGGTGATCGTAGGCGTATTTATACACCTATGTGTCATTATATATGCGTGTTTAGCTTAGTTTAGAGGATAACTTGGTGTGCTTAATGAAGTATAAGGTGTTTTATTTGTGTATTTATGTTCTAAGTTACATGTTTAGAGTGTTTAAGGTTCATTTGAAATAAGTCAAGAGTCAAAATGATCAAATAGAACTTAAAAGAGAAAACTAATCGCTAGCTTGAGTTATGCTTGTTCTAGTGTACTTTGATAAGCTCTATTGTGTTGTATGGACTTATGTTTGTTATGAGTTGTTGTAGGATACCAATGGAAGAGCTATTAAAGCTAAATAAAGCAGAGCTATTAAAGCTAAATAAAGCCTACAAACAATCCATACAAAGTAGGAAAACAAGTAACAAGCGGATGAGAAGAAATGGACCCACCCTCACCCTTTGGAGGGGGCTATGCGCCGCACCTCCCAAAGCAAAGGAGGTGGCCATGCGCCGCACCCCCTAAAGTGTGTAAAAGAGTGTACCTCATACCCTCCATCGTGAGGAGATACTTGAGTAGGCGTACGATGGGCGTGTGCCGCACCCTCCTTGGTGAGCGATGACCCATGCGCAGCACCACTCCCTAGAACGCCCAAAAGTTAGTTTTTAATTTGGTTTAAGTTGGGGGGCAAATTTGTAAATGCATATGTTTCGTATGGGGAAGCCTATGGACGACCTAAAGTAATATAAAAGGAGGAATTAACCACATTTAGACACATCTTTGGATCAATACACAATTGGATAAAGGAGAAGGCATCAAATGCTCTATTCTAGGGTTTTTCTTCTTTCAACTTTAGTTTTCTTTAAGTTTTTACTTATGAATTCATTAATGGTGATTCTTTGTATGAATATGAGTGGCTAAACACCCTCTTTATAGGGTTGAGGATACAACATGATTGCTTAAGTATGGTTTGATTGTTGGTTTATATGTTTATCATGTCATGTGATTATTCTTGCGTTCTTGTTTTACTATTCTAAAGCTTCATGAACTTTAGGATAAATATAAGCTCCAAAATGAATTGACTATAGGAGTGGAGGGACGAAATGAAGAACGTAGGGAGTGTGGATCATGTCTTTAATTGTTAGATACTAATTGTTAAAGGATGATTTGCGGTTAGGATAGAGATATACCTAAATGCCCCACTTGGTTAATGAAACGGGAAGATAGTTTAATGCATCCGAATTAAAGACTCACATCCCCGCTCAACAATGTAATTATGAGATTAATTTGGGTAGATGACTTAGATGATGACTATTTCCAAGTTGTAATAACCCCGTAAATCAATTATCATGATAAACACCAACACCAGCTAGAAATCATAGTTATACATAAATATGAAGTAAATGCCTCAACCCTGGAACTCTCCATCTATTGTTTACAATACTAATTTCATACCGTTGTTATTTTTGTTACCTAGTTATAAAAACAAGCTCAAACTCATCTGGTTACAAATCACACTTGTTTAACTTGACTAGTAATATTTGAATTGGATCATTTGCTAAACACCAAGTCCCTGTAGGATCGACATTCGGCTCGAAAGAGCCACTTTATTACTTGCATGACCACATACACTTACATGTGCAGTTTGAAGCAACATGTTTTTTTAGTATAGTAGTGAGTATTCTTGTCTGTCATGCGAGTGACCCGGGTTCGATCCCTGTCAACGGCTCCAAAAACTTATGGCTTCCATCACTGTGATCATTCATAGATCTCTGTAGTGTGAGGGTGTATTGAGTGCTTTGTACACTCTGAAAATCACCTCTTCATCATTCAATCTCATCTTGAGCATGCCTTCTCTCATATCTATCAACACTCTACTAGTCGCCAAGAATGGACGTCCTAATATGATTGGTACCCTATCATCTGCATCATAGTCAACAATAATAAAATTAGCAGGAATAATGAACTTACCAACCTTAATGAGAACATCCTCAATAATTTCTTCGGGAACCATTGTAGTTCTGTCCGCCATTTGGAGCACAACTGATACAGGCCTTGGCTTCCCCAACCCAAGAGTATTAAACACTGAAAGGGTTATCAAGTTGATGCTTGCCCCTAAATCACTCAAAGCCTGAGCCACATCACTTTCACCAATTTGTATAGGAAGGGTGAAACTCCCAGGGTCCTTAAGCTTTTTTGGCATCTTGCTTATCACCACAGCACTGCACTCTTCAGTAAGTGATATAGTCTCAATATCACCAAGCCTCCTTTTGTTTATCACCACATCCTTCAAGTACTTGACATACTTGGGCATTCCCTGCAAAACATCTAACAAATGACGATTAATGTGAAGTTCTCTGAAAGTTTCAAAGAACTTCTTAAAGCAAGCATCTTCTTTGGCTTTCTTCAGCTTTTGAGAGGATGGTGGCGGTGGTCTATTTTGATGTTGCTCAACCGGCTTCTCATTAGGGTACTCAAACTTCCCCCTTTTTGTCAGTTTCTTTGGGATGAGTTTGCTTCTGTGTTTGCTCAGATGTGGTCAATTCTGCTTGCACCTCATGATTTTTCTTTGGAGGTGTATCAATCAAATCTCTACCACTCCTCAAGGTGATTTCCATAACCTACTTTGGAGCTTGCTCTGTATCACTAGGCAAAACCCCTTGAGGTCTTGTGTTTTGTGCCTTAGCTAATTCACTCATCTGCGTCTCTAAATTCCTTGGAGATAATTGCTAATTTGTTATATCCGTATCTATCTGTTCTTGATTTACGAAAATCTTTTTCAAAGTATCTTCTATATTATTGGCCTGAGTGTTAGTCTGCATACCTTTTTGCTGCTGAAACTGCTAATGCTAGACCTGATTATTTCCCCAAGCTGAAATGGGTTGAGTCTGCCAAGTTTGATTGTAGGTGTTACCATAGGCCTGATTACCTCTTTGAGCATTGCCTACAAAATTGACTGACTTCGGATTAACACCACAAAGTTTTGCAAAATGATCACTTAATTTGACACCAAATTTGAGCTTGCTGAACCTGCTGCACTGATTGCGTAATATTAGATGGAGCTTGGCCCTGAGCTATACTCAATTTATTCACTGAATCGTCATCTTAATTTGCATGCTAGCCACTTCTACAGTCAATGCTGTGAAGGCATCGCTTTCTGCTGTACTTGAAACATGCTTCACTGCCGCTCTACAAGCATTACTATGCCAATTTGGGTTACTCTACGCAAGTTTGTCCAACATAGTGTAAAGCTAATCATATGTCCAACAAGCTTGTACATGTTTCTGTTAGAGGCTTTGTAGACGGACGTATGTGGGAATGTAAATGTAAGAAATATAAGTCCATTTTGTCTTGATGGCCCCAACGACCAAGTTTCATATATAATATGTTTTTCATGACTTTCGCTTGATGCATGAGATCTAAAATTGTTCATATAGAGACATGCATATGAATATAGTTGAGCAAAGATTGGTTCTCTCGGGCCTTATCGGCTACGAGTGCCAATCACGTCTCAATGGGAATCGGGGCGTGACAAAAGTGGTATCAGAGCAGGTCGTTCTAAGGGTGTCTACAAAGCCGTGTCTGAGTAGAGTCTTACTTATCAATGTGTTATGCATCACATTTATAAGTAGGAGACTACGGGACATTTAGGATGTTGTTTCTCATTTTCAATTCTAGATCGTGCAATAGAGCCAGTGTTGTAAGTTGAATTGAATCTGATCATGGTAATTGTTTTTCTTTGGTATAGTTAAACTGCCAATCACGAGAAAAGGTAGAGGTAAAGGGAAGCAGGTAGATGTGCCTGCTGAAGAAGAAATAAGTAGACTACCACCTGACCAAGCTAGTCAAGGTGGAGCGAATACTGAAATTTCATCGCGGTCTTCATCTACTTTTCCAGCTCCGGAGGAGCCAGTTGGTAGAGAAGTACCCGCAGAACCACCAATGAATACCATAGATCAGGATCTTAGAAATGCAGTTCATATGTTGACACAGTTAGTGGCAGCCCAGAGTCAAGGACGAGCTGGTCCAATGACACATGATGATGTTGCGGCTAGGGTGGCGAGTCGCAGAACACAGGACTTCTTGAACTGGACCCTCCTATATTCACAGGGTCAGATCTAAAAGTAGATCCACAGGACTTCGTGGATCAAATTCAGAGGGCCTTGGAAGTTATGCACGTGACAGGGATAGAAACAGTCGAACTTGCTGCGTACAGATTGAAAGGAGAGGTAATATTGTGGTATGAGGATTGGAAGAAATCTCGTGATATTGGTGCAAACCCCTCTACATGGGAAGAATTTAAAGCAACATTTTTGGATCATTATCTTCCTTTTGAGATCCGCGAGGCTCGTGCGGATCATTTTCTAAATCTCCGTCAGGGAAATTTGAGAGTTAGAGAATACAGTTTGCAATTTAATTCCTTGGCTCGATATGCGCCAAATGTGGTTGCGACTATGACAGACAGAGTCCATAGATACGTGGACAGATTAGAGCCATATTTGGTAAGGGATTGCACCATTGCTGCCTTGAACAAGGACATGGACATAGCGAGAATTCAGGACTTCGCCCAGAAAATGGAAGATCAAAGATAGAGATGAAGGGTACATGAATTTGACAGGGGACAGTCCAAAAGGGCTAGACCTATGGGACCACCTATGATGTACCAAGGAGGATCTAGGCCCCGTATGTTTCCTAGACCACCTAGACCCGCATTCTCTTATTCCACAGCAGGCGCTCCGTCTCACTCCCGAGGATTTAGGGGCAGTCATATTGAGCAGAGTAGTAGGATGCCAGATTCACAGACAGCAGGGTCTTCTCGCCCACTGTGCCAGTTTTGCAGACGATTTCATGTAGGTGAATGTCGGATAGGGACGAATGCTTGTTATTGGTGTGGTATGTCGGGTCACATAATGAGGGACTGCCCACGACGAGGCTTGGGTAGTATAGTACGACCTGCGGGGTCCACTGTGGCATCATCAGCATCGGTTCCTTCCTTAGGTCGAGGTGTACAGCCTGCCGGTCGTGGTAGAGGTGCTAGAGGAGCAGCTAGTTCCAGTGGAGCCCAGAATCGCACTTATGCACTTGTGGACCGGCAAAACTTGGAGGCGTCTCCTGATGTCGTCACAGGTACATTATCCATATTTTCATATAATGTATATGCATTGATTGACCCGGGTTCTACATTGTCATATGTTACTCCATTGATTGCTATGAAATTTAAAAGAACCCCAGAATTATTAGTGACGTCAATTGAAGTGTCTACACCGGTTGGGGAATGTATTGTTGCAAAAAGAGTATATCAAAATTGTGTGGTAACTGTGTGTGGCCATGATACATTGGACGATATCATTGAACTAGACATGGTGGATTTTGATGTGATAATGGGAATGGATTGGTTGGCCTCTTGTTATGCCACGGTAGATTGCCGGGCCAAGAAGGTGCAATTTTATTTTCCGCAAGAAAATGTTCTTGAATGGCAGGGTAATGTAGGGGCACCACGAGGGAGATTTATTTCCTATCTGAAATCCAGGAAAATGATTGTTAAAGGTTACATATGTCATTTAGTGCGGGTGAAAGATAATAATGTGGAACCACTAACTCCGCAGTCGGTTCCAGTGGTCAATGAATTTCTAGATGTATTTCCAGAGGATCTTCCAGGCTTACCCCCAGAATGGGAAGTAGAATTTGGCATTGATGTGATTCCAGACACTCAGCCTATTTCTATTCCTCCATATAGAATGGCTCCAGCAAAATTGCGTGAATTGAAGGAGAAATTGAAAGATTTGCTGGACAAAGGCTTCATTAGGCCGAGTATGTCACCGTGGGGTGCACCGGTATTATTTGTACGAAAGAAAGATGGCACGTTGAGAATGTGCATCGACTATCGGCAATTGAATAAGGTAACGATCAAGAACAAATATCCCCTCCCTCGCATTGATGATTTGTTTGATCAGTTACAGGGTGCTAAGTGTTTTTCAAAGATCGACTTGAGGTTGGGTTACCATCAAGTCCGAGTTAAAGAAGGAGATGTACCCAAGACAGCTTTTCGAACACGGTATGGCCATTATGAATTTTTAGTTATGTCTTTTGGACTAACAAATGCACCAGCTGTGTTCATGGATTTGATGAATAGGGTGTTTAAACCATTCCTGTACTTGTTCGTCACGGTGTTTATAGATGACATCCTGGTTTATTCAAGATCACCAGAGGACCATGCAAATCACTTACGGCAAGCATTACAGATTCTCCGTGAGCGTAAGTTGTATGCCAAGTTCTCTAAGTGTGAGTTTTGGTTAAAATCAGTTGCATTTTTAGGCCACATTGTGTCAGATGAAGGGATATAGGTTGATACACAAAAGATTGAAGCAGTGAAAAATTGGCCAAGACCTACGACACCCACAGAGATTCGTAGTTTTCTTGGATTGGCAGGTTATTACAGAAGATTTGTGGAAGGTTTTTCCTCCATTGCTACACTGTTAACAAAGCTTACACATAAGGCAGAAAAATTTCAGTGGAATGATGCGTGTGAGAAAAGCTTCCAAAAGTTGAAAGATAAATTAACCTCCACACCAGTTTTAGTACTTTCGAAAGGTACCGAAGGTTATGCAGTGTATTGTGATGCTTTCGGGGTTGGCCTCGGATGTGTATTGATGCAACATGAAAATGTCATAGCATATGCCTCACGACAGTTGCGGCCACACGAGAAAAATTACCCCACACATGATCTTGAATTAGCCGCGGTGGTTTTTGCTTTAAAGATATGGCGTCATTATTTATACGGAGTTCATGTTGATATCTATACTGATCACAAAAGCTTACAATATATCTTTAAGCAGAAGGAACTCAATTTGAGGCAACGAAGGTGGTTAGAGCTTTTAAAAGACTATGATATTGATATTCTTTATCATCCAGGCAAAGCAAATGTAGTAGCTGATGCATTGAGCCGCAAGGCAGTAGAGAACACTAGTGGCCAGTTGACAGAAAAGCAGGAGATAATTAAAGACATACATCAATTAGCTAGTTTGGGGGTTCGTCTTCTTGAATCCTCAGATGAGGGAGTTATGGTGCAGAATGCAGCGGAATCCTCCTTAATAGCTGAAGTGAAAGAGAAGCAGTTTGCAGATCCTATGTTATTATAGTTAAAGGAGAATGTAGAACAGGATGTGACAAAGGTATTTGATCTGACACCAGAAGGGGTGCTCCAATACCAAGGCAGAGTATGCGTTCCAGATGTAGATGAGTTGCGGAAACGAATTATGACAGAGGCGCATCATTCGCGCTATTCTATTCATCCAGGTGCTACTAAAATGTACCATGATTTAAAAGAAGTGTATTGGTGAGGAAATATGAAGAAGAACATTGCAAAGTTTGTCGCTCAATGCCCAAATTGTCAACAAGTAAAGGTAGAGCATAAGAAACCAGGAGGTTACATGCAATGTATCAATCTTCCAGTCTGGAAGTGGGATATGATTAATATGGACTTCATCACAGGTTTGCCTCGTACATTGCGGAAATTTGATTCTATATGGGTTATAGTGGACAGGCTTACCAAATCAGCGCATTTTCTACCAGTCAAGACCACCTATACAACTGAGGATTATGCGAGATTGTATGTTAAAGAAATTGTGAGGTTACATAGGATTCCGATCTCCATTATATCAGACAGGGGAGATCAGTTTACTGCGCATTTCTGGAGATCTTTTCAGCAGAGGTTGGGCACACAGGGGAATTTGAGTACGGCTTTCCATCCTCAAACTGATGGACAAGCAGAACGTACTATTCAGACACTTGAAGATATGCTACGAGCTTGCATGTTAGATTTTCAAGGCAGTTGGGATGACCATTTGCCTCTTATTGAATTTGCTTACAACAATAGCTATCATTCAAGTATTAAAATGGCACCTTATGAAGATTTGTACGGAAGAAAATGTAGATCACCAATTGGATGGTTTGAAGCGGGTGAAACTGCTTTACTTGGGCCAGATCTTGTTCATCAGGCTATGGAGAAAGTTAAAGTGATTCAACAACGATTACAAATGGCCCAGAGTCGACACAAGTCATATGTTGATGCTAGAAGAAGAGGACTTGAATTCGCCATAGGTGATTGGGTATTTTTAAAGGTATCACTAATGAAAGGGGTAATGCAGTTCGGAAAGAAAGGGAAATTGAGCCCACGTTACATAGGCCCATATGAAATAATTAGAAGATTTGGACAAGTTGCATATGAGTTGGAACTACCCCAGGAACTCTTCACAGTTCATCCGGTATTTCATGTGTCAATGCTTCGTAAGTGCATAGGGGATCCATCTCATTTTACTCCTATTGAAGATATCCAAGTTACAGAGGATCTTACCTATGAGGAGGTACCTATTGCCATTATGGATAGACAAGTGAAGAGGCTGAGAAATAAAGCCATAGCATCCGTAAAGGTACTTTGGAGAAATCAACAAATAGAAGACGTCACATGGGAAGCTGAAGAAATGATGAAATCCAAGTACCCTCATTTGTTCCAAAGGGAAGAATGACAAGTAAGTATTTATAAGCTTTGAGTATATATCTATATGATGACATGAAAAATGTCCCTATACTTGTAATTGTTTACTTTGAATAATAACACTAACATTCGAGGACGAATGTTTCTAAGAGGGGGAAGAATGTAACACCCCGTACGTTTCTAAGTCTAGCTGACAACCGTAACATTTATGGAAGAAGGGAAACATGAGAGATTTGATGAATTATGTATTAAATTGTGGGAATTAATGAATCTTCTACAATTGGACTCTTAATGAAGCCCAAAATCACAAGGGAAGATATGGCCCAACATGGGATTTTGACCCATTCTTTCAATTTTCTCCATTTGACTAATCACCCCTTGCATTTAATGCTAAGGAAGAGATAAGAGTGACTTGAGGGACTATATAAAGAGAGAAAAATCAGATTTTTATTTCACTTGGACTCTTATGCTTTTCTAGACTTTACCAAAGATTTCTTTTTGTCTCTCAAGAACCCTAAGTCATTCCTTTGGCCAAGATCATCTTTGTACAAGGCTTGGTAAGTATGATGGTTTAATATATTTTATGCATGATAGATGGTGTATAATATGTTGGTTATGTTGGTGAAGTATTGAGAAGTGCCCAATGTGTGAAATGTTATATGTTTGCTAAATCGGAGGATGGTTTTGTCTTGTAAACTTGAATATAAACTTGTGGTGTTGAAGGAAGTGAAATTGGTGGAGTAAATATTGACATGTGAGATGTGATTATAGTCTTACTTTGTTATATCCTTGTGCATAACATTTGGAATTGTTGTTGTGCTATTGGTTACGGATTTGGTGACGTATTGACCGTAAAGTGTAGTTTTGGGTGTTGTTATGTGTGTTGTAAGACCATGGCTGAATGTTGGTATTCAAGATGATCAAAAATATGTCAAAATAAGTTTGGTTATGATCATAGACCATTCATGGCATTAAAAGACCCCAAAGAGGCCATTTCGGACCAAAACGGGCATCCGCCCCCGCAGACGGAGGCACCTGCGGGCACAGATGCCAACGCAGATGCCTCTGGCTGCTGCCAAAGTGCATCTGCGTGCATACCTCAGACACCTTCAGGCACAGTTGGTAGTGCAGGTCACCCCCAGATCCGGTTTTGTATGTTTTCGTACCTAGTCGACCCCCGAAGGCCCCTATACCCTTTTTGGATGTAATTATTAACTTGTGATGTCGTTTTAATGACTTTAAAGTGTCGTATGGAGGTGTGTTTGACTATATTAAGTATGGATGGTTGTTCATATGTTGTTATAAAGGAGTAATTGCGACGGAATGATAAAGAGAAAAGCGTAAAGGGTAAGTGTGGTGTGAAATGCTATCGATGTATGATCTTTTGGTCAATGTGTGTAATGTTATGGTGTTGTTGATATGGAAATGCAGTGGATTGTATTGTAAGGGAGGACATGACGTTATATGGTAGTCACATAGTTCATTGTCATCTTGTACTCCTATATAGTGACTAGTTGCTAATGTAAGTTCCGGTATGAACTTGTGTTGTAGAGTAAGACGTAAGGAAGAAGCTGGACTATTGTGTTCATACATAGGCTTGTGTATTCATACTTGGAAGTGAAGGTATGTAAGGTTACTCATTCCGTATCCTTCTGCAGCACATAGTGTTCACCTTGTCGTTATACTTGTTCCATTACGAAATGTATAGAGGTATCCCATTTCCGGTCATTAATTATTGTTACTCACATGTTCTTTGGTTAATGTTCCAACATTGTTATGTTCAAAAAAATTCCAATAAGGTGCAATCACTAATGTGTTAACCTCATAGAAGTAAAGAAATGAAGTAAGAATAAAGTAATGCATATTGATTGTGTTCATGGGTGTTATCCATGGGGTGCAAACACCCGCATGATGATGTTAATTTATCCATGGGGTGCAAACACCCGCATGATGATGTTAAGTTATCCATGGGGTGCAAGAACACCCGCATGATGATATGACCTTATCCATGAGTTAAAAAGAATACCTGCATGACGATGATATTTTATCCATGGGGTGAAAAGAACACCTGCATGATGAGGGCCCAGACAGTATACGAGTGATGTGAAAGTAAAGTAAAGATAAAGAAAGAACGTAATGTACATGGTTCCCTACATATACCGAATGGTGACCTATTCACATTGATTATTCACTTACATTTGTTTCCATTGCAGTATTTCTATCTCATGTAGTTTTATATGAGCCTTACATACTCAGTACATTATTCGTACTGACGTCCCTCGTGGGACCTACCTTACTTGTTGCAGGTACAGGTACTATTAGGCCTCCACAGTAGGTTGCTGAGCTTTTGCCGATCTTTGGTGAGCTCCAATTGGATCGGGCTTTCCGAATGTCATTGTACATTTGTTTTTGGGTATTGTATCATAGTTGTATAAAGCGGGGACTTGTCCCGACTACAGGATGTTTATGTACATGTTTCTGTTAGAGGCTTTGTAGACGGACGTATGTGGGAATGTAAATGTAAGGAATATAAGTCCATTTTGTCTTGATGGCCCCAACGGTCAAGTTTCATATTTAATATGTTTTTCATGACTTCCGCTTGATTGCATGAGATCTAAAATTGTTCATACAGAGACATGCATATGAATATAGTTGAGCAAAGATTGGTTCTCTCGGGCCTTATCGGCTACGAGTGCCAATCACGTCTCGATGGGATTCGGGGCGTGACATAATTAAAGCGAATAGCCTATAATTTATTCAAATTTCTTACGTTGTACATGCATTACAAATATTAGAAGAGTACCTAATCTACGTAGCCACCTTCTAGGAAGGGTTCTGTTTGAATTAGATCTGTAGTATCGTACTAATATCTATAATGTCCAAAATATTCTTGTTGTAACTGAGCTATCGCTTCGGCGAACATATTTTTCGGAATTGGTCTTCGTCCTTGTTCATTCATTGCGTCCATTCTATCATCACTGTTTTTCTCAAATACTTCATCTATTTCTTGTTCGATTTGAGTCGGTAATTTTGGGAGCCCAAAATTTCTTCGTTCGACATTGATCTAATCTCTGAACAATACCAAAATCTCCAAACTATCCTTTGCTAATGAATAACGATGGTCTCCAATAATAAATCTCCCCGAGCTAAAAGCTTGCTCTGAAGCAACTGAAGACGCTTGACTTGCTACCACATCTCAAACCACACTTGAAAGACTTGGAAATTGTTTGACACGAGTCTTCCACCACGCTAAAAGCTGAAGTTGTCCATTTTCATCTCTAATATTAACCCGATCCTGAAAAAGATATGAATCAAAATCATTATTTCTAGAACATTGAAGACTAAATTCATCACCCATCTCATCATCTAAATCATCATATTTAGGCCTAGAAGTAGCAGGTTCTGACGATGGAACATTCTGTTTCAAAACTTGATACAAGTTATACTAGCTCCTAGCTTTAGGTATTATGTTACCAAGACAAGTTTCAAGTGATGGCTCTTCATGAGATTGCATTTCTAAATTTTTGTAAATTTTTTGAAACATCATCATTACATCAACTTCTTTGAAAAATGGGTTGAATAAAGTAGCGATCAAATAAAGTAGCGGAATAGAAAAAAATATTTTTAAAATTTTTCAGTCATAGCTACAATTGACTCTTTAAACAAAGTAATTTTTTTATATTCAGCAAGTACTTTAGAAATAACAGTAATATTTACTAAAACAGAAGAAATACTTGGAGTATATTGAGTAGATATTGTATCCGTAGCTTTATAAAAAGTTTTCAAAAATTTACAAAGTTCTTTTACTTGTTCCCAATCATTACCACATAATCTTAAATCAACATTCACATTATGAGCATTATAAACTAATTGTATAGGTTCACGATAAGTACAAGCAACATCAAGCATATAAAGAATTCCATATAGTAGGGACTTCTTTTGAAACTGTTCTATATGCAATTTGATATTCCTTACAATGACGTTTAACATCACTAATTATTTTCTTTGTTTTTGCTTTAAAAATAAAACTACAAACAATTCGAACTTTATAACAACTACTTCCAAACAATTCAATAGCATCTTTTACTACCAAATTATAAATATGTGCAACACATTTAACATGAAAATAATCGTAACCTAGTGGACAAAGTCTAACCTGTAAACACTCAACAACTTTCATATTGTTATAAGCATTATCTAATGTGCATGCCATTACTTTATCAAAAAGTTGAAAATATTGCAAGCATTCCCCTATTGTAAGAGCCATGTAGGCACCAGTTTTAGTCTCATCAACATATTTATAAGCTATAATTTTTTTTTGCATGTTCCTATGGTGATCAATCCAATGAGCCGTAAGAGTAAAATAATCATTACCATTAACACTACGACCCATAAGAGTAAAATAATCATTACCATTAACACTACGACCCATAGCAGAAGTAATAAATACTCTACCATCAAATTTATCAAATAGGCAACGAAGGAAATGACAATGTTCAGCTTGATATTTAAAAATATCACTTTTGATTGTATTTCGTGAAAAACCTTTAGAGGGATTGTATACTCTTCGAATATAATAAATAAAATCGGGGTGTGAAGGAAAACTAAAAGACAAACCCATAACAACAATCATTTTTGCTAATTCTTCTCTATCTACATCTTCACTATATGTCGATGATGAGCTTGGGTCAGCCGGGTTAGACAAGTTTAAACGAGTCTGAAACATATTACCTCCTACAGATTCTTCCGGCAATAGCGTACCATTTTTTTTGGCCTTAGCCTCTATTTCTAGACGAATAAATTCTTTACTACATTTCCTCAAATGCTTAGTTAGCAACCCTATCCCACCATTGTTTCCCCCAATTAAATGTTTCATAACTTTCTTGCATTTATTGCAAGTAGCGATATTTTTTACCTATCATGCTCCATAAATCTCCAAACTAAAGACCTTTTAGTACGTTCGGTACTTTTGACCCTAGTAAACGTAGGTAAAGAGGGAACTTCATCATCTTCTTCCGGTAATTCCGTAACCGGACTAGTAGGAGTAGGGGTCTCACTTAACTTTTGTTCTTCTATATCATCTTCTTCCAGTAAGTCTTCCTCAAAATTATCATAACGCCTACTTAGGGTCTCATGGTCTAATTGTGTACCAGAGCCAACATCGTAACCATTGGATTGTGATAAAAAAGTTTCTTGAACATCACTAAATTTAGACGGTAATGAACTAGTAGTCACACTGCTTTTTTTACCCTTACAAAAAATCTTTCCAAATATGTGATTTTTTGCAGTATTTTATGTATTTGTATATGCATAATTTTTATTTCAAACTAAATACAATATACTGAACATAATTCAATTCTCCGAACCCCGCACATTACGAGAGCTCTGGACTATCCTTTTATTTTTCAACTTATTCAAGTATACCACATTTGTAACTAAATGTCTACTTTTTGATGAATTCTTATTCTACGTCCATGTCCAAGACCATGCAATGTAATTATATAAAACAAAGCTGACATAGCCTGGCATTGCAGTTGATGAGTTTAAAGGCCATCCCCTTAATTGACTCTTGAAATAGGATCACGAAAGACGAGGGAAAAAACACCAGGAAACTAGCCAATATACAATGACCATTTGAGTTACTAGCCCTACTTAATGTAGTTACCTCTGCTTACATAACATCAACATACACATTTAAGTATGCATCTTTCGAAACTCTGGGCAGACATGTAACTATAAGCCAACAAAGCTCTACCTATTTGTTCATTAAGAAAATTGACCAACCTTGAAGGCTTATTCCTCACTTCCAATCCAACTATTTTGTGTTGTTATACTTTTGAGAGGTGAAAATTTCAAAACTTCGAATGTACTATGCTGCTAATAAGCAGCACTTGATGCATTTAGCAAAAATGGAGGAAGATGATGCTCCAAGACAGCCACTAATTCTTTTCCTTGGTTTGCCTCTTCCAGTACTACACCACCAAGCCTTTTGGCTGCTTCCACAAGCTGTCCCCGAAGTCTTTGAGATAACAAGCAGCATCTCCCTGCCTTAACACTTTCTCTATACAGTGGCAGGTATGCTATTGCTACCCTCAAGGGCCCAGGAAGTTCCATCAAACAGATAGGAGATTCACTCCATTTTACAATACGCACAAAGTTAAAGTAGTGTTCTTGTCCTTGCTGCAGTCCATCTGAGAAGGCAGTTTCCGACCAATGTTCCCGAAGGAAACTCCTCAGTTCGGGAGCGACTGCATCATCATCAGACTTAGCTATGCTGTCGGCAACAGCATAAGTGTCAACAGGATCACCGAGGAAGTCTGAATGCAAAAGAAATGCTACTCCATCAAGTGACCCACTGTTTCTTTCACCAGCAGCCTTAAGAATCTCAATGCTGAGGGCAGCAAGAACATGCTGAGGAACTTGAGGGAGGAGATATGCAGCAACTTCAACCTGACCACTGGAGGTCGCAGCTGTAAGGGCCAGACATATTTCCATGTCCCTGCATCCCCTTTTGACAAACCATTCAACAACCTGCATGCATCCCCTCTCAGCAGCTCTCATCAGAGGGCCCAAGAAAGACATTGCATTCCCCTCTTCCACTAAACACTCCATAGTTCCAATTTTACCGTAATGGGAAGCAAATCCCAAAGCAAGGTCAACATCAACATCCAAGCTATTCCTTTGAGCAATCTACAAGAGAACCAAAACAACAAAAGATGAGAACGGCAGACCACTTCCCCTCTAAAGACATTTTTAAGCTTTCCCTCCAATACATTGGAGAAGTACACATCCTCCAAATTCATGCACACCAATCGAAATACAAACACTGAAATCAAGCAAATTTAGTAACATAAAGACTATTTATGGACCAGAGCATGACACGAACCGAATCAGAGTATTAGACCACCATCCCTAGCATTTAAAATCAGGATAATAACAAAGAACTCAAACTTAAATGACTAATTGCAACCCCTCACAATCGTGGTATGAATATAGTTAATTTTTCATGCCACTAATGAAATACCAAATGATCCTTTACAAAGCCTCCAACTCCAAACAAGATTGCACTTGAGTGTAGTTAGCAAACATAAAGCAATGAAGATATTAAATAGAATATCAAAACTTGAAGCCTACAGTTCCACTCCCTTCTTGTACGTTGAGTCATATGAACTCCAGAATCCAAAAAACTAGCCCCTGCATTCTGTCTTTCCCTTTTAGTTTTAAAAAAGGGGAAAATGCCACTATGCTAGTACATAAGTTAGTGTGAGGTTATTGTGAAAAGGGATGATCTATAATTCCATGATTAATATGTGAGGCTTTACGATCATATAGCTGGTAGAACCTTATTTTTTTCCCTTGCTTTTATGCTTTCTTTTGTCTGGTAAACAGCATCATGTCCAGCTTTAAGTTATTAAAAGAGGCATGCACTCAATCATCTTGCAGGAACAGCAATGAATTTAATCCAAATGTCAGTCTTCTGAAACAGTGTTGCGTTCTTCATAGAGAGAATAGGAGTTGCTGCTGATATTGATGGCTAAAGAAGGGTAGCTTCACAGGATAAGGATATTCAAGACACATCATAGCTCATCAAGTAATAAGGAAGATATCCTATTGCATAATCAATTCAGTGCCAATCAGTTTGACACCACCCAACAATGAAGCCTTCATTGCTTTAATTAGCTACATTTATACCTCCATCACTCCACTAAACACCAATAGGAACTAAATCCTAACTTCAAACTTCTAGGAATACAAGACAACTTTTTAGGAGTCATAGAGATCTGTTTCTCATGAAAATATGAAATTCAAGACAACACAAACACTCTGGTGTTCATAATAAAATCATGTTCTTCCAATTTCCTTCCTGTTCTATTTTTTTTCCAACTTACGACTACATTTTACACAATTGGTATCAAGCAAAGACTTTTTTGGGGGATAAGTACCATACTACATTCTTTTATGATGATTTCACAGTTTAAATGTTTTCCTAATCTTTGATTTGATGTTGAGTTATAGGAATTTTCATTTGTATCCTTTGAACCTTCAAATTTGATGGAAAATGTCCTTCACATCTTTTGTTTGAGGGTCCTAAATGTTTTCTAGCATAATATGAAATGCCATATACCAGAAATCTAATTATGTATACAACTCAACTTGTAGCCAGTAGGTGTGACCACATGATGACCGATAAGGGAGTAAAAGGGACGAGATATAAGATTACATGGAGATTAGTTGTCTTGCGATACCTACAACCTCTTGAAGCATGCAACAATACAAATTTTGCTAAAAAAAATAAACAGAAGCAAAGGATGTATGTAGATGATACTGACGATTGAGATTAAAGCTTACTTGTTGTAACCAGCATCGTTAGAGGCTCGCTGAAAGAGTGGTTAAGCCCTGAACCTCGGTGAAGCCCAGGTTGTGCACTTCGTTTCTCTTTATTGTCGCTTTAGTGTAGGCATCAAGGTGTTAAGGCATGTAGATCTTCAGCAATGGGTTGTCTTTTATGGGCACATGGGCCCAACATATATATAATAAATTATATTTTTTCTATTCTTTTGTCCAAATAATTACTATTTGCGTTTATAATTACATTTTCTTTATAAGGTGTTTGTGTTTATAATTACATTTTCTTGCATTACATTTCTATCTTTGTATCTTTTCTTCATTGGCACTTTTCTTCGCTAAAGCCCACACTTCAATTAACTTGGTTTTAAACTCCAACATACTTTGGTGTTTTTTGTGCTTTTTATTCTGGATTTGTAACACCTACATTAGCCTAGGGCCTTTTAAAAGCCTTATATTCTGGTCTGAGAATTGTATGTTCGTGTAATTGTAAACTATAGAAAATTTCTGGTTTTAAAGTACAAATATTTGCCTTAGGAGACAAATTATTCAATATTGACCTGAAAAGACCAGATTGAATACAAAACATTCATATAGTTGACTCGACTTATATGAGACTAAGGGCCCGTTTGCCCATGCGATATGAAATTATTTGAGATGAAGTTGAATTTTTGTTTGGACATGCAATTTGGATTTTTTAAGTTGTATTTTTTCTCATAAACATGAAAGCCCCATAAGTTGTGAAAACTATTAAATTTTCCCAATTCTTATACAATGTTATCAAATGAGCAAACCATAGTTCATAAATACGATATCGTAATATCCTAAGATACTACATTGATAAATCACATATCTCCATGTTCCTTTTATAAATAAATGTTCGCGATTACAAACTTTCAAGTACACATAATTCAACAATAATAGTAACTAGTTATTCTTTAATATAATCCTATCACTTGGTACAAACAATCTCTTCATGCCGAGCATGAGTCTTTTTTTTTTTTTTTGTAAAAATTAAAATGATGAGTTTTTTTGTTTTTTTTTTACAAAATATAAACTTATGGATCAAATGTTGTATTTAAAAAAGTTAAAATCATGATTTGGAATCCCAAATCAAGGGTTTTTGAGAATTTGGGATTTCATCTCATGATTTGAAATCATGAAATGAAATCGCATGTCCAAATGTTGATTTCATCTCATAATTTTAAATCATGAGATGAAATCGCATGCCCAAACACTAGCTAAGTTGTAGTTGATTAATATACAAATTCAAAACACAATTTGTGTTGTCAAATAATTCAAAGTTGAAAGTTGACGTAAGTTACTCCGTGATCATTTATTTGCTTTTCACCAATCTATAGACCAAGTGAAGGGCCTATACATTCTAAGACTAGGAAGTTTAAACTATGTTCACTTCTTCACTTCGATAAAAATAGTTCTAGCTTCTACTATTAAATTTATTTATTTTTTGTTCTTTTCTTTCTGACAAGTATTTCTCCATTCTATTCTTATCATCTATATGCGCCTTTGGGTATTTTTTTTTTTTTTTATAGCGGTGGTGTTTGGGCCAACTTTCTCACACCTCGACTAAATCCATAGGACACCTGCCACCTCCCACCAGCAACAGATACCAGGTAACTCTATCCACCAAGGCTAGGACAAATGGGAAGAAATCACCAAGTATTTTTGTCTTTGTTGGGATTTGAACCTAAGACCTCATGGTTCTCACCCTAGGGTGCGGTGCACCACAATTACAATTTTATATAGCATTTTCTTATGGATAGTACATTGTAGCAGTTCACTTTACACCTTGGGTCACTTAAGGTCCCACTCATGCCTTACATCTCCGCCAATGGAACCAGTAGAGGACACTAACAGTTCGAAGTCACAATCTATTATCTTCCAGCATAGTACCCCCAAACTTATAAGATTCAGTTGCCTTTTTACTCCAAGGGTGAATTCATCACAAAACACTCACACAGTGTAACAAATAATAACCCAAAAGCAACTGCTTCAGAGAAGAGGAATATGCGGAGGACCATACAAAGTTGCAAAAAGTCAAAAACGCACATACAAGAAAATACTCATTGATATGTACAGTAGCTAGAAAATTTTAGGTGTATTATCTTGACAAAAATGTGTACTGAACTGGGAAAGAGCATGTAACGTTATTCGTGGTCCTTCTAACCCTCTTAAACGCGAATAATTTCCCATTTTACTGTCTTTTCTTCTCTTACACCATAGCGGATTTAACGAGTTCTTACGCAAAAAGCTATTTCTATCAAGGGCCAAAAGGGAACCCACGTAATGTTTCTCTTTTTTTTTTTTGCTTTTATAAATAAGAGGCACGGCCTAAAGTAATTTCGACCTAACTAAGAATTCCAGTGAGCTACACAGTCTCAGGTGTTTAATTTTCCTGAGGGGAAGTAAAACAAGATCCTTTATAAGCAATTTTTTGTAGAGAATTTGTTTATTAGTTAAAGATATATCTGCGTTTTCATTTTTTTTCTTTTTTTTTTTTTTTTTTGAGAATGGTAGCTTTGAAGGGATACCTTGGAGTAACTGGTAAAGTTGTTGCCATGTGACTAGGAGGTCACGGGTTCAAGCCGTGGAAACAGCCTCCGATAGAAATGCAGGGTAAGGCTGCATAAAATAAACCCTTGTGGTTCAGCCCTTCCTTGGACCCTGCGCATAGCGTGAGCTTTAGTGCACCGAGCTGCCCTTTTTGAGAATGATAGCTTTGTTTTCTTTTATTTATTTACTTTTTTATCTACTTATCAAAGTGAAATTGGAACATATAGAAAACACTAACAGTGCTTTGTAAGCCCAACCCAAGAACTAAGGGTGAGAAAAACAAAAAAAAGCAAATAGAAGATCCATGACCGGTGAAATACCAATATAAAATTACAAAGGCAGTCACCAAGGAGAACCTTTAGAAAGTACAAATCTGAAAAGGGAGTAGATGCATGCTTCTAACGTAAAAATGAAAGCATTAAACTCCAAATATACATCAATATACCTGCAACAGAATGCGGACCAGCCCTGTGCTCCCAAAACGCGATGCTTCAAGAAAGCACTGATTGACATTGTCTGCACCCCCTTCCACCAACATGCCAAGCAATCCTTGGATTGCAGTAGCTGAAATTCCTGATGCCCATGAACTAGAGAATAGTGTAAGTGGAAAGCAGGCTGCATCAAATGCTTCTGTAAAGTCCTTCCCGGTAAGGTGGTTCCCAGCAAGATCAAGGAAAGTTTTGAAAGCTGATAACTGCAATTGTATTTCAACAGCAGAGTTATGCCCAACCCTATCTCTCTTCCCTTGGCAGCGGGAATGGAAACCTATACATTTAATAGCCCATTCAGTGAACTTCTGAACCTTAGCACCAGCTTCAGCCTTCAAGATTTCATCTCCGTTGCATTCTTGTAGCCGTTCATGCAATCTGCCGAGAGTGGTGGTACATACCCAGCAAAAGTTTAAGTGCCACATACATCTAGCATATCACACATCAAGCGAAATGGAAAGAGAAAAGTTGTAACCAGACCGCACCCAAGAGTGTGGCAAAGTGGGCAGGAGCAAACCCTGGATACCAGGGTTCAAATTCCAACAGAGACAAAAAACACTAGGTGATTACTTCTCATTTGTCTAAGCCTTCAGAGTTACTCAGTATCCGTGCGGATGGGAGGCAGCAGGCACCCGGTGGAATAGTCAAGGTGCGCACAAGCTAGCCCAAACACCACCGTCAAGGGAAAAAAAAAAAGATTATAACTTGACCTTGTAAATTATCACCAAAGAAATTCTTATGTATGTAGAATAAACTTTTCAAATAATATGTCATCCTATGTATTATAAGGTCTGCGTACACTGTACCCTCCCTAGACACCACTAGCGGGATTACCCTGGCTATGTTGTTGTTGTATGCCATCCTATGTATTCATTTCATAATAGCCCATACTATGGGTAATAGCAACAAACCGGCAAATGCATACTATGGGTAATAGCAACAAACCAGCAAATGTAGCAAGCTCGTTTGTTTATTTCATTAACAACCAAATGCAGGTTCTTCATGCTTACATTTAAGCAAAGAGTCCAAAAGAGAATTTTCAGCATAAAGATTAAATAACTCAGACCCACAGGTTGTTGGAAGCAGGGGGGATCTATGAAGGAGGGAGGGGGTGCCTCGCCACTCGCAAACCCCGGCCAAGACGTTGTATAAGTATGTATACATATAGATAAAAATATGCAAATACATTTAGTCGCACCCGGATTACAAAATATACGTTAGGTACCATTGGCAAAGTCCCAACTTTTGCTCCAAGAGGCACGAGTTCTATCCGTCTATTGCGCAATATAACCTTTTTCCACATGCTGCATTTATTACAATTAGGAGACACACTTCTCTCCTTCATTTTCTCTTTCTTTTTCTTGAGTTCCTTGATGAATTTTTTCTTTTAATTAACTCCTGCTGACCTTTTCTCCTTTTATTAATTCTTAGTAATTCTTTTTCTTCTTTATGCTATAAAAATTCAGAAAAGTCTTACACATATGCCCTATTTTAACTTTGTACTATTTTGTTTGTATCTACTATTATCATTTATCAATAAATAGTGAAAAACTTTTTTTCTAGGAGGACAGCTTCAGTGCAACTTTTTTTTTCCATTGGATTAGTTTACCTATACAAACTGTTAAAAATGAATAATCCGAACTAAAATAGTAAGAAGATCAAACCAACCCAATGCGTACCCCATTTTGGCCTTGTAGATAGTAATATGTGTATGTTCAAAAGAATGTGGCACCCGGAGCCTCTAAATCCTGTATCCGCCTCTAATTGGAAGCTGGGACGAATGCTTCTTTTAAGCTTACATATACTTATACTAGTATTGGAGAAATAAAGGAAATCACAACTTTGTACATAAAGCATCAAGTGAGCGATATCTGGGAATGAGAAATTGTGGTTCCGGGTGGAAGAACTTGGATTTTAAATAAGCATGCTGAACTTCACAGGAATCCTACTAATTTGACTAGACATGTATACTTCAGAGATTGGGAAAACATTCAACAGAAAATTAAAGACCTTCTGTACCATCATTTAAGCATTCAAGGACTAAGTTCAAGATGATGCAAAGAAGCAAAAGCTCTGACCTTTGTGCCATTACAGTGACAGTATCTGCAAGGCCCAATGTTCGACTCTGGCAAGCAGAAACACTAGAAGCAAGAAATGAAGTCCTTAGGGCAGCCCGAGTGAAGTCGTATGCACCATTAGCAATGACCTTCTTAATCAAACCTGTTATCCCGTACAACTCATCTTGATTACTCAAAAACCAGATTGAATCCAAAGTAATGCATAACGCATCGTTCAATGTTTGGGGATCAGCCAGTAGGATCAAACTCTCTGCCAACTCCCAATCACGGCCACTCACAGAACCCTGGAACAAGCGCCCCAATTCAATCCTATCTTGTCTGCTAAGCTTCTTTTCAGGACGTGATTTCTCACTTTTCCCGAGCTCCGAGTCAGAGTTGGCTAGCCCTGATTTAATCTTATTAACGACACAACTACAACCTCCTGCTCTGAAGTCCTTATGTACAAGTGGAGTTTCTCTTGAAAATACCACATTTCCATTGCTTCCCTCACCTTTCTCTGAGGGTAAAACTACAATCTCTTCTTCACTAACGCTATTCCCAACAAAAGCTGCCTTATCTTTTTCCATATTTTTAATTCAACACCCAAAACTGATCAAATACCTCAACAATCAATTTTCTTCCCATCAAAATTTAAGAAACCCTTTTGTCTCTTCTCTGCCTTGGATGGTTACTGGACTCGCTACCAGTATTTTGCCTTTGCCAAATATCCCTTTTTGTTATTTGCTTATTTTTATCTTTTCTTTCCCCTCCATTTTTTTTTTCTTTATTTTTGGTACAGAGGATACTCTCATTTCATTTTATTTGGCATTATACTAAAAATAATTATTTTATTTTATTTATTCAATTTATAAAAATTAAAATAATTTTATTATATTTTTCCTTTTCTATTTCTAATATAAAATAACTATATAAAATAATAGTTAAATTTAGAATTATAAAAAATTATTAATATAATTAATTTAATAAAATATATCTCTAATCAAAATTTTTTTACAAGTGTATCAAATTAACAAGAGTCAAGCAAAATAAAAGAGAGAGAGTATACTATAGCAAAATCATCCTATAAGAAGTAAGGTGGCGTGAAAGCATGGAGGGATTAATATCATTTTATTTATTATATGAGGGAGACTTTTAAATGAGTCATTACAAAAAGGGCTAAAGGAAAAATATTTAATCGTTTGATAGTCCTCGATCTAGTTGTGGTTGTTCAGTATAGTGTTGACAAAAAAAGGAGATTGCTCCAAAATTACGAGTGCTGATGAATTTGTGAGATTACGTCCTTCCTAATTAGCAAATGCATTTGTCACCGCATTTTGCTTTCTGTACACATGATGGATAGACAAATCAGTTAACGTATTGAGGAAGTACATGCAATTATTAATGAGATTAGCATATAAAGGATTATTTTTATGAAGTAATGTAGTACTTTTCTTATCATCTATGTTGATATGCAAAGCATGAAGATGCATACTAACAGTGATACCTAAATTATGTAACAAAGCATTAAGTTTTGTCCCAATTGAGTTTGTGTGCAAAATTGAATCATAGAATCTAAGTATTCAATTACTCATACGATCTCTAAAAACTTTCAAATTTTCATTTGTTTCTAGAGAATTTTTATTGTTGATTCCTCAATTATTGAATGGACTCATATTTTCATTCTTACGCTATTTAACTAAATATATTTAGCTGCAAACTAATTAAGGTCTGTACTTTTTGTCCTTACCATATAAAAAAGTTTATACTGCTAATAACGAAAAATAAATGATTTATTAGTCAACAATTGTTAAAGAGATTAAAAGTGCATATTTTAATTAATTAAAATTAAATATGATTAATTAAATATTATGAGGATCAAATTTGAAATTTACCAATTTACTGAAGGATTAATGGTACAATTATCTCTTATTTTTTTAAAAGGAATAATTACTTGGGTGAGTACCTTTCAATAAAGAATTACTATTTTTAAATATACTTTTAATTATTACCATCTATAGCAATATATAGCAAGATTATCTATTAAAAAAAGCAGATGAGACTCTCTCTCTCATTCGCTCAACATCTTGCTCGCTCTCTTTTTCTCTCTCATCTCTTGCTCTTGATTAAGTAAACCTGACAGCAGAGCCTCACATACAATTGGCGGAGAAAAAGATTCACAATTGCTTGTGTTGCTGCTCCCACTACAGTATGACTTTTTATCCTACTTATTCACAGAGACACTAAGCCGTTCTATAACACAATACCTTTGGAACCCCAACTTAAGATTGGCCGCCGGATCGGTATGTTCCGGTACCGATTGGGTCCATTTCGGTACCAGTTCGTACCGTTCCGATCGGAATTGGTTCGGAACGATATGGCACCTACCGGTATTCGGTTCGAACCGAAATCCCGGTTTCATATCGAAAAACCGATACCGGTCCATATCGGTTCATTTCGGTTCCGATCCGGTCTGTAATGTAATGGTAACTAGCCGTTGGGTACCGTTGTCAACTGCTAGTGGGCCCCCCAACGACTAGGTTGACCCCCCCATCCCCCCAACACCCCCTAGTCCCCCCAGCACCCCCATCCCCCCAACACCACCTCCCTTTCCAAAATCTTATAGGATTATACAACTATTAGTTTACATTCGAGGCTTAATTGAAACAGAACTCTTCCTAGAAGCTGGCTGCGTAAATTAGGCGCGCTACTAATAGTTGTAAATTGTAATACAAATTTAAAATTTTGAATAAATTGGATTGATTTTTAATTTTATCATACTTTTACTTAATGCATTTCTTTTTTGTTTAGTTTGAGTGTTTAAATTAGCAACTTATAAACTTAAAAAAAAATTTAAACTTACAAACTTATAACATATAAATTGAAAAACTTAGAAAAACAAAAAAGTTTGACAAACTAATAAACTTCAAAAAATATAAACTTAAAAACTTATATAACTCATAAATTGAAAAACTCAGAAAAAAAAACTTTAACAAAGTTATATACTTTTATATATACTTCAAAATTCAAATATATAAATATTTATTCTTGAACTAAAATGTAAAAATTAATTTATTTATTCAAAATATAAAAAGTTATATTTTAAAAAAATTAAAATTAAAATCGCCCGTACCGGTTATTCCATTCTGATCCGGTCTATACCGGTAGTATATCGGTTACTAACGGAGCGGAATGGAACCTCGGTTTCATACCGGTTATTCCGAACTGGTACAATCTGGTACAGATTTCATCCTGGTCTGGTACCGGTTCATTTCGGTCGGTCCATTCCATTCCGGCAGAATGCCCAGTCTTACCCCAACTTTCTCTTCTTATTTTTTTCTATCTCATTTTTTTATCTTTTCTTTCTCATCTATGTAAATCGCTGACTCTCTACAATCGATACTAAAAAGCTTTAAAATTTTGATTTTGAATTCAACTTTTAAAAATTATTATTTTATTTGGATTGGATACTATTGCAAACGATAGAGTATATCGTTTGAAACTTATATCTCAATGTTTAGGGTGTTTGATGAAGATAAGCCTTGATTTTGGCGAGCTTTGAAAGATATGAATATTTGAAGATATGAATATTCTAAGATATTAAGATTTGAAAATTGCATTAAAATTGGAATGATGTCTGCAATATGTATTAAAAATGTATTGTGCCTTCTTTATAAATGTATTATAAGAGTATTATAAATTATTATGGTTGGTATCACTAAGAAGTGATATTTGCAATATGTATTATAAATGTATTGTTCATGAATAAATTATGTATTATATGTGTCTTATAAATTATTTTGTGACTAATTATTTTTTTTCAATTGGTAATATAAGGATAATTACGATAAATATATGTATACCTTGCGTACTAACACATTCCATTGTATTGACTGCGTTTTATACTATATCTTTTCATGATGTAGATTTGTACTCGAGTCTAAGGTTTGCTGCTAGATGTTCAGTAGCAACTAACACTTAGCGTACTGGTGAGCTCTCCTATCATCCAGGAGATGTAGAGTTGATTATAGCTTTTTTCTTAGTTCAGTTGAGACATTTGATTTAGTAAAGATATTTATGGGGCTTTGTCCTAGTTGACTCTTTATTTAGTAGTAGAGGCTTCACTAGACAACAATTATATAGTAGTTCACAGTCTTTCATTTATTTCAGTTATGTCATAATAAAGATTCTCTTTAAGATTTAGCCCATCATTATTGTTTGTGTTTCTGCTTCAATTTCAATATTTATCTTATTTTATAGACATGCTATGCCAAGATTCTTCCCCGACCTCTAATGAACAGCTAGTTAAGGCTTACGACTTAGGTGTAAACTCATGTCATGACAAACTTAGTATCAGAGCAATAGGTTCAAGTATCCTAGGGTGTCTATGAAGTCTTGACCAGGAGTCCTAATTATGGGTGTGAAGCATGCCACATTTATAATTGGGAGGCTATAACACATTTAGGAATACTTCCCTTCTTGCATGATCTACTTTTTGAGATAGAGTTTAATTGTATGTATCTCTTCTAACTCGTGATTTACGCGTGTTGCAGATCATGCTTCCAAAGAGAACTGCCAGTCAAAGGGTCATTGTTAGTGCTGGAGTCGATTCCACTCTGGTACCTCCACCTCATGTTATGCAGACCAGGAACGGAGCTTATTCCCATAGTCAGAATTTTAATGCCGAGACTCCACCTGTACCATCAGTTACTCAGAGAGAATCTAGTTCATCTACTGCTCAACCACTTTATGTTGACCCCGCTAATGAGTTCAAGAATGCCATTCAGATGTTGACTCAAATAGTGGCTACACAAACCAACCATTCAGTCCCAGTCAGCTCCTGTTCTCAGGATGCTTCTAGAATCCATGAATTTCTCAAAATGAACCCGACCCTTAAAATTTTATTGATAATATCTAGAAGATTCTTTGGGTGATGTATATTACTAGTACTAAGGGAGTCAAGCTTGCTTCCTGCCAGCTTAAGGATATTGCAAATCTATGGTATGATTAGTAGAAAGATACTCGGGGTGAAGATGCTACACTTGCAGAGTGGGATGACTTTGAGGAAGCATTCTTGGGGTGCTTTTTTCTCTGAGAGTTTAGAGAGGCGAAGACTCAGGAGTTCATACATTTGGAGTAGAGTTTTATGAGTGTGAAACAGTATAGTTTTAAGTTTACCCAGTTATTTCATTATGCCTCAGATATTATGTCCGATATGAGGAATACAATGAGCATGTTCATGTCAGGGATTTCAGACTTTCAATCAAGGAGGGCAAGTCAGCGATGTTAATTGAGGACATGAATATATCCAAACTTATGATTTAAGCAACAGGTTGAGGAGGATAAGTTGAGAGAAAGGCAAGAAAATCAGAGTAAGATGGCCAATATGGCCAACTATGAGGCCAATCAGCAGATGACAGGGGAATGGGAACCGGTCATCTTTTCGTAAGAATTCATTTGGATCAGCACCATCTTCAGCTAATACATCAGCTCCTAAGTTTAGGAATGATCAAAATTTCAGAGCTTCAGGACCTCAGTCTCAAGGCACAGTTGGAAAGAGGCCTTCATACCCTTATTGCAACTAGTGTGGGAAGCACCATCCAGGCGAGTGTCTTTACGATAAGGATGGGTTATTTGGATATGGTCAACAAGGTCACATTTTGAGATATTGCCCTTTGGCTAGACACGACCATTGGGGTAATAGATCTCAAATTACTTTATCAACCCTAGCTGGCCATGTTACTCAGAAAAGAAATACTTCAGGTATAGGTAGTTGTCAAAACTAGTTTTATGCTTTATCTAATATGTTGAAAGATTTCTCCCTCAATGTTTATGCTTTGTTAGATCCTGGAGCTACCCTATTTTTTGACCCTATATGTTGTTATGAAGTTCAAAATTAGTCCCGAACACCCTTTTAGAGCCTTTCTCCATTTCCACTCCAGTTGGAGACTATATCTTAGCTAGTTGAATCTATAGAAATTGCAACCATGTCAGTTCTTCATAGAGACACTACGACTATCTAGTAGAGTTAAGACATGGTAGATTTTTATGTCATATAAGGCATGGATTGGTTATATTCATGCTATGCTTCAGTTGATTGTAGAACACGAATTGTGAAATTCCAGTTTCCTAATGAGCCTGTCTTAGAGTGGAAAGGTAGTTCAGAAGTGCCTAGGGGTCATTTCATATCCTATCTTAAGTACAGAAAGATTATTTCCAAGGGTTATATCTACCATATAGTTCAGGTTTAAGATTCTAAAGATGAAACTCCTACACTTTAGTCAGTCCCCATAGTTAACGAGTTTGCAGAAGTCTTCCCCAATGATCTTCCCAGAGTTTCTCCCGATAGGGAGATAGATTTTGGGATAAAAATTCTTCCTAACACTCAGCCGATCTCTATTCCTCCATATTGAATGGCTCCCACTGAGTTGAAAGAGCTTAAATAATAGTTAAAAGACCTTCTAGATAAGGGATTCATCAGACTTAATATTTCCTCGTGTGGTGCCCCAATTCTTTTCATGCGTAAGAAGGATGGTTCCCTTAGCATGTGTATTAATTACCGCCAGTTGAACAACGTCATAATCAAGAGCAAGTATCCCATTCCCAGAATTAATGACCCATTTGACCAACTTTAAGGTTCTACTTGTTTTTTTTAAGATTAATCTCAGATCCAGTTACCATCAGTTGGAGGTTAGGGAGTGTGACATTTCGAAGACAGTTTTCTATACGCAATTGGCCATTATAAGTACATTCTCATGTCTTTTGGACTTACCAATGCTCGTGCAACCTTTATAGATATCATGAATAGAGTGTTCAAGCCGTACCTCGACATGTTTATGATTGTATTCATAAATGATATTCTGGTTTACTCCCATAGTGAGAGGGAGCATGTTGATAACCTTAGAGTTGTCCTCCAGACTCTCAAGGATAGACAATTTTATGGAAAGTTTTCTAAGTGTGAGTTTTGGTTGAAGTTTGAAGCTTTTCTTGGGCATATTATTTCTAGTGAGGGTATTCTGATCGACTCCCAAAATATTGAGGCAGTTAAGAATTAGCTTAAATCTATATCCCCATCAGACATTAGGAGTTTCTTGGGTTTAACCGGTTACTTCAGAAGGCTCATAAAGGGTTTTTCATCTAGTTTTTCTCCATTGACCAAGTTGAGTCTAAAAAAGGCTAAGTTCTAATGGTCCAAGACTTGTGGGAATAGTTTTCAAGAGTTGAAAGCTCGATTGACTTCAACTCTAGTTTTAACTTTGCTAGGGGGTAAAAATAGTTTTATGTTTTATTGTGATACCTCCAGAGTTGGCCTTGGTTGTGTATTGATGTAGAATGGAAAGGTTATTGCATATGCTTGTAGACAACTTAAGATTCATGAGAAGAATTACCATACCCATGACCTCGAGTTAGCAGCTGTTGTGTTTGCTTTGATGATTTGACATCATTACCTGTATGGTGTGAATGTTGATGGTTTCACAGATCATAAGAGCATGCAGTATGTTTCCAACCAGAAAGAGTTAAATTTTTGGCAGAGAAAATGGCTAGAGCTTCTCAAGAATTATGATATGAGTGTGTTATACCATCTGGGTAAGGCAAATGTTGTTGCTGATGCTCTTAGCAGGTTGTCTATGGGAATATTGCTCATGTAGAGAAAGGTAAGAAAGTGCTTGAGAAGTATGTTGATAGACTCACATATGTAGGGGCCCATCTTACGGATTTCGATTATGGTGGTATGATAGTTCAAATAGTTCCAAGTCCTCATTAGTGATTATAGAAAAGAGAAACAAGATAGAGATCCCACAATAATCCAGTTGAAAGAAGTAGTTCTTAAGCAAAAGGTGTTAGGTTTCTCCCAAGGGGGTAATAGTGTTCTTCGGTATCAAGGCAGGTTGTGTGTTCCAGATATAAACGACTTGCAAGAGCAGATTATGACTGAGGCGCATAGTTCTAGGTAATCCATTTATTTAGGCTCTAAAAAGATGTATTGTGATTTAATAGAGGTCTATTGGTGGAACGCTATGAAGAGGGATATTGTAGATTTTGTAGCTAAGTGTCCTAATTGGCAACAAGTTAAAGTTGAGAATCAATGTCACGATCCAAATGGCTGTGAGTGGAACCCACACTAACCCTCTAGTGGGAGAACCATCTAACCCAAACTTTTACCATTCAATTAATCAATGAAAATCAAATAATATCAAATCTCAAATAAAATAATAAAGAAAAATGGAAAAACCTAGCTATTACATCCCCAGAATATGAAAGTCACCGTGCATGGATGCTAATCCAAAACAAATGTCTAAGAGTATCTCAAAAACCACTAATAAAATAAAACATCATTGTCCGAAAGAAAGACAATATGAACTACAAGGATCCATGGCAGCCTTAGATGCAATTACTTAACCCTCAAATCGAATCAACTGGTACCGCTAGAGATGAGGTCACATCTGAGTCTCTGGAACACAGTCTTCACTCTACAAAAGAAGAGTACAAGGTAGTATCAGTACAAACCACTAAGTACTGGTAGGCATCATTGACCGACTAAACTTATCAACAAGTATAAATCATAAATCAAATAACAAGTAGACATGAGCTTCAACACATAGCACATAGTTTGCTCAACAAACAATTATTTTTCAATTAGGTCAAGCAATGACAGTAAACAAATCATATAAGCAACCAAATATCATCATAAACAAATCAAGAATTCACAATCTCGTTAATCACATCACAACATGGATCTATGTCCACCTCAGTCTCACATTTGTGTTTCTTTCACTTTCATTATTATCACGATATGTCATACTAACTCACACCTCAATCATTAATCTATACACCATGCTAAAGGATTTTATTTCTACTCAACTAGACATGATCTACAGGGGACGCACTAGGATCCATGTACTATACCGGCGTGGTACCCGATACATAACAATAACAACAATATCATACTAACATGGTATCCGATCCATCAACTAATACCATACCAGTGTGGTACCCGATTCATATTAATAATATTATTTTATATTTTAAATTTTTAGTATACCTCAAGATGATATCACAGTGCACCAAATTTTACAAGTACACTTCATAATCATATCTAAAATTCAATAGTTCAACAATCAACAACTTATTCATTCAAGCATTAATAAAAAAACAATCATCCACCACAAGTTTGTCCGAAGACCAATCCACATGTCATTTAATTGAGAAATATACAAGGTAAAAAATTAAGTCTAACTTCATTTAAACCATAACCTACCTCAACTGAAGAGCCCAAAATGCAAGCTAATTTCGTAAGAGCCTTGCCCTTCCTCAATGCTTCAGAATTATCAAAGTTTAAAACAATCACAATGCAAGAGTAATTAATCATTTACTCTTCAATTTCAAGCCTTGGGGATTCAACATTCATAGCCTATAACTTTAGCCAAGGGTTTTTCAACCATCAAATTGCCACAAATCCCCAAATTTACGTTCAAGAGCCATAATTCTATGCTAAGAAGTGTTATTTTACACCCTAGAGGCAATTCTAGATTATTTTACATCTAATCGAGGCTTTTCCCCATAATTTCATGAACCGGTTTTTAACCCACTATTCCATCCTAACAATTTCTTTAATGATTCTAGGGTAGTAGAGGATTACAACACAAAAAGATGGATGGAAATAACTTACCTCAATAACGAAATCACCCTATACCTGTAGGAAATTGCCCCTTAGTAGTTTAGAATAAAACTTTTGAGTTTATGAAATAAAACTCAGAGTAAACTAACTTAAGTGGTACTTAATTTGTGCATCGTCCGTTGTAGTAGCTACTCTCTCGCTATAGCAGCTCTGCTGTGGTAGAAAAAGGCCTGCTACGGTGGCCCTCCACTACATTGCCACTACCGCTACGGCGGAAACAACAACTGTTAGGGCAATCTAGCTGTAGCGGGAATCCTACAGCTGTAGCGTGCCTTAAATAGAATTTTGGGAAAGAACTTAATCTACTATTATTTCACAGTACAAACATCTACTTAGGATATCATAAAGTTATCCCAACGCGACAACCTCTATAACCGGGGTTCTACGAATCCAGTTATCATCCCAAAACTTCCAATGAGAAACTATGCCACTTGACCATCCCCTAACAATCACAATATAAACAAACACTACACTATGAATCATAATACACCACTAAAGTATATAACGCCAGATTTTCATAAAAAAGCACCCTACTTTGATATTTTATCAACTCTCTTACTAAGGGAATTTCTAGTAAGATACTTACGCCCTAATTAACACTATAACAATGGAATGAGTCGTTACATTAGATATCAATGAAACAACCATTCATCCCCGAATGGAAAAGAAAGGAAACAAGGTAAAATGAGTTACCTGACTCAGTAAAAGATAAGGATACTTGTTGGAACTCCTCAACAAGGCGGTTCTTCCACTAGACTTTCATAGATGCAATCTCCTTTGATATCAACTTGTGGACCTCTCTTTCTATGATAGCCATAAGTTGCTCTTCGTAAGAGAGGTTTTCATCTAACAGGACTGAATCCTAGTGAATTATGTAATTTCCATCACTATGGTACTTTTTTAGTATGGACACATGAAAAAAAGATGAACTCCCGACAAACTCGAAGGCAAAGCTAATCTATAGTCCACTAATCCCATTCACTTAAGAATCTCAAATGGTCCAATATACCTTGGGTTGAGCTTGCCTCACTTACCAGATCTTATAATACCCTTCATGGGTGACACCTGGAGCAACACTTTCTCGCCTTCCATAAAGTTCATATCTCTTACCTTTTGGTTTTCATAGTCCTTCTGTCTGCTTTAAGACACTAGAAGCTTCGCTTGGATAAACTTCACCTTCTCCAATGATTCCTTCAAAAGGTTAGTACCCCAAGGTCTCACCTCAAGCCCATCAAACTAGCCAATGGAAAAGCTACACCTCCTACCATGCAATGCCTCAAATAAAGCCATATAGATACTCGAGTGGTAGCTATTATTATATGTAAACTTTGCAAATGGTAGAAATTGGTCACAATGACTCTAAATCAATATAAAAATCACTGTCGTGGTCTTATGACATGCCAGGTAAATCCATAGGAAACACCCCTAAGAACTCGTACACCACAAGAACTGAAATGTACTAAACATGTTGAGCACCCCCTCTCCTATCAATCTTGTCACACCCCGAATCCCATCGAGACATGATTGGCACCCGTAGCCGATAAGGCCCGAGAGAACCAACCTTTGCCTATGTTCAATCATATGCATATCATAATCATAACCACCATTACGTAAGAACATGAAAGACGAATAACGGAAAACATGGGACATATATATATATATACATATGGAACTTGACCGTTGAGGCCATCCAGTTAACACAAAATATGCCTGTTACACTGATACACCCACATTCGTCTACAAAAGCCTCTAACATGAGCATTGACCAAAATGAACTATAAGTCGGGACAAGTCCCCGCTTTACACAACATGTACATCACCAAAACATATATATATTCTGACTCGGAGAAGCCCCGAATTAGCTGGAGCTCACCAATGATCTGCAACGACTGGCAACCTACTGTGGAGGCCTACTAGTGCCTGCGCCTGCAGCAAGTAAGGTAAATTCCCCAAGAGGGGTCAGTACGAAATAAGTACTGAGTATGCAAGGCTCAGATGAAACTGTACAATACATGGATATTTCAATGAACTCAAAATATATGAATAATCAATGTGAATAAGTCACCATTTTGCTTTTGGGAAACCATGTGAATTGCTTTCATTACTTTCTTTGCTTTCTTTATCTCAATGCTTACTTGTCAATACATGTGTCACAATGTACCCGAGCCCCTACTGATCAGTGGGTCTTTACATAACATATCGTCATGTTGGGATCGGGTCGAGCTAGGCTTATGCCCCTAGACCTGCCACCCATAAATCAATGCATCGGGATTGAGTCGAGCTAGGCTTGTGCCCCTAGACTTGCTACCCATAAATCAATACATCGGGATCGAGTCGAGCTAGGCTTATGCCCCTAGACTTGCCACCCATAAATCAATACATCGGGATCGAGTCGAGCTAGGCTTATTCCCCTAGACTTGCCACCCATACTTGATTATTGACCACATTTGCATTACTTTATTTATTACTTTGAGATTGATACTAGGATAGTCATAACATCACTTTGAACTTTGGAACATAACATTGATGGAAACTTTGAATCATTAACCAATGAGTGAGAGACATATGAATAACTTGGCAACATAACATTATTAGAATCATAACACCATGGGAACTATTGGACAATAATCTATGAACAAGAGACATAAGTATAATCACTATTGAAACCTTGGAACATAACTTTGTTTGAGCTTTTGGAACATTAATCATGATTATGAGACATGAGACTCACAAATGATCCATGAGTAGGAAATATATGAAAATGACTATTGACAAACGGATATAGGATACCTTAGCACATTTCGGGATAGGACTAGTGAAATAGCAATGTGGATACTAGTTACCGCAAAAAGATACGGACAGAGTAACCTTACATACCTTGTCTTCTCAATACGACTATCCAACCTCAGATGTGCATACAACGTCCCGCTCCTTCTTTGTGTCTCACTCTACAACACCAATAGATAACGGGATTTCACATTAACCAACAACTACTTTGCAAATGCATATAACATCAATGGGGTACATGTTTGCCTTGAAACATGTTATTTCCCCTTGACAAAACCATTGATAGAATCATTATTCCAAAAATCCTCCAATATTCCCAATATTGACCAACACATGATAATCAATACATTCCACCACAACACTTCCCCTTTACACTTTCTTATCCACACCACATCACAAATAATCCATCAATTCACCTTAATACACTTCATAGTACAAATCGGCCAAAATTCCACAATTTGCACTTATAGAAAAATAACAAGTTTAATAACAAAATAACACCATACAAGTTCATATTTTATCCATACCATTATCTTTCATCAAAGGAACAAGCCATAATTCAAATTCAAATCACCAAGATAGCACATCTTCCATCAAAAGCAAAAATACACTATTCACCACCTTACCCACATAACTAGCATAATATACATAATCTCCCATGCATATAATATGGTAATCCATGAGAATAAATACTTACCAAGGCTTGGAATAGGATGATCTTGCTCCAAAGAGTCCAAAGGAACTATTTGCTTTAGGGTTTTGGAACAGAACAAATGTTGAGAAAATATCTTAAAAGGCATGGGAATTCCAAAATGAAGAAAATCTGATTTTTGGACCTATTTATAGTCTTTGGGTCATCCTTATCCATTCTTGGCATTAAATGCCATTTTTGACTAAGTCAATAGAAGATTGGGTCATGTGACCCATGTCTTTTGTCCCATATTAGGCTTTTATTGAGCCCAAATCACTTAATCCAATAAAATCAATAATTTTTCGTCTGATACGTATTACAATAATATTCCCAGTCATGTTATTCATATCCGTAGCCTCAATCCCAAAAAGAAGTGATTCTAGCTACATTTGGCTTATTTTGACATTAAGGGCAAAACTGTCATTTTGACCCCAAATTCGTTCTCGAGTAATTTTATCATACCAATATAATATGTCATTCATTTCATGTATATACTCGTGGTTGTAGAAAAAACGTGGCAAAAATCAGCTCGGTACGACCCCGGATACCCTTGGGACTTAGAAATTTCCAACTTTCGAAAAAGTAGAAAAACCAAGGTGGCACGCCCTTGGGCGCGCCAAATTGCTGCCTCTGGACTAAAAATTTTATTCCAGAGCGGCGTGGCACAGTACCAAACATGCCCCTTACTTAGTTTTTTCAAAAATTTCATTTTTCGACTTCTCTTCGCGGGTTTGGTTAGATACTTCAAGTCCTATTCTTTAACTCACTTCTTAACCTTAATATACTTTGTTTAGAGGTACTCTTAGCCTCGTTTTGAACCCCACAAATGTTCCACGAAGATCATAAAACACCTCTTATGAAGGTTTAATCACATAACAAAAGCCAAATTCAATTATCAACATTACCAAATGCATACTTATAGCTCTTGAGACCTAAGTACATATTATTTAATGTCGTCAAGTAAGGTTAGGAACGTACGGGGTGTTACAAATCTTTTAGCATGAATAAAAGATATAAGCTTCATAGGAGCAGGACAATAGTCACCCTCCCTCTCAAGTCTATCCATCCTCGACATATCCATAGTTATTATTTTAGCATGACAATCTAGAATAGCGTGATAAGAAGACAACCAACTCATTTCTAGAACAATATCAAAATCAACCATGTAAAAAATCACTAAGTCTGCCCATGTTCTATACCCTATAAAAGTAATAGGACAAGAACAATAAACTCTATCAACAACCACAGAGTCACTAATGGAGTGGACACATGAATAAGAACATTAAGTAAATCACACACCATGTACAACCCCACAGTAAAATAGGCAGACACATAAGACAGAGTAGAGCTAAGATCAAATAAGACGGTAGCTATCCGATCATAGACATAAATAGTACCTGTGATCATCACATCTGATGCCTCTGCCTCAGTCTTCCAGAAAAAGCATAGAAATAGGCCCAATTATGTGCCTATGCGCCACCTTTGTCATGCTGGGAACCATCCCAATCAGCATGCCCACTTCTTTGTTAGGCTAGTGGCCACATCTACCCGCCAGGTGACTATCACGTCCACCCTGTAAATTACCTCTACCATGGACACTTCCTCCCCTACCTACTAGAGCCAGATCTTGGAGAGCCTATTTCTAGCCTAATAGACTAGCCTGTTTGTAATTGGGATAATTCCTCTGAGTATGGCCAAACTTACCACAATCATAGCAAGTCCGATCTAAGATAGGTTGCTGAACTAAAACAGATAAAGTATGATAACCACCAAAATCTGAAGAAGGCTAGCTAACCCCTAACAAACCCCCAACTGACATCTGCATACCTGACTAAATAGGGCGTGCAGTATACTCCTAAGAACTTTGACCCCTAGAGAAAGAACCACTGTATTTGCCCTTTTTTTGGGCCTTTTTCACTACCGTCTTTGCATACCCCTCATGCTTATTGCATCCAAATGTACACGCAAGTTTATGCAATCATACAAATAATATAGGATTTTTAAGTTTGGATATTATACCCACATGGACTTATCAATTAATATTTTACTAAATTAGACTAGTGTTGATTATTTATTCAAGTGGTAGATCCCAAAAATGTTTTTTAAAAATTAACTAAACTAAAAATAAAAATAAAATAACTAATGAACAATTAACCAAACAAAAAGCAGGTTTTTACCTAGTAAAAATGATGAATCGATCCATGATTATGGATTCGCTAACAATTATATCGAGCATGAATTTCATCAACTTATTTATTTATCTAGTTGTTGATTTACAGGGATGATTTTATATTTTGGGAATGGTAATCTATTACGACCCAAATCATTATTACACTAAAATAGAGAGTAAAACCCTTGCATAGTTTTCTCTTAGACCAAAATTTGAAAATTCAGGGCTGGCATAGTCTTAGGCGTACTTTAAGTATGTGGTGGTCTAGGGAAATTTGGTATTTAGTAGAGCATTGGTTGGAAGTTTTTATTTGATTTTGTGTTAGAGGATGAGTTTAGAAAGTCATAGCAACTTTCGGTGCATAGAACGAGTTAGTAGAACTCTAATGGTAGAGATTATCGTGAATGGATCAGTTCATAATGTCAAATTGCAAGAAGTGTGTTGTGAACTGGCCAAAATTGTTACATGTCTCGAGTTACTAGTTTGGGCTCGCTGCAGTGACAAAAGAGTCATTGCAGCGGTAGAAGTGTCACCATAGTGGTAGCCCCAATTAGCCTAGGAGCCGCTGCAGCGGTAAATCCTCTACTACAGTGGTGCTGCTGTAGCGGCAACCGTATTGCTGCAACGACCAATACGTAGTATATCAATTTTTAAAAATCAAAAACTTATTTTACTTTTCCACTTTTCTATAAATGTGCAAGGGCTTAGCAGGGGCAATTTTCTCCAGCTTTTGGGGTTTTTATTCTTTGAGGTAAGGTTTTTTTACACTCCAAACTTGAATTAATCCTTTATATTCATAGAAATTCTGAGAATCATAATTATGGTAGAATTTGGAGATTATCCCTAAATTGCGAACTAGTAGAAATTGGTGGGGATTTAGTTTATTATCAGTTGTTGTTGATCTTATGTGATAGAAAATGCTTGCTATGGTAGAATTCTTGATTGTAATGTTAAAATATGTAGAATTCAAGAGTTTAAAGGGTAGAAAACCCTAAGATGATAAACTAGGGAAAATTCTTGGGTTAATTTGATAAAAGTGAGTCCAAATGTTTTGAAAGGGTGAAATATTGTGTTAAGAATTGTGTAATTATTGTTTATAGATCAAGAACGGATAAGATTGACAGAAAGGGAAAGTTTGTGGCTATATATTGGTTACGAGCAAGGAATCTAGGTACGTTATGGTTTAATTATAGTAAAGACTTGCTTGACTCTATGCTTATATGTGAGTTCGGTGTTTGTGATTTGCTTTCGGGCATTACTTATGATTATTGACTGTATCATGAATTGACATATGGTTTTGAGATGGTATTGAGATGATATATGGATCAGGTGTCACGCCGACACTGTTATATAGATCAAGTGTCACTCCGATACTGTTATATAGATCAAATGTCACGCCGTTATATATATATATATATATATATATATATATATATATATGTTGTGATGATCATTGTTGAAAAATCTTCCTAATTTACTTATGTACTTATATTCCTGATGAGATGAAGTGTTATGGATGTATGTATTTATCAATTAATTGTGAGTTATGTTTTGATTATTGTTACTTGCATTTAACTTGTTTATTTGTGTGGTGTTGAGTTAAGTCGGATGATGATGCCTATCAGTACTTAGTTATTGTAATGATACTACTTGTACTATTCTTTTTGTTGAGTGCAGAGCGTTTTCCAATATTTGAGACGAGACCTCGACTCTAGTCCATGATTTAGACATCGATTCAAGGGTTAGCACCATGTCCGAGTAGCCATTGGATTATTCTTATATTTTGCATGTTCTTTATTTCAGGACTAAGACATTTTTTATTTATTATTTTGGATAACATTTATACTTGGTTTTAGACACTGTTTAGATGTTCTTATACGGAGACTTTCAGATCCAGGTGGTTGTAATAACTAGATATATTTATGCACTCTATTTTGTTTATGGATATTAATTAAGTTAGTATTGAATTTGGTTGGTTAATATTGTGTTTTAATGAGTTAATGGTAAGTATTTAAGAAAAGTGACTTGTGAAGGTCTGGGTTAGTTTGTTAAGGGTTAGGTTAGATTTTCTCCCACCATAGCGTTAGGGTGGGTGCCACTCATGACCAATTAGGTTATTACAAATATGGTATCAGAGCACTGGGTTCGTTGATCCCATTATACAAGAACAAGTATAGTAGTGACTTGCAGAATGGTACAGAGACGTATGTACTTTTCTTTGAGAGTCTATAGGGCTTTAGGAAACAATCTGTCACGACCCGAAATCCCATTCGGGCCGGACTGGCACCCGAAGCCGATATGACCCGCGAGAACCAATCTATGCTCATGTACATTCGTATACTATCCTCCTATGAATCTTATTGTACCTCAAGTAACTTATGCGGAAATCATGAACATGAAAACGTATGCCATATCTATTTATATATGAACTTGGCCGTTAGGGCCATCAAGTCAAAATGATCATACGTCTCTTGCATTCACATACCCACATATGTCTACAAAAGCCTCTAACTGATGCATTTACACGACCAACTAAAAGTCGGGATAAGTCTCCGCTTTATACGACATATACAAAATCAAAACACATGTACAACAGTGACTCGGAAAAGCCCCGAACTAGATGGAGCTCACCAATGATTAGCGAACAACTGGCAATTTACTGTGGCGGCCTACTAGTACCTGCGCCTGCAGCAAGTAAGGTAAATCCCCCAAGAGGGGTCAGTACGAAGAAAGTACTGAGTATGTAAGGCTCAAATGAAACTGTCTAACACATGAATATTTCAATAATCTCAAAACGCAATTCAATAACCAATATGAATAAGTCACCATTCTGCATTTTGGAAACCATGTGTATTGCTTCCATTACTTTCTTTGCTTCTTTACTTCAATGCTTATTTGTCATTCATCTTTATTGTTCTACCTATGCTAGGCTGTTCTGTAGCCCCTGGGATGAGATGAACCCATGCTAGGTACTTTGACCCCTGGGATGTCATGTGAACCCATGCTAGGCTTTCGTGTCGCCCTTGGGATGTCATGAGATAACCCATGCTAGGCTTATCGCCCCTGGGATATATCGTGATAACCCATGCTAGGCTTATCGCCCCTGGGATGTATCAATGTATCGGGATCGACCTATGCTAGGCCTTTCTGTCGCCCCTGGAATGCCACCCGTGTTATTGGGATCGACCCATGCTAGGTATTTAACCCCTGGGATGCCACCCATTAAACATTGCTTCTTTAATTCATTACTCTTTATTTCATTGCTCTTTCTTTCATTACTCTTTCTTTCATTCTATGAGTGATACCTTGATGATGGAAACATTCTTGAAACTTGAAACACAAACATACATTACTTCACGTCTTTACTCTTGTAAGATTGGTATCTTTACTTGTGAGAGATAGATACATTAACTTGCACATTACTTCTTTCATTACTTTTGAGAGATTGGTACATTTACTTGTGAGAGCTCGGTACATTTGCTTTTGAGAGATTTATGCATTTGTAGTCATAACATTATTGGAAACATTGGACAATAATCAATGAATAAGAGACATGAGTATACACACTATTGGAACTTTGGAACATAACCTTATTGGCTTTTGGAACCTTATCAATGAATATGAGACATGTGAATAATATAGACCTCCCATGGAATGTAACACTTGTGGAACCTTAGGATAATGAACAATGGATAAGACACATGTGAGTATCAACTGCTCACCAACTAGAAATGCGATACCTTAGAACCTTATAGAACTTTTAATATACTAGACAATGATCATAAGTCAACTAATGGACATGAGTCATATGATTCACCATTTACCAATGAGTAAGGAACATAGGAGTAACACTAGCCAACTACCGGCATTTCGGAGTCGAATGAGTACTATAACAATGTGAACATACATGCTGCAGAAGGATACGGAAAGAGTAACCTTACATATCTTTACTTCCAAGTATGAGTACACGTCTATATATGAACACAACAGTCCAGCTTCTTCCTTACGTCTTACTCTACAACACAAGTACATTACGAAGCTCAAGTCAACCATTAACCATGTTACAAGTGCATAAAACGACAATGGATTACATGACTACCATATAACGTCATTTCGCCCTCTTAAATTACCATTATTGCATCACCAAACCAACAATACCATAACATGTCACACATCGACCCAGGCATCACAAACCAATAACATTTCACACCAACTTTACCCTTTATACTCCCATATTAACACTACGTCACAATTACTCCTTCAAGTCATCTCAATACTTTTTGTAACAACACATGAATAATAATCCATAATTGATACCATCCAAAATACCTCCAGGATACTCCTTTAAAGTCATTTAAAAGGTATTACAAGTTGATAATTATATCCATGGAGGGTATAGGGGTTTCGGGGGGCCAAAGGGATGCAAAAATAAGCAATTCGGAATTCTGGGCCGATCCGCTAATCCACCTTCACCCGCAGGTGGATGACCTGAGTATGCAGGTGACCTTTGGCAGTAGCCAGAGGCACCTGCATTGGCACCTGTGCCCGCAGGTGCTTCGTCTGCGAGGGTGGGTGCCTGTTTCGGCCAAAAAGGGTCTCTTTTGGGTCTTTTTATGCAATGAATGGTACATGATCATAACTAAACTTATTTTAACATATTTTTGATCATATTATATGCCAAAAATCAGCCATGGTCTCACAAAACACATAAACATCACCAAAACGACACTTTACGGTCAATACGTCACCAAAACCATAACCAATTTCACAATAGAAATTCCAAACATTATACACCATGAAAAAACAAGGAAATGCTATATTCACATCTCACATGTCAATACTAACTCCATCATTTTCACTTCCTTTAAGACCATAAGTCCATGTTCAAGTTTACAAGGCAAAACCATCCTCCGATTTAACAAACACAAATTGTTTCACACATAGTGAACTTCTCACACTTCACCAACATAACCAACATGATCCACACCATATTCCATACATAAAATACATTAAACCATGAGAGTAAACACTTACCAAAGCTTACCAAGGGGTGATCTTGTCTCAAGTAGAAGATAGGTTAGGGTTTTAGTGTTGAGAGAATATTATGGAAATGTCTAGAAAATGGCATGTGTAATATGGTGAATAAATCTGATTTTTCACATTTTATAGCCCCTTTAAAGTCATCTTTATCCAATACATTTGATCAATAATTGCCTTGTGGACTTGGTCATGCAAGAATGGATCAATTACTATTTGGGCCATGTCTTCCATGTAATTTTGGGCCTCCATTGAGCCCAATGGCTCAAGACTTCTTTAGCCCACTAACTTTTGTGTATAATTCCTTATATATATATATAGGTCCCTCAAGTCACTCTTATCCACCTCTTGGCATTAAATGCATGGTTGATTTGGTCAAATGGAAGATTGGATTATTTTGCCCTATTGGGCCTAGTCTTTTGTTCATGTTTTGGGCCTCATTTGGACCAATGACTCATGACTCATTAATACCCAACAATTTAATGTATAATTCATCAATTCTCTCATATTTTACTAATTCCACAAATGTAAACGTAGTCATATAGATTCAAAAACGTACGGGGTGTTACACAATCTTTACTTCCTTCTTCCTTTTGTGCTAGTATTTAATTCCAATTGGTATCTGGTGATCCAAATTAGTATCAACCTACTTCATTCTTGTTTCATATATGGTGAACACTTATTCCACCAGAGCCGTAACAGCTGCAGTAGGTACACCAGCAGCAACACCAACACTAGTAGCTAAGTTCGTGGTTTAGGGTAGCCTTGAGTTATGGGCAGAGCTAGAAGGGGAGGACTGTAACACCCCGTACCTTCCCAACCCTACTTGAAGACACCAAATAATGTTTACTTAGGTGTCGAGAGCTATAAGTATGTGTTTGGTAATGTTAATGATGAGAAAAATTGAAATTTGGCCTCGTACATGTGGTTAGCCCTTCGTAGAAGGTGTTTTGTAATTTTCGTGGAGAACTTGTGGGGTTCAAAACGAGGCTAAGAGGACCTCTAAACAAAGGATATTAAGGGTAAGAAGTAAGTTAAAGAATAGGACTTGAAGTATCTAACCAAACCCGCGAAGAAAAGTCGAAAAACGAAATTTGCAAAAATTTTAAGTCTGGGGCGCGCCAGAGAGCGTGCCACGCCGCTCTGGGCTAAAATTTTTAGTCCAGAGGCAGTAATCTGGTGCGCCCAAGGGTGTGCCACGCTGGTTTTGGCCACTTTTCAAAGTTGGAAATTTTCTAAAGTCCCAAGGGTGCCCGGGGACGTACCGGGCCAATTTTTGCCACGTTTCTTCTACAAACACGAGTATATACATGAAATGAGTAAAGTATTATGTTGGTATGATAAAATTACTTGAGAACGAATTTGGCATCAAAATGACGATTTTACACTTTTTGGTCCAAATGAGCCATACGTGGCTAGAATCACTTGTTTTTGGGATTGAGGCCACGAATATAAATCGTGTGAGTGGGAATATTGTTGTAACACGTATGAGATGATTTAAACATGATAAATTATTGATTTTATTGGGTTAAGTGAATTGGACCCCAAAAGGACCCAAAAATGAAAAGAAGACATGGGCCCAAAATGGGTCAAATGACCCATTCTTGCCTTGACCTTCTAGAACACCACATTAAATGTTAAAGAGTGGATAAGGATGGACTTGAGGGCCTATATAAAGGGCAATAAATCTGATTTTTATTGATTGCAAAGTCTCATGCCTTTTAGAGAAATATACAAGATATTTTCTTCAAACCCTAAGAACTCAAAGCCAACTTTTGGAGCAAGATCATCATTTTTCAAGCTTAGGTAAGTGGTTATTGTTATGGATTAATATATTATATGCATGGGAGAGTATGTAAATCATGTTGGTTATGCTTGGTAGTATTAAACATGGTACTTTGTGTTTTTATATAAGATTTGTGATCCATGAGATTCAAGCTTGAATTATGACTTATGCCTTTGATGAAAGAGTATGGTATGGATAAAATATGGACATGTATGGTGTGATTTTGTTATTAAACTTGTTATTTTTCTATAAGTGTAAATTGTGGGATTTTGGCCGATATGTGCTATGAGGTGTATTAAGGTAATTTGATGGATTATTTGTGATGTGGTGTAGATAAGAAAGTGTAAAGGAGAAGTGTTGTGGTGAAATATATTGATTATCATGTATTGGTCAATGTTGGGAATATTGGGGGATTTTTGGAATAATAATTTTTTCAATGGTTTTGTCAAGGGGAAATGGCATGTTTAAAGGCAAACATATAACTCATTGATGTTATATGCATTTGTAAAGTAGTTGATGGTTAATGTGAATCCCGTTATGTATTTGTGTTGTAGAGTGACACATAAAGAAGGAGCGAAACTATTGTATGCACATCTAAGATTGTATATTCGTATTGAGAATACAAGGTATGTAAGGTTACTCTGTCCGTATCTTTCTATGGTAAATAGTATTCACATTGACATTACGCTTGTTCCATCCCGAAATGTGTTAAGGTATCCTATATCCGGTTATCCATTGTCATTGTCATATATTTCCTACTCATTGATCATTTGTGAATCATATGTCTCATGTTCATGGATAATGTCCCAAAAGCCCAATAAGGTTGTGTTCCAAAGTTCCAATAGTGGTTATACTCATGTATCTTGTTCATTGATTATTGTCCAAAGGTTCCAATAGTGTTATGTTTCCACGATGGCTATGTTTCCAATAATGTTTATTTACATGTCTCTTGCTCATTGGTTATTGTTCCAAAGCTTCCAACAATATTATGGCTACAGAAGTATCAACCTCTCATAAGCCAAGGGTATTCCATTTTCGGGTATCAATTATGGTTCATCACATGTTCTTTATGCATTGATCAATTGTCATTCATATGTCTCGTATGCATTGACTAATGTTCCAAAGATTCCATGGTTCCACCAATGTTATGTTCCAAAGTTCAAAGTGATGTTATGACTATCAAATCAATCTCAAAAGTAAAGAATGAAGTAATGCATATGTGGTTAATGATCAAGTACGGGTGGCAGCTTTGGGGGCAAAATGCCTAGCCCAAGCCGATCCCAATATTATTGGATCAGGGGGAAGTCCTGGGGGCATAAGCCTAGCTCGGACCGAACCTGACAGTGGGCAGCTCTAGGGGTAATAACCTAGCTCGAGCCGAACCTGACGTATTGATTTATGGGTGGCAGCTCTAGAGGTAATAACCTAGCTCGAGCCGAACCCAATGCTTTGATTCTTAGGGTGGAAGCTCTGGGGGCATAAGCCTAGCTCGAGCCGATCCCAACATAACGATATGTTATGTTAAAACCCACTGTTCATTCGGGGCCCGGGTATCACAGGTCACAAGCAAAGATGAATAATCATAGAAGCAAAGATACAAAGAAAGTAATGAAAGCAAAATACATGGTTTCCAAAGTTCAGTATAGTGACTTATCCATATTGATCATTTATTGTCTTTGAGTTCATTGACATATTTACTTATCACACAAGTTTCATATGGCCTTACCTACTCAGTACATTCTTCGTACTGACCCCTCTTGGGGGATTTACCTTACTTGCTGCAGGTGCAGGTACTAGTAGGCCTCCACAGTAGGTTGCCAGTTGTTGCAGATCATTGGTGAGCTCCAGTTAGTTTGGGGCTTCTCCGAGTCACAGTTGTACATATGTTTTGGTGTTGTACATGTTGTATAAAGCGGGGACTTGTCCCGACTTTTAACTCATATTGGTCAATGCATTTGTTAGAGGCTTTTGTAGATGGATGTGGGTGTATAAACGAAAAAGGTATATGTCATTTTTGACTTGGTAGCCTCAACGGCCAAGTTTCGCATATGTATATATATATATATATCACATTTTCCATGAATTCTGTTGTTGGTATTTAAAGCTCTTACGTGATCATGGGTTCTTATGGCATGCATATGATTGAATAAAGGCAAAGCTTGGTTCTCTCGGGCCTTGTCGGCTACGAGTGCCAATCCGTACTGATAGGATTCGGGGCGTGACAAAAGTGGTATCAGAGCAGGTCGTTCTAAGGGTGTCTACAAAGCCGTGTCTGAGTAGAGTCTTACTTATCGATGTGTTGTGCACCACATTTATAAGTAGGAGGCTACAGGACATTTAGGAGTTGTTTCTTTTCTTCACTTCTAGATCGTGCAATAGAGCCACAGTCGTAGGTGGACACATATGTACGTATTGACATTGGTTTTCTTTGTGTAGTCAAATGTTGATTATTAGACAAGACAAGATAAGGGCAAAGGTAAGCAGGTTGATATGTCTGCCAAATAAGAAATGAGTAAATCACCACCTGACCAAGTTAGTCAGGGTGGGGTTGACATGGAATTTGCAATACGGGTTTCTCTTAGCCAAACGGTAGAGAAGTACTTGCAGGACCACCTATAAATGCCACTGAACAGGATTCAAGAAATGTAGTGTATATGTTGACTCAGATAGTTGTTGGATAATGTCATGGGCAAGCTGGCCCAATAATGAGTAATGATATGTTCACCGGGTTGGATCTGAATAAAGACCTACAGGACTTTATAGACCAAATCAAAAGGGCTCTAGATGTTATGCATGTGACAGTTGTATTGATGTACTTCCAGCTAGTTGGGAGGAATTTAAAACGGCATTCCTTGACCAGCACCTCTCATATGAGGTCCGAAAAGCTCATGCGGATCAATTGCTAAAGCATTGTTAAAGAACTATGAGTGTCAGAAAGTACAATCTTCGGTTTAATTCTGTGGCTAGGTATACTCTAAAAGTGGTAACTATTATGACCGATAGAGTACATCGGTATATGGACAGATGGATTGTACCATTGCGACCTTGAAAAGAGATATTGATATAGTCAGAATACAGGCTTTTTGCACAGATAATGAAAGCTCAGAGGCAACAGAAAAGGATATGTCGGTTTGGGCTAAATGTTTGTTATTGGTGTGGTATGTCGGGCCACAAAATGAGGCTTCTCCTGATGAAGCTACAGGTACCATATACGTATTGATTGACTCATAGAGCATATGATATTTCATTAATTGCTGAAAATTCAAAAGAACACTAGAATTACTAGTTAAGTCACATGAAGTTTATACATCAGTCGGGAAACCTATTGTAGTTAAAGGAATATATCACAAGTGCATAGTAATTATTTGTGGTCGTGAGACACTGGTTGATCTTATTGAACTGGAAATAGTGAAATTTTAATGTTATCAAGGGATTGCGCCATAGTAGATCGCCAAACTAAGAATGTTTTTGAATGGCCATAGAAATGTGGGGGCACCAAGAGGAAAATTTATTCCCCATCTTAAAGCAAAGAAAGGGATACATATGTCATTTAGTAAGAGTGAAAGATACTGACGTGATGCCAGCAACTCTTCAATCAGTTCTTGTGGTAAATAAATTCCTCGATGTATGGGCTAGTATTAATATGACGTCAGGCACTCAATCTATTCTTAATTCCTTATATAGCATGGCCCCGACAGTGTTAATTGTACAAAAGAAAGACAGTACGTTAAGAATGTGTGTCGACTATCGGCAACTGAATAAGATGACAATTATGAATAAATATTCTCTCCCCAGAGTTGACGAGGTATTTGATCAGTTACGGGCTTAGAAAAAGATGGTGAAATGAATGATGAAATGATGAAACGAATGAGGACGAAATGAAAAAAAAAAAGATGAGGAAGGATGATGATATACACAAGACAGCATTACAAACATGGTATGATTATTATGAATTTTTAGCATGTCAATTGGGCTAGCAAATGCACTTGTAGTTGTAAAGGGTTTAATGAATAGGGTGTTCAAGACACTTTTCAATGTGTGTGTGACCATGTTCGGTGATGGTATTCAAAATCACAAGAGGACCATACATTGTATAGGATGAATAAATGAAAGTTGCTACGAGAAAGATAGAAATGGTAAACAATTGGCTAAGGCCTACGATGCTTACAGAGATCCATCGTTTTCTTAGGTTGGTTGATTATTATAGGAGAATTGTAAAAGGATTTTCTCCATACCTACACCCTTAACAAATCTTATACACAAGGCAATCAAGTTCCAGTAGAATGATGCATGTGAGAAAAGTTTCCAAGAGTTGAAAGATAAAGTAACTTCCACACCAGTTGTAAGTGCTTCCCGAAGGCATAAGAATGTTATGCAATGTATGGTAATGCTCTGGGGTTGGCCTCGGATGTATATTGATGTAGCATGATAAGGTAATAGCATATGCCTCACGACAGTTGCGGCCAAAACAAATTATTACCAAACACATGACCCTGAACCAGCAGCTGCGATATTGCTTTACAGTTATGGTGTCACTATTTGTAAGGAATTCATGCTGACATATATACTATTCATAAGAAAATATATTATATTTTAAGCCGAAGGACTTAAATCTCAGGTAGCGAAGGTGGCTTTAACTATTAAAAGATTAGGACATTGGTATCTTGTATCATTTGGGAAAAGCAAATGGGGTAGTTGATACATTAAGCTGCAAGGCAGTAGGAAGTATTAATAGCCAGCTCACAGAAAAGAAAGATATAGTCAAGAAATCTATATCAATGAAGAAATATGGGGTCTTGTTTTCTTGAAACTCCAGATGAAAGAATTATAGTGTCAAAAGTGGCAGAATTTTCATTGATATCTGAGATAAAGGAAAAAGCAATATGGAAGTCATATTTTTAGTTCAATTGAAAAAGAATGTACAGCAAAGTTCGACAAGGATATTTGAGCAAACACAAGGGGGGAGTACTTTAACGCAAATATAGATTGTGTGTACCAGGTATAGACGAGTTAAGGAAGTGAATTATGACAGAAGAACATAGTTCACGGTAGTTTATCCATTCGAAAGCAACCAAAAGGTACCATGGTTTAGCAAAGATGTCTTGGTAAGGATACTTGAGAAGCACATTGTAGAACTTGTAGCTCAATGTACAAGCTGTCACTGATTAACAGTATGGCATCAGAAGTCTGTATGGTTTATGCAATATATTATCCTTCCAGTTTGGAAGTGGAATATGAATAATATGGATTTAATCACCGGGTTGTCTCATACACTGCGAAGGTTGACTCCATATAAGTGATAGTTAACAGACTTACCGAGTCAGCGTATTTCCTACCAGTTAAGACCACCGATATAGCTGAATATTATGCAAAGTTGTATGTTACAGAGATAGAACGATTACATGAGATTCCGCTCACTATTATATCAAATAGGAGAGCTTATTTTATTGCACAGTATTGGAAGTATTTTCAGAAAAGCATGGGTACACAGGTAGATGTAAGTATGGCTTGTCATCCTCAGATGGATGGACAAACAGAACGTATTATATGAATATTTAAAGATATGCCATGAGTTTGTACATTGGACTTTAAAGGTAGTTGGGGATGAACATCTATCGTTCATTGAAACTGTTTACAGTAAAAGTATCAAAAGGCACCTTACGAAGTTTTATATGAAAGAAAATGTAGATCATCAATTGAATGGGTTACAGCTGATGAAATTTGCTTTGCTCGGGTCAGATTTGGTTTGTCAAGCTATAAAGGAAGTGAAGGTGACATAATAGTAGCTACCAATGGCCCAAAGTCGATACAAATCATATGCTGATATTCAAAGAAAGGAATGAAAATATGCCATAGGTGATTAGGTATGTTAGACAGTGTAACCAATGGAAAAAGATAATGAGATTCGGGAAGAAAGAGAAGGTGTCCAAAAATTTGGGCAAATTGCGTATCTATTAGCATCAGTCCAGGCACTCTTCACAGTTCATTCAGTATCTTATAGTCGATGCTGTGAAAGTGTATATGAGATTATCTTGTATTGTTGCCAGTGGAACTGTACAAATTACAGGGGATCTCACATGTGAAAAGGTACTTATTGTTACCTGTTGTTATATTAAATCGATAAGTGAAAGAATTAAGAGATGCGGGAGTAGCTTCCGTAAAGGCCCTATTGGACAAATTAGCACGTAGAAGAAATTACAAGAGAAACCAAAGAAAGAATGGAATCTAAAGTACTTGTAATTGTTGTACACGAAATAAAAGTTCAAGATACAGAATTGGAGTCATAATAAGTAAGTCTTTACAAGTGTTATATGTGTATACGATAATAAGAAGGATTCACCTCGAATTAGGTTATTACAATGAGACAATGTGACTAACATTCGAGGATGAATGTTTCTAAGGGGGGAAGACTGTAACACCCTGTACCTTCCCAACCCTACTTGAAGACACCGAATAATGTTTACTTAGGTGTCGAGAGCTATAAGTATGTGTTTGGTAATGTTAATGATGAAAAAAATTAAAATTTGGCCTCGTACATGTGGTTAGCCCTTCGTAGAAGGTGTTTTGTAATTTTTATGGAGCACTTGTAGGGTTCAAAACGAGGCTAAGAAGACCTCTAAACAAAGGATATTAAGGGTAAGAAGTAAGTTAAAGAATAGGACTTGAAGTATCTAACCAAACCCGCGAAGAAAAGTCAAAAAATGAAATTTGCAAAAATTTAAGTCTGGGGCGCGCCAGAGAGCATGCCACGCCGCTCTGGGCTAAAAATTTTAGTCCAGAGGCAGCAAGTTGGCGCGCCCAAGGGCGTGCCACGCTGGTTTTGACCACTTTTCAAAGTTGGAAATTTTTGTAAGTCCCAAGGGTGCCCGGGGACGTACCGGAGTGATTTTTGCCAAGTTTCTTCTACAACCGCGAGTATATACATGAAATAAGTAAAGTATTATGTTGGTATGATAAAATTACTTGAGAACGAATTTGGCATCAAAATGACGATTTTACCCTTTTGGTCCAAATGAGCCATACGTGGCTAGAATCACTTATTTTTGGGATTGAGGCCACGTTGTAACACGTATGAGATGATTTAAACACGAGAAATTATTGATTTTATTGGGTTAAGTGAATTGGGCCCAAAAAGGACCCAAAAATGAAAAGAAGACATGGGCCAAAAATGGGTCAAATGACCCATTCTTGCCTTGACCTTCTAGAACACCAAATTAAATGCTAAAGAGTGGCTAAGGATGGACTTAAGGGCCTATATAATGGGCAAGAAATCTGATTTTTATTGATTGCAAAGTCTCATGACTTTTAGACAAATATACAAGATATTTTCTTCAAACCCTAAAAACTCAAAGCCAACTTTTGGAGCAAGATCATCATTTTTCAAGCTTAGGTAAGTGGTTATTGTTATGGATTAATATATTATATGCATGGGAGAATATGTAAATCATGTTGGTTATGCTTGGAAGTATTGAATATAGTACTTTGTGTTTTTATATAAGATTTGTGATCCATGAGATTCAAGCTTGAATTATGACTTGTGCCTTTGATGAAAGAGCATGGTATGGATAAAATATGAACATGTATGGTGTGATTTTGTTATTAAACTTGTTATTTTTCTATAAGTGTAAATTGTGGGATTTCGGCCGATATGTGCTATGAGGTGTATTAAGGTAATTTGATGGATTATTTGTGATGTGGTGTGGATAAGAAAGTGTAAAGGAGAAGTGTTGTGGTGAAATATATTGATTATCATGTATTGGTCAATGTTGGGAATATTGGGGGATTTTTGGAATAATAATTTTTTCAATGGTTTTGTCAAGGGGAAATGACATGTTTAAAGGCAAACATGTAACTCATTGATGTTATATGCATTTGTAAAGTAGTTGATGGTTAATGTGAATCCCGTTATGTATTTGTGTTGTAGAGTGACACATAAAGAAGGAGCGGAACTATTGTATGCACATCTAAGATTGTATATTCGTATTGAGAATACAAGGTATCTAAGGTTACTCTGTCCGTATCTTTCTACGGCAAATAGTATTCACATTGACATTATGCTTGTTCCATCCCGAAATGTGCTAAGGTATCCTATATCCTGTTATCCATGGTCATTGTCATATATTTCCTACTCATTGATCATTTGTGAATCACATGTCTCATGTTCATGGATAATGTCCCAAAAGCCCAATAAGGTTGTGTTCCAAAGTTCCAATAGTGGTTATACTCATGTATCTTGTTCATTGATTATTGTCCAAAGGTTCCAATAATGTTTATTTACATGTCTCTTGCTCATTGGTTATTGTTCCAAAGCTTCCAACAATATTATGGCTACAGAAGTATCAACCTCTCATAAGCCAAGGGTATCCTATTTTCGGGTATCAATTATGGTTCATCACATGTTCTTTATGCATTGATCAATTGTCATTCATATGTCTCGTATGCATTGACTAATGTTCCAAAGATTCCATGGTTCCACCAATGTTATGTTCCAAAGTTCAAAGTGATGTTATGACTATCAAAGTATCAATCTCAAAAGTAAAGAATGAAGTAATGCATATGTGGTTAATGATCAAGTACGGGTGGCAGCTTTGGGGGCGAATTGCCTAGCCCAAGCCGATCCCAATATTATTGGATCAGGGGGCAGTCCTGGGGGCTTAAGCCTAGCTCGGACCAAACCTGACAGTGGGCAGCTCTAGGGGTAATAACCTAGCTCGAGCCAAACCTGACGCATTGATTTATGGGTGGCAGCTCTAGAGGTAATAACCTAGCTCGAGCCGAACCCAATGCTTTAATTCTTAGGGTGGAAGCTCTGGGGGCATAAGCCTAGCTCGAGACGATCCCAACATAGCGATATGTTATGTTAAAACCCACTGTTCAGTCGGGGCCTGGGTATCACAGGTCACAAACAAAGATGAATAATCATAGAAGCAAAGATACAAAGAAAGTAATGAAAGCAAAATACATGGTTTCCAAAGTTCAATATAGTGACTTATCCATATTGATCATTTATTGTATTTGAGTTCATTGACATATTTACTTATCACACAAGTTTCATATGGCCTTACCTACTCAGTACATTCTTCGTACTGACCCCTCTTGGGGGATTTACCTTACTTGCTGCAGGCGCAGGTACTAGTAGGCCTCCACAGTAGGTTGCCAGTTGTTCCAGATCATTGGTGAGCTCCAGTTAGTTCGGGGCTTCTCCAAGTCACAGTTGTACATATGTTTTGGTGTTGTACATGTTGTATAAAGCGGAGACTTGTCTCGACTTTTAGCTCATATTGGTCAATACGTTTGTTAGAGGCTTTTGTAGACGGATGTGGGTGTATAAACAAAAAAGGTATATATCGTTTTTGACTTGGTGGCCTCAACGGCCAAGTTTTGCATATGTATATATATATATATCACATGTTCCATGAATTCCGTTATTGGTATTTAAAGCTCTTACGTGATCATGGGTTCTTATGGCATGCATATGATTGAATAAAGGCAAAGCTTGGTTCTCTCAGGCCTTGTCGGCTACGAGTGCCAATCAGTCCCGATGGGATTCGGGGCGTGACAAGGACGGGGGGTGCAACACCTACCAGTGGTGGAGCTTAGGCAGCCAAAGGACCGAATAGAAAGAAATCACTATCCCATCCCCCACAGCAGGATGCTTCAGATTTGGTACAAAATAAAGAGGTGATGGTTAAAGAGGAAGAGGTGGTAGTTCTAGAGAATATGGTGCCAGTGCAGAATGGTGTAGCTTAGGTGCCTATGTCCGCAAAATTAATTCAACAAGTGTTGGGGTTTATAAATAGTTTGACTAGCACAAGTGCTACTCCATAAGTGCCCATATTTCTATCCTAACCTTGCAAGATGTTGCTTTTGTAGTGCCCCGTATGAACGAGGGCTCTAAGACCGAAGTGTTTCTCCAATAGGTATTGGGACCAGTGATGACTGATGATGAGCATGGACTATTTTGTAAGTTTATGAAGATGAAATCTCCAGTGTTTCAGGGTACTGAGTCAGAGGATACATTTGAGTTCTTGATTGACTATCATGAGCATATACACAAGATGGGCATTATTGAGAGGTATGATATGGAGTTTGTGACATTTAAATTACAGGTAGAGGCCAAGAAATATTGGAGGTCTTTTGATGAGTGTAGGGCTGGTTTACCTCCACTTACTTGGTCCAGTTCCAAAATGATTTCCTTGATAAGTATGTTCCTTGTACCTATCAAGATCATAAGAAGAATGAGTTCCTAAAACTTGAGTAGGGTGATTTTTCTATGGCATCCTATGAGGCCAAGTTTCATGCCTTGTCTCGCTATGCACTTTTATTGATCACTTTAAAGGAGGGGAGAATTAGGTGTTTTGTGAAAGTATGAACTCAGGCCTTTAGGTGGATGCACTATCAGTGGCTACGTCCAGAAAGACTTTTTAGGAAATGGTTTAGTTTGCAAAGAAGGTGGAAGGGTTTAAAAAGCAAGGAGAGGTGCAGGTAGAGAAAAAAAAGGCTTAAAAAATAGGTCAATTCAGTGGTAATTATTTGAGGGGTCATGGTTCACAGGGATAATCTTCTCGTACATTTCATTCAGCCATGCCTATGTCTGTAGGGGCCTATTAAGGGTCAGTTATCAGCCCTATCGAATAGATAGTTATACACCTTCAACATCTTTAGTTAAACGGCCTACCTTAGATATCAGGTGCCATGAGTGTGGGGGATTGGGTCCTATTCAGAGGTGTTGTCCTAACTGTTTATCTGTAGGACATTTAACTCAGCAACCAACTTATAGTGCTTTAGTTCCAGTAGGTCGTGGTGGTGGAGGATATGGTAGGGGTCATCCATATGAAGGGCGTGTTGGTCACAATGTAAGGAGGGTTGGCTACCAAGACAACCATGGTGCAGGATAGGTTGGTCGAGGTGGCGCTCAGGTTAGTAGAGGTGGTGGTAAGTCTTATCTTTATGCTATTTTGGCCTGTCCTAAAGTTGAAGCTTCTGATGCTATGATCACAGACACTATTCTTGTCTGTGATCGTATGGTTTCTGTATTGTTTAATCTCGAGTCTTCTTTCTCTTATGTGTTTGTGAAATTTTCTTTGGTCTGGGACTTAAAATATGAATTTCATGATACTCCTATGTATGTGTCTACACCAGTTAGGGTTTCTCTACATGTTGATTAGGTTTATTGGGCATGTCCTATGATGTTTATGGGGTATTGAACATTGACAGACTTAGTGATCTTACATATGAAGGAGTTTGATATTATTTTTGGGATGATTTGGTTGTTTCCTCATTATGCTATTCTTGATTGCTATGCTAAGACTGTCACTGTAGGGATGCCTGGGATAGATAAGTTTGATTGAGAAGGTACTCTTAAACCTACTCCTTTAAGAATTGGGTCAGCTATGCATGCCCAGAAGTTAGTTAAGTGAGGGTGTAGGGCATTTCTAGCTCATCTTCGGGGTGATAGTTCAATAGTTCCTCCTATTGCTTCAGTTTCAGTAGTGTGTGAATTCTTAGAGGTGTTTCCTGATGACCTCCCCGGTATGCCTTCTGACTACGAGTTTGACTTTTGTATAGACTTAGAGCCGGGAATCCATCCTATATCTATCCCTCCTTATAGGATGGCACTGGCAGAGTTAAGAGAATTGAAATCGCAGTTGTAGGAGTTGTTAGGGAAGGATTTTATTCATTCGAGTGTTTCGCTTTGAGTTGCTACTGTGCTTTTTGTGAAAAAAGGATGGTAGTATGTGGATATGCATAGACTACCGACAGTTGAATAAGGTAATGATTCGTAACAAGTATCGTTTTCTTAGGATAGATGATCTATTTGACTAGTTGCAGGGAGCCGTGGTGTTTTCAAAGATTGATTTGAGATCAGGTTACCATCAACTTAAGATTTGGGCTGAGTAAATTCCAAAGACTTCCTTTCGAACTCGTTATGGACATTATGAGTTTTTGGTTATGTCTTTTGGTTTGACCAATGGCCCAACCACTTTTATGAGCTTGATGAATGGAGTATTCAAGCCGTTTTTGGATTCATTTGTTATTGTTTTCATTGATGATATTCTAGTTTACTTAAAAAGTAAGGAGGAGCATAAAGGTCACTTTCATACAGTATTGGGGTTGCTCAAAGAGAAGCAACTTTATGCTAAGTATTCGAAGTGTGAATTCTAGTTGTCTTCAGTGTCCTTTTTGGGGCATGTGGTATCTAAGGAAGGGGTTATGGTAGACCCACAGAAGGTAGAAGCTATTAAGAACTGGGCTAGACTGACCAATGTGACAAAAGTTTGTAGTTTTATAGGCTTGGCTAGTTATTATCATTGGTTTGTTAAAGGGTTCGCCGCTATTGCTTTATATATGACTCGCTTGGCTTATAAAGAGGCACCTTTTGTGTGGGATGATAAGTGTGAGGAAAGCTTTCAAAAGCTCAAGACCTTGCTAACTTCAGTTCTATGCTTACCTTGCCTATTGAAGGTAAGGTTTTCGTTGTGTATTGTGATGCTTCATAATCTGGCTTAGGTACTATATTGATGCAGGGTCAGAATGTAATTGCTTATGCTTCGAGGCAGCTGAAGCCGTGTGAGAAGAACTATCCCACCCACGATTTGGAATTGGCAGTAGTGGTCTTTTATTTGAAAATTTGGAGACATTACCTCTATGAGGTGAAATGTGAAGTATTCACAGACCATCATAGTTTACAACATATTTTTACTCAACAAGATCTAAATTTGAGGCAGAGAAGGTGGATGGAGTTGATCAAAGATTATGATATCTCAATTCTGTATCATTCGGGCAAGGCCAATATGGTGACAGACGCATTGAGCCTAAAGCCAACAAGCATGGAAAGTTTGGCATGGTTGGAGGTGTCGAGGCGCCCATTGACTAGAGAGGCACAAACTTTGACTAATGGTTTCTTGATATTGCAAGTGAATAGCAAGGAAGGAGTGTTAGCCCACGTAGAGGCTAAGTCTACTTTCTTTGAGATGATTAAAAGTAGGTAGTTTGAAGAGAAAAAGTTGAGTAATCTTAGTGAAAAAGTGATACAAGATGAGGCTAAAGAGGCCATTCTCCATGAAAAGGGGGTGTTGAGGGATTCGTGGGAGTGTGTGGGCTTCTCATTTGAGCAAATTGATTCCTACCATCCTTACAGAGGCCTATAATTCAAAGTACTCTAGTGCAACCAAAATGTATAAAGACTTGAGACAACTCTATTGGTGGCGTAGAATGAAGTGAGACATTATGAATTTTGTGACTACGTGTCAAAATTATTTTCTAGTTAAGTATGAGCATTGGAAACTTGGTGGCACTTTTTAGAGGATGCCCATTCGGGAATGGAAGCAGGAAAGAATAACTATAGATTTTCTTATTGGTCTTCCTAAGACTCTAAGGAAATGTGACTCCATATGGGTTATCGTTGATCAATAGGCAAAGTCTGAGCACTTTATTCTGGTGAGGGTGGACTATAATGCAACCAAGTTGGACAAGATTTATGTAAAGGAGATTGTGAGACTTAATGAGGTACCTCTTTTCATAATGTCAGATGGAGGTACTCAGTTTACCTTTAATTTTTAGGAGAAGTTTCAATTGGAATTGGCTACTAGGTTGGACCTAAGAACAACTTTTCATCCACAGACCAACAGGCAGTTAGAACGAAAAATCCAGGTACTTGAGGATATTGCTTCGAGCTTATGTGATGGACTTTGGTGGTCAGTGGGATGACCAATATCTACCCTTGTGTGAATTTTCTTATAACAATAGCTACTACTCTAAAATTGACATGGCTTCTTTTGAAGCTTTGTATAGAGAAGATGTAGGTCGCCGATTGGATGGTTTCATGCTTTTGAGGTGAGACCTTAGGGAACCAATATGATAAATGAGTTGATGGAGAAAGTGAGGTTGGTCCAGGAGAAGTTGATAGCAGCTCAGAATCGAAAAAAAGAATATGCAAACAATATAGTAAGAGATGTGTAATTTGAGAAGGGTGAGAAAGTTTTGCTAAAAGTGTCACCCATGAAGGGTGTAATGCGGTTTGAAAAAAAAGAAAGTTGAGTTTGAGGTACATCGAACCCTTTGAGGTTTTGAATAGAGTAAGGTCTATGGATTATAGGTTGTCTTTGCCTCCTAGCTTGTCAGGGGTTCATCTTGTGTTTCATGTGTCAATGCTCAGGAAGTACCACGGAGATGGAGACTACATCATTCGTTGGGATTCAGAATTGTTTGACAAGGAGCTCTCTTATGAAAAGGAGCCAATTTCTATCTTAGATAGGGATGTGAGAAAGATAAGAATAAAAGTCATTCTATCTGTGAAGGTTCTGTGGAGAAACCGTCCGGTAGAGGAAGCCACATAGGAGACGGAGGCTGATATGCGCAAGCACTATCCACACTTGTTCATTGACTCAGGTATTTCTTTTGCTTATTTGTTGCATCTTTTTGGCTAGTTGTCATTCGAGAATGAACGAGAGGTAAATTGGTAACTAATGTAATGATCCAAATCGTCGTTACACTGAAATAGAGAGTAAAATCCTTGCCTATTTTTTTCTTAGATCAAAATTTGAAATTTCATTGATGGCCTAGTCTTAGGCATATTTTGAGTGTGTCGTGGTGTAGGGAAACCTAGTAGTTAGTAGAGAATTGGTTGGTGGTTTTGATTTGATTTTGTGTTAGTGGACGAGTTTAGGAAGTCATAGCAACTTTCAATGCATATAACAGATTAGTCTAACTCTGATTATAACAATTACCATGAAAGGGTCAGTTCGTAATGTCAAATTTTGAGAAGTGTGTTGTGAAACCAGAACTGGGATTAAGTCCTAAGTTACTGGTTTGGGCTTGCTGCAGCGACAAAAGTGCCACTGTAGCGGCAGAAGTATCTCCGCAGCGGTAGCTCCAATTGGCCTAAGAGCTACTGCAGTGGCAAATCCTCCACTGCAGCAGTGTTGCTCCTGTGACAACCGTACTGCTGCAGCTGCCAATGCGCAATATATCAATTTTTAAAAATCAGAAACCTATTTTTCATTCTGACTTTTCTAAAAACATGCCAGGGCTGAGGTAAGATTTCTTTATACTTCAAACTTGAATTACTCCTTTATATTCGTAGAAATTGTGAGAATCATAATCATGGTAAAATTTGGAGATTAACCCTAATTATAAACTTGTGGAAATTCGTAGGGATTTAGTTTATTATCAGTTGTTGTTGATCCTAGGATGTTAGAAAATATTTTTTACGATAGAATTCAGAATTTACAATGGTGGGTCCCGACGGAATTCATTTTTTCAATTGAGGAGGAGATAAAATCATTTGAACAAGAGTAATAAATATGAAATATACACAAAGAATAAAGTAAAATAATAAATGAAAAGTAAAATTCATCTTATACACATGGAAAATTCATCTTATACACATGGGAGGCCTTGGAAATCGATGGAAATTTCTTCATCATACAAGTATCGAAACTTGAATAAAAGAAATAATCAAACAATTGAACTTAAAAATAAAATCCATCTTTTATAATGAAGAGGCCTTGAAAATCCAACGGGGAGATTTTATCATTAGCCAAGTATTGAGAAAAGAAAACCACGAAAATAATTTCAAAGCAACCAAACTTGGACTCAAATAAAAAATACAATTATCAAAACTAAAGAAATAATGCCAGTGAATCAATAATTAAAATAATCATGAACAAAGATTATCAAAAAGCATGCTAATGAAAAGGCTAACAAAATTTATTCTTAATCATAGCAATAACATAATAATAAAAAAGGAATGCAGCCGTAACAAAAAATGAAACAAAACCACACATAGAAAATGAATTCTAAAATAACACCATAACACAATAAGCAAAGTCAAATCAATCTAACAAATATATAGCCAACTTAGACAAAAATAGAAAATGATAACAGAAGGAATTCAAGAGAAAAAATAACTCTGGTCGACTAAATTACTACAGAACAAATAAATTTGGAATTAAAAAGCAGTAACAAAAAAACATAGAATAAAACTTAAAACAAAACACAATAACTAACACCATGAAAATGAAAGCAGAGCCATAGAACAATAATGAAAATAACGATGATGTAAAAAGAGAAACAAAGGGAGAAAAGATTTGCGTTACCACCGGAGTTTCACCGGAAGACCTTGGATCTGAGCATTGTTCATTCGAGCTCATTAGTGTTGCCATGGCATTGTAGACTAGTTGTTGGGTCTAGTTTCATCGTCGTTGAGCTGGTTGCTCCATTGTGGAGCTGTTACGTTTGGCTTCATCAGAGATAGGACGCTGGTTTTGGTCTTTTTTGATGGCCAGTGAGTCACTGGCGTATATATATTTTTAACTCATACTCTGTCAAATAATAATATGGAAAGATGTCGAATCCACAGAGATTGATTTATCTATTCTACATATGTTTCTTATTTTAATTATTGTTTGAGAAAATCAGAAAGAGTAGAATGGTGAATTAACTTGATTAATAATACGTGAACAGAGAAGTAAAGAAAATATTTTTTTTCTTCACAATATGTTAAAGAGGTTTTGGGATCCTGACTTCACTCGATATTTTTATATACAGTAAATTATTTATTCCTCAATTTTTATTTCTCATAAAAGTATAAATACCTCTCACAATTATATTTATCTATTATTACTGAAATTGAACAATAAAGTGCACTCCTCTCGGTTATATAATTTAATCGTCAAAATAGTAATATTAAAGAACCAGAAATATGTACTTGAACTAAAACATGCTCTTTTAAGTAAGTCCCTTTTCGTTACCCTACTTGTTATAAATAATTATTACACTATTCGCCTCTCTCGATTACAAATAAGATTGGAATTAATTATAACATAAAATAGATAGATGTCACTAAAATATTAACAATCTATCAATGCTTCAATTAACAGTATTATTTCTTCCACCTCTCTCGATTACAGAATTAGTAATTTATTAATATGTAGTACAAAATAGATAGATGTTAACAAATTAAATAATATCTAACTGTAAAGCGGATAAAAATTAAATAGAAAACTTCAGCTCAAGCACGTGAAATTTAGAAATAAAATTTATTATTATATAGAAATGTCAAGATCCATCACTTCCCCAATACAAAAGAAAATTACCCCATATTAAAATTGGTGCTACTAACGAAAATATTTTTCTCTATTAAATAAGCAAATTAAAGAAGTATTCAAGAAAAATAGTTTCGCTATTTAATTAAAAGCAGGAGCTTAGAATTATTTTCAGCATCCAGTAACTAAAGAAATAGAAGAAGAAGAGAAAGATGAACTAATTATATGAAGTGCTTTGGTGAGAGCTCACTACTCTCTCTCCTCCCCTCCTTTAGCTGCTTAAATAAAATCTCTATTTATAGAAATTTTATCATGACAATAATGTAATTTGCAGCATAATAATCTCTACCACATTTTTTTTCTTCTGACCAAGCAACTTGCATTAATTTCCCTTTATGCATATTTCTTTTTTGTTTGAATTTGTTTTGTGGGCCTCACGTAAAAGTAAGTTGCACAATTTGTGCATCCCATCATATTTCTCATTATTTTCCATTTATTTCAACTTGTGGGTCCCGCAGCTTCACTTCTTATTATTTCTTTTTCCGTTCTTACTTTTAGTTGGCGGGTCCCATATCACCAAAGATAATTGTCACTACTCTTTGCCGTGTCATCCTTTATTGTTTCATTTCTTCTTCAATTGCTTATTCTTTATTTTGTTTGTGTTGGATCTTTTCTTGTAAAATCAGTACTTGAATTTCTTCTCCACATATTTCCTTACTTTCTTATTAAATCGTGATATTTTTTGCAAAGACAGATTAAAATATTAATATTATAATTAAATAGCAACTTAATTTATAAATGATATTTTTCGATCATCTGCTGGTGACGTGACTGAAGCTTCACCAAAGTTTAGAGCCTACCAGACAACCTGTAAAATAAGATAAAAATGTGAAAAGGGAAGAAGGGAGAGGCTGGACGTTGTTGAAGTTGTGTCGTTTTGCTCCGGTGTAGAGCTAATTGTTGTCGCCGGAGATGGAGCTCATTGAAGCAGCCAGATATGAAAAGGGCGATGCTGTAGTGGTTGTTTGGTTACTCTGGTGGTCGGAGCTAGTTGTTTGGTAGAGCTGCTGGTAGCAACTTAAAGGAAAGAATGAAGGGTGGGGCTTCTGGTTGCTGTTGAATGAGGGAAAAAGGAGAAGAAGAGGATGAATGTTGTGGGTTTACGGTGGTGGATCAGTGGAGTGAGTTGATGAACTCCGACGTTGTTTCGCGGGAGAAGACAAAGAAACGGAGGGATTAGGATTGGACAGAGATGGATGGTGGTATCTCATTGGTGGTGGTGGACCTTGGCTGAAGCTATTTGATTTCGACGTGTGGTGACCGAAAAAGGATAGGGGAAGAAAAATAATAATTATCTTGAATTTTTTACCATAATTAGAAATTTCCACCATCATTAATTGTGAAGAGAGTGGATTAGCTTTATATATAAAATAAAACTACTCAAGAGCAAAACCGTGTTCTCAATACCATTATTTTGGAAAACCATGAGCTATCCAAAACCATGAGTTATCCAAAATCATAACTATTTGATCTTGTATGTGCAAAAAATTTCTTCTCCATCTTTTATGAATGAACGGACTGTGATAAAAAATAAATTAACAAATTTATTGAATGGCAGATAAGAATATGGTTTGAGTTTAAAACAAAAATGATGATTTTATAAAACTCAAACAACATTTATTTATGAAAACGACTATGTAAAAAAATTAGTGACAGTCGATAATTAATTTAAAATAGTAATAAATAGATAAATATTCTAACATTTTCAAGAAAAAGAAAAATTATCAATAAGTTGTGTTAAGATTGAATAAAACATGTAAAAGTTTAATTTTATGCTCTTTAACAAATAAGAAGCACAAAAATGTTTATTTTGAAAATGTCGGACCAAAATAAAGTGTCAACAACTGTCCCTTCTTTGTTTGAAGATGATGAAAGAATCTTTGAACGAAGAAGGTGATGTGTAACCAATTTTGGCTAGATGAAGAAGAAAAAGAATGACATGTGAAAAGAACAATGTCAAACATTAACAAAATTTAGACAATATCCTCCGTCCCTTGAAAGTGATGGACTGTTTTTTAATAAAAAAAGAAGGGTTGTTTGAAGATAAAATATTCACGTACCTTCGACTTCACCTCCAATCTTACCGCAGTGTCGAGTTTGTGAGACGCTGGGATGCAAGGTTGTGTACCTATTTGAATAAAGTAACAGATCATCTTGTCTCATTGTAGGGCGGATGACCCAGGTTGAATTTGATATGTCATTTGAATGGGTGATGACCCAATTTGTCTTACTGAAATACGAACAACCCATCTTGAATATGATATGCCATCTGAACGGGTGGTAATCCAACTTATCTCATTAAAAGACGGATGACCCATCTTGAATGTAATATGCCATTTGAACGAGTGACGATCCAACTTCTATCATTGAAAAACGAATGGCTCAACTTGAATTTGATATGTCATTGGAACGGGTAACAATCCAACTTGAAAGACGGACGACCCATCTTGAACATGATATGTCATTTGAACAGGTGACAACCCAATTTGTCTCGTTGAGAGGTGGATGACCCATTTCGAACTTGATGTGCCATTTGAATGAGTGACAACCCAACTTGTCTAGTTGAAAGGAGGATGATCCATTTTAAAATTGATATGCCATTTGAACAGGTGACAACCCAATTTATCTCATTGAACGGCGCACGACCAACTTGAACATGATATGCCACTTGAAATGAGGTAGCGACCTAATTTATCTTATTGAAAGGTGGATGACCCATTTTGAACTTGCTGTCTCATTTGAACAGGTGACAATCCAACTTATCTTATTGAAAGACAGATAATACATTTTAAACTTGATGTGTCATTTGAACAGGTGACAACCCAACTTGTCTTGTTGAATAACGAATGACCCATTTTGAACTTGATATACCATTTGGATAGGTAATTACCCAACTAGTCTCATTGAATAGTGGATGGCCAACTTGAACATGATATGCCACTTTGAATGAGGTGGCGACCCAATTTGTCTCATTGAAAGGCGGACAACCCATTTTGAACTTGATGTGTCATTTGAACGGGTGACAACCCAACTTGTCTCATTGAATGACGGATGACCAATTTTAACTTGTCTCATTGAATGACGGATGACCAATTTTGAACTTGATATATTATTTGAATGGGTGATAACCTAACTTGTCTCATTGAATGACGGATGACCAAAGTGATATATGGAGTCACCTTGACACTGTCTGGATATTTGGTCATCACTTTGATGACAGTCTGGATAAATAATCATCACCTTGACGATGGTCTGGATAATTGGTCATCACCTTAATGAAGATCTAGATAAATGATCATCACTTTGACGATGGTCTGGATAATTAGTCATCACCTTAATGATGGTCTGGATAAATGGTCATCACCTTGATAACAGTCTGGATGAGTGAAGTCACTTTGACGTCAATTTGAATAAGTGGTCATCACCTTGATAATGTTCTGGATAAATAATCATCACCTTAACAATGGTCTGAATAATCAGTCATCTCGTTGATGATGGTCTGAGTAAGTGGTCATCACCTTGATGACTATCTGGTAAATGAAGTCGTTTTGATGCCGGTATGGATAATTAGTTATCACCTTGATGACGGTCTATAGAGTGGAGTCACCTTAACACCAATCAATAAACCTAATCACACTTAATGCCGATCAATAAATGGAATCACACTTGATGCTGATCTGAATCAATGGTCATCACCTTGATGACGGTCTGGATAAATGGAATCACCTTGATGCAATTCTAGATAAGTGGACATCACCTTGATGTCTATCTGAATTAGTGGTCAACACTTTGGTGATGGTTTGGATAAATGGAATCACCTTGATGCCATTCTAGATAATTGGTTGTCACTTAGACAACTATCTGAATGAGTGGAGTCACTTTTCCCACCAATTTGAATACTACATACCACTTTGAACGGGGTGATTTCCCAACGTGTCTCATTAAAAGGAGAATGACCTAACATGCCACTTTGAATGGGGTGACTTCCCAACGTGCATCATAATCACCTGCACTAAACTTATTAGTAGCAAATGAAATATAACGAAAACTAAGAATTGTGCATATCTTATGCAACATGTCACTTTGAATGGGGTGACTTTCCAACATGTCTCATTGAAAGGCAAATGACATAACATGCCACTTTGAATGGGGTGACTTCCCAACATGCATCATAATCACCCGCACTAAACTTATTAGTAGCAAATGAAATATAAGGGAAAATTGGAATTATGCATACCTTATGCAACATGTTACTTTGAACGAGGTGACTTTCCACCGTGTCTTATAGTCACCTGCACTAAATTTATTAGTAGTAAATGCAATATGTCACAACGAAGGAGGTGACAATTCAACCTAACATGTCACAAACAGGAGTGATGATCCAATATGTCACAAATAGGAGGTGATAATCCAACAGAACATGATGTGTTGCTTTGAAAAAAGGATGACACGAATTAAAGAATCAAATCCTGTCGAAAAATATACCAATGAGTCGCTTTGACAGGTATTTAAAGGTGGGTGCTTGCCCCAATTTCATTTTTTAACAGAAAAGAAAATCAAGTCTTGACTGTAGTTGATACCAACAATTAGCATAGCATAAAAATTTCCTTTTTGCTTTTTTTCTAATTGAGATCGACTTTGAGATAATTCCTATATCTTCATGTGGTACCTCAAATATACCTAAGTGTTAATGGGATTCATTCGTCCTACTTAAAACAAAGATTTCGAACAAGACCTATCCTTATTTTTCAAGTGCCCTCACCAGAAAAAAGTCCTCATTTGAACACTTGAAGTATTTTGATTTGAGGATTTTTCGCAAAATATTCTCACGTTCAGAAGAATTTTCAAAGCATGCAACTGTGATGCATAGGCTTGGCCTTCATGTAAGCCTCCACTAATGTGAGAACATTTGGAATGAGATCATATAGGACTTGCTATCGGCTTGTAATGTCATCTTAGGGACGAGAAGGATATTTATTTGGGATAAAGTGACTTAATCCCTCCTTGAGCGTTTCATGAACTTACACTTCTGACGATTGTTACGCCTTTGGCGCTTGATTTTCTTTATTTCCCTTTCTTTTTGTTTCAACTTCTTTTTGTGTCTTTGCTTGCTGGAGAACTTTCTCATTTCATTATGATGTTTTCCTCTTTCTTTTGAGCTTTTTCCTCTTTTGTTTGGAGTGTTCTCCCTCATTTATTTGGAATTTCTCATGATTTTGACTTTTTAGAGCTTTGTGACTCTTTTCTTTCTCTTGAAGTCATTTTTATACCCTTGACTTTCAGGGACTTTGCATTATTTTCGTTTGATGGCTTCCAACTTGAATCTTCTTGTAAAATTTGCACATCTTCAGTGCACTCAAGAAGGTTGGGCCAAGAGAGGGATATTGCATGTAAATACTCAAAAAGGTATTGGCTAAGATTTAGTTTTCCAAAAAAGAGGCTTCAGGCTCAAATGGGGACATACTAGGGATTAGTGTCATTTGGTAGGCATTGAAAGACACAATCGGGTCAAAGAAGGCCTACTATCCTTTCTCAAACCAAACGTTACTCAAACTTTTGCCTCAACAAATATTCTGGCCAATTTCTAGATCGACAATGCAATGCATTTGAATTTAATCTAAAACTTACCACACAATGCACAAAAAACAACAAGGTTGGTTTTATTCTTACCTCGAATGCATGCAAGAGAACATTTTGAAGTGTCACAGACGTACGAATGAGAGGTACCAAAAGAACCTTAGGTTAACCATGAAGTTGACCTTCTCAATCATATTAATTATTTGCACGCTTCTAATTGTGTTGGCACCAACCAATTCAAACATATGATTCTAACAAATACTTTATTTTTTATTTTTAAAATAAGGAATACTGAACCTAAGAAGGGCTGCCTACGTATATCAACCCAAAGGATGAGAATCAGGTGTGCGTAGTTCGTACAAATATGATATATAATAATGAATGCAAAGATATAGACAAGTTTGGAGCGATGCCTCGTATTGTCTGGTGTCAACTGACGTTTTTAGCTAACCAACATCTCCCAAGTATTTGCAAGGACAACATATTGTGGCCTCCTTGGTTGATTTCAAGGGCACTTGTTGTTGTATTCTTAATTAGGATGCTTTCAAGGATTGTAGGGATTCCCAACTATCTACCGAAGTAGCACATTATTATGACCATTCCGATTATCGGCGAGGACGGTTATCCTGCAAAGAGATGAGAAAAGAGTAAAAGTATGGAAGCCATAAAAATTATAATATAATGAAAGATTATTATTGCATAGTCAAAGACTCCCTTGATTGTCTTTCGAATTGGATATTGGGTGACACATCCCGAATTGGCCAAAGGATCTTCAATCAAGGCAATTGGCACCCTTTTAGGGACGAGGAAGAGTATTGTGACCCACCATGATGATGTTGGGTGTTGAAGAATGAATATTCGGTACATTGGGTCACTTTTGGGCCCATATGGCATTTAGGGTCACTTTTGGGCCCGTTATGTAATAAGGCCCATGGCTATAAATAGTTAGCTTTCTTCTCATTTTAGGGTTAGATGATTTTGAATGAGTGCACACTTGAGAGTGTTTTCTAAGCTTGTTGGGATCTTGTTGATTGTCTAGAAATGTTGGTGGGAAGGGGGATTCAATTCCTCTTATGGTTTTCGTAAGAGATAGGTGTTTATGATAATTTAAAGAAAGGTCTTTCATTTAAAATACCTTTGGTTGGCCTTTTCTTATCATATTATGTCTATCTATATATCCTTTTACGTTATTATCGCTTGTTCCTCATTGTTTTTCTTTTCGTGTTTTTGTATTTTCCCTTTTAACCCTTGTTTCGTTATTTTCGTAGTTTCTTCATTCTTTTCGTATTTTGGTTCGTATCATTTGGTATTAGAGCCAGGTTGGATACGTTCCCACCAATTCAATCTTGGGTGTGTTATCAAAAGAAAATCAAAAATCAAAATTTTTTTGGTGTTTCACATTTTTGGGGTTAGCCCAAATTTTGAGTTTTTGATTTTGGTGTTTTTCTTGAGTTCTAGTGTTAGATTCTTGTTCCCTAATATTATTAGAGTCCAAATATCGAATTTGAGCTGAATCGGAGGTGTTTAGAGGCCCCTACCATTATTGAGTTGAAGCTTGAAGAATTTTCAAAATGGGTCTTCAAATTTGAGATTATTGGATGAAATTGAAGGTTGGGAGGTATTAGGATTTGTTACCCATACCAAAAGGAGCTTGGTTTTCAAATTTCGTGAGATTTGGAGCTAAATTGAGAGAGATATGAGTTTTTGAATATTACAGTTGTTCTTGGTGTTCATCCCATTCATATCTTCAAGTGGAAGAATTGCCAAAAGTTGTTGTTAGATCCAAAAAGGAAGAAAGAGAAAAGTGTTTGGGTGATGGTATAAAAGAATATCCAAAATAAAAGGAAATATTCCAAGAGAGAGAGTGCAAAAGGGACCACAAGAGGACAAATTTTGGAACTCCAACTATACTGACCTGGGGCACCTGTGCCCGTACCTACCCACCCAGATCAGCAAACGCGAGCACAGGTCACTACGCAGGAGCCATTTTCAGCACACTGGTTTGACCTGCGAAGTACCACCTGCCCACATAGCCCATAACCTGGGGCCAAACCTCACCTAGCGCAGGTCAACAACTTCAAGTCAATTTTTCCCTCAAGTTCTAACCTTCTAATCCCATTTCTTGATTCCTAATCTTATCTCTTTGATTCCTAAAATAATTAACAATTAGTAATCGTTTTACTTGGTTGTGATTAGTTCATAAGTTCATTTTCTTTCTTGTTCTTTTCTTTGTGTGCTTTTGTCATTTTCTTTCTTAGTTAACTTTTGAGTCAAGTTCTTTTGTGTTTAATCGAGTCGTCCTTTCTTCTCTCAAAAAATAATCACTTCTATCCGAGAGGACAACCACTTGACACTTCTTATACCAATGTGAACAAGCAAGACCAACAAGTTGATCTAATTGTGAGGCAATCCAAGTGTGAAAACACTAGTGATTGTGAGTTTGCTTTCACTAATGTTAACCTTGTTTGCTAGCTGTGTTAAGTGTCTTGTTGATAGGTACCATGACACTGGGAGATGAGATCCAACCTACCACAAGTGGGGCAAGCCTAGACACCTTGGTCAAGGCAATCATAGGGATGCGACAAGATATAAATGTGATGAGGGGAGAGATATCTAATATAAATGAGAAGAAGTCGAATGTGGAAGGGAGAGTATCAAACATGGAAGGGAGGATGGTCAGTGTGGAGGGAAACCTTAAATCTTCAAATGCTACCCCTCAAAACAATCTCCAAGCTTCCTCAAGTGGACAAGCCCAAGAAACTTTGGCTACCATTTCCCCTATGACTCCACAACATGTTATATCCGCAAGGTAATGTTCCCTTACCTACTACTACGATCGATCAAACTCCACGAGATATAGCCCGACCCCTACAATTTAACCCACCTTAACAAATGCCTCCACCTCAAGCTCTACAAATGCCCACTCCACCTTACCAAGCACCACAAAAACAAGTTCCAAACTACCAAGTGCCACAAGGTTTGAACCCACAAGGTCTCAACCCACCCTACTACCTACCCTATCAAGTACTCCAAATCCAAGTACCACACTATCAAAGGCCACAAAACCCAAACCCACCTTACCAATCTCCACTTAACCAAATGCCACCCAACCAACCCGTAGGAGTCTAAGTAGAGTTTGAGGAACAAGTAGAAAAAAGATATGTGTATGGTGTCCAAGTACATGGACCAAGATACCAAGGCGGCCTTAATTCTATCAAGGTCACTCTTTCTAGTTTTCAAGGAGGTACTGATCACGAAAGATACCTCAAGTGGGAGTCGCAATGTGATAGGATATTTCAAGCTAATGACTTACCCAATGTTAACAAGACCACCTATGCCATTGCTCAATTTGAAGGATATGCACTAACTTGGTGGGAATCGGCTAAGAGAATGCAAGGGGTTCTTCATGGAGGTCATTATCAACCATGGGAAGTGATGAAAGCCCTTATGAGAGCCAAGTATGTGCCGGAGAGGTATATATAAGGGTTGTTCGCCAAGTTGTACAATTTGAGACAGAGAGACAAGAGTGTTGAAGCATACTAGGATGAATTCAAAAATCTTCTCTTGAAGCTTGATTACAACTAGGATGAAGAGCACACTAAGATTTGATTCAAAGTGGGTTTGAATCAAAAGATCGCCTCTAGATTGTCAATACATAAATTTGCCCGGATGGATGATCTCTTAGAAGCGACTATTGATGTTGAAAGAGATATTAAGATGGATAAAGTCATCAACTCCAAGGTGGGAAATCAAGTGTCATCAACTTGGGCTCAAGGCTCCGATCTCAAGAGATCTTTTGAAAAGAAGTCCTTTGAGAAGAATGCTCCAAGATATCCCCCTAGAGAAGGAGTTAATCCTAATATTATGGGTTCTCAATGCTTTAAGTGTCAAGGATGGGGTCACCGAATGAGTGAGTTTCCTACCCGGAGAGTCATCATACTTTGGAAGGTGATCCTTACTGCAAGGATGAAGTAGAGCAAGAAGAGAAACTCATAAAAGGGGTTGATAATGTTGATGAAAATGTGGAGGGTGAAGGAGATCCATATGATGGGGATATCACCATCCCAAATATACTTGCCAACAAAGTGCCTATTGAAGAGGTTTGGCCTCAAGAAGGAGAGATCAACATTTCACTTTTCTTGGCTAAGCGAGTTAAGAACCCTTCTAATTTCAAAGACTTTCTTAGAGACCTTGAGCTTGAAAATGATGTTTTCTTGGATTTGAGGACAAATCCTCTTCAGGAAGGAGAGGATGATATATCTCGAATTGGCTAAATGATCTTCAATCAAGGCAGTTGGCACCCCTATAGAGATGACGAAGAGTATTGTGACCCACCATGATGATGTTGGGTGTTGAAGGATAAGTATGTGGTACATTGGGTCACTTTTGGGTCCATATGGCATTTAGGGTCACTTTTGGGCCCATTAGGCCCATTATGTAATAAGGCCCATGGCTATAAATAGTTAGCTTTCTTCTAATTTTAGAGTTAGATGATTTTGAATGAGTGTCACACTTGAGAGTGTTTTCTAAGCTTGTTGGGAGCTTGTTGATTGTCTAGAAACGTTGGTTGTAAGGGGGATTCAATTTCTCTTATGATTTTCGTAAGAGATATGTGTTTATGGTAATTTAAAGGAAGGTCTTTGGTTTGAAATACCTTTGATTGTCCTTTTCTTATCATATTGTGTCTATCTATCTATCCTTTTACCTTATTATCGCTTGTTCTTCGTTGTTCTTCTTTTTGTATTTTCGTATTTTCCCATTTTACCCTTGTTTCGTTGTTTTCATAGTTTCTTCGTTCTTTTCGTATTTTGGTTTGTATCATTGAGCCTCATGGAGTCCGAGGTCTTATGTTTGCAACTAATCCAAACTTGTAGTATGTCTTTGGTGGAATTTTTGAGGATCTTTCTCAAAAATTCTACCCCAGTTAACAACACAAAAGAACTTTGTTGAACTTCTTGAAGCTTTTTTTGAGTGGAATTTTTGAGACCTTCTCAAAAATTATGCCCCTGCTTTGGCTTCAACAAACTCTTGTGTTGAATCTGTAACAAAATGTATTCTTTTGTAGAATTTTTGAGACCTTCTCAAAAATTCTGTCCCAGTTTTCGTTGTAAAGGAAGATGGAAAGCATACGAGGAATATGACCGAGCCGTTGTGGCGCCTACGTATCCCGTTGAGCCAGAAATTAGGTCAAATGTAGTTTGAAACTTTTGGAATAAATTAACGACAAACAATGTTTGGAGCAAAGCATATGCATTAAACAAAAAATCAAATGAACATGGATGAAACTAATTAAGTAGCATATAATACATAAACAATGTATAACGCGTCCTAACGTACATGTGACCTTTTTAAGCCAAAGTTAAGCCTAACAATTGAAGGATGTATATGCCGTTTGTAAAACGTTCCATTGTCCCCAAAACGCATTATATACGAACTAATTAAATCAAATGGGGATCCAGAATAAGGGAAAGGAATGTATAATAAAACCAGTCCCACGCAGGGGTACAATCCTAGACTAATCCACCTCGAGGTCCTCCATTCTCTAACTTCTTAAAATTTTTGAACACTTTTGGATGAGAATCTTCTCTAGATTACAATAAAAGCAACAATCTATATAAAATAATAAATTCCCAACCCCGAGGGAGAATAGTTAGTACAACTAGGCACACAATCCTTCAATTAATCACATAAGGGTATGATTGTCTTTTATTGACTCATGGTCAATTAAACATAAGGTGGGCTCATTAATAGACCCGACACCCCTTGGATACCGGATTACTTAGGACAGAATGCCTATTTAGTAGGATTTGGCTTCACTTTAACCTAGTTGACTAGAATAGTTTGTTCAATTGACCGGGAACCCAAAATGGACTTTTTCGGGTTAACATACCAAGTGACTATTGACCAACTCGAATCAACTACTTCACTTGAATGTTCAAGGAAATTAGGGTTTTATAGTGAAGGACGATTGTTCATACTCACATAACCGTCCTTTTTTCTAATACCTAATGCTTTGCCAGGGAGGCAGAAGATGCCATAAAAATGCAATAGTAAAAAATATCGTGAAAATTAAACAAGTAATGAATAAATGACTAAGTAATGTAAACAATATACAAGATACAAATAATTTATAAAATATACAAGGCAAAATAAAGTAACAAGTAAAAACTCCTCATATGAAAAGATGAACCCATAATGGTTAGAACCTTGATATCCCCATAAGAGTCGTCATTCTGTCGCATCCCTATTTTCATAAGGCATAACTTCGGAACTCATAAATAATAGTTTAAAAATTTAGAGTCACCACCTAATTTTAGGAAAACTAGAAAACTATTTAATTAAAGAAAACTTTTAGTCTGCGAAACCAATTAGATTTTAGGTAAGGGTTCAGGTTATTCCGAAGGAAAGGTGTTAGGTATCCTTCAGAATCCACAACGGTGAGTCCCGACTGAATTCATTTTTTCAATTGAGGAGGAGATAAAATCATTTGAACAAGTGTAATAAATATGAAATATGCACAAAGAATAAAGTAAAATAATAAATGAAAAGTAAAACTCATCTTATATACATGAGAGGCCTTGGAAATTGATGAAAATTTCTTCATCGGCCATGTATCAAAACTTGAATAAAAGAAATAATCAAACAATTGAACTTAAAAATAAAATTTGTCTTTTATAATGGGGAGGTCTCGAAAATTCAACGGGGAGATTTTATCATTGGCCAAGTAATGAGAAAATAAAACCACGAAAATAATTTCAAAGAAACCAAACTTGGACTCAAATAAAAAATTCAATTATCAAAACTAAAGAAATAATACCAGTGAATCAATAATTAAAATATTAATGAACAAAGATTATCAAAAAGCACTCTAATGAAAAGGCTAACAAAATTAACGAGTAATCATAAAGTATACAAACATAGTCTTAATTAAAGTAATAACATAATAATAAAAAAGGAATGAAGCCATAACAATAAAGTGAAACAAAACCACACATAGAAGGTGAGTTCTAAAATAATACCACAACACCATAAGATGATGAACTAGGACAAATTCTTGGGTTAATGTGATAAATGTGAGTCCTAATATTTAGGAAGGGTGAAATATTGTGTTAAGAATTGTGTAATTGTTGTTTATAGATCAAGAATAGGCTGAGATTGAAAGGAAGGGCAAGTTTATGTCTATATAGCAGGTACAAGCAAGGAGTCGAGGTAGGTTATGGTTTAATTGTAGTAAAGACTTGATTTACTCTGTGCTTATATGTGAGTTGGATATTTGTAATTTGCTTTTAGACATGTGATTATTGACTGTATCATGCATTGACATACGGTTTTGAGATGGTATTGAGATGATATATGGATCGGATGTCAAACCGACACGGTTATATAGATCAAGTGTCACGCCGATACTGTTATTGGATTGGGTACCACGCCGGTTTAGGTACATGGACTGAGTTCATCCCCTGCAGGTCATATTTTAGAGACCTGGTTGACTCTAGTATGTGTGTACATCTTATATGCATGCGATCATCATTTTATTTGAATATATATATATATATATATATATATATATATTATATGTTGTGGTGATCATTGTTGAAGAATCTACCTAAATGTATTTCATGACCCAATTTCTCAGGTCATGATGGCACCTACTCTAACCTACCAATAGGTAAGCCAACCCGTAGTCCGAAAAATCTAGTAACGGACTACCAAGAGAAATAAGGAAAATTGAGGAATAAATATAATAAAAAGGTTGATATAATCCCAATCCCTGGTGGAGCCAGTACAAGAGCTTCTAATACATCAGGAGTATAAGTGAAATACAGGATAAATATATATGTACAAAGATGTCTCTGAATACAATATAGAGATCAGTCTAACAACAAGAGAGGGAGAGTAGGAGCAACTCCGAGCGTCAGGAGCTCACCCTAAGTCCCCGATCCACAGCTGGTCCACGCGATGCACACTTCAATGGCGATAAATCGTACTCTGATCTGCAGGCTGCAGAAGTGTAGTATGAGTACCAAGCACATGATACTCAGTAGGCATCGGTCAACTGAGCTCCAGAAATGATGTAAGCATAAAATAACATGTAAGGCATAAATATAACTACAGGTAACTATCTAGGAAGACTGAGCATAATTAGGCTAATGGAGCAATAAGGGTAAACTACCCTATTCTAACAGTGCTCAAGAACTAAAGTACAATATCGTATATCACTAGCCAATATACCAATGAAGAGTGAAAGAAGGATAGGTAGTAGTATACTAGGCCAAAAAATACATATACAATATGAATAGACAAAGAAAGAGAGGATATACAGTAATACCATATATATATATATATATAAACAAATAAACCTATAGTACTAACTCAAAGGTAATAACCTGAGGGAGTTAACCTAACCTCTCGAGGGCCTTAGCCAAGTAAAGGAGCGAATACTAGCATGATCAAGCCTCTACCCAAAATGTGACTAAGCAAGAGGTAACTCGACCATAAAGTAACTCACCAAAATAAGGAAGGGAAACAGAAACGTACAGACAATCTCAGGTACCAGTCCATAATCATCCTGCCACGAACTAACCATAATAACCAACAATAAAATAACCGACTAGCCTAGACAAACAATAACCTAATCGGGCCCTCATAAGCCTAATAGGTTCATAGAAGCACTCAACAAACAACAATCATAGCTTATACCTATACAACCCCCCATAAGGCCGATAGATATAAGCGCCAACGGTCATACTGGTGATAGACAATGCATATAAATGAGTTAATACAACATAACCGTAAATACCATACCCGAACTATGTGCCATAATGTGCCAAGTACCGTAACGTAACAGATGTATATACACCTCCTCTAGCTCAGTAGATCGCAAAGGCAGGACCTACAACGACTATCCTTCTCCGACATTGCGGCTCACGGACAAAGGGGCCTATAGGGGATTTGGGATATCCGTATACACTGTCTGGTCTCAAACCAGGACTTCCAATAACCATCATAATCAATCTATTCCATCCAACATCGGATATATATATATATATATATATAATAGGTGCACATACTTGAACCGTGACTAAAGAAATGTACATAGTATAATAAGTGCACGGACTCGAACCGTGACTAAAGGAGTGTACAGTGTATAATAAGTGCACGGACTCAAACCATGACTAAAGGAGTGTAAGTCCATAAATCCATTACCCGAGATCAAGTTCTGGACTAAATCGACATAATAGCGTAGAAAAGGTTGGAATCTCTCTCGACCGAGTAAATGGTAGTGGTAAAAGAGTGGAATAGTAGTGGATCGAAATTAATCTCGATCTAATTTCCAAAATATCATATTTAGTTTCAAAAGATCATATTTCATTAAATAAGGTGGTACGATTCCCATTATAAAATAATCCATTTTAAAAGTGAAAAGTGGGAATAGTTCCCTTTTTAGAAAAACAGTAGTAAAATCAAGGTTTTGGTTGGAATCGTATCACTAAGTGAGCATGAATGCGCCTAAAAGTATGCATGCCATCACCAGTATCCAAACAATACCACTATAAGTCCCTAAGCATCTATAAATCGTAATCACATCCTCTGACGGATAGGATACTCACCTGGAGTCCAACTGATATCGTAACCACGGCCTCGGGCCCAATAATATATAATCAACATAACAAGCATCGTAACTCAGGAATCCATGGTAATCAAGGGAATAAAGCCACTACAAGGATCCAATCGGGGAAATACCTCTCAAATCACTAAGTCAAATGATAAATCTTATACTAAGGGATCCTTAATATTAAACTATGGTTAGCATGCTTATAATCGAGGGTAATAGGATTCTATAGCCATGACAAGTGTTTTACACTAAGGTTCGGGTCACATTTCTACCCCAAATTCCCTAAATGGCCTAAGTTATGCTATACTAGTCATAAAGATATCCTACCATCCCTACCTAGCATGTAAACTATACTATACACAATCTCATAGAGAAAAGTAGACCGAAGCCTACCTCGATGCCAAACCGCAAATCTTGAATCGCCCACAATTCGCTCGACTTTTCTCCACGATCCCGAAATGCCACCACGCTATCAAAATAATCATCTACACATCACTACGAGTAAAGCGAGACCCACATTACTATATAAAAGCTTAGGTCAAAATTCGGGTCAAGAACGAGCCTACAGGGTCTACAAATGAAATCTAAAATTGAATCTGTCACTAGGTCCTTCGAAAGACAAGGAATGTGTGCTCAAAAGTTGAGCGCAAACGGAGCGTAAATCGGGGCTCAAATCCGCCCCTAAAGTATATGGATTTAAAGCCCTAATTTCTAAGAAATTAAATGGAAAATGATAGAATTTAACTGGGAAAAATAATGGGAAACGACCAAGGAACATTGAGCTAGCTTACCTTTGCTTCAATGGATGATTCCCTACATTTTCCCATGTCCCATGCTCTAAAAAATGGTGAAAAAGGGTTAAGAAAATGAATGGAAAATTGGGTGAAAAAGGGGATTTAAAACCCCCTGGTGCCGCTAAAGCGAAAATCTGGCCGCTTAAGCGGCACCTTACCTGGGTAGGAGGCAGCTAAAACAGAACTTGATCGCTAAAGCAACGCCACCTTAAACAGACCTTGACCGCTAAAGAGGACCTCAGCCGACTAGCCAAGGCCGCTAAAGCGGCTCAGGGTCGCTAAAGCGGTTCTTTGACCGCTTTAGCGGTCACACTAGATATCAAACACCAGATTTTAGCTAAGTCTAAAATAGACTTCGACAGGGTGTTCGGGATTCGTTCAGAACCCCATATGAGTAACCAAACTATGCTACCATACTAACTTTAACATTTCAAACTCAATGGAACCATCAAAACTTTCATCAAATATTGTTTCGATTAAATGTGGGGCTCACACCTATAGTTCTATTTTTTACATCAAATCTACCTAATAGCCCAAAACGAGTCCGGAAGCCTTAGGACCTGAACCAAGGGTCCCCTAGCTTAAAATCAACATTCCGTAGCTGATGGTACTGTCAGAATTTCCATCTAAGATCGTTTACTAGTAGTTTTGGTCCGAGATCAATTCCTTAACAACGAAAGATCTAAAACGGAAAAATGAGCCTAAAATCCAAAAGAACTATCTGATGACTGAATCGATAGTTCTGACAAGTCATAAATGACATTTATCCGCTGTGGAAAAGCTCAAAATGCTGGAATGCATGAAAATCGAGAAAATGACCTGGAGGGTCATTACAGTGTAATTGATGTACTTGTGTACTTGTTTCCTGATGAGATAAAGTGTTATGAATGTATTTGTTTGTCAATTAATTGTGAGTTATGTTTTGATCGCTGTTACTTGCATTTAACTTGCTTATTTGTATAGTGTTGAGTTGAGTCGACCGATGATGCCTACCAATACTTAGTTGTTTTACTGATACTACTTGTACTCTTCTTTTTGTTGAGTGCAGAGCGTGTTCCAACATTTGATATGAGATCTCGATTCTAGTCCGTGATTCAGACATCGATTCAAGGATGAGCACCATGTCCAGGCAACTATTGGATCATTTTTATATTGTTCATGTCCTTTGTTTCAGGGCTAAGTGTCGCATCCCTATTTTCATAAGGAGCAACTTCGAAACTCAAAAATAATATTTTAAAAATTTAGAGTCGCCACCTAATTTTAGAAAAATTAGGAAACTATTTAATTAAAGAAAACTTTTAGTCTGTGAAACCAAGTAGATTCTAGGTAAGGGTTCAGGTTATTCTGAAGGAAATGTGTTAGGAATCCTTCAGAATCCACAATGGTGGGTCCCGACTGAATTCATTTTTTCAATTGAGGAGGAGATAAAATCATTTGAACAAGAGTAATAACTATGAAATATACACAAAGAATAAAGTAAAATAATAAATGAAAAGTAAAATCCATCTTATATAGATGGAAAGCCTTGGAAATCGATGGAAATTTCTTCATCGGCCAAGTATCGAAATTTGAATAAAAGAAATAATCAAACAATTGAACTTAAAAATAAAATCCATCTTTTATAATGGGGAGTCCTCAAAAATTTAATGTGAAGATTTTATCATTGGTCAAATATTGAGAAAAAAAAACCAAGAAAATAATTTTAAAGGAGCCAAACTTGGCCTCAAATAAAAAATACAATTGTCAAAACTAAGGAGATAATACCAATGAATCAATAATTAAAATAATCATGAATAAAGATTATCAAAAAGCACTCTAATGAAAAGGCTAACAAAATTAACGAGTAATTGTAAAGTATACAAACATAGTCTCAATCAAAGCAATATCATAATAATAATAAAGGAATGAAGCTGTAACAACAAAATGAAACAAAACCACACATAGAAGATGAATTCTAAAATAATACCATAACACAATAAGCAAAGTCAAACCAATCTAACAAATATATAACCAGCTTAGACAAAAATAGAAAATGATAACAGAAGGAATTCAAGAGAAAAAATAACACTGGTCGATTAAATTACTATAGAAAAATTTCGTTTGGAATTAAAAAGCAGTAACTAAAAAACATATTAATAAAACTTGAAACAAAACACAGTAACTAACACCATGAAAATGAAAGCAGATCCATAGAACAACAATTAACGATAATGTAAAAAGAGAAACAAAGGGAGAAAAGATTTGTGTTACCACCGGAAAACCTTGGATCTGAGAGTTGTGCATCCAAGCTCACTAGTGTTTCCATGGCGTTGTAGAAAGGTTGTTGGGTCTGGTTTCATCGTCGTTTAGCTGGTTGCCCCAGCGTAGAGCTGTTACGTTTGGTTTCGTCGGGGCTCAGAGTTGTTGATTGGCTGGTTTTGGGTTTTTCCGGTGGCTGGTGACGTGACTGAAGCTTAGAGCCTACTAGAGAACCTGTAAAATAAGATAAGAACATGAAAGGGGAAGAGGGGAGAGGCTGGACGTCGTCAAAGTTGTGTCGTTTTGCTCCAGTATGGAGCTATTTGTTGTCAACGGAGATGGAGCTCATCGGAGCAGCCCAGATATGAAAATTGCGACGCTGTGGTGGTTGTTTGGTTACTCTAGTGGTCGGAGCTGGTTGTTTGGTAGAGTTACTGGTAGCAGCTGTGAACGGAGGGTGGGGTTTCTGGTTGCTGTTGAACGAGGGAGAAAGGAGACGAAGAGGACAAATGTTGTGGGTTTACGATGGTGGAGTGGTGGAGTGAGTTGATGAACTCCGACATTGTTTCGCCGGAGAAGATAAAGAAACAGAGGGATAAGGATTCGACGAAGATGGAGGGTGGGTATCCCACTGGTGGTGGCGGATTTTGGCTGCAGCTATTTGATTCTGATGGGTGGTGGCCGGAAAAGGATGGGGGAAGAAAAATACTCCCTCCGTTTCAAAAAGAATGACCTAGTTTGAATTGATATGAAGTTTAAGAAAATAAAGAAGACTTTTGAATCATGTGATCATAAATTAAAATTGTGTCAAATGTAACAAAATGCCCTTTAATCTTGTGGTCTTAAACATGCCACGTGAAAAGTTGGAATTAAAGTATTGCCAAAAAATGAAAGAGTCATTCTTTTTGAAACAGACTAAAAAGAAAAGTTGGTCATTCTTTTTGAAACGGAGGAAGTAACAATTATCTTGAATTTTTTTGCTAATTTTAGAACTTTCCACCATCATTAATTGTGAAGAGAATGAATTAGATTTATAGATAAAATAAAGAAAAAAGGGTCAAAAATACCCCTCTTCTTTAATAAATTGGCTAAATTTATCCCTCGTTATACTATTGGGCCAAATATACCCATGGTATTATACTATAGGGCCAAATATACTCATGTCATTATCAAAGTTATCAAAAATACCTCTCTTTTTAATATTTCTCCATCATGGCAAGGTAAGAGCCACGTGGTATGACATTTGGATCAGGCGGATGCTACCTCAACATATAATTTTTTTTCCTTTTTTCTTTTAAACTTTTTGCTTAAGTTTTTATTAATTATTTACAAAAATTGATAAATTAAATACTCACATATTTTATTTATTTAAAATAAAATAACCGTCATTATTAATAAACGTCGAACTTTCCTCACCAAACGGAAGAGAACCACCACCAAAGGCGGCGGAAGGAAAAGATATGCCACATGTCGAGCTGTAAAGAGCAAAAGCGGCGAGTTTGGGAACTGAGTTTTCGGAGAAGGTGGTGAATTTTGAAAAGTCCGAAGAAGAGGTGCCGAAAAAATGGGGGTTTAAGGTTAGCGAAATGCGAGAAAAAGTTGACACCGCCATGGATGTTTTACTACTAGTGATAGTGATTAGTGATCAATAATTAGTCTTTTTTGTGTGTGTTAAAGACTCACATATTTTATTTATTTAAAAAAATTAATAAAATAAATAATTAAGTACTAAAATTTGAAACAAAAAAATTAAAATGAAGAAGGTAAAAAATCTGATGCTGAGATGGCATGCCACGTGGCATCCATCTCACCCAAATGTCAAGCCACGTGGCTTACACCTTGCCATGATGGAGAGATGTTAAAAAGAGGGGTATTTTTGATAACTTTGCTAATGATGGGGGTATATTTGGCCATATAGTATAACAACAGGGATATATTTAGCCCAATAGTATAACGAGGGACAAATTTAGCCAATTTATCAAAGTAGAAGGGTATTTTTAACCCTTTTCCCTAAAATAAAATCACTCAAGAGCAAAATCGTGTGCTCAATACCATGGTTTTGAAAAATCATGAGTTATCCAAAGCGATGAGTTATCCAAAACCATGACTATTTGACCTTATCTATGTAAAAAATATCTTCTCCATCTTTTATGAATTAACGAACTGCGATAAAAATAAATTAACAAATTTATTTACTGCCAGAAAAGAATACAGTTTGAGTTTAAAACAAAAATGATGATTTAATAAAACTCAAACAACATTTGTTTATAAAAACGACTGTGTAAAAAAAATTGGTGATAGTTAATAATTAATTTAAAATAGTAATAAATTTAAAAATGTCCTAACATTTTAAAGAAAAAGAATAATTATCAATAACTTATGTTAAAATTGAACAAAACATGTAAAAATTGAATCTTATGCTCTTTAACAAATAAAGAGCACAAAAGTGTCTATTTTGCAAATGTCGGGCCAAAATTGGGTGTCAACACTATGACATTTTTTTTAGTATTTTGGATAATATTTTATACACTGTTTAGATGTTTTTGTATGGTGACTTTCAGGTCCTAGGGGTTGTAATAATCAGAGATATTTCCACACTCTATTTTGTTCATGGATATTAATTTAGTATTGAATTTTGTTGGTTAATATTGTGTTTTAGTTTTAGTGAGTTAATGGGAAGTATTTGAGGTAAGTTACTTGTGAAGATCTTGGTTAGTTGGTTAAGGATTGGGTTAGATGGTTCTCCCTCCGTAGAGTTAGGGTGGGTGCCTATCACGATCCAAATTATCGGATCGTGGGGGCACCTACTCTAATCCACCTAGATAGGAAAATTCCTTACCACCCAGCCAACATACCTGCGGAAGTCTTTAATAATTGGAAATGACCAACTTTTATTACAACAGTTTTCAAGAAAAAAAAATGTAGAAATGGAAACTACCCTAGGACCTAGTCTAAACAGGTACAAGAGCAGCTAAGGAGGGGAAAATAGGCAAGACACAACTTTCACCGTGAGTAAGAGAAGTGGGAGCTGCTGAAGAGTCACTACCACAATAGTCAAGAAACCAACACTGATTCCTACAAAAGACAATACCCCGGAAAGGGTATAACAAGAGTAGCATCAGTACAAACCACATATACTGGTAAGCCTCATCGGTTGACCCGAATTGTATTACACAAATATAACATAAATATTCAAAAGAAAACATGCATTCTTTTACTCATATTTCTGAACCCTTAGGACTACCCAATTTCCATTACTAAACTCTAGTCATGAACTCTGAAGTGAAACACCTCCTCTTACGACTCTATCACCCCGAACCACTAAGTCGGACCTCACATCGGGGATTAACCTAACTCCAAAAGGTAACTATGATGAGGGAAACCCTACACCGAGTCCAGAATTTAATAAGTCACCTAGCACCCTGGAGAAGACTCACCCGGACATGTAACCTATCCACCTGCCCCTCCGAACATCAACTCTGACTTAACCTATGACTCACGCCTGGTCTTCTCCCTATTCCACTAACATAGGACTCTCTACCCAACCCCCACCCTTTGTCCATTACACTACCCGATGCAATATAACAAGCCAAGACAAAATAAGAGGTGAGAATTATGCTATAAACTGACCACCCTTAACTAACTATAGTACAACAAGTTAATCTACATTCAAATATACATACACTTAGCATAACAAGCAACAATAGGCAATTAGGGAATCATACTAACAAGACGACACAATAGCACCAAGTCAAGTTCAGACAGGTTACACGGGCAATCCAAGAGATGATCAATTAAATCAACCAAAATCAAGTCAATACGATATCCTAGCACTCCAATACAACATAGAAATCGATTCCATAAATATCAGTTGAAGGATCATACTTAATTCCATTATCAATGTCAACATACCATGACTCCATTAATCAAAATAAATGCAAGCAATCGGACCACACAACGATCCCAACATATACAATACATAAATATATTTCTCGGTCCACTCATGGAACCGTCAAACTTACCTGATCCTTATACATACACGCTATGGGCGATGCATCGACCCTCTCGATATGACTTGCAAGGGATAAATTCCTTCTATATACTAAACCCCAGACATAAGTGTCTGCCAACCTTATTTCACCAATAACCCATGAGAATATCCTAAATATCAGAACATTCCACATTTCATAAAATAAGACAGGTCAAATCAATAAGCAAGTAACATCATTGCATTGACCACACCAACAACAGGCACCAACTAGCTACACTAATAAGTAGGTAATATGCACACGTAATACCAGTGGGATTAAAGTATGATACCATCACCTACACAGTCGGTAAGACCCTAATCCCAAAAATCCATCCTTGTATTATGGCTCGACAACTACAATAAGGATTATGTAACACCCCGTACCTTTCTAATCTCACTTGATACCTTGGGGTTATATCTACCTAGGGGTTGAAATGCCAAGAGTATGTGTTTTATAGTGTCATTGGTGAAACATTTGATATCGGACCTAAAATGTGCGATTAGACCTTTGTAGGAGGTGCTTTGTGGTTTCGTGGAGCAACTGGGTAATGCCCCGTACACATTCTAACCTTATTTGGTGACTTGGAGTCATGTTTACTTGATGATTAATATCACTAAGTAAGTATTTTGTAGTGTTTTGATAAGGTATTGGACGATAGGCAAGTATCGGAGAAGTGGCCGAAAAATTCAGCAAGGTGCTGAAACTTGCGCCACTACCCTGTTTCAGGGGTGTGGCACAATCCACCTGCATTCAGGAAATTCAGAGAAGGCTGAGATCTTGCGCCACAGCCTGCTTTGCAGCTAGTGGCGCAAGGCACAAATCTTGTGCCTTTCCGGACCCGTTTTGTAACGCAATTCTACGACGCTTCTTGGATGGTTTCTTTTGGTTCTTTGGAGTTTTTTGAGCATTGTTAAAACTTTAAACACTTCAATACACTCCTACATGATCAAATCATGAAATGTGAATAGTGATCCAAAATGTCCAATGAAGCCAAGGGCGACTAGAATTCCTATTTTTGCGATCGAAGCGACGAATGAGAATCTCGCAAGAGAATATTGTCGTGACATTATGAAATTATGTAAACATGAGATATATGGTGAATAATACATTAAATTAGATGGGTTACATGGATATGTGTTATTGGGCCCAAAGTTAGGCCCAAATTGGAATTAAAAGAATTGACCCAAAGGGCAAAAAAACCCATTCTTCCACTTTGACCACATTAACTGCCAAAGAAAAGGATAAGTATGACTTGGGGTCTATATAAAGGCCACAAGATCAGATTTTTATCATCAAAACCTCTCATGCCTTTATGATATTTTCTCAACATTTCTCATTTCCAAACCCTAAAGCAAAATAATTCCTTTGGACTCTTTGGACAAGATCATCCTATTCCAAGCTTTGGTAAGTGTTTATTCTCATGGATTAATATATTATATGCATGGGATATTATGTATATTATGCTAGTTGTGTTGGCAAGGTGATGAATAGTATATTTTTGCTTTTGGTGAAAGATGTGCTATCTTGGTAATTTGAACTTGAATTAGGACTTGTGCCTTTGATGAAAAAACATGGTATGGACAAAATATGAACATGTATGGTTTTATTTTTGGTATTAAACTTTTTCTTGTCTATAAGTGGAAATTTTGGAATTTTGGCCGATATGTGTTATGAGTTGTATTAAGGTAAGTTGATGGATTATTTGTGATGTGATAGGGATAAGAAAGTGTAAAGGAGAAGTGTTGTGGTGAAATGTATTGATTTTCATGTATTGGTAAATGTATGGAATATTGGGGGATTTTTGGAATAATGATTTCATCAATGGTTTTGTCAAGGGAAAATGACATGTTTAAGGGTAAATATGTGACTCATTGATGTTACATGCATTTGAAGAGTAGTTGGTGGTTAATGTGAATTCCGTATTGTATTTGTGTTGTAGAGTGACACATAAAGAAGGAGCGGGACTATTGTATGCACCTCTAGGATTATATATTCGTATTGCGAATCCAAGGTATGTAAGGTTACTTTGTCCGTATCTTTCTGCGGAAAATAGTGTTCACATTGACATGTCACTAGTCCTATCCCGAAATGTGCTAAAGTACTCCATATCCGGTTAGCAATGGTCATTGTTATAAATTTCCTACTCTTTGATCATCTGTGAATCTCATGTCTCATATTCATGGTTAATGTTCCGAAAGCTCAAATAAAGTTATGTTCCAATGTTCCAATAGTGACTATACTTATGTCTCTTGTTCATGGTTTATTGTCCAATGGTTCCCATGGTGTTGTGATTCTAATAATGTTATGTTGCCAAGTTATTCACATGGTTCTCACTCATTGGTTAATGATCCAAAGCTTCCAATAATGTTATGATCCAAAGTTCAAGTGATGTTATGGCTATCAAAGTATCAATCTCAAAGTAATGAACAAAGTAATGCATATGTGGTCAATGATAAAGTACGAGTGGCAAGTCTAGGGGCGTAAGCCTAGCTCGACTCGATCCCGAGGTATGGATTTATGGGTGGCAGGTCTAGGGGAATAAGCCTAGCTCGACCCGATCCCGATGCATTGATGTATGGGTGGCAAGTCTAGGGGCATAAGCCTAGCTCGACTCGATCCCAACATGATGATATGTTATGAAAAGACCCACTGATCAGTCGGGGCCCGGGTACATTGTGACACATGTAATGACAAGTGAGCATTGAAAGTAATGAAAGCAATCCACATGGTTTCCAAAATGCAACATGGTGACTTACTCACATTGATTAGTCATTTGTATTTGAGTTCATTGAAATATTCATGTGTTGTACAGTTTTATCTGAGCCTTGCATACTCAGTACTTATTTCGTACTGACCCCTCTTGGGGAATTTACCTTACTTGCTGCAGGAGCAGTTACTAGTAGACCTCCACAGTAGGTTGCCAGTCGTTGCAGATCATTGGTGAGCTCCAGCTAATTCGGGGCTTCTCCGAGTTAGAGTGTATATATGTTTTGGTGTTGTACATGTTGTATACAGCGGGGACTTGTCCCGACTTTTAGTTCATTTTGGTCAATGCTTTGCTAGAGGCTTTTGTAGACAGGTGTGGGTGTACAAATGTAAAAGGGATATGTCGTACTGTCCTCGGTGGCCTCAACGGCCCGGTTTCGCATATGTATACATATATCATGTTCCATGAATTCCATTGTTGGCCTCTATAGCTGTTATGTGCTTATGGGTTTCTTATGACATGCATATGATTGAGCATAGGCAAAGGTTGGTTCTCTCGAGCCTTATCGGCTACGGGTGCCAATCATGTCCCGATCGGATTCGGGGCGTGACAAAGTGGTATCAGAGCAGGTCGTTCTAAGGGTGTCTACAAAGCCGTGTCTGAGTAGAGTCTTACTTATCGATGTGTTGTGCACCACATTTATAAGTAGGAGGCTACGGGACATTTAGGATGTTGTTTCTGTCCTTCACTTCTAGATCGTGCAATAGAGCCAATGTTGTCAGTTGAAGTGTGTCTGATCATGGTATTTTGTTTTTCTTTGGTATAGTCAAAATGCCAATCACGAGAGGTAGAGGTAAAGGAAAGCAGGTATATGTGCCTGCTGGAGAAGGAATGAGCAGATTACCACCTGACCAAGCTAGTCAAGGTGGAGCGAATGCTGAAATATCATCGCGGTCTTCATCTACCTTCCCAGTTCTGGAAGAGCCAATTGGTAGAGAAGTACCTGTAGAGCCACCGATGAATGCCACAGATCAGGATCTTAGGAATGCTGTACATATGTTAACACAGTTAGTAGCAGCCCAGAGTCAAGGACGAGCTGGTCCAATGACATATGATGATGATGCGGCTAGAGTAGCAAGTCGCAGAACATAGGATTTCCTCAAATTGGACCCTCCTATCTTCACAGGGGCAGATCCAAAAGCAGATCCACAGGACTTCGTGGATCAAATTCAGAGGGCCTTGGAAGTTATTCATGTGACAGGGGTAGAGACAGTTGAACTTGCTGCATACAGGTTGAAAGGAGAGGCAATATTGTGGTATGAGGATTGGAAGAAATCCCGTGACATTGGTGCAAATCCACCTACGTGGGAAGAGTTTAAAATGGCTTTCCTTGATCATTACTTGCCCTATGAGATCCGTGAGGCACGTGTGGATCAGTTCCTAAATCTCCGTCAAGAAAATTTGAGCGTCAGGAAATATAGCTTGCAATTTAATTCCTTGGCTCGATATGCGCCAAATGTTGTGGCTACGATGACAGACAGGGTCCATAGATACGTGGACAGACTAGAGCCATATTTGGTAAGAGATTGCACTATTGCGGCCTTGAATAGGGACATGGACATTGCTCGAATACAAGCCTTCGCCCAGAAAATGGAAGATCAAAGACAGAGACGAAGGTTACATGAATTTGATAGGGGACAGTCCAAAAGGGCTAGACCTATGGGACCACCTATGATGTCCCAAGGAGGATCTAGGCCCTGCATATTTCCTAGACCACCTAGACGGTCGTTCTCTTATTCCACAGGGAGTGCTTATTCTCAGTCTCGAGGGTTTAGAGGTGGTTCAGCTGGGCAGAGTAGTGGGGTTCATGGATCACAGGCAGCAGGTTTCCCTCGTCAGCAGTGTCAGCACTGCGGGCGTATTCATTCAGGCACATGTCGGTCAGGGATGAATGTCTGCTTTTGGTATGGTATGCCGAGACATATAGCGAGAGATTGTCCACAGCGGAGTATGGGTGGTATAGCACGACCGGCTGGGTCGGCTGTTGCGTCATCAGCATCGGTTCCTTCACTGGGCCGAGAGGTGCAGCCTATTGGCCGTGGTAGAGGTGCCAGAGGAGCAGCCAGTACTAGCGGGGTCCAGAATCGCACTTATGCTTTGGTGGACCGCCAGAATTCAGAGGCTTCCCCTAATGTCATCACAGGTACATTATCCATAATCTCACATAATGTATATGCATTGATTGACCCTGGTTCTACATTTTCCTAAGTTACCCCATTGGTTGCTGCAAAATTTGCAAAGGCACTGGAATTACTAATTAAATCAATTGAAGTGTCTACACCGGTTGGTGAATATATTGTTGCAAAGAGAGTATATCGTAACTGTGTGGTAACAGTGTGTGGCCATGATACGTTGGCCGATCTCATTGAATTGGACATGGTGGATTTTGATGTAATTATGGGAATGGATTGGTTGGCCTCTTGTTATGCCACGGTAGATTGTCGGGCCAAGAAGGTGCAATTTTATTTTCCGCAAGAAAATGTTCTTGAATGGCAGGGTAATGTAGGGGCACCACGAGGGAGATTTATTTCCTATCTGAAAGCCAGAAAAATGATTGCTAAGGGTTACATATGTCATTTAGTACGGGTGAAAGATACCGAAGCGGAACCACTAACTTCGCAGTCGGTTCCAGTGGTTAATGAATTTCTAGATGTGTTCCCAGAGGATCTTCCAGGCTTACCCCCAGAACGGGAAGTAGAATTTGGCATTGATGTGATTCCGGGCACTCAGCCCATTTCTATTCCTCCATATAGAATGGCTCCAGCAGAATTACGTGAATTGAAGGAGCAATTGAAGGATTTGCTGGACAAAGGCTTCATTAGGCCTAGTATGTCCCCGTGGGGTGCACCGGTATTATTTGTACGTAAGAAAGATGGCACATTGAGGATATGCATTGACTACCGACAGTTGAATAAAGTAACGATCAAGAACAAATATCCCCTCCCTCGCATTGATGATTTGTTTGATCAGTTACAGGGTGCCAAGTGTTTTTCAAAGATTGACTTGAGGTCGGGTTACCATCAAGTCAGAGTTAGAGAGGAGGATGTACCCAAGACAGCTTTTCGAACACGATATGGCCATTATGAATTTTTAGTTATGTCATTTGGACTAACAAATGCACCGGCTGTGTTTATGGATTTGATGAATAGGGTATTTAAGCCATTCTTAGACGTGTTCATGACAGTATTTATAGATGATATCCTTGTTTATTCAAGATCACCAGAAGACCACGCTAATCATTTACGGCAAGTGTTGCAAATTCTCCGTGAGCGTAAGTTGTATGCAAAATTCTCCAAATGTGAGTTTTGGTTAAAATCAGTCGCGTTCTTGGGTCACATTGTATCAGATGAAGGCATACAGGTTGATACCCAAAAGATTGAAGCAGTGAAAAATTGGCCAAGACCTACGACACCCATAGAAATTCGTAGTTTTCTTGGACTGGCAGGGTATTACAGAAGGTTTGTGGAAGGTTTTTCTTCTATTGCTGCACCGTTAACAAAGCTTACACATAAGGCGGTAAAATTTTAGTGGAATGACGCATGTGAGAAAAGCTTCCAAAAGTTGAAAGATAAATTAACCTCCACACCAGTTTTAGTGCTTCCCGAAGGTACCGAAGGCTATGTAGTATATTGTGATGCTTCCGGGGTTGGCCTCGGATGTGTGTTGATGCAACATGGTAATGTCATAGCATATGCCTCACGACAGTTGCGGCCACACGAGAAAAACTATCCCACACATGATCTTGAATTGGCAGCGGTAGTTTTTACTTTAAAGATATGGCGTCATTATTTATATGGGGTTCATGTTGACATCTATACGGATCACAAAACCTTGCAATATCTTTTTAAGCAGAAGGAACTCAATTTGAGGCAACGAAGGTGGTTAGAACTTTTAAAAGACTATGACATTGATATTCTTTATCACCCAGGCAAAGCAAATATAGTAGCTGATGCATTGAGCTGTAAGGCAGTAGAGAGAACTAGTGGTCAGTTGAATGAAAAGCATGAGATAAATAAAGATTTGAATCAATTAGCCAGCTTGGGTGTTCGCCTTATTGAATCCTCAGATGATAGAGTTATTGTGCAGAATGCAGCAGAATCCTCCCTGATAGCTGAAGTGAAAGAGAAGCAATTTACGGATTCTAGTTTATTGCAGCTAAAGGAAAATATGCAGCAGAATTTGACCAAGGCATTTGATATTACACCGGAAGGGGTGCTTCAATGTCAAGGGAGAATATGTGTACCGGATGTAGATGAGCTGAGGACACTAATAATGACAGAGGAGCACCATTCGCGCTATTCTATTCATCTGGGTGCTACTAAAATGTACCATGAATTGAAAGAAGTGTATTGGTGGGCCAACATGAAAAAGAACATTGCAGAGTTTGTCGCTCAATGCCCGAACTGTCAACAAGTGAAAGTGGAACATCAGAAACCGGGAGGTTACATGCAATGTATCAATCTTCCAGTCTGGAAATGGGATATGATTAACATGGATTTCATTACAGGGTTGCCTCGTACATTGCGAAAGTTTGATTCTATATGGGTCATAGTGGACCGACTTACTAAATCAGTGCATTTTTTACCGGTCAAGACGACCTATATAGCTGAGGATTATGCAAAGTTGTATGTGAAAGAGATAGTACGATTGCATAGTATTCCACTTTCTATTATATCAGACAGAGGAGCACAGTTCATAGCACACTTTTGGAAATCTTTTCAGCGGAGTTTGGGTACTCAGGTGAATTTGAGTACGGCTTTCCATCCTCAGACTGATGGACAAGCAGAACGTACTATACAGACACTTGAAGATATGCTATGAGCTTGTACGTTAGATTTTCAAGGCAGTTGGGATGACCATTTGCCTCTTATTGAATTTGCGTATAACAATAGCTATCATTCCAGTATTAAAATGGCACCTTATGAAGCCTTGTATGGAAGAAATTATAGATCACCAATTGGATGGTTTGAAGCGGGTGAAACTGCTTTACTTGGGCCAGATATTGTTCATCAGGCTATGGATAAAGTTAAAGCGATCCAACAACGGTTGCAAATAGCTCAAAGTCGTCACAAGTCATATGCCAATGTTCGAAGAAGAGGGCTTGAATTCGCCATAGGTGATTGGGTATTTTTAAAGGTGTCACTGATGAAAGGGGTAATGCGGTTCAGAAAGAAAGGGAAATTGAGTCCACGTTACATAGGCCCATATGAAATCATTAGAAGATTTGGGCAAGTTGCATATGAGTTGGCACTACCCTAGGAACTTTCCTCAGTCCATCCGGTATTTCATGTTTTGATGCTTTGAAAATGCATAGGAGATCCTTCTCGTATTGTTCCCGTAGTGGATGTTCAAGTTACAGAGGATCTCACTTATGAAGAGGTTCCCATTGCTATCCTAGATCGACAAGTAAAGAGATTGAGAAATAAAGACATAGCATCCGTAAAAGTCCTTTGGAAAAACCAACACGTAGAGGAGATCACATGGGAAGCGGAAGAAATGATGAAATCCAAGTATCCCCATCTATTTCAAATAGACCAAGAAGTTCACAGTGCGGAGGTGGAACAATAACAAGTAAGTATTTAAGAGCATTATGTGAACATGTATAGGTATGTTAAAGTAAAGATGCATTTGTTGTATAGAAGACAATATTGTTAACATTCGAGGACGAATGTTTCTAAGGGAGGAAGAATGTAACACCCCGTACCTTTATAATCTCACTTGATACCTTGGGTTTATATCTACCTAGGTCTTGAAATGCCAAGAGTATGTGTTTTATAGTGTCATTGGTGAAACATTTGATATCGGACCTAAAATGTACGATTAGACCTTTGTAGGAGGTGCTTTATGGTTTCGTGGAGCAACTGGGTAATTCCCCGTACACATTCTAACCTTATTTGGTGACTTGGAGTCATGTTTAATTGATGATTAAGATCACTAAGTAAGTATTTTGTAGTGTTTTGATAAGGTATTGGACGATAGGCAAGTATCAGAGAAGTGGCCGAAAAATTCAGCAAGGTGCTGAAACTTGCACCTCCTCTTACGACTCTATCACCCCGAACCACTAAGCCGGACCTCACATCGGGGATTAACCTAACTCCAAAAGGTAACTATGATGAGGGAAACCCTACACCGAGTCCAGAATTTAATAAGTCACCTAGCACCCTGGAGAAGACTCACCCGGACATGTAACCTATCCACCTGCCCCTCCGAACATCAGCTCTGACTTAACCTATGACTCACGCCTGGTCTTCTCCCTATTCCACTAACATAGGACTCTCTACCCAACCCCAACCCTTTGTCCATTACACTACCCGATGCAATATAACAAGCCAAGACAAAATAAGAGGTGAGAATTATGCTATAAACTGACCACCCTTAACTAACTATAGTACAACAAGTTAATCTACATTCAAATATACATACACTTAGCATAACAAGCAACAATAGGCAATTAGGGAATCATACTAACAAGACGACACAATAGCACCAAGTCAAGTTCAAACAGGTTACACGGGCAATCCAAGAGATGATCAATTAAATCAACCAAAATCAAGTCAATACGATATCCTGGCACTCCAATACAACATAGAAATCCATTCCATAAATATCAGTTGAAGGATCATACTTAATTCCATTATCAATCTCAACATACCATGACTCCATTAATCAAAATAAATGCAAGCAATCGGACCACACAACGATCCCAACATATACAACACATAAATATATTTCTCGGTCCACTCATGGAACCGTCAAACTCACCTGATCCTTATACATACACGCTATGGGCGATGCATCGACCCTCTCGATATGACTTGCAAGGGATAAATTCCTTCTATATACTAAACCCCAGACATAAGTGTCTGCCAACCTTATTTCACCAATAACCCATGAGAATATCCTAAATATCAGAACATTCCACATTTCATAAAATAAGACAGGTCAAATCAATAAGCAAGTAACATCATTACATTGACCACACCAACAACAGGCACCAACTAGCTACACTAATAAGTAGGTAATATGCACACGTAATACCAGTGGGATTAAAGTATGATACCATCACCTACACAGTCGGTAAGACCCTAATCAAAAAAATCCATCCTTGTATTATGGCTCGACAACTACAATAAGGATTATGTAACACCCCGTACCTTTCTAATCTCACTTGATACCTTGGGGTTGAAATGCCAAGAGTATGTGTTTTATAGTGTCATTGGTGAAACATTTGATATCGGACCTAAAATGTGCGATTAGACCTTTGTAGGAGGTGCTTTGTGGTTTCGTGGAGCAACTGGGTAATGCCCCGTACACATTCTAACCTTATTTGGTGACTTGGAGTCATGTTTACTTGATGATTAATATCACTAAGTAAGTATTTTGTAGTGTTTTGATAAGGTATTGGACGATAGGCAAGTATCGGAGAAGTGGCCGAAAAATTCAGCAAGGTGCTGAAACTTGCGCCACTACCCTGTTTCAAGGGTGTGGCACAATCCACCTGCATTCAGGAAATTCAGAGAAGGCTGAGATCATGCGCCACAGCCTGCTTTGCAGCTAGTGGGGCAAGGCACAAATCTTGTGCCTTTCCGGACCCGTTTTGTAACGCAATTCTACGACGCTTCTTGGATGGTTTCTTTTGGTTCTTTGGAGTTTTTTGAGCATTGTTAAAACTTTAAACACTTCAATACACTCCTACATCATCAAATCATGAAATGTGAATAGTGATCCAAAATGTCCAATGAAGCCAAGGGCGACTAGAATTCCTATTTTTGCGATCGAAGCGACGAATGAGAATCTCGCAAGAGAATATTGTCGTGAAATTATGAAATTATGTAAACATGAGATATATGGTGAATAATACATGAAATTGGATGGGTTACATGGATATGTGTTATTGGGCCCAAAGTTAGGCCCAAATTGGAATTAAAAGAATTGGCCCAAAGGGCAAAAAGACCCATTCTTCCACTTTGACCACATTAAATGCCAAAGAAAAGGCTAAGTATGACTTGGGGTCTATATAAAGGCCCCAAGATCAGATTTTTATCATCAAAACCTCTCATGCCTTTATGATATTTTCTCAACATTTCTCATTTCCAAACCCTAAAGCAAAATAATTCCTTTGGACTCTTTGGACAAGATCATCCTATTCCAAGCTTTGGTAAGTGTTTATTCTCATGGATTAACATATTATATGCATGGGATATTATGTATATTATGCTAGTTGTGTTGGCAAGGTGATGAATAGTGTATTTTTGCTTTTGGTGAAAGATGTGCTATCTTGGTAATTTGAACTTGAATTAGGACTTGTGCCTTTGATGAAAAAGCATGGTATGGACAAAATATGAACATGTATGGTGTTATTTTTGGTATTAAACTTTTTCTTGTCTATAAGTGGAAATTTTGGGATTTTGGCCGATATGTGTTATGAGTTGTATTAAGGTAAGTTGATGGATTATTTGTGATGTGATAGGGATAAGAAAGTGTAAAGGAGAAGTGTTGTGGTGAAATGTATTGATTTTCATGTATTGGTCAATGTATGGAATATTGGGGGATTTTTGGAATAATGATTTCATCAATGATTTTGTCAAGGGGAAATGACATGTTTAAGGGCAAATATGTGACTCATTGATGTTACATGCATTTGAAGAGTAGGTTGCCAGTCGTTGCAGATCATTGGTGAGCTCCAGCTAATTCGGGGCTTCTCCGAGTCAGAGTGTATATATGTTTTGGTGTTGTACATGTTGTATACAGTGGGGACTTGTCCTGACTTTTAGTTCATTTTGGTCAATACTTTGCTAGAGGCTTTTGTAGACAGGTGTGGGTGTACAAATGTAAAAGGGATATGTCGTACTTTCCTCGGTGGCCTCAACGGCCCGGTTTCGCATATGTATACATATATCATGTTACATGAATTCCATTGTTGGCCTCTATAGCTGTCATGTGCTTATGGGTTTCTTATGACATGCATATGATTGAGCATAGGCAAAGGTTGGTTCTCTCGAGCCTTATCGGCTACGGGTGCCAATCATGTCCCGATCGGATTAGGGACATGACAAATTACCACCCTAGTTGTTCAGAAACTCACCTGTATCTTACTTAGCATTATTCCTCCCTTTAAAGATTAACTAATAACTGGTGATTCGATCTTCCCACTACCCCAAATACGAGTCTGCGGTATGGAATCATCAATTTATGGCATACGCATAACATAACATGATAAAGGATATATTAACATCCCCTAATCATACGCTACCTGAATCCTAGCCGATTTTATCCATCCTAACTTCTTGCCCGAAGGCCTAAACATGAAATCTCCATCCATCTACATTATATTCATGCTTTCTAACCCGAGTCTATGCTACTCAATTAACCATAGCTTACCTAGATGTCAACCAACTAAAGGAAGGAAGAATCAATGTAATTCTAGCCTGAAGTCAAGATCATGGACGTGCTAATCCTCTAAAATCCATGGGTTTTCACCCATTCCCACCCCTTATCCTCCTCTCTATGGCTTCAAGACATGGGAGGCAACCCTTTGGGTTTTTGGAGCCTCCCACATTATTTATTTCAGCCAAAATAAAGAAGGGAAATAAATCCCGCTTAAGTGGGATTCTGGACTGTGTCGCCCTGCTATAGCGGCAGGCTCACCGCCATAGCGATACCGCTATGGTAGAATAAATCCCGCTATAGCGGGCCGACATCAACCTGACCCAAATATTTAAGTCCCTGAATTTAAATACTCATGGTCCCACATAAGCTTTCAAATAACATCTCGATAATTTTCAAATTCTGCACTAATATCGAGGTGTTTTCTAATAACGACGGATTTCAATTGTTACAACAGATACCAATTTACCCATCATTCATCCTCGAATGATCAAAGGAAGGAACGACCCTGAGTCTAGATGAACGGTCCGAGTCTAGATACTTCTTAGACTTAACACCCTTCCCGTGAGATCCTAAGCCACTAATTACCACTACCTGGATCCTAATTCGAAATTCGAGATGCCCAATATATTTTATCGAAACACAACCGCACAAATCCCGTTTCACTAATTGCATAAATCGAGACCCTGCCACTGGTCAATCTGGGAAAGGTCCTTCGTGCCCACATGAGCATGATACAAACAAGGAATTACCCTCTCAAGGCAAAAAATACCCAACACTAGTCAAACTACGAACATCGAATGAGGTGTTAGAGGATTGAAACTCAAAAATCTACAGAGCCCAAGGTAGGACCCCACTATAGCGGTCCTAAGTAGTATATAGAGGAGGGAAATGGGTTCATTTCCCATTTTCCATTCTCTACTGGAAATTACTCCTCTCCTTCCCCGATTACTTTGCTCTCATTATCGAAAACATGTAACGCTCAGCTCTCTTGCTTCTTATTACTTTGTTGCCGTGAATTAGCATGCCATAGGCTAGAATTTACACTGAAATAAAGGATTAGAGTGAATTTTCAAGTTTTTGATCCTTGGGGCTTGGTATTATAAAATTTTTGAAGCATGGTTGCTTTTCTTATGTTTACAATGCCTCTATTGCGTTCTAAGAACAAGAAACTCAAAGTTTACGGCTTAAACAAGCTTGAAATAGAAGATAATTTGAAGGGTACTTTAGGGTTTGAAATGGAGATTTGGGCATGATTTAGGAGTTATCATGCCCTAATTTTTGTATTAATTAGTTCTAAGACATTACTGGAACACTGATCTGAGTCTAAAATTTAAAAATGGGAAAATTTGAGTCAAGAGGCGCTATTGATGCACCCCTTGACTGCTGGGGATGATGAAGTCCGCTATAGCGGTCTTCGTTGCTATAGCGGAAGACATACCGCTATAGCAGGAGGCTGCAGGTAGTGGCCTCCTAGTTTAAGGCTAGAAATCTTTAAATTTTGTAGCTCGATCCTTACTCGACACATGATGATATCTAACGAGTTTCTTTTGACAAATTTTGCAAGTTAACATATTTTCAATGGACGAAAACCAAGCTAATGCCCCCGCCTATAAAAAATTCCCTACGAAGCTAGTCGAGAACAATTTTGTGAGCATTGGTGGATAGAGCTTTGCTATTAGTGGGGCTTCGACATGAGGAGGGTGGAGGAGAAAGTGTTAAAATTCTACAATCAGCTGCAGGAGTTTTGTTGGGGCCCGCTATTGGTAGCTCCCCCTGACGGAGTTGCCACTTGGACAAGGGAGTTCTATGCCCTTCTCCCTATCGTACTTTAGGATTTCCCCAACCCTACCATCAACATCCGGGGAGTGGATGTCACGATTGACTTTTGCACCATCAATAAGGTACTCGGGGTGGCTCAAATCTCCAATGCCGACTACTTGGCCAAGGCCTGGGAGATAGACATGACATAGCTTCAGGACACTCTTGTCCCTGAGGAGTTTCGGGATCAAGTCTAATGGCCCTTCACCGAGGGTGTTTCCAGTGTTTACTTTTCAGCCGATGCTAAGAGGTGACTGCATCTGGTGACCCAGAGGATTCGCCCAATGAACAACACTACAGCGGTAACCTATCCTTGGGTTTTGGTGGTGGCCTATGCTATTCAGGGCATCCGACTGGATGTGGGGGAACAGGTTGTGATAGAGTGGAAAGACTTCTATTAGGGCACTAAAAAGGGTCCCTTCCTTCCCAGGCTGGTGTCAGAGTTGTGTAGGAGGGAAGGGGTACCGAAGGAGCCTAATGATGCAGTGGTGGAGATGGACATCTCTTTACACCCTCTCTAAGTTAGAGCACCCTTAGCCTAAAAGGGTAAGAAGAGAAAGGTAGGTAGGGCGGAGAGTAGTAGAGCCACAGAGGAGGCCTTCGAGGCAGACGAGGATGATAATGATGATGCCCCTTCCTCCAAGTCCCAGATCCCTAGAAGCCAATTGGAGGTAGACCTGGCCACTGTTAGGAGGTCTATAGAGCAACGTCTCTCCAGTTCTACAGCCCCCTTCATCGCCTAAGACATCATAGTGCTCTATCTAGAGCTCGATGAGGAGAGAGAGAAGAGGTGCTCCCGGGATCTTTTGCTTGCCCGAATGTGGAAGACCATGAAGGTTATGTTTGGGTGCATGGCACCCAACCAGGAGCTTCTCGAGTTGGAGCCAGAGGATCTGAGGGAGTTTCCCTTCCTAAGTGATGTGGAAGGAGACAACCCTGCCCCAGCAACCCGCGACTGATAGGGCATCTAGCTAGGTTCCTTTTTCCTCTCCCCTTTTATTATGATTATTTGGGTTGCCCCCATTTGGGGTATGCACTAGATATTTCACCTTTCTCTCTTTTATTTTCTGCACATGGATGTAATTTTTATTTTCGTATTAATAGATAATAAACCTTCTTATATGGTATTTATGCAATTTTTATATTAATGCAATGTCCCGCATCTTGAATGTCAAAATAATCAAGCAAACACGACAGTCAAAAATAGGGCAGGGCTACTGCCCCACCTATGCCGGTATAGTGGCGTACCTTTCGCCATAGCGGTATAGCTATAACTGAGAAATTCCAACTATAGCGGCGTTACTGCTATAGTGGAGCTTCACATTGCTGTGGCGGCCCAAATAGGGGCTGCCCAAATCTTAAACAAATTTTCCCTATGTTTTCTTCCCCAGCTCATTAATACCCATACTGCAACCCGAAAAATACTGAGACCTTGTTAATTTCCCCAGAATTGAGTTTAAACTGATTACGAATCGACCATAACTTGCATTATAACACATAATGTTTCACGAAATCATAAATACATGAGATAATCCCTTTTAAACTAACCCCGCTATTGTGAATTCCAAACCTTGTTTTTCATATCATGACATTTAACCTTGTCAACAACAAACAACCACGCAAAATCCATGTGTTTAATTAGGCTTCGCATAGATTCCCTATTTTTAAGCAACAACCACAAGTTAGGTCCCGTCTAATGACCCCTTTTTTCCCATTATTCAAGTAGGTAGGATTTCACATGAGTAACCAACCCCCTTAGACTTAGGAGGTACCAGCTAACCCTTATATTCCCATCATCCAACAGTACAGTCAAAGTCAAAGTTTTCCCAACACCATACAACATAAGACATTATACAACATTCACATAACATGATCAAAGAAAGTCAATCAACTACATTCACAACACATGAATTAAAGGAGTCAAAATCAATATCATTCTTTTATGTATCATTAACCTAACTTTAAATCACGAGCTTGATGACATTGATTTGGTCATCCATCCTGTTATCTAAGTCCCTTACAGCCAAATACCAATTGAAACCTTCCCGTTTTCAATTTTCATTACTTGTACCTTCCCAAGCGAAGTCGAGTGACATCCACTTGCCTAGTTGAGATAACAATTGGAATCAACATATACCAATTGGAATCAACCCATACAGCAACTGAACAATCACAGGAGAGGGAAGAATAAAGTGAAGTAACTTTTCCTAAAATACCTCATAACTTCCTGAAGATTAGATGTGGATGTCAACACACCAATCTGCAAACCTCTATTCAACATTTGCTCTTGGACTGGGAGATCGATAACCTAGGCTCTGATACCAAATTGTAATGACCCAAATTACTTGATCGTTAGGGCACCTACTTTAATTCACCTAGATAGGAGAACCCCTTACCACTCAACCAATATACCTACGAAAGACTTTAATAATTGGAAATGACCAACTTTTATTACAATAATTTTCAATAAAAAAAAATGCAGAAATGGAAACTACCCTAGGACCTAGTCTAAACAGGTGCAAGAGCAGCTAAGGAGGGGAAAGTAGGCAAGACACAACTTCCATCATGAGTAAGAGAAGTGGGAGCTGCTGAAGAGTCACTACCGCAACAGTTAAGAAACCAACACTAATTCCTGCAAAATACTATACCCCAAAAAGGGTATAGCAAGAGTAGCATCAGTACAAACCACACGTACTGGTAAGCCTCATCGATTGACCCGAATTGTATTACACAAATATAACATAAATATTTAAAAGAAAACATGTATTCTTTTACTCACATTCCTGAACCCTTAGGACTACCCCATTCCCATTACTAAACTCTAGTCATGAACTTTGAAGAGCAACACCTCCTCTTACGACTCTATCAGCCCGAACCACTAAGCCTGACTTCACACCAGGGATTAACCTAACTCTAAAAGGCAACTATGATGATAGAAACCCTACACTCGAGTCCAAAATTTAATAGGTCACCTAGCATCCTAGAGAAGACTCACCCGAACATGTAACCTGTCCACATGGTCCTCCTTCCTGAACATCAGCTCGAACTTAACCCATCACTCAAGCCCGATATTCTCCCTATTATGCTAATATAGAAAACTTTACCCAACCCCCACCCTTTGTCCATTTCACTACCCGATGCAATAGAACAAGTTAAGACAAAATAAGAGATGAGAATTAAGCTATAAATCGAACATCCTTAACTAACTACAGTACAACAAGTTAATCCATATTCAAAGATACATACACTTAGTATAACAAGCAACAATAGGAAATTAGGGAATCATACTAACAAGCCAACACATTAGCGCCAAGTTAAGTTCAGGCAGGCTACACGGTCAATTAAAAGATGATCAGTTAAGTCAATCAGAATCTAGTCAACACGATACCCAGGGCACTCCAATACAACATAGAAATTCATTCCATAAATATCAGTTGAAGGATCATACTTAATTCCAAGATCAATGTCAACATACCATGCCTCCATTAATCAAAATATATGGCAAACAACTGGGCCACACAACGATCCCAACATATACAACACATAAATATTTTTCCCAGTCTACTCATAGAATCGTCAAACTCACCTGACCCTCGTACATACACGCTATGGGTGATGCATCCATTCTCTAGACATGACCTGCAAGAGACAAATTCCATACATGTACTAAACCTCAGACATAAGTGTCTACCAACCTTATTTCACCAACAACCCGTGAGAATATTTCAAATACCGAAACATTCCATATTTTATAAAATAAGATAGGGCATATCAATAAGCAGGTAACATCATTGCATGGACCACACCAACAATAGGCACTATTCGACTACGCAAAACAGAAGGAAATATGCACATATAATACAAGTGGGATTAAACTACGATACCATCACCTACACAGTCTGTAGGACCCTAATCACAAGAATCAATCCTCGTACTACGGCCCGACAACTACAATAAGGATTACCACCCTAGTTGTTCGAAAACTCACCTACACCTTACCTAGCATTATCCTTTCCTTTAAGGAATAACTAATAACCGATGATTCGCTCTTCCCACTACCCCAAATATGAGTCTACAATAGGGAATAATCAATTTATGGCATACATATAGTATAACATGATAAAGAATATATAAACAACCCCTAATCATACACTACCTGAACCCTAGCCAATTTTATCCATCCTAAATCTGTGCTTGAAGGCCTAAACATGAAATCTCCTATCCATCTATGTTATATTCATGCTTTTTAACCTGAGTATATGCTATTCAATTAACCTTAGCTTACTTAGATGTCAACCAACTGTAGAAAGGACAAATCAATGCAATTCTAGCCTGAAGTCAAGATCACGGACGCACTAATCCTCAAAAATCAATGGGTTTGCTCCTATCTGCACCCTTTTCTCCTCCTCTCCATGGCTTCAAAACATGGGAGGAAGCCCTTAGGATTTTTAGAACTTCCCACGTTGTTTATTTCAGCCAAAATAGACAAGGGAAATATATCTCACTTAAGTGGGATTCTGGACTGTGTTGCCCCGCTATAGCGGCAGGCTCACCACTATAGTGGTACCACTATTGCGGAATAAATCCCACTATAGTGGGCTGACATCAGCCCGACCCAAATATTTAAGTCCTCAAATTTTAAATACTCGTGGTCCCACGTAAGCTTTTAAATAACATCCCTATAATTTCTGAACTCTACACTAATATCAAGGTATTTTCTAATAATGATGAATTTTGATTGTTACAGTACCACTCATGACCAATTGGGTCATGAAAAATATGGTATCAGAGCACTGGCCTTGTTGATCTCGTCGTACTAGAACAGGTCTAGTAGAGACTTCTAGAATGGTAAAAAGACATCGATACTTTTCTTTGATAGGCTACAGGGTTTTAGGAAATAATTTTCACTTCTTTCTTCCTTTTGTGCTAGTACTTGATTCCAATTGGTATCTAACCTCCTTCACTCTTATTTTAGAAATGGTGAACACTCATTCTACCAGAGTAGCAGCAGTCGCACCAGCAGCAGCATTGTAGTAACACCAGCACCAGCTACTGAGGCTGCAGTTTAGGGCAGGCTTTCAATTAGGGGAAAAGATAGAAGAGGAGGATGAGGGGAAACACCTATTAGGGGTGGAACCCAAGCAGTCAAAGGATCGGCTAGGCAGAGATCACCATCCCCTCCCCCATAATAGGATGCTTTATATTTGGTCCAGAATAAGAAGGTGATAGTTGAAGAGGAAGATGCGGTAGTTCCAAAGAATGTGGTGCTAGTGCAGAATGGTGCAACTCAGGTGCCTATGTACACAGAAGTAATTCAGCAAGTATTGGGTTTATGAGTAGTTTGGATGGAACAAGTACTACTCTAGCCGTGCCTATATTTCTATCCCCAATATTTTAGCATGCTTCCATTATAGCACCCATACCCAGTATGGATGAGGACTCTGAGACAAGAGTGTTTCCCCGATAGGTATTAGGATCGGTAATGACTGGCAGTGGATGCATTTGAGTTCTTGATTGACTGTCATGAGCTTTTGCACAAGATTGGCATTATGGAGAGGTATGGTATGGAGTTTATGACATTTCAGTTGCAGGCAGAAGCCAAGCACTGGTAGAGTATTTTGTTGAATGTAGGGCTATTTTGCCTCCACTTACTTGGTCCCAGTTCAAGAATGTGTTCCTTGAGAAATATGTTCCTCGTACCTATTGGGATTAGAAGAAAGATGAGTTCCTGAAACTTAAGTAGGGTTATTTATCTGTGAAAGCCTATGAGACCAAGTTTCATACCTTATTTTGTTATGCACTTTAGTTGATTTCTTTAGAGGAGGAGAGAATTAGGTATTTTATGAAAGGTCTGAACTCAGGTCTTCATGTGGCTGCACTGTCAGTTGCTATATCCAAAAAGACTTTTCAAAAAGTCGTTGAGTTTGTAAAGAAGGTGGAAGGGATTAAAAAGTAAGGAGAGGTAAAGGCAGAGAAAAAGAAGACCCAAAAATTGGTCAATTAAGTGGTACTTATTTGAGGGGTCGTGGTTCACAAGGTTTCTTTTCTCGGCCATTTTATTCAGCTATGCCTGTGTCTGTAAGGTTCCATTATGGGTCAGTTATCATCCCTCTCAGATAGGTAGTTATACACCTTCAGTATCTTTAATTCAGCGTCCAACATTAGATATCAAGTGCCATGAGGGTGGGTGGGGGATTGGTTCATATTTAGTGGTATTTTCCTAACTACTTATCAACAGGACAATTGACCCAACTTTTAGTGCTTTAGTTATAGTAGGTCTTGGTGGTGGAGAATATGGTAGGGGTCATCCACATAGTGGGCGTGGTGGTCACAATACAAGTAGGGGTGGCTACCAAGCCAACCGTGGTGGAGGACAGGTTGGTTGAGGTGGCGCTTAGGCTAGTAAAGGTGGGGTAGTGATAAGGCTCATCTTTATAATGTTCTAGCCCATCCTAAAGATGAAACTTCTAATGCTGTGATCACAGGTACTATTCTTGTCTGTGATCATACAACTTCTGTGTTGTTTGATCTTGGGTCTACTTTCTCTTATGTGTCTTTGAAATTTTCCTTGGGTTGAGACTTGAAATTTTTATTTTTAGTAACTCCTATGTATGTGTCTACACCGGTTGGGGTTTTTATATGTGTTGATCAGGTTTATTAGGTGTGTCTTATGATATTTATGAGCTATAAAATATTGGCCAACTTAGTGATCTTAGATATGGAGGAGTTTGATATTATTTTGGGGATGAGTTAGTTGTCTCCTCATCATGGTATTATTAATTGCTATGCTAAGACTGTCACTGTAGCTATGCTCGAGATAGATAAGCTAGAGTGGGAAGGTACTCTTAAGCCTACTCCTTTGAGAATTGTGTCAGCTATTCATACCCAAAAGTTAGTTAAGCGAGTGTGTAGGGAGATTCTAGTTCATATTCAGAATAATAGTTCCATAGTTCCTCGTATTTATTCAAATTTAGTAGTGTGTGAATTCTTAGAAGTGTTCCTTAACGACCTCCACGGTATGCCTTGTAACCGCTAGTTTGACTTCTGTATAGACTTAGAGCTAGGAACCAGTCCTATATCTATCCCTTTATATAAGATGGCATTGGCAGAGTTAAGAGAATTGAAATAGCAGTTGCAAGAGTTATTAGGGAAGGGTTTTATTTGTCTGAGTGTTTTGCCTTGGGGTGCTCTTGTGCTTTTTGTGAAAAAGAAGAATGGTAGTATACGGATGTGCATAGACTACCTATAATTGAATAAGGTAATGATTCATAACAAGTATCCTTTCCCTAGTATATATGATCTATTTGACCTATTGCAATGAGCCGCGGTGTTCCTAAAGATTGATTTGAGGTCAAGTTACCTTCAACTTAAGATTAGGGCTGAGTACATTCCAAAGATTGCCTTCCAAACTCATTATGGACATTACAAGTTTTTGGTTATGTCTTTTGGTTTTGCCAATGCCCTAACCACTTTTATGAGCTTGATGAGTGAATTATTTAAGCCATTTTTGAATTTGTTTGTTATTGTTTTCATTGATGGTATTTTGGTTTACTCAAAAAGTAAGGAGGAGTATGAAGCTCACTTTCGTGCAGTGTTTGGGTTTCTTAAGGAGAAGAAACTTTATGCTAAGTATTTGAAGTGTGAATTTTGGTTGTCTTCAGTGTATTTTTTGGGCATATGGTATCTAAGAAAGGGGTTATGGTAGACCCACAGAAGGTGGAAGCTGTTAAGAACTGGGCTAGACCAACCAATGTGACAGAAGTTCATAGTTTTATGGGCTTGGCCAGTTATTATTGTCAGTTTATGAAAGGGTTCACCACTATTGCTTTGCATATGAATCACCTAACTCAGAAATAGGTACCTTTTGTGTGGAATGATAAGTGTGAAGAAAGCTTTCAAAATCTCAAGACCTTGCTAACTTCAGCTCCTATTCTTGCCTTGCCTATTGAAGGTAAGGATTTCATTATGTATTGTGATACTTCACGGCTTGGTTTAGGTGCTATTTTGATGAAGGGTCAGAATGTAATTTCTTATGCTTTGAGGCAGCTAAAACCATATGAAGAATTCACTCACCCATAATTTAGAATTGCCAGCAGTGCCATTTGCTTTGAAAATTTAGAGACACTACCTCAATGGGTAAAGTGTGAAGTATTCATAGACCATTGTAGTTTGCAACACGTATTTACTCAATGAGATCTGAATTTGAGGCAGAGAAGGTGGATGGAGTTGAGCAAAGATTATGGCATCTTAAATCTGTATCATCCAAGCAAGGTCAATGTGGTTACAGACACATTCAGTTAGAAGCCGGCGAGCATGGGAAGTTTGACATGGTTGGAGGTGTCGAGGCGCCCATTAGCTAGAGAGGTACAAACTTTGACTAATGGTTTCATGAGATTACAGGTGACTAGTAAGGGAGGAATATTGGCCCATATAAGTCTACTTTCTTTAAAAAGATTAAAAGTAGGCAGTTTGAAGATAAGAAATTGAGAGATCTTAGAGAAAAAATGTTACAAGGTGAGGCCATGGAGGCCATTATAGATGAAGAGGGGGTGTTGGTGATTTGTGGGTGCATGTGTGTGCCTCATGTGGGCAACTTGATTCCTACCTTCCTTGTATAGGCCCATAATTTGAAGTACTCTATACACCCGAGTGCAACTAAAATGTATAGAGACTTCAGATAGCACTATTGGTGGCATAGAATGAAGCTAGACATTGTGGAATTTTTGGCCAAGTATCAAAATTATCAACCGGTTAAGTATGATCATTGAAAACCTGGTGGCAATTTTTAGAGGATGCCTATTCCAGAATTAAAATGTGGAAGAATAACTATGGATTTATTATTGGTCTTCCTAAGACTCTAAGGAAGTATGACTCAATATGGGTAATCATTGATAGATTGACCAAGTCTGCACACTTTATTCTTGTAAGGGTGGGCTATAATGTAGCCACGTTGGCCAAGATTTATGTGAGCCAGATTGTGAGAATTCATGGGGTACCTATTTTCATAGGGTCGGATAGAGGTACTCAGTTTACCTCTAATTTTGGGAGAAGTTTCAGTTCAAATTGGGTACTATGTTTGATCTAAGCACAACTTTTCAACCGCAGACCGACGGGCAGTCATAACGGACAATCCATGTACTTAAGGATATGCTTGGAGCTTGTGTGATGGACTTTGGTGGTTAGTAGGACCATTATCTACCCTTTTGTGAATTTGCTTATAACTATATCTACCACTCTAGTATTGACATGGCTCCTTTTGAAGCTTTATATGGGAGAAGATGTAGGGCGATAATTAGATGGTTTGATGCTTTTTAGGTGAGACCTTAGGGCAATGATATGCTAATGAAGTCAATGGAGAAAGTGAGGTTCATCCAGGAGAAGTTGGTAGCAGCTCAGAATCGATAGAAAGAATATGCAGACAATAAAGCAAGAGATGTACAATTTGAGAAGGGTGAGAAAGTTTTCCTAAAAGTGTCATCTATGAAGGGTGTAATGCAGTTCGAAAAGAAAGAAAAGTTGAGTCTGAGGTACATTGGACCCTTTGAGGTTTGGGATGGAGTAGGTCAGTGGCGTATAGGTTGGATTTGCCTCCTAATTTGTCAGGGTTTCATCCTGTGTTTTATTTGTTAACGCTCTAGAAGTACCACAGAATGGAGACTACATCATTCGTTGGGATTCAAAATTTTTTGACAAGGAGCTCTCTTATGAAGATGAGACAATTGCTATCTTGAATAGGGATGTGAGAAAGCTGAGAACAAAAATCATTCTATTTGTGAAGGTTCAATGGAGAAACCTTCCGGTGGAGAAAGCCACATGGAAGATGGAGGGGGATATGCCCAAGCGCTATCCACACTTGTTCTTTGACTCAGGTACTTGTTTTGCTCATTTGTTGCATCTTTTTGGATAGTTGTCACTCAGGGAAAAGTAAGGGATAAATTGGTATCTAATGTAACGACCCAATTGTTACGCTGATCTAGTCTTATGCGTATTTTGAGTCTGTAGTGGTCTAGGTAAATCTGGTAGTTAGTAGAGAATTGGTCGGTGGTTTTGATTTGATTTTGTGTTAGAGGATGAATTTTAGAAGTTGTAGCAACTTTCGATGCATAGAAAGAGTTAGTTGAACTCAAGTTATAACTACCGTGAAAGGGTTTTAGTTCATAATGTCAAATTTTGAGAAGCGTGTTGTGAAATGGCTAAAACTAGGACCAAGTCCTGAGTTACTGTTTGGGCTTACTATAGCGACAGAAGTGCCGCTGCAGCAGCAGAAGTATCGTTGCAGTGGTAGCCCCTATTGGTATAGGAGCCATTACAACGACAGATCCTTTGCTGCAAGGACAACCATACCACTGTAGCAGTCAATACGCAGTATATCTATTTTTAAAAATCAAAAACCCATTTTTCATTCCCCCTTTTTTAAAAATGTGCAAGGGCTTAGCATGAGCGATTTTCTTCAGCTTTTGGGTTTTTCATCTTTGAGCTAAGGTTTCTTTACACTCCGAGGAATCAAGGTAGGTTATGGTTTAATTATAGTAAAGAATTTCTTGACTCTGTGCTTATATGTGAGTTGTGTGTTTGTGATTTAGTTTTGGGCATTTCTTGTGATTATTGACTATATCATGCATTGACATATGGTTTTGAGATGATATATGGATCAGGTGTCACACTGACACTATTATATGGATTGGATGTCACACCGACACTGTTATTGGATCGGGTATCACGCCGATACTGGTACATGGACTGAGCTCGTGCTCTGCAGGTCATTTGAATATATATATATATATATGCTGTGATGATCATTGTTGAAGAATATGAGTAAGTTTAGTTAATGTACTTGTGTACTTGTATTACTGATGAGATGAAGTGTTATGACTTTATTTGGTTGTCAATTAATTATAGGTTGTTTTTTGATTGTTGTTACTTGCATTTAACTTGCTTATTTGTATGATGTTGAGTTGAGTCGGACGATGATGCCTACCAGTACTTAGTTGTTGTACTGATACTACCTGTACTCTTCTTTTTGTTGAGTGCAAAGCGTATTCCAGTGTTTGAGACGAGACCTCGACTCTAGTTTGTAATTCAGACATCAATTCAAGGGTGACGACCATGTCCGGGCAGCCATCAGATCGTTCATGTCATTTGTTTCAGGACTAAGATATTTCTTTAAATAGTATTTTGGATAAAATTTTAGACTTGGTTTTAGATACTATTTAGATGTTCTTGTACGGTGACTTTCAGGTCCTGGGGGTTATAATAAATAGAGATATTTCGGCACTAAATTTTGTTTATGGATATTAATTAAGTTAGTATTGAATTTGGATGGTTAATATTGTGTTTTCGTGAGTTAATGGTAAGTATTTGAGGAAAGTGACTTGTGAAGGTTGGGTTAGCTAGTTAAGATATGGGTTAGATGGTTCTCCTGCCATAAAGTTAGGGTGAGTGCCACTCACGACCAATTGGGTCATGACATCATCCTCTAATCGCTTATTCAAACTTGCCTCACAACTATATCGTTGAGCGAAGATGTGAGAATCTAATTCAAACGTATTCACTTTATCTTCCTGTTTTATAAACAAGCAAGATGATCTAGGTACATATTCCTATCCTAACCACAAATCAATTCTTTATTTTACTAAAGAAGAGATCTTAATCCCTATATTCTTCATTCTATCTCGTTGATCTTATTCCGAGTTTACAATAAGAATATAAATTTATTTTAATGGTAGCTAAGCATTAAAATAGTAAGCTCAAGAATATAAGAACAACTATGATGATAATCAAACAAAACGAATCAAAAGTTACTAAACAATCATGTTGTAAACTACCATAATCCACGAATGAGAAGTTTAACACCACATAGACATGGAGCAATAATAACAAATCAAACAAATAAATAAACTAATAATAAATAATAAAGGAGAAGAAAAGAGTTAACTAATATTCTCCGGCCTCCACGGCAGGTCCTAGCTCTCTTTAGATCAAAGGTTGTTTAAATATAATGCTTATCAAAAATTTATAGCTGTAGGAAAAAACTCCAAATAAAATAATTGAGTCCAAAATAGACTGGGAAAAATTAAATCTGGAATGGCCTCCTCTGCGTCGCGTTGGACAACATGGAGGGAATGGTGTGCAACGCTGCTTTGTTCTTCAATGGCTACCACGTTACCAGACACTTTTTATCAAATTAAATTGAATATTGAAATATATTATTTTAATAAATTTAATCCATTAAGCTGCCTGCTTGATTTCCATATATAGTCTTCCATTTTTAATTTATTTTTGCTCCAAATTCTCCATCTTTACATTGTTATAATCCTACACATAAAACTATAATATTAAGAATAATCTATAAAATCAGCACTAGAAAAGAAATAATAAAAATACTAAATGTGAGGAAAATAATGACTAAATATAAGTATTTTTGGCCTCACATCACCACCAGACACCTAGACTCTTGCTTGTACTCGAGCAAGCATTAAAGCTCATCTCAATAAATCATGCTAGGAATGCCACCACTTTGATTGACACAAACAATTAGGCCATATAGCAATTCACAACATCATGTACACTTCCCGATCATTATGCAAGAAATACAAACAAACAACAAACCCCTAACCTCCTAACCTCAAAGATGGACTCTAACTCATCAAATTTAAACTCACACACGTACTCTTCTCAAAGAAAGCTAATAACATCACCTATCTATCATGAAACAAGTTCACTCACAAGAAACAATAGTCATACACTTGATTCCAAATATTGAATATAAATTTAGGACTTAGCATCAAAGAACTATTCTCACACTCACAAAAGAATTCATATATATGCACAAATCAATATACATTAAGGACTTAGCATCAAAGAACAATTCTCACACTCACAAAAGAATTCGTATATATGCACAAAGAACCATAGGCTTGCCTATTATGTACATCTCCACTAATTAAGCATGCTTGAATAGAATCAAATAGAACTTTAATGGATCGTAATGTAGGCTTGGGGACGGGTAGGAAAACTCTATAACAACAACTTACACTACCCTAAGCACTTTGCACTTTTTAGACTTCATCGCCTAATATTTTTTTCTCTTTTATTTTCAGCCCTCTGTTCATCAATTATTTTCACTAGTGTTCTCATCATATCAAGAATGCTTCAATTAATTTTTTTTTCAATCAATTTTTTTTCATGTCACATTCTTTCAAAGAGGGTCTTTTCATCACTTTGTAGGTATCATTGTTCACCTTTTATACTCAACAACCCTTTTTATTCAAATTTAAATTTTTTATCATAGTCTATGCTACAGTGCTCAAGAAAGCAAGGTGCAAAAATTAGGGATTCAATAAAAGGATCAAGGCAAAAAAAATGAATACCAAGCAAAAGCTACAAGCTCAGAGAGTGTAATTAGTGATAACAATATCTGAAAAGGTTAATATTAACAAGACAAATCAAATAACCTATTATCATCTTTTAAATAGAGCAACACCTTTTATTTTGCTTCAATAACATACATAGAAAGTTCTAGACTGAGATGTAAACTAAGAAATATATGCAAATCCTCACCACACATGACACAAGCATCAATCAAGATGGATCAATTCCACTTCTAAGACAGATAGGGTCATAGCGAACTATAAGACAAAAATAAACTATATACAGAGTCGCAATCATGAGACTAGGTGTCAAAAAGTCTGTTATTTTATTTACGCTCAAGAAATCACAAGAAAGTACTACTCAAAATTAGACTTAAATTTCTAGTATCACATAAGACAAAAAAGGTCTTTTCTTTTCTCTCCTAAAAAAATAAAAATACAACATAAAAATAGTCCTAGAAATAAAAAATACTAGGTTCAAAGCCCCTACTCAGAAAAGAACTGAAAAGAAAAACCAAGGGGTGGGTGAAGTATGCTCTACTAAAACTAAAAAGCAAGAACTAACAAAAACTATTTTAATCTAAAGAATAAAAGAAACTTTTTGTGTTTTTGGACTTTTCAATTTTTTTTTTCTTTTAACGCAAGCAACTAAAAAAATTAATAATAATATTAAAATAAAATTCTATAGCATACTTCACCCTAAACAAATATTAGAAGATAACCCACCCAACACTTAAAATCATGCTTTGTACCTAAAGCAATAATCAAAGTAAAATCAAGGGTTTGAATACTCCCTGAGGCCCTGTAGGGCCTAGCTAGCATCATGTTTCTTCACTTTCCGTCAAGGGTCGGACACACTCTGTCACGCCCCAAATTCCAACGGGGCGGACTGGCACCCGAAGCCGTTGAGGCCCGAGAGAACTAATCTTTACTCATGTACATTCATATGCATGTCTCTGTATGAGCATCATTCTATATCATGTAACTAGATACCAATGGCGGAAGTCATGGCAAACATATGCTACATATGAAACTTGGCCGTTAGGGCCATCAAGTCAAAATGGACATCCATCTCTTACATTCATCTTCCCACATACGTCTATAAAGCCTCTAACAGATACATGTACATAATCAACCTATAGTCGGGATGAGTCCCCGCTTTATACAACATTTACATAATACCAAAACGAGTGTACACATGACTAGGAAAGCCCTGAACCGAACTGGAGCTCACCAATAATTCGTAGATAATCCGCAGCCTACTTTAGACGTCTACTAGCACCTGTACCTACAGCAAGTAAGGTAAGTCCCCCAAGGGACGTCAGTACGAAGAATGTACTGAGTATGAAAGGCTGTAAGAAACTGCATGATACATAAGTACTTTAATGGAATCAAAACAAGTGAGTAACCAATATGGATAAACCTCCGTTTTGTATATGTGGAACCATGTACATTACTTTCGTTATTTTCATTATTCGACCATTCATTCTTATCATTATCATTCATATATACTTTCATTCAAGTGATATACTTTCTTTGCTTTTACGATCATCATCATTATCATTCATCCAGCTGATCAGCTGGCCATAGTACAATCATCCACCTTATCGTCGGGATAAAACATAATATAACGGATTATATCCATAATCATCAGGATCGTCTCTTTGAGATACCACCCGACCTCTAAGAAATACATATATACATTACTTCATTCCTTTACTTGTGTAAGATTGATACATTTGTGGTTATAACATCATCATTGGAACTTTGGAATGTAATATTGTTGGAACTTTGGAACAATGTCCCCAATTATGTACCACATAAAAAACAATTGGTCAATGAATAAGAAGTATGTGAACGACAATATATGAAAATCTGAGTTGAGATACCTTTGAGCATTTCGGAATGGAACAAGTACAATGTCAATGTGAACAATATGTGCTGCAAAAGGATACGGAAAGAGTAACCTTACATACCTTATCTTCCCAATATGAATATACAGTCCTATACGTGAATACAATAATCCAGCTCCTTCCTTACGTTTTACTCTACAACACAGGTACATAATGGAGCTCACGTTAACAACTAACTACCTTACAAGTGCATAAGATGTCAATGAGTTACATGATTGCCCTATAATGTCATTTCACCCTTTCCAATACAATTCACGGCATTGTCATACCAACAATACCACAACATTCTAACATTGACCAAGACATCATAAACCAATAGCATTTCACACCAAGTTTATCCTTTACGCTTCCTCATTAACATTACGTCACAATTACTCCATCAAGTCACCTCAATACGTTTCATAACAACATATCAACCACAATCCCACAAGTTATACTCATTGAAAAATAACAAGTTAAGGAACATAGCCATATCATACATGTTGATATTTCATTCACACCATTCACTTCCATCAAAACCTCAAGTCTCCTTTCAAGTTCAAGTCCCATAGATGACACATCTTTTAGCAAAAAGCAAAAGTGCACTACTCAACACTTTTAGACATAACCATCATGATCTACATAATCTCTCATGCATATAATATATTAAACCATAAGATTAAACACTTACCCAAGCTTGTAAAATGATGATCTTGTCCAAAGATATCACTTAGGGTTTGAGAGACAAAAGGAATATCTTGGAAGTATCTAGAATGGCATGTGTGTTTTGTGAAATAAAGATCTGATTTTTGTGCCTTTATATAGGCCCTCAAGTCATCCTTATGCAATTCTTGGGCATTAAATGCCTTGTTTACTTAGTCAACACAAGAATGGGTCATTTGCCCTCTTTGGGCCTTGTCTTTTGGCTTCATTTTGGGGCTCAAATTGAGCCCATTTACACATGTTAATTTAGCCCACCGAATTCAATGCATGATCCACAATATATCTCATTTTTAAAGAATTCCATAAATGTTAAGGCAATATTCAACTCACGAGATTCATGTTCGTAGCCTCAACCCCCGAGAATAAGCGATTTTAGCCACTCATGGCTTAATTTAACATAATTTGATAAAATAATTATGAAGAAGAATTAACCCCAACTTGGATGCCAAAAACGCCCAAGAGTAGTCCTACTAAGATGGAATAATGATGCCATAACCCAAGAGTCCTATTTATAGACTAATGGTCGGAGAATAAATTTGGCAAAAAGCACCCCGGCACGCCTCTAGGCGCCCCTGAGACTTAACCAAATTTCTGCACCTAAAAAGGTGAGCATAAGCAGCCTGGCATGCTGCCTGGTGCACCTCTCTGCTGTCCATGCCAAAAATATTTCAGCCAAAAGCGGCCCGGCACGCCCCTTGGCGCGCCTGACACTAAATTTCTGATTTTCTTCCTTTTTTCGACTTTTCTTTGCGGATGTTAGCACACTATCATATATTCCTTCAAACTAATACAAAATACGTACTTATTGCTCCCAAAACTAAGGTAAACATGGTTCAAAGCTGGCAAGTAGGTTCGAAAAATATACGGGGTGTTACATTCTTCCCCCCCTTCGAAACATTCGTCCTCAAATGTTAACAACAGATTCTCATGTACAACAAATGTACCTTTATGTTAACATTTATACATATACATAATGCTTATAGATACTTACTTGTTATTGCTCCGATCCCACATCTTGAACTTTCTCTTCCATTTGAAATAGATGAGGGTACTTGGACTTCATCATTTCCTTGACTTCCCATGTGATCTCTTCTACTTGTTGATTTCTCCAAAGTACCTTTACGAAAGCTACGTCTTTATTCCTCAACCTCTTCACTTGTCGATCTAGAATAGCAATGGGTATCTCTTCATAAGTGAGATCCTCCTTAACTTGGACATCCTCAACGGGAGCAATATGAGATGGATCTCCTATGCACTTTCGAAGCATCAAAACATAAAACACTGGATGAACTGTGGAGAGTTCTTGGGTAGTACCAATTCATACGCAACTTACCCAAATCTCCTGACAATTTCATATGGACCTATATAACATGGACTCAACTCTTCTTTCCTACCAAATCTTATTACCCCTTTCATCGGTGACACCTTCAAGAATACCCAATCACTTATGGCAAATTTGAGCCCTCTTCTTCTAACATCAGCATATGAATTGTGTCAACTTTGGGCCGTTTGTAGTCACTGTTGTATCACCTTAACTTTCTCCATAGCTTGATGAACAAGATCTGGCCCAAGTAAAGCAGTTTCACCCGCTTCAAACCATCCAATTGGCGATCTACACTTTCTTCCATATATAGCTTCATAAGGTGCCATTTTAATACTTGAAGGATAGCTATTATTGTAAGCAAATTCAATAAGAGGTAGATGATCATCCCAACTACATTTAAAGTCCAATGTGCAAGCTCGTAGCATATCTTCAAGTGTTTGGATAGTACGTTCTGCTTGTCCATCTGTCTGAGGATGAAAAACCGTACTCAAATTCACTTGTGTACCCAAGCTCTTCTAAAAAGATTTCCAAAAATGTGCAGTAAATTGAGCTCCCCTGTCTGATATAATGGAGATTGGAATCCCATGTAATCGCACTATCTCTTTGACATACAATCGTTCATAATCTTCAGCTGTGTAGGTGGTCTTGACCGGTAGGAAGTGTGCTGACTTGGTAAGCCTGTCAACTATTACCCATATGGAATCAAATTTCCGAAGTGTACGAGGCAAACCTATGATGAAATCCATGTTGATCATGTCCCACTTCCAGATTGGAAGATTTATACATTGCATATAACCTCCAGGCTTCTGATGCTCTACTTTTACTTGTTGACAATTTGGACAATGAGCTACAAATTCTGCAATGTTCTTCTTCATGTTACCCCACCAATACATTTCTTTCAAATCATGATACATTTTGGTGGTTCCCGGATGAATAGAATATCGTGAATGATGTGCCACTGTCATAATCCGTCTCCTTGGCTCAGGTACATCAGGTACACACAGTCTACTTTGGCACTGAAGTACTCCCTCTTGTGTAAGATCAAATGCCTTCGTCAAACCTTGCTGTACATTCTCTTTCAGCTGCAATAAAATAGGATCCGCATATTATTTCTCCTTTACTTCATCCATTAAGGAAGATTCTACTGCATTTTGCATAATGACCCCTTTATCTGGAGATTCAAGAAGACGAACTCCCAAGCTGGCTAGTTATGTAGATCCCTCAGATTTAAGTCCTTCTGCTTAAAGATATATTGCAAACTTTTGTGATCAGTGTAGATGTCAACATGAACCCCATACAAACAAGGGCGCCATATCTTTAAAGCAAATATCACAGCTGCTAGCTTAAGATCATGTATTGGGTAATTTCTCTCATGTGGCCGTAACTGTCGTGAGGAATATGCTATTACATTACCATGCTACATCAATACACATTCGAGGCCAACCCCGGAAGCATCACAATATACTGCATACCCTTCTATGCCTTCGGGAAGTACTAATACTGGTAAAGGGGAGACCGGTGCACTAAGCTACCGCTATGCGCGGTGTTCGGGGAAGGGCCCCACCACAAAGGTGTATTGTACGCAGCCTTACCTTGCATTTCTGCCAGAGGCTATTTTCCAGGCTTGAATGCTGGTGTGGAAGTTAATTTATCTTTCAGATCTTGGAAACTCTTTTCACATGCATCATCCCACTGAAGCTTGGTTGCTTTGTGTGTTAGCTTGTTAAGGGTATTGCAATGGAATAAAAACCCTTCAACCAATCTTCTGTAATAACCAGCCAATCCAAGAAAACTATGAATCTCTGTAGGCGTCATAGGCCTTAGCCAATTTTTCACCGCTTCTATCTTTTGTGTATCAACCCTTAGTCCTTCATTATATACAATGTGACCTAAGAACGCTACGAATTTTAACCAACCTCACATTTAGAGAACTTCGCATATACCTTACGGTCACGCATATGTCTTATGGTCACCAAGAATCCGTAACACCTATCGTAAGTGATTAGCATGGTCCTCTTGTGATCTTGAATAACCCAGAATGTCATCTATAAACACGGTCACAAATACATCTAAAAATGGATTGAACACCCTATTCATCAAATCCATAAAAATTACTGGTGAATTTGTTAGCCCAATTGATATAACTAAAAATTCATAATGGCCATACCATGTTGGGAAAGCTATTTTGGGTATACCTTTTACTCTAACCCTGACTTGATAGTAACCCGACCTCAAGTCAATCTTTGAAAAATATTTGGCACCTTGTAACTGATCAAACAAATCGTCAATTCTAGGGAGGGGATATTTGTTGTTAATCGTTACTGTATTCAATTGCCGATAGTCAATACACATTCTCAACGTGCCACCTTTCTTTCGTACAAATAGTACTGGTGCGCCTCACGGGGACATACTAGGCCTTATGAATCCTTTATCCAGTAAGTCTTTTAATTGCTCCTTCAATTCTCGCAATTCTGCTGGAGCCATTCTATACAGAGGAATAGAGATAGGCTGAGTGCCTGGAATCACATCAATACCAAACTCTACTTCTTGTTCTGGGGGCAAACCTGGAAGATCTTCAGGAAATACATCAAGAAATTCATTGACCACCGAAACCGTTTGAGGAGTTGGTGGCTTCACATCGGTATCTTGCACTTGTACTCAATGACATATGTACCCCATGGCTACCATTTTCTTAGCCTTAAGATAGGAAATAAATTTTACTCTCGGTGCCCCCACATTACCCTTCCATTCAAGAACATTCTTCTGTGGAAAATGGAAATGCACCTTCTTAGCTCGGCAATCTACCGTGGCATAACAAGAAGCCAACTAATCCATACCCATTATCACATCAAAATCCACCATTTCCAGCTCAATAAGATCAACCAACGTATCATGATCAAAAATAACTACTATACAATTATGATATACTCTTTTAGCTATAATAGATTCACAATTGGTGTAGATACTTCAAATGGCTTATCTAGTAATTTTGGCATTCGTTCAATATTTTTTTCAACAATCAATAGAGTAACATACGATAATGTAGAATACGGGTCAATCAATACGTATATCTTATGTAAAAATATGAATACTATACCTGTGTCTACATCAAGAGAAACCTTCGAATTTTGTCGATCCGCTAAGACATAGGTACGGTTCTGGATTCCACTAGAACTAGCTGCTCCGCTAGAACCTCTGCCATAGCCAGCAGGTTATACACCTGACAATGATAACGCAACGGCTGATCCTATAGGTCGTGTCATACTACCCGTGGCCCTCTGTGAGCACTCTCTCATCATGTGCCCTAACTTACTACACCAAAAGCAAACATCCATTACAAACCAACATTCACCTGAATGAAACTTCCCGCAGCGCTAGTACAGCTGATGAAAAGACCTCGATTGGCTCATACTTCCTTGTTCTCTATACCCCACTGTCTGTGAACCCCGAGTCCCACTACTTTGCCCAGCTTGACCACCTCTAAACCCTCAAAATTGAGATGGAGTACCAGCTGTAGGGTAAGCAAATGATGGTCTAGGTGGTCTAGGAAAAACCCGAGGCCTAAATTCTCATTGGGATGCCATAAACTGTCCCATAGGTCTAGCCCTCTTTGACGTCCCTCTTTCAACTTCGTGCACCCTTCTCTTTTGCCTTTGATCCTCCATTTTCTGTGCAAAGGCTTGTATTCTAGCTATATCCATATCTCTATTCAAAGCAGCAATGGTACAATCCTGGACCAAGTATGGATCCAATCTATCCACGTATCGATGAACTCTGTCGGCCATAATGGCTACTACATTTGGAGCATATCTAGCCAAAGAGTTAAACCGGAGACTGTACTCCCTGACGCTCATATTTCCTTAATGAAAATTTAAAAACTGATCCGCACGAGACTCTTGGATCTCATATGGGAGATAATGATCAAGGAATGCCATTTTGAATTCCTCCCAACTAGCTGGAAGTGCACCTATACCCCTAGATCGTTTCCACTCTTCATACCATAATATAGCCTCGCCTTTTAGTCTATATGCTACAAGTTCTACTATTTCTATACCAGTCACATGCATAACATCCAGAGCCTTTTTGATTTGGTCCATAAAATCCAGTGGGTCTTCATTCGAATCTGACTCGGTGAATGTGGGAGGGTCTAATTTCAGAAAATCCTGTATCCATCGATTAGCTTCCCTATCCACACCATCACTACTTGTCATTGGACCTACCTATCCTTAATTTAGTGCAACAACTATACAAGCAGCTATACGAGTCAACATTTGCACTGTATTTCTTAGATTCTACTCAGTATCATTAACAGGTGGTTCGGCAGGTTCTTCTCTCCTTCTCAGCTCTTCTGGAGCTGGAAAAATAGAAGAAGCCCGCGATGCAAATTCAGTTTCTGCCCCACCCTGACTAGCTTGGTCAGGTGGTGATTTACTAGTTCCTTATCCGGATAGCATATCTACCTTCTTACCTTTGTCCCTACCTTGTCTTGTAATCGACATTTTACTATACAGAAGAAAACCAAGTTCAATGGTCAGATATGATTCCACTTACAACTTTGGCTCTACTACACGATCTAAGAAATGAAGAAAAGAAACAACTCCTAAATGTACCGTAGCCTCCTTCTTATAAATATGGCGTGCAACACACCCATAAGCAAGACTCTACTCAGACACGACTTTGTAGACACCCTAAGGACAACCTGCTCTGATACCACTTTTGTCATGCCTCAAATTCCAACTGGGCGGACTGGCACCCGAAGCCGTTGAGGCCCGAGACAACCAATCTTTACTCATGTACATTCATATGCATGTATTTGTATGAGTATCATTCAATCTCATGTAACTAGATACCAATGGCGGAAGTCATGACAAACGTATGCTATATATGAAACTTGGCCGTTAGGGCCATCAAGTCAAAATGGACATACATCTCTTACATTCATCTTCCCACATATGTCTACAAAGCCTCTAACAGATACATGTACATAACCAACCTACAGTCGGGATGAGTCCCTGCTTTATACAACATTTACATAATACCAAAACGAGTGTACACATGACTAGGAAAGCCCCGAATTGAACTGGAGCTCACCAATAATTCGTAGATAATCCTCATCTTACTTTGGAGGTCTACTAGCACCTGTTCCTGCAACAAGTAAGGTAAGTTCCCCCAGGGACGTCAGTACGAAGAATGTACTGAGTATGTAAGGCTGTAAGAAACTGCATGATACATAAGTACTTTAATGGAATCCAAACAAGTGAGTAACCAATATGGATAAACCTCCATTCTGTATATGTGGAACCATGTACATTACTTTCATTATTTTCATTATTCAACCATTCATTCTTATCATTATTGTTCATATAATAACATTCATATATACTTTCATTCAAATGATATACTTTCTTTGCTTTTACGACCATCATTATTATCATTCATCCAACTGATCAGTGGGCCATATATCATTCATCCAGCTGATCAGTGGGCTATAGTACAATCATCCACCTTATCGGCGGGCCATAACATAATATAACATATTATATCAACAATTATTGGGATCGTCTCTTTGAGCTACCACCCGGCCTCTAAGAAATACATATATACATTACTTCATTCCTTTACTTGTGTAAGATTGATACATTTGTGGTTATAACATCATCATTGGAACTTTGAAACGTAATATTGTTGGAACTTTGGAACAATGTCCCCAATTATGTGACACATGAATAAAAATTGGTTAATGAATAAGAAGCATGTGAACGACAATATATGACAATCTGAGTTGAGATACCTTTGAGCATTTCGGAATGGAACAAGTACAATGTCAATGTGAACAATATGTGCTGCAGAAGGATACGAAAAGAGTAACCTTACATACCTTATCTTCCCAATATGAATACACAGTCCTATACGTGAATATAATAATATAGCTCCTTCCTTACGTTTTATTCTACAACACAAATACATAACGGAGCTCACGTTAACAACTAACTACCTTACAAGTGCATAAGATGTCAATGAGTTACATGATTGACCTATAACGTCATTTCACCCTTTCCAATACAATTCACAGCATTGTACTACCAACAATACCACAACATTCTACACATTGACTAAGACATCATAAACCAATAGCATTTCACACCAAGTTTATCCTTTATGCTTCCTCATTAACATTACGTCACAATTACTCCATCAAGTCACCTCAATACGTTTCATAACAACATATCAACAACAATCCCACAAGTTATACTCATATAAAAATAGCAAGTTAAGGAACATAACCACATCATACATGTTGATATTTCATCCACACCATTCACTTCCATCAAAACCTCAAGTCTCCTTTCAAGTTCAAGTCACATAGATGACACATCTTTTAGCAAAAAGTAAAAGTGCACTACTCAATACTTTTAGACATAACCATCATGATCTACACAATCTCTCATGCATATAATATATTAAATCATAAGATTAAACACTTACCCAAGCTTGCAAAATGATGATCTTGTCTAAAGAGATGACTTAGGGTTTGAGAGACAAAAGGAATATCTTGGAAATGTCTAGAATGGCATGTGTGTTTTGTGAAATAAAATCTGATTTTTGTGCCTTTATATAGGCCCTCAAGTCATCCTTATGCAATTCTTGGGCATTAAATGCCTTGTTTACTTAGTCAACACAAGAATGGGTCATTTTCTCTCTTTGGGCCTTGTCTTTTGGCTTCATTTTGGGGCTCAAATTGAGCCCATTTACACATGTTAATTTAGCCCACCGAATTCAATGCATGATCCACCATCTATCTCATGTTTAAAGAATTCCATAAATGTTAAGTCAATATTCAATCCACGATATTCATGTTCGTAGCCTCAACCCCCGAGAATAAGCGATTTTAGCCACTCATGGCTTAATTTAACATAATCTGATAAAATAATTATGAAGAAGAATTAACCCCAACTCGGATGCCAAACTCGCCCAAGATTAGTCCTACTAAGATAGAATAATGACGCCATAACTCAAGAATCCTATTTATAGACTAATGGTCGGAGAATAAATTTGGCAAAAAGCACCCCGACACTCCCCTGGGCGCCCCTGAGACTTAACCAAATTTCTTCACCTAAAAAGGTGAGCATGAGTTGCCTGGCACGCTGCTTGGTGCCCCCCTCTGCTGTCCATGCCAAAACAATTTCAGCTAAAAGCGGCCCGACACGCCCCCTGGCGCGCCTGACACTAAATTTCTGATTTTCTTCCTTTCTTCGAATTTTCTTTGCGGATGTTAGTACACTATTATATATTCCATAAAACCAATACAAAATACGTACTTATTGCTCTCAAAACTATGGTAAACATGGTTCAAAGTTGGCAAGTAGGGTCAGAAAATGTACGGGGTGTTACACACCCCTTACTTATGCTCAAACGTGCTCCTTAACTTCAAATTTAGGTAGTCATACTTCCTCTAACTCTATAAAAACACAAACAAAATAAAAACAAAATACGTGACACTATAAAAATCAAAATTTAAAATAAAAAAATAGGAAGCTACACTACTAATTGGGTTGCCTCCCAACAAGCACCTGATTTAACGTCGCAGCCCGATGCCATCAACGTCTGATGTCACTCAAAATATGCCTCCTAAGAAGTATAAAGTAGTCGCTGTCAAATATAGAACCCAACTAGGTTGGGGTCGATCCCACAAGGAATAGGTCAAAGTTTGTGTAGAATACTAGATGGAATAATTGGAAAGTAAGTAAAATTTGGGGGGTTTTGTGAATAAAAAGTAACAGTAATGATTGCTGGTTATATCGAGTTTGTAGAAAATAAGAGAAATACACTAGGATTGTGATCCCCAATGATTCCTTAATTCCACCGGTTACTTGTGCTAACAAAACCGTCCCGCTATGTGGTATGCAAAATCTGACAAGATATGTTCATTTAAATGTCTCTCGACCTTGGTTAGATGAATTTCACTCTTCTCCTCTCGGTCTCCGAGTATCGCACTACTAACCTTTGTCCTGGATCTTAGATATCCATTCCCTCTAAGGCTTAAGTTATTAGATGAAGGTTGATAGCTTCAAATCTCTGTTGTTATCTCCTTTTCCCAATCTCTACCTCTCTCTCGAGCAAGTCTAGAATACAGGTGAGATTCTAATATTTGCAACCGTTAGAAAGTAATCAAAACAAAGGAAACAACAATACATGCATTCACAGCGGTTTAGAATTGCTTTGTACTTAACCGGTTTCATTAATTCCTCATGGTTCACACAACCCTAGTTGATGAGTTTAGCTACTCATAATTGTTAGAACACAAGAAGAATTCAGAGATGAAAACATAATTGCACACTCACAATAATGAAGAAGAACGGAAAACTCAATTATCAATAAAACTCGAATTAAGGTTTGTAACTACAAAACCAAGAATATGTTTATAAGCTCAAAAACAATATGAAATAGCTCTTAAAACAATGTAATGACTCTCTTTTTCGCACATAGGACTATATAGGGGTATTTATAAATACAAAACTAATCCTATCCTAATCAAAATAGGAGAACAGAGTTGGTAACTTTCACGGTATCGTGACATGGTGTCGTGGAACCAAGTCACGCCATGTAGGTTGGTGTCATGGAAATCAGGCTCAATTAAACTTCTTCATAAGTTGAGTCACGCCACCTAGTCATGCCACGTAGGTGTACCCACGCCATGTGGATGCCTGGCATGGAAATCAGGCAATTTTTCACACTGAAAAGTGACCCATGGCACCACTCATGTCACTTGAGTGGACCTCACGACACGTGAGTGGTGTCTTGACTCCCACTCCGGTGTAGATTCTTGTTCTTTCATCCTCATACACTTCATTCTCGGGCTTAATTCTTCCTTTTTAATCATTTTGCCTTCAAAAACCTGTTTTCCTGCAATGTTGGACAAAAACCACGTCATACCAACCAAATACACCCAAGTTATTGCATATTTCCCTTGTTTTAAGCATCGAAAGTGCCATGTAACCATGGCACATCAACACCCTCAACTTAGAATGTTTGATTGTTCTCAGGCGAACAAAACAAAAACACACATATTCGATGCTTGATTAAGTGAAACCTAAGGGACCTATGGCAGTCGACTCATTACCTTTGGCACAAAACGTTTTTCGACCTCTCCTATTTGCAAATCAAAATCAATGTGTGTATACAGGCAACATATTATCATGACACAGAAGGGATCAAGTGATGGTACCAGATAATTCACAAACAACTAAGCATATATGCAAACGATATTTTTCGAACAAATAGCAGCTAATAATGCAACCCATGTACTCTCACAATCAAAGAAGTCCCATGCACTCACAGTATGCTAATAAATATCAAATTAGGGACTCGGTCAAAATACTCACTCTCACAAAGAAGTTCAAACAATGTGCATGAAATACCATAGGCTTGTCCTTATTTTCTACACCTTAATTTTCAGACAGTTGGACTAGGATCACTATAGGAATTTACTCAACTTGTAATGTAGGCTTGGGGACGGGTATGGTACATCTGGATATGGTGACTCAACCCTCCTTGACACTACACTATTTTTGGCTCCAACTTCCAACCTTTCTCATTTTTATTCTCCCTTATTCTCCTTTCTTTTCTTTTCAGATTTTGGGTGTGATTTTCTTCACTTTCAAAACACAATTTTCTCTTCTTTTTTTTTTTCTTTTTCTTTGCAATTTCTATTCTTTTCACTTTATTTTTTTCCTCTTTTTCTCCATACCCAAACCTGTTTTCTCTCTTTTTCTTTTATTAACCTCTTCTTCATACCCAACTCAATCTATGCACCCCTATAATAGCCACCCTCAACTTAGGCAATTTGCCTGAGTTGAGGTACATAATGTCCAAGGAGGGACCAGGGCCAAGACAGGTTCATTGTAATTAAAATGGGAAGGTGAATAGGCTAATGAAAGAAATAAGTCAATTACAGCTCAAAGTCGGGATCAAGGGATACTTATTACTTGGTTTGGCATTTAGGATAAAAGTGGACTTATTCAAAAATGGCCTATGATCCTTTCCTAATACCCTATCCTCAAATCCTAGGCAAGGCTAACCGAGCAAGTTCTAGATCGCATACACAAAGTTAACTAAGTAATGACCTCACAAACACATAGCACAAGGTTGTATTATCAACTACTACCTATCCGATTTATATAATGCTAGCTACAATTATTTGCCTATAATCCTAGTGCCATAACAAGATCCAACAGCTATCACGAACTAACATACTACACACACAATTCAAAACCAAAATTTTCAGGAGGGGTATCCTTTAGATAATCAAAAAGCATCAATATAAATTGGACTGCACTAAGGTTCCCCTATTTTTCTCCTAATTAAACATAAAAACACATAATAATATAAATATAAACCTAAATATGTCGGTTCTACTATGATAGCACTTGATGGAAAAGAAACACGACAACAAAACCCCCCCAAGAGGATATATAGACCCACAAGTACCTCTGCCCCCACCAAATAAGCATGCATTGTCCCCAATGCAATAGACTAAAACAACACAAGGGAGTTAGGAACATACCTGTTTCACCCTAGGTGCATGTGTCTAATGTCGATCAAAATCAAAAATCAAAGCAAATATAGAAATAGTAAGACACCTTGGGTTGCCTCCCAAGCAGCGCTTAATTTAACATCGCGGCACGAAGGGGGTATCTTGATTACTCAGACTTCATCAAGATCCCCACTGACTTGTCCTTCAGGGTCATCGAAAATATTTATTCCCGAAACCACCCTCATGTCCTTTGGCTGCTTCATAGTTCTGCAAACATTGAATGTGACTTCCTTATTATCTATCCTGAATTTCAGCTCACTCCGCTCCATATCTACCAATGCTCTGTCGGTGGCTAAAAATGGTCTTTCCAAAATTATGGACACCTCAAAATCGACCTCACAGTCCAAGACAACAAAGTCAGCAAGAAAGATGAAATTTTCAACCTTTACCAAAACATCACATATTATGCCCACGGGCATCTTGATCGTACGATCCGCCATCAATAACTGCATCTTTGTTGGCTCGGGGACTCCCAAACCTAATTTCTCAAATACTGCCAGTGACATCAAGTTAATGCTCGCACCTAGGTCGGACAAAGCTCTGGAGAAGTGAATTGACCTAATTGTTCATGGAACTATAAAGGTACCAGGATCATCTTTCTATTGCACAAGAGAACGGGATGCAATTGCATTACAATGGTGCAAATTATCAACAGACTCGTAACTAACAGTTCTCTTCTTTGTGACCAAGTCCTTAATGAACTTCGCATAACCTGGCATCTGCTCCAACGCCTCCACCAATGGGATGTTTATAGAAAGTTGCTTCAATATGGACATGAACTTCTGAAATTTTCCATCCTTCTTCTTCTTCTTCAATCGCTGAGGGAATGGAGGTGGCAGCCTAGGAGTGGGCGTTAGCCCTTGTGGGGCTTCTTTTTCTTTCTCGGTTTCAACATTTACCACATTCTCATCAGTTTAAGGATTTTTAACCTCTCTCATGATCTCCCCACTAACACTTTTATTTTCATCCACTTTTTTCTTTAGACATTGAGAGAAAGGTGGAGGAATCTTTTAGAATGGAGCATACTTCTTTAGAGCATCCTTTACCTTTTTTGTGGCATTCGTTTACTCTTCCAGTGGAGCATGAACACCCTCAACTTGATTGGGTGCCTCAATGAGAGTCATTCCACTTCTTGTTGTGATAGCCATACAATGAGCATCATTCTTCGGATTTTGAATGGTGTTGCTTGGAAGGGTGCCTGGCTGACGTTGATTTAGTGCCAATGATATCTGCCCAAATTGTTGCTCCAACTGTTTAATGGCAGTCTAATGGGAATCTACCTTCTGACTTATTCCCAAAATATCTGTCTTGATCTTTTTTAGACAGTTTTCTTAGCTTTCTGACCTCGTAACCAGTTTATTCAGAAGGTCTTCAATCTTTGAATTTCCAGACTCAGCATCGCAACTACCTGGTGGTGCGTAAAGACCATTCTTCTCTCTATAGTCATCCTTTCACCTCCAATCATCGTCATAATCTCGTTCTCTGTCTCTATATACCGACTTGTTGTAATTGTCTCCATAGTAGTTCCGACCTTGATTCCCTTTCCTTGAGTTCTAAGAGTCTTGATTAGACCCTTGGCTCAAAAACCCGCCACTTCTTGATCTAGGTACTTAGCCTCTTCATCAGACTCACTATCATCATGTCTAGACGATTTACCTTGTGTACCTACAACATGCACCTTTTCAGCATCTCTGGCCGCTATCTGTTTAGCCAGAAGACCAATTTCTGTCCTCAACTGAGCGACCTCTTGAGCCACAGATTCATTCGAAGCCCGTTGTGCTGCTGAGGCTCCAATAGCATATGTGCCAGCTGACGTATCTGCCTCCCGAGTATGCTACCCTCGGTTGGTCTTAGTTATATGATCTAATATCTCTGAAGCTTGCTCCCATCTCAGACTCATGAATGCTCCACTAGTGATAGTATCTGCTATGGCCTTAGTGTTTGCATTCAAAGCCTTGTAGAAAATTTCAAGCAAATTTCTACCACTCATCCTATGATTCGGCACATTCTGCAGCTTCTTATTGAATCTAAGCCATGTCTCATAAAGTGTTTCAGAATGTAGTTGTCGAAAATTATAGATCTCATCCTTCAACTGCAACATCTTAGATGGTGGAAAAAATCTTTCTAGAAATTGATTCCTCAAGTCTTGCCAGTTAGTGATAGAACCTCATGGTAATTCTGCCAACCACAATGTCGCTTCTCCTGTTAGGGTGAATGGGAACAATCTCAATCGAATTGCCTCCTGGTCAACTCCAGGTAGATTATAGAAAGTGCAGACCCCCACGAAATTCATCACGTGCATGTTTGGATCATCTGAAGGAAGGCCGGCGAAAACATCTTTCAAATTTATCAAATGAATCATGGCACTGGTAATGTCAAACTTAGTGCCCGGAGGTAACTCTGGTGGAATGATGGCCCCAGTCTCAACCGGCTTAAGATAAGCCATATCTCCTTCTTAAGGATCATCATAAACAAGCACATATGGTCTCTGCTACATTCTAAGTCTTCTTTGTCGCTCTTCAGTATCAGCCAGATGCTGTGCTACTTCTTGCATCACTCGATTATCTCTTTCTGCTTGCCTAAGAGCAGGTTGCCTATCCTTCTCTTCTCGTGTCAATCAAGCGGTAGTTTGATCCGCTGTTTTATGACAAACTGGCTGAATTGGTTGGTGATGAATATCTCCCACAGCTGCGGGATCCTGAACTCCGTCAGTATTCACCATTCTTCGATTAGCTCTCAGAGTCCTTTTAATTTCAAGATCAAGTGGAATCAGGGGATTGCCTTGACTCCTAGTATTTGGCATACACTGGCGTATGCCCTCAAATTTATGTGAAAACAAAACCAATTAACTCCAACCAGTACTAATCAACTCTGTAACCGTATTCCCTGGCAACGGTACCAAAATTTGATGTCGCCCAAAATGTGCCTCCTAAGAAGTATAAAGCGGTCGCTGTCAAATATAGAACCCAACTAGGTTGGGGTCGATCCCACAAGGAATAGGTCAAAGTTTGTGTAGAATACTAGATGGAATAATTGGAAAGTAAGTAAAACTGGGGGGTTTTGTGAATAAAAAGTGACAGTAATGATTGCTGGTTATATCGAGTTTGTAGACAATGAGAGAAATACACTAGGACTGTGATCCCCAATGATTCCTTAATTCCACCGATTACTTGTGCTAACAAAACCGTCCCTCTATGTGGCATGCAAAATCTGACAAGATATGTTCATCTAAATGTCTCTCGACCTTGGTTAGATGAATTTCACTCTTCTCCTCTCGGTCTCCGAGTGTCGCACTACTAACCCTTGTCCTGGATCTCAGATAACCATTCCCGCTAAGGCTCAAGTTATTAGATGAAGGTTGATAGCTTCAAATCTCTGTTGTTATCTCCTTTTCCCAATCTCTACCTCTCTGTCGAGCAAGTCTAGAATACAGGCGAGTTTCTAACGTTTGCAACCGTTAGAAAGCAATCAAAATGAAGGAAACAACAATACATGCATTCACAGCGGTTTAGAATTGCTTTGTACTTAACCAGTTTCATTAATTAATTATGGTTCACACAACCCTAGTTGATGAGTTTAGCTTCTCATAATTGTAAGGACACGATAAGAATTCAGAGATTAAAACATAATTGCACACTCACAATAATGAATAAGAACGGAAATCTCAATTATCAATAAAACTCGAATTAAGGTTTGTAACTACAAAACCAAGAATATGGTTATAAGCTCAAAAATAATATGAAATAGCTCTTAAAACAATGTAATGACTCTCTTTTTCACACATAGGACTATACAAGGGTATTTATAGATACAAAACTAATCCTATCCTAATCAAAATAGGAGAACAGAGTCGGCGACTTTCACAGTATCGTGACTTGGTGTCGTCGAACCAAGTCACGCCATGTAGGTTGGTGTCATGGAAATCAGGCTCAATTAAACTTCTTCAAAAGTTGAGTCACGCCACCTTGTCACGCCACGTAGGTATACCCACGCCATATGGATGCCTGGCATGGAAATCAGGCAATTTTTCACACTGAAAGGGGACCCACAGCACCACTCACGTCACCTGAGTGGACGTCACAGCACGTGAGTGGTGTCTTGACTCCCACTCCGGTGTAGATTCTTGTTCTTTCATCCTCGGACACTTTGTTCTCGGGCTTGATTCTTCCTTTTTGATCATTTTTCCTTCAAAAACCTGTTTTCCTGCAATGTAGGACAAAAACCACATCATACCAACCAAATACACCCAAGTTATTGCATATTTCCCTTGTTTTAAGCATCAAAAGTGCCATGTAACCATGGCGCATCAACGTCACCACTTTTCCCTCCACTTTGAGGATATGAATTGCACCCCTAACTTTGGATCTATTTTTCTACTCCGCTCAAGGGGTAGTGGTCTAAAGAAGAAGGGACAAAAAATTGATGTAGCATTTTACACGTCTTGGCTCTTAATTGAGAAATGTCATTTTGTCTCTGTGGCATGGTAAATTTTAGAATGTTAGGGCCTTGTTCCTCATCTACATACTTTTTCACCAGTTCAGATGACTTGATTCTCATTTCATAATCCAAACATAATGTAGAAAAATGATTTGAATAAGGTCCAATACACCTCAACTCCAAAACAACATTATTTACGACATTCTCACTTCTGTATTTCTCCTTAATGTCAACACTAAGGAATGAAGCATAACTGAATGGTTGGAATTCCTCTTTTAGTTCCACTAGTTGGCTAGTATCCACAACAATTAGTGATTGGACATAAGATGCCTCAATCTTTTTGTTCAAGTGAGTGTAACGACCCAAATCATCGTTATTCTAAAAACCATCACAGAAAAATGTTTTGACCAAGAAATCTTTATTGCGGGCCTCAGAGAAATTATTTCTTGGGGAAAAGCTGGGGCCCAAATCAAATTTGGGCCTAGATTGCAAAATTAGGCCAGACCTACTAACCCGTTGCTGCAGCAATAGATCTACTGCTGCAGTGAAACTCTCTAAAGGAATCGAGGTAGGTTATGGTTTAATTATAGTAAAAACTTGCTTGAGTCTGTGCTTATATGTGAGTTGGGTGTTTGTGATTTGCTTTTGGGCATTACTTGTGATTATTGACTATATCATGCATTGACATATGGTTTTGAGATGGTATTGAGATGATATATGAATCGAGTGTCACACCAACACTATTATATGGATGATATCACGCTGACACTGTTATTGGATAGAGTATCACGCCGATATTAGTACATGGACTGAGCTCATCCCCTACAGGTTATATCTGGGAGTCCCTGCTGACTCTAGTATATGTGTACATCTTACATGCTTGCAATCATAATTTTATTTGAATATATATGCTTCAGTGATCATTGTTGAAGAATATGCCTAAGTGTAATTAATGTACTTGTGTACTTGTATTTCTGATGAGATGAAGTGTTATGACTTTATTTGGTTGTCAATTAATTATAAGTTGTGTTTTGATTGTTGTTACTTGTATTTAACTTGCTTATTTGTATGATGTTGAGTTGATTCGGACGATGATGCCTACCGGTTCTTAGTTGTTGCACTGATAATACCTGTACTCTTCTTTTTGTTGAGTGCAGAGCGTATTCCAGCTTTTGAGATGAGACCTCGACTCTAGTTTGTGATTCAGACATCAATTCAAGGGTGAGCACCATGTCTGGGCAGCCATCAGATCGTTCATTTCATTTGTTTTGGGAATAATATATTTCTTTAAATAGTATTTTGGATAACATTTTAGACTTGGTTTTAGACACTATTTAGATGTTCTTGTACAGTGACTTTCAGGTCATGGGGGTTGTAATAATTAAAGATATTTCCACACTTGATTTTGTTTATGGATATAAATTAAGTTAGTATTGAATTTGGTTGGTTAATATTGTGTTTTCGTGAGTTAATTGTAAGTATTTGAGGAAAGTGTCTTGTAACGGTCGAGTTAGCTAGTTAATATATGGGTTAGATGGTTCTCCTGCCATAGAGTTAGGGTGAGTGCCACTCATGACCAATTGGGTCATGACATCATCCTCTAATTGTCTATTCAAACTAGCCTCACAACTATATCGTTGAGTGGAGATGTGAGAATCTAATTCAAATGCATTCACTTTATCTTCTTGTTTTATAAACAAGCAAGGTGATCTAGGTATATATTCCTATCCTAACCACAAATCAATTCTTTTTTTTTACTAAAGAAGAGATTTTAATCCCTATATTCTTCATTCTATCTCGTTGATCTTATTCCGAGTTTACAATAAGAATATAAATTTATTTTAATGGTAGCTAAGCATTAAAATAGTAAGCACAAGAATATAAGAGAAACTATGATGATAATCAAACAAATCGAATCAAGAGTTACTAAACAATCATGTTGTAAACTACCATAATCGTGGAATGAGAACTTTAACTCTACATAGACATAGAGCAATTATAACAAATCATTCAAAGAAATAAACTTATAACAAATAATAAAGGAGAAGAAAAGATTTAACCAATATTCTCCGGCCTCCATGGTGGGTCCTAGCTCTCTTTAGGTCAAAGGTTGTGTAAATATCATGCTAATAAAATATTTATAGGTGTAGGAAAAAACTCCAAATAAAATAATTGAGTCCAAAATAGACTAGGAATAATTAAATCTGGAATGGCTTCCTCTGCTCCGCGTTAGACAACTTGGAGGGAATGGTGTGCAACGCTGCTTTGTTCTTCAATGGCTGCCACATTGCCAGACACGTTTCATCAATTTAAATTGAATATTGAAATATATTATTTTAATAAACTTAATCCATTAAGCTGGCTTCTTGATTTCTATATATAATCTTCCATTTTAAATTTATTTCTGCTCCAAATTCTCCATCTTTACAATGTTTTAATCCTACACATAAAACTATAATATTAAGAATAATCTATAAAATCAGCACTAGAAAAGAAATAATAAAAATACTAAATGTGAGACAAATAATGACTAAATATAAGTATTATTGGCCTCATATCACCACCCCACACCTAGACTATTGCTCATCCTCGAGCAAGCATTAAAACTCATCTCAATAAATCATGCTAGGAATGCCACCAGTTTGATTGATACAAACAACTAGACCATATAGCAATTCATAACATCATGTACACTTCCCGATCATTATGCAAGAAATACAAACAAAAAACAAACCCCTAACCTCCTAACCTCAAAGATAGACTCTAACTCATCAAATTTAAGCTCGCTCACCTGCTCTTCTCAAAGAGAGACCTATCCATCATGAACCAAGTTCACTCACAAGAAACAATAGTCATACACTTGATTCCAAATATTGAATATAAATTAAGGACTTAGCATCAAAGAACAATTCTCACACTCACAAAAGAATTCATATGTATGCACAAAGAACCATAGGCTTTCCTGTTATGTACATCTCCACTAATTAAGCATGCTTGAATAGAATCAAATAGAACTTTAATGGATCATAATGTAGGCTAGGGGACGGGTACGAAAACTCTATAACAATAACTTACATTTCCCAAAGCACTTTGCACATTTTAGACTTCATCGCCCATTATTTTATTCTCTTTTATTTTTAGCCCTCTCTTCATCAATTATTTTCACTAGTATTCTCATCATATCAAGAATGCTTCAATCAATTTTTTTTTCAAGCAATTTTTTTTTTCATGTCACATTCTTTCAAAGAGTGTCTTTTAATTAGTTTGTAGCTATCATTGTTCACCTTTTATTCTAAGCCACCCTTTTTCTTCAAATTTAACAATTTTATCATAGTCTATGCTACAGTGCTTAAAAAAGTAGGGTGCATAAAATAGGAATTCAATAAAAGGATCAAGGCAAAAATATGACTACCAAACAAAAGCAACAAGCTCAGAGAGGCTAATTAGTGATAACAATATCTTAAAAGGTTAATATTCACAAGACAAATCAAAGAAACCTATTATCATCTTTTAAATAGAGCAACACTTTTTATTTCGCTTCAATAACATGCAAGGAAAGTTTTAGACTAAGATGCAAAATAAGAAATATATGCAAATCCTCACCACACATGACACAAGCATCAATCAAGATGGATCAATTCCACTTCTAAGACAGACAGGGTCATAGCGAACTATAAGATAAAAATAAACTATATACAGAGTCACAACCATGATCCTAGGTGTCAAAAAGTCTGTTATTTTATTTACACTCAAGCAATCACAAGAAAGTACTACTCAAAATTAGACTTAAATTGCTAGTATCACATAAGTCAAAAAAGGTCTTTTCTTTTCTCTCCTAAAAATATAAAAATACAATAAAAAAAATATTCCTTGAAATAAAAAATACTAGGTTCAAAGCCCCCCTCAGGAAAGAACCGAAAAGAAAAACCAAGGGGTGGGTGAAGTATGCTCTACTAAAAAGTAAGAACTAACAAAAACTATTTTAATCTAAAGAATAAAACAAAAATCTTTTTGTATTTTTGGACTTTTCAATTTTTTTTCCTTTTAATACAAGCAACTAAAAAAAATTAATAATAATATTAAAATAAAATCCTATAGCATACTTCACCCTAAACAAATATTGGAAGATATCCCACCCCACACTCAAAATTATGCTTTGTACCTAAAGCAATAATCAAAGTAAAATCAAGGGTTTGAAATACTCCTTGAGGCCCTTTAGGGCCTAGCTAGCATCATGTTTATTCACTTTCCATCAAGGGTCGTGCACACCCCATACATAAGCTCAAACGTGATCCTTAACTTCAAATTTGGGTAGTTAGACTTCCCCTAACTCTGTAAAAACACAAACAAAACATAAAAAAATGCGTGACACTATAAAAATCAAAATCAAAAATAAAAAAGTAAGATGCTACACTACTAATTGGGTTGCCTCCCAACAAGCGCCTAATTTAACGCCGCGGCACGGCGCCATCAACTTCACCATTTTTTTCTCCTTTTTGAGGATATGAATTGCACCCCTAACTTTGTATCTATTTTTCTGCTCCGCTCAAGGGGCAATGGTATAAACAAGAAGGGACAAAAAAAGATGTAGCATTTTACATGTCTTTGCTCTTAAGTGAGAAATGTCGTTTTGTCTCTGTGGCATGGTAAATTTTAGAATGTAAGGGCCTTGTTCCTCATCTACATACTTTTTCACCAGTTCAGATGACTTGATTCTCATTTCATAATCCAAACATAATGTAGAAAAATGATTTGAATAAGGTCCAATACACCTCAACTCCAAAACAACATTATTTACGACATTCTCACTTTTGTACTTCTCCTTAATGTCAGCCATAAGTAATGAACCATAATTGAATGGATGGAGTTCCTCTTTCTATTCCACTAGTTGGGTAGTATCCATAACAATTAGTGATTGGGCATCAGATGCCTCAATCTTTTTGTTCAAGTGAGTGTAATGACCCAAATCATCGTTATGCTAAAACCCATCCCAGAAAAATATTTCGACCACAAAATCTTTGTTGCGGGATTCATAGAAATTATTTCTTGTGGAAAAACTATGGCCCAAATCAAATTTGGGCCTAGATTGCAAAATTGGGACAAACCTACTGACCTGTTGCTGCAGTGATAGATCTACTGTTGAAGCAAAACTTTTGTCACTGCAGCGGCAGTCGAGCAATGAGCTGCCCATGGGTTATTTAAAATACTCATTTAGCTGAGGCTTCTTATTTCATCTCTATCCTCCAAAAACACCCCAAGTGAATTCTATGCTTAGAAGGATGAGGATTTAGAGGCCAAGCTCTAAGAGGGAAAATTCCAAAGCATTTCCAGTGGCACCTCTAGAATTAGTAAAGGGGAAGGCATACATGTGGGATGACTCTTTACTCTCTATAGCAGTAAAACTCATCTAAGAGGTAGGTTATGGTTAATTGTAGCAGACTTGGGCTATATGCACATAATAATGATAGTTATGTCAGGAGATTTCATGTCTTAGGCCTACGGGCATGGAGTTTGGTTTGATTGAATGATAACTGGAATTAAAGAAACAAATTGGTGATATTGAATGATAAGTTATTAAACTGTATTGCTCTTTTAATTGTCAAAATGTATAAGGTTTGTATGGACTAGAGGTAGCTTGATGAATAGGAATATGTTGTGAGTTAGAAGAAGGGTTAGGTTGACTATGAGTATAATGAGCATGAAGTTAGGGTCAGAGTGTACATTCTGGTCAATTCAGACTGGTAAGGTCTAGGTTGAGATGTGGAAAGTAGGTAGTAAGTGAATAGATATCCTTGGTAAGTTGAGAGGAGCTGGAAGAGGGTGTGGGTGTATGAACTGGGTTGGGGGTAGTTGCTTATAATAGAATGGGTAGATATAGTAGTGAGGAAGGGAAGGAAGAGATTGAGGATAGTAACCTTGATTAGATTTGTAAGTCGGTATAAGTATAGGCGGTAATCGGTGGGTATGGCCGTTATGTTGGGTAAGTATGAATCATCCGAGTGTGATGTTGAATATATTTGACTCTATGCTCATGTATATAAGTTGAATGCTGTGTCTAGCCTTCAGGAACTAATTGAGATTATTTAATTATTATCATGTATTGAGCATCAGATTAAGATTATGTACATTGAGGTGAGGTTGTATGGATCAGGTGTTACGCAAACACTGTTATATGTATCGGGTGTTACATTGATACTATTATATGGATCGGGTGTCACACTGACACTATTATATGGATCAAGTACCATGCCTGTACTAGTACATAGACTGAGCTCGGTCCCTGCAGGTTATAGCTGTGAGCCTCTGCTGACTGTAGTATGTGTGTACACTTTGCATGCATGCATTAATATCATTGTTGTATTTATATATATTTATCGAAGTGGTTGTTGTGTGTTTGACTTATTGAGTATGAGTAGAGGATCGAAGTATGTAGGTGTAAGCTTTGCCCTGGTTTGAGTATATATCTTAACTTTAGTATGCAGAATTTATACATATATATACACACACACACACACACACATGTGGGGTATTGGGTGATCTGGTCTAGTTTATGTTTTATTTTAGAAGGCAAGACTAGTGGCCTTGTTGGTAAGTTTTAGATGTGGAACAGTAGGTCTTAATTTTGTTGGGGCATAAGAGCGTAGGTGCTGTTAGATAAAGAGTAAAGTGAGAGTTAGGGGACCTAGTAAAAAGGGACTTGGGAGGGTTTCGGCTGATGATATCTACCAGTAGTTGTACTAATACTACACTTATTATATTTTCATTTGGAGATATAACTATATTGCAGGTTAGTGAAGTTTCTATAGGTACAATGGTGGTTATTCTTCTGCAGCTCCTGTCATCTCACTCTTATATGGATGCTGTGTCTCGGGTCTTTCTTCTATTGCTTAGTGCTCTTTACCAGTTTAGATTAGATTATGAGAAATTATTATTTTATTTTTGTAATGTAGTTATGTAATAGATGCATCTTGGATAAGAGAGTTTTCCTTCATTTAAAGGCTTATTTATTTTTAATACTGTTCAATATATCTTTCGTACTTAATAAACTGGGTTAGGTTGTAAGGATTCTCCTATCTAAGGTAGAGTTGGGTAGGTGCCCACATGATTTGTGAATTGTGTCATGATACTGAGCCTCTAAGTCATGAATATATTAGCTAAATTTGTCTATCTCTTGCATAAGCTCAAGTCTCCATTCTCGTAGTTGTGTTGCCATGTTTGTAAGACTATCATGAATAAGCTCATGAAATTTCATTTGATGCGTTTGTTCCCTTAGCCAAGATTGGATCATTATGTCTACTTCCTCACAGATTTCTCCTAGTAGGTACTTTTCTTCTTCTACTAGAGGATTGTCATGTGTGTTGGCTAAGGCCGTTACTTGCTGATCAACATAAATTTCAGTCATAACCTGCATCTTTGTGAGGCGGGAATGCATTCTCTCCATGGTTTCCTATTATTCTGTTAGCTGCTCATGTAGTTGTGCTTGATGCAGTTGTACTTTCTTCAGAATATTAATTAGATGAGCACCATGTTCCGTATCTTTCAGTTCATTGCACCTGCCAGTGTCACAAACAATAAGAGAATCATAATAAGGGCTCAAGGGAAGGGAATAGGAGTGAGGACAACCATTCCAATGGCCATCCTGACCACCACATATATGACATACATTAAATTATAAAGATTGGGTAGGTGCGCACAACCTGCTATTGGGTAGGTGCGCACAACCTGCTCTTTTGAAAATTATTAAAATTGCTATCCAAGGGGGGGTCCTCCACAGTATTGACACGAATATCCATCATCCAACGAATAACTACCCAAGCTGTCATATCAAGAAGATTACCAAAATATTGAAAGAAAAAGAAATATTTGTACAAAAATAAAATATATACAAAAACTTAAATAAATAAAAAGTAAAAGTCTTGTAACACCTCATACATTTTCGAACCTATTTGACTATCTTAACATTTATGGAATTATTTAAACTTGAGATAGTTGGTGTATTACCCATTAACTTTATTTGGCTGAATTAATATTATGCTACTGGGCTCAATTGAGGCCCAAAAATTAAGTAAACAAGGCATGGCCCAAAATGGGAAATGATCCATTCCAATTTGACCAAGTAAAACACACCATTTTTGGTCAAAAGTGGGGCTAAGGATAGACTTGAAAGGAGAGTATTTAAGGCTGAAATTCAGCCTAAATTCAACACATCACTTGCCAAAAATCAGATTTTTATTACATATTTCTCTCCTCTTAAAACCCTAGCCACCTTAAGCTTCCTTAAGGATTTTTGGACAAGATCTTCCACTTGCAAGCCTTGGTAAGTGTTTAATATTATAGATTAATATATTTTATGCATAATAGGGTGTATAAATCATGTTGTTTATGTTCACAAAGTGTTGAGCAGTCCACTATGTGTAAAACAGTCTATTTTTGCTTAATCGGTAAAAGGTTTTGCCTTCTATGGGGTTCAAACATGAAAAGGGACTTGAGTGTAACACCCCGTACGTTTCTGAGTTTAGTTGATAACCGTAAAAATTATGGGAATATGTAAAACATGAGAGAATTGATGAATTTTGAATTGAATTGTGGGTAATAATAAGTCCTATACTATTGGGCCCCCTAAAAAAAAAATGAAGCCTAAAACAATTATAAGACATGGCCCAAACAAGGGATTTTGACCCATTCTTCCAAAATTGGTCCAATTGACTAATCAACATGGCATTAAATGCCAAGGAAAATATAAGGGAGACATGAGGGACTATATATAGAGAAAAATCAGATTTTTATGGCATTTGAACTCTCATGCCTTTTCTAAACTTTTCTACATATTTCTCATTTGCCTCTCAAGAACCCTAAGTCATTTTCTTGGCCAAGATCATCCTTGTACACTGCTTGGTAAGTGTTTATTATGATGAATTAATATATTTTATGCATGATATATGGAGTATAATATGTTGGTTATGTTGGTAAAGTCTTGAGAAGTGCCCTATGTGTGAATTGTTATATGTTTGCTAAATTGAAGGATGGCTTGTCTTGTAAACTTGACTAAGCACTTGTGGTATTGAAGGAAATGAATTTGATGGATTCAATATTGATATGTGAGATGTTATTACGGCCTTGACTTGTTTTATTCTTGTGTATAATGTTTGGAAAAGTTATTGTGCAATTGGTTATGGTTTTGGTGGCGGATTGGCCATAAAGTGTTGTTTTGGTGTTGTTATGTGTGTTGTGAGACCATGGATGATTGTTGGTATGTTAGATGATTAAAAATATGTTCAAATATGTTTGGTTATGATCATGTACCATTCATGGCATTAAAAGACCCAAAAAGAAGCCATTTTAGACCAAACGGGCATCCGCCCCCGCAGACGGAGCCACCTGCGGGCGCAGATGCTAACGCAGATGCCACTGGCTGCTGCCAGAGGGCATCTGCGCGTGCACCGCCCGCAGGTGGCAGCGCAGGTCACTTCCATATTTCAGTTTCATATGTTTTCGTACCTAGTTGATCCCCGAAGGCCCCGATACCTTTTATGAATGTAATTCGCAACTTGTGATGTCGTTTTAATGACTTTAAAGTGTCGTATGAAGGAATGTTGGACTATATGAAATGTTGATGGTTTTTTATATGTTTTTATGAGGCAAATTGATAAGCGTAAATGTGACGGAATGGAAATGAGAAGGCGTAAAGGGTAAGTTTGATGCGAAATGATATTGTTGAATGAAATCTTGGTCAATGAGTGGAATGTTATGGTAGTGTTGGCATGTTGATGGGATAAATGACATTGTAAGAAAGCTAAATGACATTCTAAAGTAACTATGTGATTCATGGTCATCCTGTGCACTTGAAAGGTAGTTGATTGCTAACGTATGCTCTATTATGTACTTGTGATGTAGAGTGAGACATAAGGAAAGAGCTGGACTATTGTATTCCCATATAGCTTGGGTAATCATAGTGAGATGCAAAGGTATGTAAGGTTACTCTTTCTATATCCTTCTGTAACATGTTGTTCATATTGACCTTGGGCTTGTTCTATTTCTAAAGGTTGTGAAGTACATCAATTCAGGTCGACATATATTGTTATCCATATATGTCCTGTTCTTAGATGAGCTATCATTTACTTATCTCTTATCCGTTGACTATTCATTGACTGAAGTTCCAAGGATGTCATAATGTTGTGAGTCCTAAAAGGGCTATATCAAGAGAGAGTAAGGTATAACGAGGATCTATTATTGCTTGCTTAGCATGTACAACCATGTCATGATTCCAAAGTCTCATAGTTTGATGATTGTTCTTGTACCAATTTTTCATAAGTAGAAGTACCGATCTTATAAGAGCAATGAAGGAAGTAATATGTGAGCTAGTTTAACCATCCCTCATAAGTTAAGGTATAGATCTCATGACATAGAGAAGTGAGGTAATAAATATATAGGTGTGCTTCAATTAGTGTCATGATCCTTAATGTTTTAATCTCTCATAAGTTGATATATCAATTTCCCCCACCATGAGAGTGGATGTATGTTCTCCCACTATGAGAGTGGATGTATGTTGCCCCACCATGAGAGTGAATGTATGTTACCCCACCATGAGAGTGGATGTATGTCTCCCCACCAATAGAGTGGATGTATGTTGCCCCACCATGAGAGTGGATGTATGTTACCTCACCATGAGAGTGGATGTATGTCTCATGTATGTTACCCCACCATGAGAGTGGATGTATGTCTCATGTATGTTGCCCCACCATAAGAGTGGATGTATGTTGCCCCACCAATAGAGTGGATGTAGGTTAAAACCACCAATAGAGTGGATGTACGTTAATCGAATAGATGTATGTTATATTATTACCCCCACCACTAGAGTGGATGTATGTGGCTGAGTGTCATTATTTCTAACCAAGTAGATGAACACTAGTGGTAATGAACCTAGAAGCAAGAAAGAATCTCTTGTATATAGAAGAAGCTATTGGAGGCAAGTTTCTTGAGTGAAGGTAATTTCCCTTGAAGGAAAGTAATTAGAAAGGATATTATCTAAAATGATGGATTATCCCCATGGACTATTCTCTCATATTTTATTCTATTGACGTTCTCATGTATGATGTTATTTATTATGAGCCTTACATACTCAATACATTCTTCGTACTGACCCCTCTTGGGGACTTACCTTACATGTTGTAGGTGCAGGCATTAGTAGACCTCTTCAGTAGGCTGCAGATCATATACAGGTCTTTGGTGAGCTCCAGTTGCTTCGGGGCTTCCAAAGTCACACGTGAACACTAGATGTTGGTATTATGTAAACATTGTATAGACATGGTCATGTATGTGTAGAGGCTTTGTAGACAGTTGTGGGAAGACAAATGTAGGAGGCGTATGTCCATAATGACTTGATGGTCCTGTCGGCCATGTTTCACATATGTATATATTTGGCACATGTTTTATGAATTCCGTTATTAGCATAATAAGTTCCTACATGACAATTGTAATTCTTATGGCATGCATATGAACGAACATAAGCAAAGGTTGATTCTCTCGGGCCTTATCGGCTTCGGGTGCCAATCACGCCTCGTTGGGATTTGGGGTGTGACATTAAGGTCTTGAAGGAAGTGAATTTGATGGATTAAATGTCAACATGTAGGATGTGGTTATGTCTCTAACTTGCTTCTCTTTGTGTATGACTTGTGAAAATATTGTTATGTAATTGTGCATGGAATCGGTGGTGTATAGTCTTGTGATACTTATGTGCGTTGTGAAACCATAATTGTTCATTAGCATCACCTAAAATATGAAAAGAGAAGCTCATTTATGGTCATGGACCATTTATTACAAAGATGGACCTCAAAATGGCCCATTTCAGCAAAATCGGGCATCCGCCCTCGCGGATGAGCCACCTGCACGGGCAGGTGGCTCTGGACAAGGCCAGGGAGGCACCTGCGGCCGTACCTCATCACCTAAGGGCGCAGGTTGCTACGCAGGTCCTTCCAGAAGTTTGTTTCGCTTATTTTTGCTTCTCTTTGACCCTCCAAGGCCCCTCTACCCTTCTTGGATGTAATCATCAATTTATGGTACCCTTTGGATGGCTCTAAGGGGGTAGTCCAGAGGCATTTTGAATTGTATCAATTGTGGATTGTTTTTAATGTGTTGTGGTGAAAGGTATTTAGATGACTTGATGGCATAAATGTGACGATATGTGAAGGAGGAAGTGTAAAGTATAAACTTGGTATGAAATTCCATCGGTTTGTGATATCTAGGTTGATGTGTGGAATGTTTTGGTATTATTGGTGTGGTGATGCAGTAAATTGTACTGTAGGAGGGTGAAATGACGTTATATGGCAGTCACATAGCTCATTATCGTCTTGTGCACTTGTAATGCAGTTAGTTGTTAATGTGAGCTTCGTTATGTACTTGTGTTGTAGAGTAACATGTAAGGAAGGAGCTGAATTGTTGTATTCACATATTGGGAAGATAAGGTATGTAAGGTTACTCTTTTCCGTATTCTTTGGCAGCACCTATTGTTCACATCGTTACCACACTTGTTTCCATTTCAAAATATTTCAAAGTATCTTATTTCAGGTTTGTAGCAATTGTTATTCATGCGTCTCTTATTCATTGAATGATGTTCCAAAGCTCCAATAATGTTATAAACACCAATGTATCAATCTCACAAAAGTAAAGAAATGAAGTAATGCATAGTTGATTGAGTACGAGTGACAACTTTGGGGGCGAAAGCCTAGCTCAATCCGATCCCGATATTATTGGATCAGGGGGTAACTCTGGGGGCGAAATCCTAGCTTGAGCCGAACCTGATAGGGGGCAGCTCTGGGGGTGAAAACCTAGCTTGAGCCGAACCTGATATATTGATTTATGGGTGGCAGCTCTAGGGGCATAAGACTAGCTCGAGCCAATCCCAATTTTATTTCTCACTGATCAGTTGGGCCCGGGCATTATATGATTGATGTTGATATTGATATGAACGTAAAAAGAAAGTAATGAAGGTAATGTACATGGTTCCACACATACAGAACGATGGCTTATCAATATTGTCTATTCACTTGTATTTGATTCTATTTGAGTTCCTATATTTCATGCAGTTGCTTATAGACTTACATACTCAGTACATTCTTTTGTACTGACGTCCCTTAGGGGACTTACCTTACTGCAGGCATAGGTGCTAGTAGACCTTCACAGTAGGATACGGGTCATCTGCAGACTAATTGTGAGCTCCAGATTGGTTCGGGGCTTTTCGAGTCACTTGTATACATTTGTTTTGGTACTGTGTAACAGTTCTATAAAGTAGGGACTTGTCCCGACTTTAGGCATGGTTATGTATCTATTAGAGGATTTGTAGACATTGTAAGACAAATGAAGGAATGTATTACCATTTTGACGTGGTGGCCCTAACGACCAAGTTTCATATCTATTTGAATGTCTTTCTATGACCTCCGTCTTTGACATCTTGTATATGTATGACTGAATGTTGTTCACTCAGGGACATGCATACGAATGTACATGATCATAGGTTGGTTCTCTCGGGCCTTCACGACTTTGGGTGCCAGTACGCCCCAATAGGGTTTGAGGCTAGACAAAAGTGGTATAAAAGCGGGTCATCCTAGGGTGTCTACAAAGCCGTGTCTGAGTAGAGTCTTGCTTATGGATATGTTGTGCACCACATTTATAAGTAGGAGGCTACGGGACATTTAGGAGTTGTTTCTTTTCTTCATCTCTTAGATCGTGTAATAGAGCCAAAGTTCTAGGTGGAATCATATTTAACCACTGAATTCATTCTATGTTTTTGTTTCCTCAGTATAGCAAAATGCCGATTACAAGACAAGGTAGGGACAAAGGTAAGAAGGTATATATGCTTGCTGGAGAAGGAACTAGTAAATCACCTCCTGACCAAGCTAGTCAAGGTGGGGCTGAAACTGAGTTTGCATCGCAGGCTTCTTCTCCTCTCTCATTTCCAGGGGGTGGCACAAAGGAGAGGAGTATCCCCAGAACCACCTGTTAATGCTACTGAGCAGGATCTAAGGAATGCGGTGCAAATATTGACTCGTATAGTTACTGTACAAAATCAAGGACAAGTTGGTCCAACTACAAGTAATGATGGTGCGGATAGGGCAGCTAGTCGGCGGACACAGGATTTTCTAAAATTAGATCCTCCCACCTTCACCAGGTCAGATCTGAATGAAGACCCACAAGACTTCATGGACCAAATTCAAAGGGCTTTAGATGTTATGCATGTATCTGGTACAGAAACAGTTGAGCTTGCAACATATAGATTGAAAGGAAAGGCTATATTATGGTACGAAGATTGGAAATGATCTAGGGGTAATGGTGCACTTCCAGCTAATTGGGAGGAATTCAAAGTCGCATTCCTTGATCACTATCTTCCATATGAGATCTGAGAGGCTCGTACAGACCAGTTCTTAAATCTTTATCAAGGGAATATGAGTGTCAGAGAGTACAGTCTTCGGTTTAACTCTTTGGCTAGGTATGCTCCTAATGTAGTAGCCACTATGGACGACAGAGTCCATCGATATGTGGACAGATTGGATTCATATTTGGTGAGGGATTGTACTATTGTTACGTTGAATAGAGCTATGGATATAGCCAAAATATAAGCTTTTGCACAGAAGATGGAGGACTAGAGGAAAAGGAGAAGGGCGCAAGAATTTAAAAGAGGGCCGTCAAAGAGGGCTAGACCTATGGGACAGTTTATGACGTCTCAAGGAGAATTTAGGCCTCGAGTTTTTAATAGACCACTGAGACCATCATTTTCTTACCCTATAGCAGGTACTCCATCCCAATTTCGAGGGTTTAGAGGTAGTAAAGTTGGGCAAAGTAGTTGGATTCGAGGTTCACAGGTAGCAGGATTTTCTCATCAGCCGTGTTAGCACTGTGGAAAGTTTCATTTAGGTGCATGCCGGTTCGAGACGAATGTTTGTTTCTGGTGTAGTATATCGGGGAACATAATGAGAGAATGCCCACAGAGGGGCACGGGTAGTATGATGCGACCTACGAGATCAGCTGTTGTATCATCCTCGTCTAGTGTACAGCCTACTGGGCATGGTAGAGGTGTTCGAGGAGCAGTTAATTCTAGTGGAGTCCAGAACCGTACCTATGCGTTAGTTGATCGTCAGAATTCGGAGGCTTCTCCAAATGTAGTTACAGGTACGTTATCCATCTTTTTACATAATGTATATGCATTGATTGATCTAGGCTCTACCCTATGATATGTCACCCCATTGATTGATAAAAAATTTGAAAGAACACCGAAATTACTAGTCAAGCCATTTGAAGTATGTACACTAGTTGGTGAATCTATTGTAGCTAAAAAAGTCTATTGTAATTGTATAGTAACTATTTGTGATCATGATACGTTGGATGATCTTATTGAGCTGGAAATGGTAGATTTTGATGTTATAATGGGTATGGATTGGTTGGCTTCTTATTATGGCACAGTAGATTGCCAAGCTAAGAAGGTACATTTCTATTTTCCACAAAAGACTGTCCTTGAATTGAGGGGTAATGTTGGAGCACCGAGAGGTAAATTTATTTCTTATCTGAAGGCAAGGAAAATGATATCCAAGGGGCACATATGTCACCTAGTAAGAGTGCAAGATACCGATGTGAAGCCACCAACTCTTCAATCGGTTCCAGTGGTAAATGAATTCCTTGATGTATTTCCTGAAGATCTTCCAGGTTTACCTCCAGAATGGGAAAGATTTTGGTATTTATGTGATTCTAGGCATTCAGCCTATCTCTATTCCTCCGTATAGAATGGCCCCGACAGAGTTACGAGAATTGAAGGAGAAATTAAAAGACTTGCTGGACAAGGGATTCATAAGGCCTAGTATGTCCCCTTGGGGTGCACCAGTGTTATTTGTACGAAGAAAGATGGCACGTTGAGAATGTGTATTGATTATCGGCAACTGAATAAGGTAACAATCAAGAACAAATATCCCCTCCCCAAAATTAATGATTTGTTTGACCAATTATCGACCTGAGATTGGGATATCATCAGGTAAGGGTTAGAGAAAAAGATATACCCAAGACAGCTTTTCGAATACGGTATGGTTATTATGAATTTGTAGTTATGTCATTTGGGCTAACTAATGCACCAACAGTTTTTATGGATTTGATAAATAGGGTGTTCAAGCCATTCTTAGATGTGTTCGTGACAATGTTTATAGATGATATTTTGGTTTATTCAAGATCACAAGAGGACTATGCTAATCACTTACGACAAGTGTTACAGATTCTTCGTGATAGTAAGTTATATGCAAAGTTCTCCAAATGTGAAATTTGGTTAAAATCTGTGGCATTCTTGGATCATATTGTATCAGATGAAGGAATAAGAGTTGATACGCAAAAGATAGAAGCGGTGAAGAATTGGCCAAGGCCTACAACGCCTACAAAGATTCATAATTTTCTTGGATTGGCAGGTTATTATAGAAGGTTTGTTGAAGGGTTTTCTTCCATTTTGGCACCTTTAACAAAGCTAACACACAAGGCAACCAAGTTTCAGTGGAATGATGCATGTGAGAAGAGTTTCCAAGTTCTGAAGGATAAATTGATGTCTACACCTGTATTGGTGCTTCCAGAAGGCACAAAAGGGTATGTGGTATATTGTGATGCTTCAGGAGTCAGCTTAGGATATGTATTAATGCAGCACGGTAATGTAATGGCTTATGCCTCAAGACAATTGCAAACACATTAGAGAAATTATCCAACACATGATCTTGAGTTAGCAGTTGTGATATTTGCTTTAAAGATATGACACCACTATTTGTATGGGGTTCATGCTGACATATATACTGACCATAAGAGTTTGCAATATATCTTTAAGCATAAGGACTTAAATCTGAGGCAACGGAGGTGGCTTGAACTATTAAAAGATTATGATATTGATATCTTATATCATCCGAGGAAAGCAAATGTGGTAGCCGATGCATTAAGCCGCAAAGAAATAGGAAGCACTAGTGGCCAGTTGACAGAAAAGCAAGGTATAGTCAAGGATCTACATCAACTAGCCAACTTGGGAGTTCGCCTTCTTGAATCTCCAGACGAAGGGGTTTTATGCAAAATGCGACAGAATCTTCATTAGTAGCTGAGGTGAAAGAGAAACAGTATGCGGATTCTATTTTATTGCAACTGAAAGAGAATGTACAGCAAGGTTTGACGAAGGCATTTGATCTTACACAAGAGGGAGTACTTCAGTGCCAAAGTAGATTGTGTGTACCCGATGTAGATGAGATAAGGAGATGGATTATGACAGAGGCACATCATTCACGATATTTTATTCATCCGGGAGCCACCAAAATATATCATGATTTGAAAGAAATATATTGGTGGAGAAACATAAAGAAGAACATTGCAGAATTCGTAGCCCAATGTCCAAATTGTCAACAAGTCAAAGTAGAGCATCAGAAGGCTGGAGGTTATATGCAATGTATAAATCTTCCAGTTTGGAAGTGGGATATGATCAACATGGATTTCATCACAGGTTTTCCTCGTACACTTCAGAAATTTTATTCCATATGGGTAATAGTTGACAGGCTTACCAAGTCAACACACTTCCTACCGGTCAAGACCACCTACACAGCTGAAGATTATGCACGGTTGTATGTTAAAGAGAGAGTGCGACTACATGAAATTCCAATCTCTATTATATCTGACAGGGGAGCTCAATTTACTGCACACTTTTGGAAATCTTTTCATAAGAGTTTGGGAACCCAAGTGAATTTAAGTACGGCTTTTCATCCTCAAACAGATGGACAAGCAGAACGTACTATCCAAAAACTTGAAGATATGCTACGAGCTTGCACATTGGACTTTAAAGGTAGTTGGGATGATCATTTATCGCTTATTGAATTTACTTACAATAATAGCTATCATTCAAGTATCAAAACGGTACCTTACGAAGCTTTATATGAAAGAAAGTGTAGATCACCAATTGGATGGTTTGAAGCGGGTGAAACTGCATTATTTGGGCCAGACTTTGTTCATCAAGCTATGGAGAAAGTTAAGGTGATACAATAATGGCTATAGAAGGCCCAAAGTCGACATAAATCATATGCCGATGTTAGAAGAAGGGGGCTAGAATTTGCCATAGATGATTGAGTATTTTTGAAAGTATCACCAATGAAAGGGGTAATGAGATTTGGAAAAAAAGGAAAGCTAAGTCCACTTTATATAGGACCGTATGAGATTGTCCGAAGATTTGGTCAAGTTGCATATGAATTAGCACTACCCTAAGAACTCTCCACAGTTCATCCAGTGTTTTATGTTTCAATGCTTCGAAAGTGCATAGGAGATCCATCTCGTATTGCTCCCATTGAAGATGTAAAAGTTATGAAAGACCTCACATATGAAGAAATACCTATTGCTATTCTGGATCGACAAGTTAAGAGGTTAAGGAATAAAGAAGTAGATTCCATAAAATTGCTTTGGAGAAATCAGCAAGTAGACGAAATCACCTGGGAAGCCGAAGAAATTATGAAGTCTAAGTACCTGCATTTATTTCAAACGAAAAAGAAGGTTCAAGATGCAGAATTGGAGCGATAACAAGTAAGTATCTATAAGCATTATGTGTATGTGATAACATGAAGAATGAACTTAGACTTGAATTTGTTTAGATTGGATAATGTTACTAATATTCGAGGACGAATGTTCCTAAGGGGGGAAGGATGTAACACCCCGTACATTTCCGAACTTATTTGGCTACCTTAACATTTATGGAATTATTTAAACTTGATATAGTTGGTGTATTACCCACTAACTTTATTGGGCTGAATTAATTTTGTGCTAATGGGCTCAATTGAGGCCCAAAAATTAAGTAAACAAGGCATGGCCCAAAATGGGAAATGATCCATTCCAATTTGACCAAGTAAAACACACCATTTTTGGTCAAAAAGTGGGGCTAAGGATAGACTTGAAAGGAGATTATTTAAGGCTGAAATTCAGCCTAAATTCAACATAAGTAACTTGCCAAAAATCAGTTTTTTATTACATATTTCTCTCCTCTCAAAACCCTAGCCACCCTAAGCTTCCTTAAGGATTTTTGGACAAGATCTTCCACTTGTAAGCCTTGATAAGTGTTTAATATTATATATTAATATATTATATGCATAAGAGGGTGTGTAAATCATGTTGGTTATATTCACAAAGTGTTGAGCAGCCCACTATGTGTAAAACAGTCCACTTTTGCTTAATCGGTAAAGGGTTTTGCCTTCTATGGGGTTCAAACTTGAAAAGGGACTTGAGGTCTTGAAGGAAGTGAATTTGATGGATTAAATGTCAACATGCAGTATTTTTTTTATGTCTCTAACTTGCTTTATCTTTGTGTATGACTTGTGGAAATGTTGTTATGTAATTGTGCATGGAATCGGTGGTGTATAGTCTTGTGATGCTCATGTGCATTGTGAAACCATAATTGTTCATTAGAATCACCTAAAATATGAAAAGAGAAGATCATTTATGGACATGGACCATTTATTACAAAGATGGACCTTAAAATGACCCATTTCAGCAAAATCGGGCATCTGCCCTCGCGGATGAGCTACCTGCCCGCGCAGGTGACTTCGCAGGTGGCTCTGGACAAGGCCAGGGAGGCACCTTCGGCCACACCTCATCACCTGCAGGCGCATGTTGCTCCGCAGGTCCTTCCAGAAGTTCATTTCGCTTGTTTTTGCTTCTCTTTGACCCTCACGGGCCCCTCTACCCTTCTTGGATGCAATCATCAACTTATGGTACCCTTTGGATGGCTTTAAGGGGGTAGTCCGGAGGCATTTTAAATTATAACAATTGGGTATTGTTTTTAATGTGTTGTGGAGAAAGGTATTTATATGACTTGATAGCATAAATGTGACGATATGTTAAGAAGGAAGTGTAAAGTATAAACTTGGTATGAAATTCCATCGGTTTGTGATATCTAGGTTTATGTGTGGAATGTTTTGGTGTTGTTGGTATGGTGATGCAGTAAATTGTACTGTAGGAGGGTGAAATGACGTTATATGGCAGTCACGTAGCTCATTATCGTCTTGTGCACTTGTAATGTAGTTAGTTGTTAATGTGAGCTCCGTTATGTACTTGTGTTATAGAGTAACACGTAAGGAAGAAGTTGAATTATTGTATTCACATATTGGGAAGATAAGGTATGTAAGGTTACTCTTTTTCGTATCCTTTGGAAGCACCTATTGTTCACATCGTTACCGCACTTGTTTCCATTTCGAAATGTTTCAAAGTATCTCATTTCAGGTTTGTAGCAATTGTTATTCCCGTGTTTCTTATTCATTGACTGCTGTTCCAAAGCTCTAATAATGTTATAACCACCAATGTATCAATCTTACAAAAGTAAAGAAATGAAGTAATGCATAGTTGATTGAGTACGGGTGGCAGCTTTGGGGGCGAAAACCTAGTTCAAGCCGATCCCGATATTATTGGATCAGGGGGCAGCTCTGGGGGCGAAAGCCTTGCTTGAGTTGAACCTGACAGGGGGCAGCTCTGGGGGTGAAAACCTAGCTCAAGTCGAACCTGATATATTGATTTATGGGTGGTAGTTCTGGGGGCATAAGCCTAGCTCGAGCCAATCCCAATGTTATTTCCCACTGATCAGTTAGGCCCGGGCATTATATGATTGATTTTGATATTGATATGAACATAAAAAGAAAGTAATGAAGGTAATGCACATGGTTCCATACATACAGAATGGTGGTTTATCAATATTGTCTATTCACTTGTATTTGATTCCATTTGAGTTCCTATATTTCATGCAGTTGCTTATAGCCTTACATACTCAGTACATATTTTTCGTACTAACGTCCCTTGGGGGACTTACGTTACTTGCTGCAGGTACAGGAGCTAGTAGACCTTCACAGTAGGATATGGGTCATATGCAGACTATTGGTGAGATCTAGATTGGTTTGGGGCTTTCTGAGTCACTTGTATACATTTGTTTTGGTACTGTATAACAGTTCTATAAAGCGGGGACTTGTCCCGAATTTAGGCATGGTTATGTATCTGTTAGAGGCTTTGTAGACATTGTGAGACAAACGAAGGAATGTATGACCCTTTTGACGTGGTGGCCCTAACGGCCAAGTTTCATATCTATTTGAATGTCTTTCCATGACCTCTGTGTTTGATATCTTGTATCTGTATGACTGAATGTCGTTCACTCAGGGACATGCATACGAATGTACATGATCATAGGTTGGTTCTCTCGGGCCTTAATGACTTCGGGTGCCAGTCCGCCCCAATGGGATTTGAGGCGTGACAAGTCTAACCTAGATAAACAATTAATTTGAAAGTCCCAGGCCCTGGTGCCAAAAACTTGTTGCATCCAAACACACATGTAAGTGTACACGGTCATACAAGTAATATAGGATTTTTAAATCCGGATATCGTACCCATAGGGACTTGTTGAGTAACTATTTTACTAAATTAGACTTGTGTTGATTATTTCTTCAAGCGGTAGATTCCAAAGATGTATTTAAGAATTAACTAAACTAAAATGAAAAACAAAATAACTAATGAACAATTAACCAAACGAAAAAGAGATTTTTAGATAATCAATGTGAAGAATCGATCTAGGATTATGGATTCTCTAACAATTATGTCGAGTATCAATTTCATCAACTTATTTGTTTATCTAGTTGTTGATTTATGGGGTTGATTTTATGATTTGAGAAAGATCATCTTCTAATCATCTATTCAAACTAGCCTCACAATTACATCATTGAGCGGGGATGTGAAAATCTAATTCAAACACATTCACTTTATCTTCCCATTTTATAACGAAGCAAGGTCATCCAGGTATAGTCCTATCCAAACAATAAATCAAATATTTATTTTACAAAAGATCTTACTCCCTATATTCTTCGTTCTATCTCATTGATTCTTCTTTCGCGTTCACAATAAAAATATAAATTTATTTTAATGGTAGCTAAGCATTAAAATAGTAAGCACAAGAATATAAGAACAACTATGATGATAATCAAACAAATTGAATCAACAGTTACTAAGCATCATATTGTCAACTGCCATAATTCTTGAACGATAAAATTTAACTCCAAAGAGACAGGGAGCAATTACAACAAATCATCCAAAGAAATAGCATAAAAATAAATAATAAAGGAGAATAAAAGATTTAACCAATATTCTCCGGCCTCCACGGTGGCTCCTAGCTCTCTCTTGGTCAAAAGTTGTGTAAATATCATGCTTATCAAATATTTATAGGTGTTGGAAAAAACTCCAAATAAAATAATTGAGTCCAAAATGAAGTGAGAAAATTTAAATCTGGAATGGCCTCTTCTGCGCTGCATTGGCCAACACAGAGGGAATGGTGTGCGGCACTGCGTTGTTCTTCAATGGATTCCCCGTTGCCAAGCAGTTCTCATCAATTCAAATTGAATATTGAAATATATTATTTTAATAAATTTAATCCATAAAGCTGCCTGCTTGATTTCCTTATATAATCTTTTATTTTTTAATTTGTTTCTACTCCAAATTTCTCCATCTTCACACAGTTTTAATCCTACACATAAAAATATAATGTTAGGCAAAATCTATAAAATCAACACTAAAACAGAGACAATAAAAATACTAAATATGAGGCAAATAATAACAAATATAGTTACTTTGACCTCAAATCACCTCTTCACACCTTCTACACTCTTAAGAAATTCAACCACCTCCTGAAAGGACCTACCAAAAGATACCATCTAAAGAGCTGAAATCTGAAGGCCAGTGGTCAACCCCTTAACAACCCAACGAAACCTCTTCTCCTCAGTATGCAACAACTATAAAGAATATCAGAAGAGGGAATGAAATTGGGCCTCATAGGCCGCAACTGAAGAATTTCCCTACTCAATACTGGAGAACACATCCCACTTCCTGTCCCTCAAGGTATGGGGAACATACTTCTTTAAATAGATAAAATAGAACTAGGTCCATGTCAGTGGAGGCGACCCAACTATCCTACACTCGACAAGGCACTCCACCACTACTTAACATCTCCTTATAGCTAAAAAGTGACAACAACTCCATACTGTTCAACTACTCCCGTCTTATAGATCCTCTTATGACAGTCAATGAAGAAATCGTACATATCCTCATACTTAAAACTGTGGAAGATCAAATGCTTCATCTTGACATACTTACAGAATAAATTATGCCTATCCCCGGTCACTACCAGACCTGTCGCCTGCCTCAAAAAGATCCCTGTATCCAAAGCCTCATCTTTTCAGGGAGCCACAATATCAACATACTTCACTCTCGAAAACTTCACTATAGGAACTGCTGGTGCAGCCCTGGTCCTTGTCAATCCACTTAGAAAACTCAACACCTGGTGAATCATATTTGTCGATACCGGAGCCGGTGCAACACCTCCCTGAGCTGGTGCTGCCTCCATCTCTGCGTTTACTTCCACAATATCCTCCAATATGGGAAGGAATTCATACCTTTCAAAACTTGCCCATCCACTTGAGCTCTGTCCCTAGGGGTGCAACTCTACGCACTTTTTCTCTTCCTTCTTCTCTCACTTGCCCTCTACCACAAATTATGGCTCCACCATCTAGTTTATGTGCCTCTGCCTTTGTTTCTGCTGCACTTATTCTCACCATCTGCAAGATAAAGAGTGAAAGAGGTTAGATATAAATTTGGATCACCAGATACCAATTGGAATCAAGTAACAACATAAAAGAAAGAAATAACTGAGTTTTCCTATTATCGTGTAGAATATCAAAGAAAAGTATAGTTGTCTTTGTACCATTTCATAAGTCTTTACTAGACATGTCCTTGTATGACAAGATCGATGAACCTAAGACTCTGATACCAACTTTGTCATAACCTAAATGGCCTAGAGTGGAACCCACACTAACCCTCCGATATGAGAATCATCTAATCCCAACCTTTAACCATTCAATTAATCAATTAAAAAAGAATAATATCAAATGTCAAATAAAATAATAAAGAAATACCAAAAAACCTAGCTATTGCATCCTTAGAATCTGAAAGTTACTATATAAGGACGCTAATCCAAAACAAATATCTAAGGGTATCTCAAAAATCACTAACAAAATAAAACAACATTGTTTGAAAGAAAGACAATATGAACTACTAGGATCCGAGGCAGCCTGAGATGCAAGTAGTTTGTCACGCCCCAAATTCCAACGGGACGGACTGACACCCGAAGCCGTTGAAGCCCGAGAGAATTAATCTTTGCTCATGAACCTTCATATGCATGTCTCTTTACGAGTAGCATTCTATCCCGTGTAACTTCTAAAATATAAAATGCCAATGGCGGAAGTCATGGAACATATGCTATATATGAAACTTAGCCGTTAGGGCCATCAAGTCAAAATGGACATACGTCTCTTACATTCATCTTCCCACATACGTCTACAAAGCCTCTAACAGATGCATTTACAAAACCAACTTAAGTCGGGACAAGTCCCCACTTTATACAATATTTACAATACCAAAATAAAGTACATATATGACTCGGAAAGCCCCGAACCAACTAGAGCTCACCAATGATCAACGGATGATTCGTAGCCTACAATGGAGGTCTACTAGCACCTGTGCCTGCAGCAAGTAAGGTAAGTTCCCCCAAGGGGGTCAGTACGAAGAATGTACTGAGTATGTAAGGATCATATGAAATTGCATCATAAATAATAACAAAAATGGAGTCAATATAAGAGAAATAGTCAATGCGGATAAACCCTCTTTCTGAATGTGTGGAACGATGCGTCTTACATTTATTATTTTCCTTACTTTTACGTTCGTCATCTTTATTAGTCATCCACCTTATTGGTGGGTTATTATGGTCATCCACCTTATTGGTGGGTAGTCATCCACTTTATTAGTGGGTAGTCATCCACCTTTTGGTGGGTAGTCATCCACCTTTTTGGTGGGTAGTCATCCACTTTATTAGTGGGTAGTCATCTACCTTTTGGTGGGTAGTCATCCACCTTTTGGTGGGTAGTGAATAGTATTAGGGTACGCTCGAGCTAGGCTTATGTGCCCCTTTGAGTCATCCCGGTTCTCAAACATTAACCCATATATGCATTACTTTCTTCCTTTACTTTTGTGAGATTCGTACCTTTACTTGCGAGAGATTGATTCATTCACTTATGAGAGATTGATATGTTCACTTATGAGAAATTGATATATTCACTTGTGAGGGATTGATATATTTGAAGTCATAACATTATTGGAACTTTGGAACTCTGTCCATCATTATGTAACACAAGAACAACAACGACTAATGAATGAGGAATATGTGACTTAACAAAAGGTAACAACCAGAAACGAAATACCTTTGGACATTCCGGAATGGAATAAGTACAATGTCAATATGAACAATATGCTGCAGGAGGATACAGAAAGAGTAACCTTACATACCTTATCTTCTCAATATGAATACACAATCCTACACGTGAACGTGAATACAATAGTCCAGCTCCTTCCTTACGTTTCACTCTACAACACAAATACATAACGGAACTTACGTTAACAACCAACTTCCTTACAAGAGCTCAAGACGACAATGAGTTACATGTTTTCTTTATAATGTCGTTTCCCAGTTTACAATGCCATTCACGGCATTGTCATACCAACAATACTACAACATGTCATACATTGACCAAAGCGTTACAACCCAATAGAATTTCGCACCAAGTTCATCCTTTACGCTTCCTCATTAATACGACATCACAATGATTCCATCAAGTCATCTCAATACACTTCATAACAATATATCCCCAAAAATCCCACAATTTATACTTACAGAAAAATAACAAGTTAAGGAACATAACCACATCATATATGTTGATATTTCATCCATATCATGCACTTTCATCAAAACCTTAAGTCCTTTTTCAAGTTTAATTCACAAGGATGACACATCTCTTAGCAAAAAAACCAAAAGTGCCATATCCAACACTTTCAATCATAACCAACATGATCTACATAATCTCTCATGTATATGATATATTAAATCATAAGAATAAACACTTACCAAGTCTTTCCAAATGATGATCTTTCCTAAAGAGATGACTTAGGTTTTGAAAGTGAAGAGAAAATATCTCTTTTTGGTTTCTTGGAAAAGTCTAGAAATGCATGTGTGTTACAATGAATAAAATCTGATTTTTGATTCCTTTTATAGGCCCTTGAAGTCATCCTTAGCCATTTGGCTCAATAATTGATTAGTCAAAGCAAGAATGGGTCATTTGACCCATTGGGCCATGTCTTTTGTTCCCATTTTGGGCTTTAAATTGAGCCCAATAACACATGTCAACTTAGCTCACCAAATTCAATGTGTAATCCATCATATATCTCAAGTTTAAATCATTTCATATGTGTTCCGACAATATTCCAACTCAGGAGACTCATGTTCGTAGCCTCAATCTCCAAATAAGAAATTCTAGCCACTTATGGCTTAATTGAACATAATTTGGTAAAATAATTACGATGACGAATTAACCCCAATGTGGATGCCAAACTTACTCAATAATAACTCTACTATGATGGAATAATGATACCATAATCCAAGAGTCCTATTTATAGACTATTGGTCGAAGAAATTTTTTTTGCAAAAACCAACCTGGCACGCCACCTGGAGCCCCTCCTTGCTGCCTGGGCCAGAAAAATTCTAGCCAAAAGCGGCCTGGCACGCCCCTGGACCAAAATTTTCAAAATAATTCCTTTCGTCAACTTTTCTTTGCGGATTTGGTTAGATACTTCAAGTTCTAATCTTTAGCTTGCCTCGTGTCTTTAAGAACCTTTATTTAGGAGTCATTCAAGCTTCTTTTTTCCACTCCAAAGGTCATAAACTTTTCACACAAGGGTTTCATCACACTTACTAGCACAATATCAAATGTTCCATCAATAACAATGCAAGAATACGTACTTATTGCTCTCGATCCTAGGGTAAACATGGTTCAAGTTTGTCAAGTAAGGTCAGAAATGTACGGGGTGTTACATAGCTCACCCTCAAATTTAATCAACTGGTACCCCTAGAAATGAGGGCACGTCTGAGTCTCTGGAACATACCCTGCACTCAACAAAAGAAGAGTATAAGGTAGTATTAGTACAAATCACTATGTACTGTAGGCAACATTGTCTGACTCTACTTAGTGTCAAGTATAAATACTAAATCAAATAACAAGTAGACAAGAGCTTCAACACATAGTATGTAGTTTACTCAACAAATATTCATCAATCAGGCAAAGTAATATCAGTAAACAAATCATATAAGCCACCAAATATTATCATAAACAAATCACAAATTCACAATCTCAGTAATCACATCACAACATGGATCTATGTCCACCTTAAATTCACATTTATGTTTCTTTCACTTCCACTATTATCACGATATGCCATACTAACTCATACCTCAAACATTAATTTGTACACACATGCTAAAGGGTCTTATTTCTGTCCAACTCATGACCTATAGGGGATGCACCAGGGTCCATGTACCATGTACCGGTGTGGTACCTAATCTATAATAATAATAATAATAATAATAATAATAACAACAACAACAACAACAACAACAACAACAACAACAACAACAACAACAACAACAACAATAATAATAATAATAATAATAATAATAATATCATACCAGTGTGGGGTACACGATCCATCAACTAATACCGTACCATCATGGTACCCAATTCATATTAATAATATCATTTTATATTTCCAATTTTTAATCTCTCTCAGGATAATATCATAAGTGCACCCAATTTTACAAGTACACTACACAATCATATCTAGAATTCAATAGTTCAACAATCAGCAACTTATCCATTCAAACAACAGTCATCTATCACAAGTATGTCCAAAGACCAATCCACATGCCATTTAATTGAAAAATATATAAGGGACTAGATAAAGTCTAACTCCATTTAAACCATAACCTACCTCAACTGAAGAATCCAAAATGCAAGCTAATTCGCAAGAGCCTTGCCCTTCCTCAATGCTTCAGAATGCCTAAAGTATAAAACAATCACAATACAAGAGTAATTAATCATTTACTCTTCAATTTCAAGCCTTGGAGATTTGGCCCCACTAGTTTACCCTTATTTGTAGCCTATAACTTTAGTCAAGGGTTTTCCAACCATCAAATTGCCCCAAATTCCCCTAATTTACATTCATGAGCAATAATCTATGCTATGAAGTGTTATCGTACACTCTAGAAGCAATTCTAGATGATTTTACATATATATTCTAGGCTTTTCTCTATAATTTCATGAACCTAGGATTTTTAACCCACCATTCCATCCTAATAATTTCCCTAATGATTCTAGGGTAATAGAATATTACAATGCAAAAAGATGGATGGAAATCACATACCTCAACAATGAAATTACACTAGTCCCGTAAGAAATATCTCCTTAGCAGTCTAGAATGAAACTTTTGAGTTTATGAAATAAAACTCAGAGAAAACTGACTTAAATAGGACTTAATTTGCACGTCATCCATTGTAGAGGCCACTCTCTCACTACATTGGCTCTGCTATGACATAAATGGGCCTGCTATAGCGGTCCTTCACTATATTGCCACTACCTCTATGGCAGAAACAACGATAGCTACGACGATCTCGCTACAATGGAAATACTACTGCTGCAACATGCCTTAAACATAAACTCGGGAAAGAACTGAATCTACTCCTATTTCATAACACAAAATATCTACTTAGGACATCACAAAGTTATTCCAATGTGGCAATCTTTGTAACCGAAGTTCTACGAATTCATTTACCATTCCAAAACTTCCTATGAGAAACTATTCAACTTGACCATCCCCTAACAAACACAATATTAACAAACACTACACCATGAATCACAATTCACCAATAAAGCACACAACACCATATTTATGTCAAAAACCATCCTACTTTGAGATTTTATCAACTCTCTTACTAGGGGAATTTTTAGCAGGGTACTTATGCCATAAGAAATACTATAACAATGAAATAGGTCATTACAATCAAAGACATGGTGGATTGTATCAAGAAATAAGTATTCCTAATTTAAAGTGGGAGATGATTAATATGGACTTGATCACAGGGTTGCCACACACATTTGTTAGCATGATTCTATTTGGGTGATAGTTGATTGGATGACTAAATCAACCCACTTTTTGCCTGTCAAAATGACTGATACAATAGAGAATTAAGCTAGAATCTAAATCAGAGAGATAATTAACCTTTATGAAATTCCTTTGTTCTTTTTTTTTGACAGAGGTGCATAGTTCATAGCTCACTTTTGGAGGTAAATTTTAGAAAGTTTTAGGTACAAGGGTGAACTTTACAACCGCTTTCCATCCACAGATCAATGGGAAAGTAGAGCACATTATTCAGACTCTTAAGGGTATATTGAGAGTGTGTTATCAATTTCAAAAATAATTGGGATGATCATAAGGCCATGGAGAAGGTTAGGATGATTCAAGAGCATTTGATAATTGGACATAGCAGGCATGAATCTTATTCAAATATGAGACGATGAGACTTAGAGTTTGAGATTGATGATTGACTCTTCTTGGAGGTTTCACCTATGAAGGGAATTATGCATTTTGGTGAGAAAGATAAACTCAGTCCCTGATTTATTAGTCCTTATCAAATTGTTAATAGAATGGAAAATATGGCATGTGAGTTGGAGTTACCTTTTGAGATGTCATTAGTGCATCTAATGTTTCACATCTATATGTTAAAAATGTATGTTGCAGATCCTTCACACATTGTTCCTATAGAGAATGTTGGAATTAAGGATAAACTATCATATAAAGAGATTTTGATTCAGATTTAGGATAGTCTAGTTCAGAAGTTGAGAACCAAAGAGGTTGCATCAATTAAAGTCTTATGGACAAATTAGTCTGTTGAAGAAGCTATGTGGGAAGTTCAAGGTGATATGAAAGCTAGATACCCTCATTTTTTAACTCCTTCCAGTGAGAATACTTAAGGTAGAAATATTTTCCCTATAGTGATTCTTGAGCTCTTATGAACATGTCTTGTTTATGCTTGTACTCTTGCACTCTCTAGTTGAGTTCAAAATCTTAGTATGATTCTACTATGTTCAGCTTATGATTGTAAGACTAGTTTTTTTGTTCTTTGACTCTAGCCTTAGTCATAATTCGAGGATGAATAATTCCAAGTGGAAGATATTGTAACACCTCCAAAATCTATAGCATGATTTAATATATTTTCAGGAACTTTCAAGCTTAAATTAGATGTTGTTTGACCTGTAAAGGTAATATAAATCATTTGGGAAGTGTTTTGGTGTTTAAGTGGGAATTTATGATGTTAATATTATCTATGCATAATGTTTTAGGGTACAACCTATTAGGACCCACACTATTGCTGAGAAGAAGCCCCAGAAGGGAAAATTTTGTAGCCTAGAACACTGGAGAGTGTGCCATGAGGTAGCAGGGGTGCGCCTGTAGTGTACCACAAGGGCTGGCTGGCATACTGGCCTGCGTACCGCATTTGGCCCTCCAGATGTGAATTGTTTCCATTTTCTTCCATTAAAATTAAGGTTTTTTTTGGTATTTTACCCTAATATAACCCCCAAAGATCAACTTTTAACCTCTTAAACACCTATGACTTAGGAAAATTCATTGTTCTTTCTCCTATCTTCCTCCAAGAAATATAGAAGTCTTTTCCAAGCTCAAGCTTAAGGGTTTCCAAGCCATGTTCATCCAAGTTCTTCCTTATGGATTATCATCCTTCTCAAGTATGTAAGAATTCAGTGATGGATTCCTTTCATCCTCACGTCCAAGTATTTTGAAGTTATCTTGAATTATGTTCAAAGGTAGGGTTTCCATGGACAAATCATTAACAATTTTCCTTTATGTGTTATTCTTGATTTCTATGAGAGAATTTCTTTGAAAGTATGAACATTATGTAAATTCTCAACTTATGATTTGAAATTTATGGTTTTAAGAATGATTTATGAAAATTATGAACCTTACATTAAAAAGATACATATTTTAGATGTAAATTTCAGCATATGATTTATGATATAGAAATTGAGCATAGGCTCACAACAGTACAATTTACAAACATGTTGAGTAAAGACTCAAACTATAATTATAGCTATGTTACATGATATGCTATGAAAATATATAGTTTTGGGAGGATTATTTAATACCGAGAAGGTATGGTTAAGATAAAACAAGCCCCATAACTACATTGCCACCATAGGATTTAGCCCAGGAGTCTTAGTTTTGGATCTGTATGTTCATGGTCCTATACTTTAGTAGGTTGGAAGAACTCTTCTAGTATGGGCATAAGATGTTGAGAATCATGAGCTCACATGGTATTTTTCGGTTATAACAAACTCCCCACATGTGTAAACCTTATGATATTATTAACTATCTACTCACAAAATAATTTTTATGTAGATTTTAGTTATCTTGACTTCCCTCAAGTATTTTTATAATGACCCCATCCCGTCGTTATTGAAATATCCATGGTAGGATATAAAAGATTTAAAATTTTGCATTGATTTGAATTTGAGCTAGGGTTAACCATTTATTGCATTACATCACTTGCATTGCATTACATTCTTTTAATATGTTTGACATTGCGTCTAATCATTTTCTTTCATATTGTATCATCGTGATTGAATCTTATTTGTGATATTGTGTATTCTACATCTCATATTACAACATTACATTGCATTGTACCTTCTCTTGGGTGGTTTGGTGGTTGATATATTATGAGATGCGGAGTATTGTTATGGCTTGATCCATTGAGACTGTTGTGTCACATCTAGTGTTTGTGGTATACGCACCATTGCTACCTTAGTCGAGATTGTTGGTTTGAGATGGTGAGTTGATATCATATATTGGGTGGTGAGTTTCCCTTCTGATATGACTTATGTTTATCACCATTGATCTTGAATCTGTACATGCCTACCTTTGTGCACTGGTTTGATTATTTTGATAAACATGTTATCTGCTAGGATAGACTAGGATTTTTCTAAGGGCAGGCTGATTTGGGGTAAATTGGATGGTTGGTGTGGTGGTCCTTGGAAACACTTTGGATTAAGATAGGTTATCAATGATGCTTGCTGAATACACATGTTTTATACTTACCCTTGAATTTTTCTACACCCCATGTAAGTTTTGATTCGAGTAGCAAATCATAGTTTGTGTTCTCTCAACATTGGCATTGTGTAGATTGAGGTAGCAGCTGACGAACCTCAGAGTTTACATAGATCTCTTCTATTTTATCTTATGATTTATCAACATTTAAGATACTTTGATTATTTGATATTATTATGTATTAGGTACTTGTACTAGTGACAAACAGACCTGGAATATATTATTAAGACTTGTATTTCATTTCTATATAATGTTGGGATTATTTCCATTCTTCTTCTTCTTTTGCTTCTAGTTTACTTTGATTATTAAGTTTGGGTAGGGATAGGCTTACCTGTACTGGTGGGTGTGATAGGTACCATCACATACCCTATTTGGGTTATGACAAATTGGTATAAGAGACCCAGGTTAATTGGTCTTATTAGTACAAGTCAGGTCTTATAAAGTCTTGCGGATTGGTGCAGAGACGTTCGTTATTTATCTTTGAGAGGCTACATAACTTTAGGAGGAATCGATTTCTTCATTTTATGTCATGAGTTCATAGCTTTATATAACTCAAAATCTCTTATTTACTCTCTCACAGATGGTGAGAATGTGTTCCTCTTATGCTAGAGATTCAGAGCTCATGCCTTTGGTATACAGCTAGGGTAGAGGTTGAGGTAGAGGTTAGAGTGGAGCATTCGAACCAGCTAGAGGTTAGGTTGGGATTACCTCATTAGGTTTTGGAGTTTCTTGTGATGATGGGTCTATTAAGATAGAAGGGTTGATCTTGGCATAGACACTACATGTGATCATGTCTATATCTATGATTGAGGATTATTTGGTATGGGTATTGGGTTTCTCGAGAGGATGACTCCTACTTTCATTCGGGATGCTACTTTGGGGCTTCATACTCTAGGTACACATTTTGCTACAACCAATTCTCCTAGTGTTGTTTATTTATTATTAGGATTTCTCCACATCTAGTGACTTTACCTTTTATGTATACGGAGGGACATAGTAGGTTTGTAGAGTTCATAAGGACAGATACTCCTCAATTCGATAGAGATCCCAGGGTTGATACTTATAGGTTCTTGCTTGATTGCTGCAAGAGGTTGCATAAGTTGGTCTTGGTAGACTCTAATAGAGTAGATTTCATTGCCTTTCAGTAATTTGGACTAGCTAAAAAGTTGTAGAGGACTTTTTTAGAGAGTAGGCCAGTTGGGTCATCTTTTATCTTATGGCATAAGTTTTCTTAAGAGTTTCTACAGGATTTTGTATAGAGACACGAGAGGCATGTGGGCAATAGGCCATCCCCATAGACTTGATGATAGTAGCGATATGTATGGTAGAGGCCAAAATCCTACTGGTTATTCTTGTAGAGGGTTAGGTCAGGGTAGCCATTCGAGTTCTCAGGTCCAGTTAAGGAGACTCCTACTACTTGGGGTTACTTCATATATGGAGATCTTGGGCACTATAGAAGAAGTTGCCCACAACATAAATAGAGAGATATTTCATCAATTGCTAAGGGAGATAACAAGTTTCAGTATCATATCCCTCAAGGTGGACTCGAGGTAGGAGCTTCTGGTATAGTATTCATATGTATGGTTTTAGTACACCTTTGATCTATCTTGTTAGTGTTTGACTATGGTCCTACATTCTCCTATGTGTTACTTATTTGGCATCGTGTCTTGATGTGGTTTATGGGTTCTTATTATATCAATTCATATTTCTACCCTATAGATGATTCTTTAGTGGTGGATCATATGTGTAGATCTTGTGTAGTGACTCATTTAGAGTATATTGCTGTGTTGGATTTGATTTTTTTTCCTGGATGTTGTGGATTTTACTGTGAGTTGGGTATGATCTTCTCGATTGTTGTGTTATATGATAGTGGTGAATATAGGAAGCGTATAGCTTGTAGATTTGTGTGGGATTACCTGTAAGTGTTAGCAATAGGGTGCATGAATAAGTTAGTATGTTTTTCAGGATCTTATCAGTATATCTGTTGTTTGAGTTACCACTGTGATGATGAGATCAACTTTGTGGGATGACTAGTGGTACATACCTATTTGGGTAAAGAGACCTGGTGATGGACTAGACTCGTGGTATGACCTACTCAAAAATATTACAAGTAAAGGATGCTAGGTTGATAAGGGATGATTTTCAGGCATTCGGGCCTTGCGATCTTCTATGTCCTTAGTGATTAGCTTTGTTACATGGAAAGAGTTATAGTGTTGAAACACTTTTCAGTTAGACTTGAAGGAATTCAACTTATATAGATACTTACTTTTGATTTGGAAGGATTTTTGGAAGGAAAGGCTCTTGGTTTGTAGCATTTATTATTTTGGTAGTTAAAGGGCTTGATGAAATCTTTTACTTATGAGTTTTGATTTAGAGTATGCGTTATTATTTCATGGTTCAGGTGTTAAATAATACTGAATGGGAAACAAGTTAAGAAAAAGATAAGGAAGTTGTACATAAGGAATTTTGATATATTCAGAATTAAGCTTTAGGTACAAGTTGGAAATTTGAAGTCCTGACAGTATGGTTCATCTGTGACTTATAAGAGATTAGGGGTGACTTTTGGGAGATTTGATTTTTGTTTTGGGCATCAGTTAGTGATATATAGTAGTCTTGCATTTCTACCAAGGTTGAACTATTTCTGATATGATGAGTTGCTTATATATGTATGATCAAAAGGGCCTTTTTGTTCTACTGGATTTTTGAGGACTTTAATTGACTGACACTACATGGGTGTTGAGAACTACATAGATTATTACTATGGGTTGCATTATAATTTGGTGACATGTAGAGTGTACATGATTGGGGTATGCAGAGTTTTTTGATGATTCACGGCTTCCTCCAATGTTTGAGCATGAGGATATAAATATTTGAATAGTGATCAATGTGTGCTAAGTGTGACTTTTGAGGTTTGTATGGAATCAATATTTATTTCTAACTTAGTTGCTTCAGCTTGAAGACATAGTACTATTCCATTTGGCTGTCATGGTATCAACCTTGAGTGATTTTGATTAAGTCAGGAGATTCTTATAGTGGGTTCGAAGACAGTGAAAAGTTCCTTCTGAGATAAAGAGAGGCATTATTCAGTGATGTGGAGTGTTTCTATATGGCTCCACTCCATGGGTCCCTTGGTATTTTGTTAGTAGATACATGATATTGATTTTGTGGTATAGTCAGTGATCTATAGTGTGTTCGATAGATTCAGGTTGACCAAATATATTCAGAACTTCTGTTGTGATCAACTCAGTTTTTGGGTATAGACAAAATAAAAGAACTTGGCTTTATTGAGAAATTTGGCTTCAGATGCTAGAGTGTAACCTTGAGGGTTAAAGTGTGAAGGATTTCTAGCTACTATAGGGATACTGGTAGTTCTACATATATGACTTTGCTTGAGAGCTCTTGCATGAGGTTTACGAAGGTATTTTTGATCCTTTGTCTGTTTTGGCACTTTTCTTAATTGTACGTTTGAGGGAAAGCATGAGTCTTAATGGTGGATAATGTAACAACCCTCATTGTGATTTTAAGAATTTTCTATGTTTTTGTAATACCCCCTACATTTTCGACCCTACTTGACAACCTTGAACCATGTTTACCCTAGGTTCGAGAGCAATAAGTACGTATTTTGTATTGTTATTGATGGAACATTTGATATTGTGCTAGTAAGTGTGATTAGACCTTTGTAGGAGGTGTTGTGAATTTATGGAGAATTTGTGGGGTGAAAAGTGAGGTTTAAGGGACATCCAAGCAAAGGATCTTAAAGATAAGAGGCAAGCAAAAGGTTGGAACTTGAAGAATCCAACCAAATCCGCAAAGAAAAGTCGAAATCAAAAATTAAGCATGGGGCGCGCCAAGTGGTGTGCCTGGCCGCTTTTGGCCGAAATATATTTGGCACAGGCAGCAAGGGGGCGCGCCCAGGGGCGTGCCAGGCCGCTCCTGGCCACCTTTTCCAGAGCTGAAGTTTTTCTAAGTCCCTTGGGCGCCCGGGAGCGTGCCGGGGTGCTTATTGCCAAATTTCTTCTACGTTTATTAGTCTATAAAGAGGACTCTTGGGTTATGGTATCATTATTCCATCGTAGTAGGGATACTCTTGAGATAGTTTGGCATCCTAGTTGGTGGTTAATTTTTCGTCACAAGTATTTTATCAAATTATGTTCAATTAAGCCATGAGTGGCTAGAATTTCTTATTTTTGAGATTGAGGCTACGAACATGAATTTCGTGAGTGAATATTGTCGTGACATTTATGGAATTATTTAAACATGAGATATATGATGGATCATACATTGAATTTGTTGGGCTAAGTTAACATGTGTAATTGGGCTCAATTTAAGGCCCAAAATGGAATAAAAGACATGGCCCAAAAGGGCAAATGACCCATTCTTCCAAGTTGACCAAGTAAACATGGCATTTAATGCCAAGAATTGGCTAAGGATCACTTGAGAGAGTATATAAAGCCACAAAAGCTGATTTTATTTCATTATAACTCTCATGCCTTTCTAGATATTTCTAAAACATTTCTCATTTCACAAACCCTAAGGCAACATCTTTTTGGACAAGATCATCACTTTGCAAGCTTTGGTAAGTTTCTACTCTCATGGATTAATATATTATATGCTTAAGATGGTGTGTATATCATGATGGTTATGTTGGCAAAGTGTTGAATAGTGCACTTTTGCTTTTTGCTAAAAGATGTGTCATCTTTGTGATTTGAACTTGAAAGGAGACTTGAGGTTTTGATGAAAGTACATGGTATGAATGAAATATAAACATGTATGATGTGGTTATGTTCCTTAACTTTTTATTTTTCTATGAGTATAAATTGTGGGATTGTTGTCGATATGTCGTTATGAAGTGTATTGAGGTGACTTGAAGGAGTAATTATGACGTTGTGTTAATGAGGAAGCGTAAAGGATGAACTTGGTGTGAAATGCTGTTGGTTTGTGATGTTTTGGTCAATGTATGGCATGTTGGGGTATTGTTGGTATGACAATGCCGTGAATGGTGTGTAAAGGGGGAAATGACATTTTAAGGCAAACATGGAACTCATTGTCGTCGTATGCACTTGTAAGGTAGTTGGTTGTTAACGTAAGCTCCATTATGTACTTGTGTTGTAGAGTGAAACGTAAGGAAGGAGCTGGACTATTGTATTCACGTATAGGATTGTGTATTCATATTGGGAAGATAAGGTATGTAAGGTTACTCTTTTCGTATCCTTCTGCAGCACATAGTGTTCACATTGTCATTGTACTTGTTCCATTCCAAAATGTTCTAAGGTATTTCATTTCAGGTTGTCATCCATTGTTAGTCACATGTTCCTCATTAATTGATCAAATATTACTCATGTGTTACATAATTTTCAGACATGCTCCAAAGTTCCAATAATGTTATGTTCCAAAGTTCCAATAATGTTATGACTATCATTGTATCAATCTTTCAAAAGTAAAGAAATGAAGTAATGCATAGTTGTTGGTTTGAAGAGTAGGGGTGGTAGCTCTAGAGGCATAAGCCTAGCTTGAGCCGATCTTGATATTAGTGGATCAGGGCCAGTCCTAGAGGCGTAAGCCTAGCTCAGGCCGAACCTGACAGGGGGTAGCTCTAGTGGTAAGAACCTAGCTCGAGCCGAACCTGATATATTGGTTTATGGGTGGCAGCTCTAGAGGTAATAACCTAGCTCGAGCCAAGCCCAATGTATTGATTTAGGGGTGGTAGCTCTAGAGGCATAAGCCTAGCTCGAGCCGATCCCAACATAACGTTATGTTATGTTAAGACCCACTAATCAGTTGGGGCCCGGGTATAATGTGACTCAAGTGATGATGAATAAACATAGAAGCAAAGAAGCAAAGAAAGTAATGAAAGCAATATACGCAGTTCCAAACATACGGACCGATGGTTTATCCATATTGGCTATTCTCATATATTTGATTCCATTGAAGTTCTTATGTATTGATGAAGTTTCTTATAGCCTTACATATTCAGTACATTCTTCGTACTGACGTCCCTTGGGGACTTACCTTACTTGCTGCAGGCACAGGTGCTCATAGACCCCCACAGTAGATTGCGGATCATTTGCTCATTGGTGGGCTCCAGTTGGTTCGGGGCTTTCTAAGTCACATGTGTACATTTGTTTTAGTATTGTAAAGTTGTATAAAGCGAGGACTTGTCCCGACTGTAGGTTGGTTATGTATGTGTATCTGTAGAGGCTTTGTAGACATATATGGGAAGATGAATGTAAGAGATGTATGTCCATTTTGACTTGATGGCCCTAACTGCCAAGTTTCATATATAGCATATTTTTCCATGACTTCCGCCATTGATATTTTATAGTTATATGAGGTAGAATGATATTCATAAAGAGACATGCATATGAATGTACATGAGAAAATATTGGTTCTCTCTGGCCTCACGACTTCGGGTGCCAGTCCACCTCGTTGGAATTTGGGGCGTGACAAAAGTGGTATCAGAGCAGGTCATCCTAAGGGTGTCTACAAAGCCGTGTCTGAGTAGAGTCTTGCTTATGGATGTGTTGTGCACCATATTTATCTAACACCCCGTACATTTTCGACCCTACTTGATAACTTTGAACCATGCTTACCTTAGCTTGGAGAGCCATAAGTACGTATTTTGTATTGTTATTGATGGAAGATTTGATAGTGTGCTAGTACATGTGATGAGACCCTTGTAGGAGGAGTTTGTGACTTTTGGGTGCATTTTAGGAGTGACAAGTGATGCTTGAAGGACTTCCAATCAAAGGATATTAAATATAAGAGGCAAGCTAAAGAGTGGAACTTCAAGTATCTAACCAAATCCGCAAAAAAAAGTCGAAGGAAGTAAAAAAATCAAAATTTTGGGCCAGGCGCGCCACAGGGCGTGCCAGGCGCGTGCCTGGCCGCTTTGGCCTGAATTTTTTTTGGCACAGGCAGCAAGGGGGCGCGCCAGTTAGCGTGCCAGGCCACCCCTGCACACCTTTCAAATGCTGAAATTTTTCTAAGTCCCTAGGGTGCCCGGGAGTGTGTCGGGGTGCTTTTTGCCAATTTTCTTCTACGATTATTAGCCTATAAAGAGGAATCTTGGGTTATGGCATAATTATTCCATCGTAGTAGGACTACTCTTGAGCGAGTTTGGCATCCGAGTTGGGGTTAATTCTTCATCACAAGTATTTTATCAAATTATGTTCAATTAAGCCATGAGTGGCAAGAATTTCTTATTTTTGAGATTGAGGCTATGAACATGAATCTCGTGAGTAGAATATTGTTGTAACATTTATGGAATTATTTAAACATGAGATAATTGGAGTATTACACATTGAATTTGGTGGGCTAAGTTAATATGTGTTAATGGGCTCAATTTGAGGCCCAAAATGGAGTAAAAGACATGGCCCAAAAGGGGAAAATAACCCATTCTTCCATTTGACCAAGTAAATATGACATTTAATTCCCAAGGATTGGCTAAGGATGACTTGAGGGCTATATAAAGGCCAAAAATCAGATTTTTATTCATTCTAACACACATGCCATTCTAGACATTTCCAAAACATTTCTCTATCTTCCAAACCCTAAGGCAACCATTTTATTTGGACACTTTGGACAAGATCATCACTTTGCAAGCTTAGGTAAGTGTTTATTATTGTGATTTAATATATTATATGTATAAGAGATTGTGTAGATCATGATGGTTATGTTGGCAAGGTTGAATAGGGCACTTTTACTTTTTGCTAAAAGATGTGCCATCCTTGGGATTTAAACTTAAAAGGAGACTTGAGCTTTGAATGAAAGTGAATGCTATGGATGAGATACCAACATGTCTGATGTGGTTATATTCCTTAACTTGTTATTTTTCGATGGGTGTAAATTGTGAGATTGTTGTCGATATGTTGTTATGAAGTCTATTGAGGTGACTTGATGGAGTAATTGTGACGTCGTGTTAATAAGGAAGCGTAAAGGATGAACTTGGTGTGAAATGCTATTGGTTTATGATGTTTTGGTCAATGTATGGCATGTTGTGGTATTTTTGGTATGAAAATGCCGTGAATGGTATGTAAAGGGGGAAATGACATTTTATGGCAATCATGTAACTCATTGTTGTCTTATGCACTTGTAATTTAGTTGATTGTTAACGTAAGCTCCATTATGTACTTGTGTTGTAGAGTGAAACGTAAGGAAGGAGATAGACTATTGTATTCATGTATAGGATTGTATATTCATATTGGGAAGATAAGGTATGTAAGGTTACTCTTTCCGTGTCCTTCTGCAGCACATAGTGTTCGCATTATCATTGTACTTGTTCCATTCCAAAATGTTCTAAGGTATTTCATTTCAGGTTGTCATCCATTGTTAGTCACATGTTCCTCATTCATTGATCAAATGTTACTTATGTGTTACATAATTATGGACATGTTTCAAAGTTCCAATAATGTTATGTTCCAAAGTTCCAATAATGTTATGACTATCATTGTATCAATCTTTCAAAAGTAAAGAAATAAAGTAATGCATAGTTGTTGGTTTGAAGAGTACGGGTAGAAGCTCTAGAGGCATAAGCCTAGCTTGAGCCGATCTCGATATTATTGGATCAGGGCTAGTCCTAGAGGCGTAAGCCTAGCTCAGGCCGAACCTGACAAGGGGTAGCTCTAGAGGTAAGAACCTTGCTCGAGCCGAACCTGATATATTGATTTATGGGTGGCAGCTCTAGAGGTAATAACCTAGCTCGAGCCGAGCCCTATATATTGATTCATGGGTGGCAACTCTAGAGGCATAAGCCTAGTTCGAGCTGATCCTAACATAACGTTATGTTATGTTAAGACCCACTGATCAGTTGGGGCTCGGGTACATTGTGACATAGGTGATGATGAATAGGCATAGAAGCAAAGAAAGTAATGAAATCAATATACATGATTCCAAAGACACAGAGCGATGGTTTATCCATATTGGCTATTTTGCTAGTCTCTTATATTTGATTCCATTGAAGTTATTATGTATTGATACAGTTTCTTATGGCCTTACATACTCAGTACATTCTTCGTACTGATGCCCCTTGGGGGACTTACCTTACTTGCTGCAGGCACAGGTGCTAATAGTCTCCACAGTAGGTTGTAGGTCATTTGCAGATCATTGGTGAGCTCCAATTGGTTCGGGGCTTTTCGAGTCATATGTGTACATTGGTTTTGGTATTATGTAAATGTTGTATAAAGCGGGGACTTATCCCGACTGTAGGGTGGTTATGTACATGTATCTATTAGAGGCTTTGTAGACGTATGTGGGAAGATGAATGTAAGAGATGTATGTCCATTTTGACTTGATGGCCCTAACGACAAAGTTTCATATATAGCATATGTTTGCCATGACTTCCGCCATTGGTATTTTATAAGTTACATGAGATAGAATGCTATTCATACAGAGACATGCATATGGATGTATATGAGTAAAGATTGGTTCTCTCGGGCCTTAAAGGCTTTGGGTGCCAGTCCGCCCTGTTGGAATTCGGGGCCTGACAAAAATGGTATCAAAGCAGGTTGTCCTAAGGGTGTCTACAAAGCCGTATCTGAGTAGAGTCTTGCTTATGGATGTGTTGTGCACCATATTTATAAGTAGGAGGCTACGGGACATTTAGGAGTTGTTTCTTTTCTTAATTTCTAGATTGTGAAATAGAGCCAATGTTGTAAGTGGAATCGTATCTGACCATTGGAATTGGTTTTCTTATTTAGTAAAATGCCAATGACAAGAAGAGGTAGAGGCAAAGGTAAGCAGGTAGATATGCTTGTCGATGAAGGAATGAGTAAATCACCACCGGACCAAGCTAGTCAAGGTGGGGCTAACACTAAAATTGCATCGGGGTCTTCTTTACTTTTCCAGCTCCGAAAGAGCCAAGAGGTAGAGAAGTACCCGCAGAACTGCCAATTAATGCCACTTACCAGGATTTGAGAAATGCAGTGCATATGTTGACTTAGATAGTTGCTGTACAAAGTCAAGGACAAGCTGGTCCAATGACAAATGAGGATGATGCAGCTAGGGTAGCGAGTCGCAGAACATAGGACTTTCTGAAATTAGACCCTCCTATATTTACTGGGTCAGATCCAAAAGCAGATCCACATGACTTTGTTGACCAAATCCAAAGGGCTCTAGATGTTATGCACGTGACTGGTGTAGAAACAGTTGAACTTGCGGCCTATAGATTGAAAGGTGAAGCTATATTGTGGTATGAAGACTGGAAAAGATCAAGGGGTATTGATGCACTTCCAGCTAGTTGGGAATGATTTAAAATGGCATTCCTTGATCATTACCTCCCATATGAGATCCAGGAGGCACGTGCAGACCAGTTTCTAAATCTACGTTAAGGGAATATGAGTGTTAGAGAATATAGTCTTCAGTTTAATTCTTTAGCTCGATATGCTCCGAATGTAGTGGCTATAATGACAGATAGAGTCCATCGATATGTGGACAGATTGGAGCCATATTTGGTAAGGGACTGCACTATTGCTGCTTTGAACAAAGATATGGATATAGCCAGAATTCAGGCTTTTGCATAGAAGATGGAAGATCAAAGGCAAAGAAGAAGGGTGCACGAATTTAAAAGAGGGCCGTCGAAGAGGGTTAGACCTACGGGACAGTGTTTGATGTCCCAAGGAGAATCTAGGTCTCAAATGTTTCCTAGACCGCCTAGACCATCATTTTCTTATTCCACAGCAGGCACCCAACCTCAATTTCGAGGGTTTAGGGGCAGTCATATTGGGAAGAGTAGTGGGATGGAAGGATCACAGACAGCGGGATTTTCTCATCCTCTGTGTCAGCGCTGCGGAAGGTACCATTTAGGTGACTGCTGGTTGGGGACAAATGTTTGATTTTGGTGCGCTATGTAGTTGCACATGATGAAAAAGTGTCCCCAGAGGAGCATGGGTGGTATAGCACGACCTGCAGGATCAGCCGTTGCATCATCATCATCAGTTCCTTCTTTAGGACGAGGTGTACAGCCTGCTGGTCGTGGTAGATGTACTAGAGGAGCAGCTAGCTCCAATGGAGCCCAGAATCGCATCTATGCTTTAGTGGACCGGCAGAATTTGGAGGCATCTCCTGATGTAGTCATAGATATATTGTCCATATTTTCACATCACGTATATGCATTGATTGATCCGAGTTCTACTTTATCATATGTTACTCCATTGATTGCTGTGAAATTTGAAAGAACACCAAAATTTTTAGTTGAGTCAATTAAAGTATCTACACCAGTTGGTGACTCTATTATTGTAAAAAAGTATATCGTAATTGTGGGGTAACTGTGTGTGGTCATGATACACTGGCTGATCTTAATGAACTACAAATGGTTGATTTTGATGTGATAATGGAAATGGATTGGTTGGCTTTTTGATGCCATGGTAGATTGCCGGGCTAAGAAGGTACATTTTTATTTTCCACAAGAAAATGTTCTTTAATGGAAGGGTAATGTGGGGACACCGAGAGGAAAATTTATTTCCTATCTTAAAGAAAAGAAAATGATAGCCAAGGGGTATATATGTCATTTAGTCTGAGGGCAAGATACTGATGTGAAACCACCAATTCCTCAATCGGTTCTGGTGGTTAATGAATTCCTAGATGTATTTCCTAACTATCTTCTAGGTTTACCCCTAGAACAGGAAGTACAGTTTGGTATTGATGTGGTACCAGGCACTCAGCCTATCTCTATTCCTTCGTATAGAATGGAACCAGCAGAATTGCGAGAATTGAAGGAGCAATTAAAAGATTTACTAGACAAGGGGTTTATACGACCTAGTATGTCCCCGTGGGGTGCACCAGTATTATTCGTACAAAAGAAAGATGGCACATTGAGAATGTGTATTGACTATCGGCAATTGAATAAGGTAACGATCAGGAACAAATATCCCCTCCCTAGAATTGATGATTTGTTTGATCAGTTACAGGGTTCCAAGTGTTTTTCAAAGAATGATTTGAGGTTGGGCTACCATCAAGTCAAGGTTAGAGAAAATGATGTACCCAAGACAGCTTTCCAAACACGGTATGGCCACTATGAATTTTTAGTTATGTCATTTGGACTAACAAATGCACCAGCCATTTTCATGGATTTAATGAATAAGGTGTTTAAGCCATTTCTGGACGTGTTCGTGATGGTGTTTATAGATGATATCTTGGTTTATTCAAGATCACAAGAGGACAATTCTAATCACTTACGACAGGTGTTACAGATTCTTCGTGATCGTATGTTATATGCGAAGTTCTCTAAGTGCAAATTTTGGTTAAAATCCGTAGCATTCTTGGGTCATTTTGTGTCAGATGAAGGAATTCGGGTTGATTCTCAAAAGATTGAAGCGGTGAAAAATTGGCCAAGACCTACGACACCTACAGAGATTCGTAGTTTTCTTGTACTGGCAGGTTACTATCGAAGGTTTGTTGAAGGGGTTTCCTCTACTGATGCAACTTTGACTAAGCTAACACACAAGGCAGTCAAATTTCAGTGAAACGATGCATGTGAGAAAAGTTTCCAAGAGTTGAAAGATAAATTAACATCCACACCAGTGTTAGTACTTCCCGAAGGCACAGAAGGTTAAGCAGTGTATTGTGATGCTTTCGGCGTTAGCCTCGGATGTGTATTGATGCAGCATGGTAAGGTAATAGCATATTCCTCACAATAGTTGCAGCCACATGAGAGAAACTATCCCACACATGACCTTGAGTTAGCAGTTGTAGTATTTGGTTTAAAGATATGGTGCCATTATTTGTATGGGGTTCATGTTGATATCTATACTGATCACAAAAGTTTACAATATATATTTAAGCAGAAAGAGCTAAATTTGAGGCAACGAAGGTGGTTAGAACTCTTAAAAGACTATGATATCGATATCTTATACCATACTCTGTACCCGAAATAGATGCGCTGCGCTACCCAGCGCCTAACCTTGTCTCTCCTACTCCTCTTCTGGTTGTGCCATTACCAATCGCGGGTGGCAAGTCGATCAAAGTCAGAGTGGGGAGGGAATGTTTATTTACAGTTGTTGTAGTATGACTTTTCATTTCCTGTTCGGTCTTTCAATAAGTAGTCAGCTGCGGGCGTAGTCAGACTTAACATTGATTGAAGCTGCCTCTTCTTCGATCCGGAATTCCCAGCAAATCCTTGACTCCTCGAATACAATGGAATTTCACACATGGCGAATCTTTCACTAAACCTCCTCTTATTAATACCATAGAATGTTCCTGCAAATTATGACCTTCGCCTGGAATGTGAGCAAATATATCATGTCGATTTCTCAACCATACTTTGGCTATCTTATGTGGAGAGGGAAGGCAAATGTGGTAGCTGACGCACTAAGTCGCAAAGCAATCGGAAGGACCAATGATCAGTTAAGGGAAAAGAAAGATATAGTCAGGGATCTACATCAACTAGCCAACTTGGGGGTTCGTCTTTTTGAATCTCCAGATAAAGGGGTTATTGTGCAACATGCAGCAGAATCTTCCTTAATAGCTGAGGTAAAGGAGAAACAGTAAGCAGATCCTATTCTATTGCAGTGGAAAGAGAATGTGCAGCAAGAGTTGACCAAGGCATTTGATCTTACACAAGAAGGAGTACTTCAATGCCAAGGGAGATTATGTGTACTGGTGGTAGATGAGCTGAGGAAGCAGATTATGACAGAGGCACAAAAGTCACGGTATTCTATTCATCCGGGATCCACCAAAATGTATCATGATTTGAAAGACATGTATTGGTGGGGAAATATGAAAAAGAACATTGCAGAATTTGTAGCTCAATGTCCAAATTGCCAACAAGTCAAAGTGGAGCATCAGAAACCAGAAGGTTACATGCAATGTATCAATCTTCCAGTCTGGAAATGGGACATGATTAATATGGACTTTATCACTGGTTTGCCTCGTACACTGCAGAAATTTGATTACATATGGGTGATAGTTGACAGGCTTACCAAATCAGCGCATTTCCTACCAGTCAGGACCACCTATACAGCTGAAGACTATGCACGACTGTATGTTAAAGAAATAGTGAGATTACATGGGATTCCAATCTCCATTATATTAGACAGGGGGGCTCAATTTATGGCACATTTCTGGAAGTCTTTTCAGAGGAGCTTGGGTACACAGGTGAATTTAAGTACGACTTTTCATCCTCAGACAGATGGAAAAGCGGAGCGTACTATCCAAACACTTGAGGATATGCTACGGGAATGTACAATGGACTTTAAAGGTAGTTGGTATGATCATATTCCTCTCATTGAATTTGCCTACAACAATAGCTATCATTCAAGTATTAAAATGGCACCTTATGAAGCTTTATATGGAAGAAAGTGTAGATCGCCAATTGGATGGTTTGAAGTGGGTGAAACTGCTTTACTTGGGCCGGATATTGTTCACCAAGCCATGGAGAAGGTTAAAATGATCCAACAATGGCTACAAAGGGCCCAAAGTCGACACAAGTCATATGTTGATGTTAGAAGAAGAGGGCTTGAATTTTCCATAGACGATTGGGTATTCTTAAAGGTGTTGCCGATGAAAGGGGTAATGAGATTGGGAAAGAAAGGAAAATTAAGTCCAAGTTACATAGGACCATATGAAATTGTCCAAAGATTTGGGCAAGTTGCATATGAATTGAAGTTACCCCAAGAACTCTCCTCAGTCCATCCAGTATTCCATGTCTCGATGCTTCAAAAGTGCATAGGAGATCCATCTTGTATTGATCCCATTGACGATGTACGAGTTACGGAGGATATCACTTATGAAGAGATGCCTATTGCTATTCTGGATAGACAAGTGAAGAGGTTGAGAAATAAAGTTGTAGCGTCCGTAAAAGTCCTTTGGAGAAATCAACAAGTAGAGGAGATAACATGTGAGGATGAAGAAATGATGAAGTCCAAGTACCCCCATATATTTCAAATGGAAGAAAAAGTTTATAGTGCACAAGTGGAGCAATAACAAGTAAGTATCTATGGGCATTAAGTGTATGTGTATATAGGCTAATAATAGAAATGCATTTGTTGTAATTAAAAGGATGTTTTTAACATTCGAGGACGAATGCTCCTAAGAGGGGAAGAATGTAACACCCCATACATTTCTGACCTTACTCGACAACTTTGAATAATGCTTACTTAGGTTTCGAGAGCCATAAGTATGTATTTTGTAGTGTTATTAATGGAACATTTGATGTTGGGCCTAGTACATGTGATTAGACTTTTGTAGGAGGTGTTTTTGCATTTGTGGAGCATTTGTGGGGTGAAAAACTAGGCTTGGAGGACTTCCAAGCAATGGATATTAAGGTTAGGAGGTAAGCAAAAGACTTAAACTTGAAGGATTTAACCAAATCCGCAAAGAGAAGTCGAAGAAAGGAAAAAAATCACATTTTGGGTGTGGGGTGCGCCCAGGGGTGTGACGGGCCGCTTCTGGCCAAATTTTTTTTGGAACAGGCAGCCCTAGGGCGTGCCAGGCAATGTACCAGTCCACCTATGCCAGAATTATTTCTAGCATAGGCAGCATTGGGGCGCGCCAAGCGGCGTGCCAGGGTGCTTTTCGCCAAAATTTTTCCCCGACTATTATGATGTATATAAGACTTTTGAGTCATGGTATCATTACTCCATATTAGTAGGACTAATCTTGAGCGCGTTTAGCACCCGAGTTGGGAGTAATTCTTCGTCACAAGTATTTTAACAAATTATGTTCAAATAAATCATGAGTGGCTAGAATTCCTTATTTTTGAGATTGAGGCTACGAACATGAATCGCGTGAGTCGAACATTGTTGTAACATTTATGGATGAGAGAATTGGAGATTACATATCGAAAATATAATATGTACAATTGGGCTCAATTTGAGGCCCAAAGAGAGACCAAAATGCAAGGCCCAAAGGGCAAATGACCCATTCTTCCAAAAATTGACCAAAAAACATGGAATTTAATGCCAAGGAATGGATAAGGATGACTTGAGGGATATATAAGGCACAAAATCTGATTTTATTCATAAAAACTCTCATGCCTTTCTAAGATATTTCTAAAACATTTCTCTCAACTCAAACCCTAAGGAAACTCTTCTCTTTGGTAAAGATCATCACTTTGCAAGCCTTGGTAAGTGTCTACTCTCATGGATTAATTTATTATACATTTAAGATGGTGTGTATATCATGATGGTTATGTTGGCAAGGTGTTGAATAGTGCTCTTTTGCTTTTTGCTAAGAGATGTGCCATCTATGTGATTTAAAATTAAAAAGAGACTTGAGGTTTGAATAAAAGTGAAGGGTATGGATGCGATATCAACGTGTATGGTGTGATTATGACCCTTAACTTGTTATTTTTCTATAAGTGTAAATTGTGGGATTATTGTCGATATGTGGTTATGAAGTGTATTGAGGTGACTTGATGGAATAATTGTGACGTGGTGTTAATGAGGAAGTGTAAGGGTTACAAGTGGTATCAAAATGCTATTGGTTTATGATGTTGTGGTCAATGTGTGGAATGTTGTGGTATTGTTGGGGTGACTATGACTTTCATTGTATCGTAAGGGGTGAAATGACGTTATAGGGAAATCATGTAACTTATTGTCGTTTTATATACATGTAAGGTAATTGGTTGTTAACGTGAGCTCCGTTATATACTTATGTTGTAGAGTGAAACGTAAAGAAGGAGTCGGACTATTGTGTTCACGTATAGGATTATGTATTCTTATTAGATGTATAAGGTATGTAAGGTTGCTCTTTCCGTATCCTTCTGCAGCACATAGTGTTCACATAGACATTGTACTTGTTTCTTTCCGAAGTGTCCTAAGGCATTCCATTTTCGGATATCATTTGTTATTAATCACATGTTTCTTATTCATTGATCAATTGACATTCACTTGACTCATGTTCATTGACTAATGTTTCAAAATTCCAATAATGTACCATCCCCAATGTATCACTCTCAAACAAAAGTAAAAGAATAAAGTAATGCTTAGTTGGTTATGGTTGAGCACAGGGGGCAATCCAGAGGGGTGAAAACCCTGGTCGGAATGAACCTATTTTATTGGTATGGATCACAATCTAAGGGGCATAAGCCTGGCTGGAACGATGCTAAAACTATGCTATGATGGATCACAATCTAAGGGGCATAAGCCTGGCTGGAACGATCCCAATAGTATGTATTTCCCACTGATCAGTCGGGGACCGGGTATGATATAAATCAATGATGGTAAGTGAATTTAAATGCAAGTAACGCAATGAATGTAATGTACATGATTCCAAACATATGCACAGCGGTGGCTTGTCTATATTGTTTTTCCATTTGTTATTTGACTCCATTGAAATCCTTATGTATGATGTAGTTTTATATAGCCTTGCATACTCAGTACATTCTTTGTACTGACGTCCCTTGGGGGACTTACCTTACTTGCTGTAGGCACAGGTGCTAGTAGACCTCCCCAGTAGGTTGCAGATCATTTGCAGAGCATTGGGGAGCTCCAGTTTCTTCGGGGCTTTCCGAGTCACATATGTACATTTGTTTTGGTGCTATGTTGGTATTGTATATGTGTATAGAGTGGGGGCTTGTACCATATCTAAGATTGGTTTTGGTTATGCATATGTAGAGGCTTTGTAGATGTTGTGGAACATATGAAGGATATGTAAGGAACGTATGTTTTTGTCGTGATGGCCCCAATGGCCAAGTTTCATAGTTATCATATATGTTTCATGAATTCCGCTATTGACATCTTATATCCATTTGTGGTAGTGTTGTATATTGAGTAGCATGCGTACGAATGCACATGAGCAAAGATTGGTTCTCTCGGGCCTCAACAGCCTCGGGTGCCAGTTCGGCCCGAGTAGGATTCGGGTCGTGACAAGGACCTTAATCTAGTTCATCACTCTAGGGTTTTCTACACTTTAACCTCTTTGAATTCTCCATGTTTCATGATTACAATGAAAAATTCTATGCTAGGAAGTGATTTATAACAATCAAGAGTCAATAAATATGGAATTTACATCATTCCCAATCAATTTCCACCACTTCATAAACCTATGGCAAAACCTCAATTTTCAACCATGATTATGATCCTTACAATTTTAAGAATCTAAGGGAGTAATTACTAGTTTTAATGATAAAAGAAACTTACCTTAAAGATGGAAACCCAAAAATATGGTCAAAATTTCCCTCTCTCAACCCTTAGATGAAAACTAAAATAATGGGAATGAAATATGCTACTTTTCAATTTAAACTGTGAAAACTGCGAGTTCATTGCTACAACAATGATTATGTCATTGCAACGACACTCAAGTAAAATGATTCATCACCGTGGCGACACTTTTGTCATTACAATGATATCACTGTATCCATAGTCCTATTGCTGCAGCAATGTTAAAATAGTAGCTCAGAAATTATTTCCAGCCCTGTCTATTTCACAACACATTTCTGAAATTTTGACATCACAAACTGACCCTTTCATAGTAATCGCTACAACTGAAGTTCTACTAACCCGTCTTACGCACCAGAAGTTTCTATATCTTCCTAAACTCGTCATCTAAAACTTCATCAACTTGAATTCATCAATCCACACACTAATAAATTCCAATTTTTTCTAGACCATATCACATTCAAAATCCACCTAAGACTAAACTAGCGCTGAGCTTAAAAAATTTGGCCTATGGGAAGGCTAAGCTGATGTTTTACTCTCTATTTTAGCATAATGATGTTTTGGGTCATTATATTAGATACCAATTAAACACACATTCATCCCCGAATAAAAACTAGAAAGAAAGGATGAAAAATATGCAAGAAATTACCTGACTCAATGAATAAATAAGGATAGCGATTTTGCATATCTGCCTCAGTTTCCCACGTGGACTCTTAAATAGGAAAGTTCCTCCTCTAGAATTTTATGCATGGGATCACTTTAGTTCTCAATTTCCTCATATCTCTATCTAAAATAGCAATCGGCTCCTCTTTATAAGAGAGCTCTTTATCAAACTACTTCGAGTCCCAACGGATGATATAATCCCTATCTCCATGATACTTCTTGAGAATTGAAACATTGAATATCGCATGAACTCCCAACAAACTAGGAGGTAGAGCCAACATACAAGCTACTAACCCTACTCTCTTCAATATCTTAAATTGTCTGATGTACCTCGAACTTAACTTTCCTTTCTTCACAAACTGTATTACACCCTTTATGGGTGATACTTTAAGCAAAACTTTCTCACTCTTCTCAAAATAAACATCTCTTACCTTGTTGACTGACACTCTTTTTTATATATTCTAAGCTTCCACCAATTTATCTTGGATTAACTTCACTCTCTCCATTGACTCCTTTAACACATCAATCCTCCAAGGTCTCACCTCGAAGGCATCAAACCACCCAATTGGCAATCTACACCTTCTCCCATACAAGGCATCAAAAGAAGCCATGTCAATTCTTGAGCGGTAGTTGTTATTGTATGAAAATTCACACAAGGGAAAGAATTATTCCCACTGACCACCAAAATCCATCACACATTCCCAGAACATGTCCTGTAGTACCTAGATTGTTTGTTCTAATTGCCCATCAATCTATGGATGGAAAGCTGCACTTAGGTCTAACCTAGTACCCAACTCTTCTTGAAATTTCTCCCAAATATTAGAGGTAAACTACGTACCTCTATCCAACACTATAGAGACAGGCACCCCATGAACTCTAACAATCTCCTTCATATAAATGTTAGCCAACTTGACTGCATTATAATCCAGTTGCACTGGAATAAAATGTGAAACAAGGTCAATCAATCAACAATTACCCAAATAGAGTCACATTTCCTTAAGATCTTAGGAAGACCAACAGCAAAATGCATAGTTATTCTTTCCCACTTTTATTCCAGAATAGGCATCCTCTTAAAAGTACCACCAGGTATTTGATGCTCATATTTAATTTGTTGACAGTTTTGAAACTTATTCACAAAATCGACAATGTCTCATTTCATCCGGTGCCACAAAAGTGTTTTCTTAAGTCTCTATACATTTTTATTGCACCCGGATGTATAGAGTACTTAGAATTGTGAGCCTCTGCAAGGATAGTAGAAATTAAGTTGCACACACGAGGCACACATACATGCCCCCGTATTCTCGAGTCACCCTCCTCATAAAGCATGACCTCCTTGGCCTCACCTTGTAACACTTTCTCACGAATTTTGTTCAATTTCTCTTCCTCAAATTGCTTTTCTTTAATCTGATCAAGGAAGGTGGATTTAGCCTCAACAATGGCTAAAATTCCACCCTTGTTAGTCACCTGCAACTTCATAAATTTTTAGCTTAGGTTTGTACCTCCCTATCCAACGAACTTCGCGACACCTCCAACCATGCAAAACATCCCATAATTATAGGATTCTGACTCATTGCATCCGCTACCACATTGGCCTTACTAGGATGCTAAAGAATCAATATCATAATCCTTGTGCAACACTATCCATCTTCTGTAACACCACAAAAATATTATAATCCAATCCTTGGCTCATCTGATGGTGTCCAGAAAACCATCAAAAATCATATCTCAATCAATGAGCCAACCAACGACCATTAGTATATCCAACGATTGTTGGAAGGTTCATCCATCGCGAGATGTAGAATTATCAATTATGAGTTCAGAGGGGTATTCCAGTCTTTTCCTATTATTTAAACCCCTAAACTACGTTGTTTAAGGTATCATAAGGCTGAATAAAAAGCCTAAAACCCCCAAATCCCTCATTATTTAAAACATCAAGTGATAATTAGACAAAAATAGAGAAAATAGGCGATTTGCTTCTCCAAAGTAAGCATTAGGGTTCTTCAACTTCAGGCTCTAAATCCAAAGATCTCACCAAGGGTTTTGACTTCAAGTATGTGGGATTTCATCAATGGGTAGCCTTTCACCCATTGAGTCCCTAAGTAAACCTAAATCCTTCAGTTAATTCATTCTTTAATCTTAGGGTTTCCATGAAAGCATGAATTCCTTTATAATTCAGTTCCTTACCAAGAAGAATCTATGAATAAATGTTTCCCATGAAATTTAGCATCTTTACATACTTGTAATTGTAAACCCCCATTATATTCATAAATTCATGATTCTGGACTTGAGTTATGTAATGACATATTCTAATTCAAATTATAAAACTGTCATGAATAGTTGTATTCTTCAGAGATGACGGGTTATGAGCACCCAATGACTTAGGTTCTCATATATTAATAGTGTATGTCCAGTCCTTCAGTTTCATATGTGTTTAGGATACTTTTAGATAAAGTGTCTATATTTTAGTCTCATACTTTAGTATAAATGAGCCTATCAGTTATCAGTATAATTCAGTTGGGAGTAGTAGTGAGCATCAAGTAGATGCAGGGATGAAGGCTCACCCATCAGTTAGGCTGAGACCTTTAGCAGAAGTCCCTATGTCCCAGATCAATGCCACCGCCATAGGTTCAAAAGGGTCACTCATCAAATTAAGCTTGATTCCTTAGTCCTTTATACATTAGTTTAGTGGATCCACGTCAGTCAATGTTCGTACCCTTTGCAAGTTATAAAGCACCCTTCCAGCTGAGTATATAAGTTGGACCCCATTTATATCATAGGGGGTATAACGGTTAACAGTAGCTCCCTTAGTTCAAACTCAGATATTACATGACCTCATATTCAGCTATCTAATATATTATTGTTCAGTTACTTGTTCGGTACTTGGTCATTGCATTAGTTTACATCGTTCAGTTTTATGTTTAGTTTATTATGTTATATTAAGTATATTCAGTTTATATAGTGTAGTGTACATCTCACGTGCTCAGTACATTCAAAGTATTTACTACATACTTTTCTTTGTGATATATTATATTATAATATAGATATTATAATATAGGTTCAGACATTCAGCATCCTTCTCATAGTTAACATGATCCCGTATTATCTTAGCAACAGAGTTTGGTGAGTCCTCATATTCAAAGAATAAGATTTATTATTACTGTCTTATTCGGTCATATAGTTTTCACATAGTTAGAGTTAGCTGGGGGCTTGTCCCAACAACTCAGCTTAGTTAGAGGATTTCACACAGATAGATAAAGTATGTTTTCAACTTATGGTTTTGACATCAGTATTGAGTTGTTTTAGATATTATTTCTATATCATTCAGATTATTAGTTTCATCTTAGTGATTCCTAATTTATTTCAGTATTCATAGTGTCATGCTATGTCATGGGTTATTTTGGGGGTCACTTATTACTCTAAGCACCATGTTACAACTGGGGGGTAGTCTCAGGTTGTGAAAAACTTGGTCTCTGAGCATTAGGCTTAAAGTGTCCTAGGGTGTCTGAAAGCTGCATTAAGTAGAGTGTTATTCATGGGTGTGAAGTGCATCACCCTTATGAATTACAGGCTATGAAATGTTTTAGGAAAGGTTTCACTTCTTTCATATTCATATTGTGTGATAGAATGTGAACTCTATTTAACCTCCTTCTAACTCGTGCTCTACGTGTTTACAAAAAATGCCTCTCAAAAGAGAAAATAGAAGGAGAAATGGAAACGATAATGGAAATGGTAACAGGAATGAAAACCAGCAAGCATCACTATCTTCACCAAACCCTTTGAATAAACAAGTCTCATATACAAAGTTCAAGGATGCTTTTTAGGTGCTAGCTCAGGCAATGACTACCTAAGTGAACCAACAGGTTGTTGCACCAATCAACTCAACTGTTAGCACAACAACAGTTAGAGTCTGAGACTTCACTCAGATGAATCCCCTTGAGTTCCATGGTTCTAAGGGCGAAGAAGATTCGTAGAAGTTCCTTGATGATATTTAGAAGGTAACTAAGATCATGGGTGTCACCCCAATTGAGAGTGAAGATTTGACTGCTTATCAGTTGAAAGAATTGGCTCACACTTGGTGTAAGTAGTGGAAGGAAGAGAGGGTGAGGATACAGGTCCAGTAGATTGGGAAAAATTTGTAGTTGTGATTCTGGACAGGTTCTTCCCACTTGAGTTAAGGGGATCCAAGGTTTAGGAGTTTATTAACTTGAAACAGGGCAACATGAGTGTGAGGAGTATTCTCTCAATTTTACTTAGCATAAGTATTCTCCGATAAAAGTGGTTGATTCCAGGGCTCGTATGAGTAAGTTCGTATCGGGTGTTTTTAGGGATATGGTGAAATAGTGTAGAACTACTACGTTGGTCAAGGAGATGGACATCTCTAGGTTGATGACTCATGCCCAACAGATTGAGGAGGAAAAGATCAATAAGAAGGAAAGAGAGAGTAAGAGGGCCAAAATAGGTATCTTTAATTTTTCTTATTAGAGGTCAAATGGTGGTAATCGTTCTCAGTTCTTTCAAAACTCTTCATCTCTAGCCCCATCCTAGTGCCCCAGTGCTTAAGTTCCATGATAGAACACTAGGCTATAAGTCCCAGGGTAGTGTCACTAGTAGACGTACTCATCCGATTTGAAAGAAGTATGGTAAGAACCACCAAGGTGAGTGTATGGCTGGTAATGGTAGTTGTTTTGGGTGTGAAAATCCAAGTCACAGGTTGAAGGAGTGCCTAGTGGCCTCACAGATAGGTAGGGATACTCGTCAGAAGAATCAACCTAACTCTTCAATTGCTCTAGCAGGTCGCTCGACACAGCAGGGTGCCTTATCTAATACAGGTGGCAGTTAGTGATAGAACAGATTTTATACACTTCAGACTCTACAAGATCAGGAAGGTTCCCCTGATGTAGTAACTGGTACATTACGTCACTAGTACATTATAGGTTTTTTATATAAATTTGGCTTAAGCATCGACATGCCCTTAAACTTGTTTCGAGATTTCACTTGGACCCCTCAACTGACCTTTGTACCTATTGAACACTTAAACTACTCAAAATATGTACCCATTAGACACTTTTTTGTTAATCAGCCAAAAATATAAAATGGGTGTAGTACACTCGCGGTGATGTGGCAAAATGACCAATTATATTAGTGCATGTGGCAGATAAGTTCAAAAAAAATTATTTTTTAAAGAAATTATGAGTAAAAAAATAAATAAATTAAATACTTAAATCCTAAATCTAATCACCCGTTGTCGCCACCCCCTCCGCCCGCCTTCATCTTCATCTACCATGCCAAAAGCTATCATCCCCATTTCAAGCTCATCAATGGCATAAAACTCCAAAACAAAAATCAATGCAAAATCCGTTAAACAAATCCAAGAAAATGTCATCTTTTAACCTTAAAATTGACAAATCATTACAATCAAAGAATTAATTTTATCTAATAATTAAGAAAATTAATTGGATTTGAAAAGTGAAATGACGAAGAACACGCAAAGATAACATTCCCCTTGAAAACATCATATTTCTTCTTTTTTTAACATTTTTTTTCGTCATTTCACTTTAAATTAGTTTTTTTTTTTTCTGAAACTGTTCATTTTTTTAAATTCTAGATATGTTCTTTATTTTATTTTTTCTAATCAAATTTTATTTTGTTGGGAAGAAGAGAAGGTGGGGGCGGGATGGGGTTGGGAAGAGGAAGCGAAAAAGAGATAGAGATAGATAGGAAGTATAATTTGGGTGATGGACTCCATTTTTTCAAGCAAGAAAAAATGGTGGAAGGTGGTGGTGGATTTGGAACAAGAATGCAATGAATAAGAAAAAAAAAAGAAATTTGACAAAAGAACACTTCTCACGCGCCTATTTTCAGGTGTTGTACACTCACTAAGCAATGCCAGCAAAAGGTGTTATAAGTGGTTCAAATCCAAAGTGGTAGAGGTGTTCAATAGGAACAAATTAAAGGTTAGTTGAGGGGTCCAAGTGAAATCTCTGAAAAAGTTTAAGGGCCTATCGATGACTTAAGCCTATAAATTTCTATGAATTATTAGATCCCAGAGCCACACTTTCTTTTGTGACTCCTTATATAGCAGTAAATTTCAGTGTCACTCTCGAAATCCTCTCAGAACCTTTCTCAGTCTCTACTCCTATTAGTGATTCCATCATAGCTAGAAGGGTATACAGAAATTGCCCTATCATAGTTTCTTAGAAAGTAACTTTAGTTGACCTTGTAGAGTTATATATGACTGATTTTGACGTCATTCTTGGCATGGATTGGCTACATTTTTGTTATGCCATATTAGATTGTAGAAATGGGGTAGTCCAGTTTCATTTTCCAAATGAGTCAGTCGTAGAGTAGAAGGTTAGTACTTCAGTGCCTATAGGTCGATTTGTCTCTTACCTTAAGGAAAAAAAAAATAAAATTCCAAAGGATGTATCTATCATCTTGTTTGGGTTAAGGATTCAAAGTCCAAGACCTCAACTCTTTAGTCAATTCCAGTGGATAAAGAGTTTCCAGAAGATCTGCTTGGAGTTCTTCTCGAGCTTGAAATTGACTTCAAGATAGATCTCATTTCAGATATCCAGCCTATTTCAATTCCACCTTACAGAATGCCTCCAGTGGAGCTTAAGGAATTGAAGGAACAACTGAAAGATCTTTTAGATAAAGGTTTTATTAGGCCCATGGTGCTCCAGTTCTTTTCGTGTGTAAGAAAGATGGTTCTCTCTAAATTTGCATCGGCTACTATCAGTTGAACAAAGTCACAATCAAGAATAAGTATCCCATTGCTAGAATTGATGACTTGTTAGACCAACTTCAAGGTGTCAATTATTTTTCAAAGATAGACCTTAGATTCGGCTATCACCAACTTAGAGTCAGAGAACTTGACATTTTAAAGAGAGCTTTCAGAACTTTATATAGTCACTTTGAATTTGTTGTTATGTATTTTTGACTAACAAATGCTCTAGAAGCTTTTATGGACATGATAAATAGAGTGTTCAAGCAGTACTTGGACCTGTTCATCATCATCTCTATTGATGACATCCTCGTTTAATCTCGAAGTGAGGATGAGCGTGCAGACCATTTGAGGATTACTTTCTAGATTCTCAAAGGTCGCCAGTTATTCACCAAGTTCAGCAAGTGTGAATTCTGGATGAAATCAGTACCATTTTTTTGTCATAGCATTTCTGATGAGGGCATTCAGGTTGATCCTCAAAAGACCAAAGCCGTTAGAAATTGGCCTAGACCCATCTCTCCATCAGATATAATGAGCTTCTTTGGTTTATCCAATTACTACAGATGGTTTGTTGAAGGATTTTCATCTTTTACTTCTTCTATGCATAGATTGACTTAGAAGAAAGTCAAATTTTAGTGGTTCGATTCTTGCGAGAAGAGTTTTCAGGAATTGAAGACTCGACTAAACTTCACTCTAGTTTTGACTCTGCCAGAGGGTCCAAATGGGTTCATAGTTTAGTGTGATTCTTTAGGAGTCGGTCTCGGTTGTGTGTTGATGCAACATGGTAAGGTTATAGCATATGCCTCTAGATAGCTCAAACCTCATGAGAAGAATTACCCAACTCATGATCTTGAGTTGGCATCAATTGTTTCTGCCTTAAAGATTTAAAGGCATTATCTATATGGGGTTCATGTTAACGTGTTCATTGTTCACAAGATCCTTCAGTATGTGTTCAGTCAGAAAGATCTAAATCTTCGTCAGAGGAGATAACTAGAGTTGTTAAAGGACTACCATCCGGGTAAAGCCAATGTTGCGACTGACACCCTTAGCAGGTTGTCCATGGAAAGCATTTCTCATGTAGAGAGAGAGAAGAAAGAGTTTGTTCGTGAGGTTCACAGGATTGCTAGATTGGGAGTATGGTTGGTTGATTAAGCCAAAGGTAGTATCTTGGTTTAGAATGTTTCAAAATCTTCTTTAATAGTTGAGGTGAAAGAAAAGTAAGATAGTGATCCTATTTTGCTTAAGTTGAAGAAAGATGTCCAAAGTCATAAAGTTGAGGTTTCCTCCCAAGGGGGAGATGGTCTCCTTCATTTTCAGGGCAGACTTTGTGTTCTAGATGTGGATGAGTTGAGACAGTGGATGCTGACAAAAGTTCACAATTCTTGGTATTCTATTCACAGGAGCCACTAAAATGTACCGTGATCTATTAGAATTCTATTGGTTGAATAGAATGCAGAAGAATATCACAAAATTTATGGCTAACTGTCCAAATTACCAATAGGTTAAGGTTGAACACCAGAGATCGGGTGGTTTGACTCAGGATATTAGTATTCCTACTTGGAAGTGGGGAGTGTTGAACATGGATTTTAGTACAGGGTTGCCTTGTACTCACTGACACCATGATTTTATTTGGGTCATTGTGGACCGAATGACTAAGTTAGTGCATTTCCTACCTATTAACACTTCAGATTTAGTTATGGATTATGATAAACTCTACCTTAAGGAGTTGGTGAAGTTACATGGAGTTCTTTTGACTACTATCTCCTCTAGGGGTACTCAGTTTACTTCTCAGTTTTGGAAGACATTTTAGAATGGTCTTGGTACCCATGTTCATCTCAGCACAACTTTTCAACTGTAGATAGATGGTCAGGCAGAGTGGACCATTCAAAACTAGGAGGACATGTTGAGAGCTTGCGTGATTAATTTTAAAGGTAGTTAGGATGATCATTTGCCTTTGATTGAGTTTACCTATAATAAAAGCTATCACTCCAGTATTCAGATGGCCCCGTTCAAATCACTCTATGGTAAGAGGTGTAGATCTACTATTAGTTGGTTTGAGGTTAGTAAATCTACCTTGATAGGGCCTAATTCTATTCACGAGGCCATGGAAAAAGTTTGCTTGATTAGAGAATGGCTAAAAACAACTCAGAGTCATCAGAAATCCTATGTAGATGTGAGGAGGAGGAGTCTTGAGTTCATGATTGGTGACTTGGTTTACTTTAAAGTTTTGTCCATGAAAAGGGTGAAGAGGTTTGGCAAAAAAGGAAACTTAGTCCCCACTATGTTTGTCCTTATAAGATTTTGAGTCGCATTGGCAATGTGGCTTATGAGTTAGACTTTTATGCAGACTTAGCATAAGTGCATCCAATTTTTCCTGTGTTCTTATTAAATAAATACATTGGTGATCCATATTCAGTTGTGCCTTTAGAGAGTGTAGGTGTGAAAGATAGCCTATCTTATGAAGAGGTCCCAGTTGAGATTCTTGACTGTCAGGTTCATAAGTTGAAAAACAAAGAAATTGCTTTAGTGAAGATTCTTTGGAGGAATCAGCTAGTCGAGGGAGATACTTACGAAGTAGAAGCAGATATGATGACCAAGTATCCCCATCTTTTCCCTTTGAGTCCAATTTCAGCTTTAGGTAATAGTTTTCTTTTTATTAATTTTCTCAGTCTCATGGCAGTTAGTTATACCTATGTCATAGTAGACATTCATGATTCTAGTTTAGTACATGTTTCATTTAGATATTCAGTTATCATGTTACTATTCAGCTATTAGAGATCAATTTTGGGGTTACAACCTCTTCTCTATCCTCTCAGCTTAATTAGTTTTGTTCGGGGACGAATAACCCCAAGCGGGGAGATATTATAACACCCCAAAAATTCAAGCTAAGATCAAAATCATACTTCAAGTACATTTACAACCAAACTTAATGGTTTGGTAGCATGTTAAGTGCTTCATACTTGAATTAGGGCCATACGTAACTCCTAGCTTATAGTTAAGTTGAATGCTTCCTTACCAATTGAATTCTTGTATAGGATCTTTCTAGAGTCAACTTGCTACGATCATAACTCTTCGATTATGAAGATTGTTAAGGCTCATGACTCACCAAATGAAAGCTATTTGAGTGTTCTTTCCAATACATCCAAATTTTTTTAATTCAATTCTGGAGCAAGGAGCTATGGCCATTTTAGTGAAGCACTGTCCAGCAGTGAGACACAACGATTGTACCACCTATTGTTGGTAGATAGGATGACCTTCATATGTCCTCTTCTACATAAAACAGCCCCAAAATCCTGAAACTTGACAAACACCTCCCTATCAAAGAAAGAAACCAACGACCATTGGTAGAACCATTGATCGTTGGTGGAGATCATGGTTTAAAGGTTGGTTCGGCTTGGGCATTCAACGACCAACCAAGGAATGATCGTTGGAGCGTTCAATAATTTGTTCCTTGGATTGTTTGATGGGGTCTAGAGAACCATCAAAAATCATGCCTTAATAAATGAGCCAACCATCGATCATTGGAAGGTCCATCCGTCGCGTGATACAGAATTATCAGTTACGAGTTCATAGGGGCATTATAATATTATCTCATGATTTAAACCCTCTAAACTAAGTCATTTAAGTTATCCCAAGGCTGAATAATAATCCTAAATACCCCAAATCCCTCATTCTTTAAAACATCAAGTGATACTTAGACAAAAAAAAAGAAGAGACGATTTGCTTCTCCAAAACAAGAATTAAGGTTCTTCAACTTCAGGCTTTAAATCCAAAGATTTCACCACGGGTTTTTCCTTCAGGTATGTGAGATTTCATTAATGGGTATCCTTTCACCCATTGAGTCTCTAAGTAAACCTAAATTGTTCAGTCAATTTATTCTTCAATCTTAGGGTTTCCATGAAAGCATGAATTCCTTTATAATTCAGTTCCTTACTATGAAGAATCCATGAATAAATGTTTCCCATGAAATTTATCATCTTTATATACTTGTAATTGTGAACGCCCATTATATTCATAAATTTATGATTCTGGACTTGAGTTATGTAATGACATATTCTAATTCAAATTATAAAACTGTCATGAATAGTTGTATTCTTCAGAGATGACAGGTTATGAGCACCTGATGAATTAGGTTCTCATGCATTGATAGTGTATGTGCAGTCCTTCAGTTTCCCATGTGTTTAGAATGCTTTCATATAAAGTGTCTACATTTCAGTCTCATACTTCAGTATAAATAAGCCTATCAGTTATCAATATAATTCAGTTGGTAGTAGTGCTTAGCACCGAGCGGACGTAGGGATGAAGGCTCACCCGTCAGTTAGGCTGAGACCTTTAGTATAAGTCCCTAAGTCCCATAACTACGGTGCCACCATATATTCTAAAGGGTCACCCATCAGATCAGGCTTGATACCTTAGTCCTTTTAGACATAAGTTTAGTGGATCCACATCAGTCAGTGTTCATACCCTTGGAAAGGTACAGAGCACCCTTCTAGATGGGGTTACAAGTTGGACTTTATTTAGCTCATATAGTGTATGTAGGTTTACATTAGCTCCCACAGTTTAGACTCAGATATTGCATGACCGTGTATTCAACTATCCAACATATTATTGTAAATTTACATGTTTATTACTTGGTCATTGCATCAGTATATATCTTTCAGTTCCATGTTCAATTTATTTTGTTATATTTATTATATTTAGTTTATATAGTGTTGTGCATATCTCACATGGTCAATACATTCAAAGTACTGACCGCATACTTTTCGTTGCGCTATATTGTATTATAATCTATGTTCGAACGTTCAGCATCCAACTCGTATTTAGCACGATCCTGTATCATCTCATCAGTAGAATTTAGTGAGTCCTCATCTTCCGGGGATGAGTTTTATGATTACATTCTTAGTCAGTCATATATTTTCAGATAGTTAGAGTTCACTGAGGGCTTGTCCCAGGAACTCATCTTAGTTAGAGCATTCACACAGACAGATAGAGTATGTTTTCAGCTTATGGTTTTGACATCAGTATTGAGTTGTTTTAGATATTATATCTATATCATTCAGATTGTTAGTTTTCGCTTTATGATTCCCAGTTTATTTTAGTATTTATAGTGTCATGCCAGGCTATGGGTTGGTTTGGGGTCACTTGTGACTCTAAGCACTGTGTTATGACTAGGGGTAGTCTCGGGTCGTGACATATTCGCTACCTCAAGTTCAAGTATTATTGAGTGAAGACATGTTGCAAACTGCGTTGGTCTATGAACACCTCACATTTCACTCCATAAAGGTAATATCACTAAATCTTGAAAGTAAACACCAGTACTGCCAACTCTAGGTTGTGGATGAAGTAGTTCTTCTCATATAGTCTGACTCGAAGCATAAGTATTACATTCTTATCCTGCATCAAAACAACATCAAAACTAGACCGTGAAGCATCAGAATACATAATGAAATCCTTGCCTTCTTTTGGTAAGGTAAGAATGGGGGTTGAAGTTAGCAAAGTCTTGAGCTTTTGGAAGCTCTCCTCACCTTTATCATTTCATAGAAGAGGTAACTCCTTTTGCGTTAGATGGGTCATATACAAATCAATGGATTCAAACCCCTTCACTAATCAGTAATAAATGCTGGCCAACCCCCTGAAACTACAAATTTCTATCACATTAGTTGGCCTGGCCCAATTCTTAGCAAGTTCAATCTTTTACGAGTCTACCATAACCCCTTTCTTATACACCACACGCCCCATGAAAGACACCGAAGAGAACCAAAATTCACACTTTGAATACTTTCCATAAAGTTGTTTCTCCTTAAACAACCCAACACTATATGCAAGTGAGCTTCATGCTCATCTTTACTCTGATAGTAAAACAATATATCATCAGTGAAAACAATAACAAGTGAATCCAAATAAGGTTTGAATACTCCATTCATAAAACTCATAAAAGTACCTAGGGCATTGTTCAAGCCAAAAGACATAACCAAGAACTCGTAATTGCTATAAAGAGTCAGGAAGTCAGTCTTTGAGATGTCCTCTACCCAAATTTCAAGCTAATGATAACCCAACCTTAAATCAATATTTGAGAACACCACGACACCCTACAATTGGTTAAACTAGTCATCTATCCTTGGCAAGGGATACTTAATACAAGGGTCACCTTGTTCAACTGTTGGTAGTCTATGCATGTCTGCATACTACTATCCTTCTTCTTAACAAAAAGTACAGGAGCACCCCAAGGAGAAGCACTACGATGAATAAAAACCTTACCCAACAATTCCTACAACTAAGATTTTATTTCTCTCAAATTTTACTATGCCATCCTATAGGGAGGGATGGTGATCTTAGGCATATTTATACCTAAGTGTCATTATCTATGCACGTTTAGCTTAGTTTTGAGGATGACTTAGTGTGTTTATGAGAATACTTAGTGATATTTGTGTAATTGTGTCATAAGACTTATATGTAGGTGGTTTATAGTGTAAATTAATCAATAGAGGAGCCACAATGGTCAAGGAAAGATTAGACAAGATAACTAGTTCAACCGGGCTAAGCTATACTTGTTCTTGCATATTTTTTTTTATGTTCTTTGGGTATTGTATGATCTAATACTTGTGATGAGATATTTTAGGAGTATATTGGAGCTTCTATAGGTAATAAAGGAAGATGCACATAAGCTACAAGTGATGATGGAATACGAGCAAGCTTGACGTGAACTAAGAGACGAAGCCGTACGAAATTGTGTGTAGTTGCACCACCCTCCATGCCGCTCCCTTTAGTAAATGGAATGAGATTCATGATTCACCTACAAGTAGATGTAATGGGATACAATCCACAAAAAAACTTGAAATTTGCTAGCTGTTTGGTTCTGCTATAGGCTCCGCATCGCAAACCCTGTAAAACCGGGCTAAAGTCAGCTTAAAGTTCTAATTTGAGTTGGAAACGTGTGGTACTTGTAACTAATACCTATGGGACTTAGTTTGGATGAATTGGAATCTATATAAACACCTAAATACGTAGAAAATACGGGTGGAACACGTTGGGGCAGTCACAACACGAAATCAACCCACATACACTCCAAATCCAAATAAAACTAGGTTTTCTACTTGGTTTAAGTTGGGGGCAAAGTGGTAAATGAACCTATTTCGTATGGGGAAACTTATGGATGAATTTTAGGGATATATAAGGAGTAATTGGGCACATTTACAAGTATATTTGGAGGCACACACGAATTGGGGGAGAAAGCAAGACATCAAGGAGCTCAAACTAGGGTTCTTTGCTCTTTTACTTTTCTTTCTTGTATTTTTACTTTATGAATTCATTAATGTTTATTAGTTGTATGAATATGAGTGGCTAAACAAAATATTTGTAGGATTGAGGCTACAATATAATTTCTTAAGTATAGTTTTATTGTTGGTTTATGTGTTTATCAAGTCATGTGATTTTTCTTGCGTTCTTGTTTAACTATTTTAAAGAATTGCAAACTTTAGGATAAATCCTAATCTCAAAATGAATTGATCATAGGAGTGGAGGGATAGAAAGAAGAACATAAGGAGTGTGAATCATATCATTAATTGGAAGGGTCTAATTGTTAAAGGATGATTTGCGGTTAGGATAGAAATATACCTAAACGCCCCACTTGGTTAATAAAATAGGAATATGGCTTTATGTAACCAAATTTAAAACTCACATCCCCACTCAGTGATGTAGTTGTGATATTAATTTTTGTAGATGGCTTAGAAGATGACCATTTCCAAGTTATAATATCAACCCCGTAGATCAACAATCACGATAAATACCAACACCGGCTAGAAACCATGGTTATGCATGAATGTGTAGTAAGTCTCAACCTTTAAAGCTCTCCATATATTGTTTACAATCCAAATTTCATATAGTTTTCATTTTTGTTACTTAGTTCATAATTACAAAACTCTATTCTTGTTACAAACTCACACTCATTAAATTGAAAAGTATACTTAGAACTGATGAATAACCAACTTCAAGTCCCTTGGGTACTACAACCTGTCTCTCAAAAAGAGTCATTTTACTACTTGTTTGACCACGTACACTTTTGTTTGTTCTTGTATGAGTGTAGACTTCCTATTACCCCTTCGGACTCTCTTATGGAGTTGCCCAAAGTGAATACAAAGTCTAATTCTGAAAAGCATGAATAGAACCTTGAGAAGGTGAATGTGAGAAAAGCTGTAGACCTTGAGTGTGAGCATTCTAAAGTTCAGAAAAGAAGGAGAAGATGGGCCCCGAAAGGGTAGAAAAGGATGAGAGACTATGAATGATAGTGGTGTTGTGAGTAGCGCCACGACAATAAATCAGGCGCTGATTGGGAGGCAACCCAAGATAAGGTAGTTACATTTAATTTTTTTTAGTGTTTTTTTAGTATCACCTTTGGTTTTGTTTTTGTTTTGTATTGACAAATTGAAGGGAAGTCTGAGTACTTGAGATCTAAGCTAAAGAGCATGGAAAAAATTAAGTATGGGGTCCTCTGGACCTCTTTGATGGATATGATACTACTAGCTAGGCCTAGAGGCCTCAGCGAGTATTTTTATTCCTCATTCTTTGATTTATACTTTGGGGACAAAGTGTGATTTTAAGTGTGGGTAGGGAATCTTTTGATTTATGTTTAGGGTGGAGTGTGCTATAGGAGTCTTTTGGTTATTTTCTTATGTGATGAAAAATTTGGAAATACAAAAAAAATAAAATCTTTTAGTAATATTAGTTTTATTCTCTTTTTATTTTTTTCTTTTATAGGAGCACACTTCATTCACCCCTTGGTTTTTCTTTTCGGTTCTTTTCTGAGGGGGTGTCCTTTGAACCGACTATCCCTTTTTGATTTTTAGGAGTAAATTTTAAATTTTTTTGAAGCCATAGTTTAGGTACTCTTCCCGATAATGGATGGATAATGATCGTCTTGAGGGAAAATTATTCATTAGGATTTAATAACTAGAACCCTTTCACTTGTTGGATAATGGGTGATCTTGTTAGGGTACATGAATATATGATGCAAGTGTTGTGAATTGAAAAGTATGTTAAGGAATTGAATGACTATTTTCAATCACCAATGCTCATGTGTTTGACTCTTTTATTATTTTAGTTTAAATTTGAATTCTTGAGATTTTCCTTGAGTTGAACATGTGACAAGTGTGTGAGGCTTTTATTATAATCCATGTTTGCATATTGATGTCTAGAACTTGCTCAGTGTGTTTACAAAGCGAAATAAAGAGTGTTGAGTTTAGTAGATAATATAGGAATTTCCTTGATAGCCATATTTTATACCTTCTTTATCTACCCATAATGCATGATCTTAGTCATCCCCGTTGAACCTTTAGCCTATTATTTGGTAGCCTCATATGTATCTTATTCCTTTTCTTTCAATTGACCACAATTTGATCCAAAACTCCAAAGCACTCTAGTTGAAAAGTTAAGATGTTAAGGAGCGAGAAGTGAAGAAAGGAGAAAGTGAGGTTGAAGCTCCCAAAATAAAAGCTATTGGTGTGGAGAAAAAGTTTATGTGTTGATGGTAGGGAATACAATAAAAAGATCTAAAATGTTTTGAAAATATAATCAAAAAATCCCTATTAAAAGATACGTAAGCTAACTTAAAGAGAGGGGCAAAACAACAGAGAGTTGTGATGGATTAAAGCGCTTGAGAAAGTTAGTCACTATTTTTACCCAAAATAGTTCCGACCCATCCCTTAGACCATATTACAACCCTTGAAGTCATACTTGATTTTGAGCTTTGATATTATTATATTAGTGGAGTACTACACTAAGGGCAAGCCTATGGTTCATCTTATGTTGCATATGAATTCTTTGTGAGAGTGAGCGCAATTCTATTCTTTTACCCATTCTTGTGTTAAATTGCATATTGATGAGTGATTATGGGTGACTAGGGTGCATGATTAATTAAAGATAGGTGAATTATATATTTTCATGGTTGAGTAATATACATGAGTTTGCTAATTTTTTGGAGTCAAGTCTTGAGGCTAGGAGGTTTTGAGTAGTCATTCCTGTGTTTAAAGTTGATTATGTAACATGCTTGTTGTGAACTTTCTACCAATAATAGTCATTGTTATGCTAGATTGGGTCTTGTTTCAATTGGTGATTTTAGAGTCCTCTATGATTCAGATGAGTTTAAAGAGTTGTTCGAGGATGAACAAGGTTTTAAGTGTGGGGTGGTGATCTTAGGCGTATTTATACACCTAAGTGTCATTATCTACGCGCGTTTAGCTTAGTTTGGAGGATGAATTAGTGTGTTTATGAGAATACTTAGTGATATTTGTGTAATTGTGTGATAATACTCATGTTTAGGTGGTTTATAGTGTAAATGAATCAATACAAGAGCCACAATAGGCAAGGAAAGATTATACGAGATAACTAGTTCAACTGGGCTAAGCTATACTTGTTCTTGCATATTTTTTTATGTGATTTGTTTATTGTATGATCTAATGCTTGTGATGATCTGTTTTAGGAGTATATTTGAGCTGCTATAGGTGATAAAGGAAGATTCACATGACCTACAAGTGATGATGGAACACGAGCAAGGTTGACGTGAACTAAGAGGTGAAGCCGGATGAAATTGTGAGTAGTTGCACCACCCTCCATGTGGAGCCCTTAAGACCATGTAATGGGCTGTGAACCATGCCTCCAATTCTATGGAATAGGCTCCGCACTGCATAGAAACTTGAAATTTTCCACTGGTTTGGTTCTGCTATAGGCTCCACATCGCACACCCTGTAGAAGCGGGCTAAAGTCGGTTTAAAGTCCTAATTTGAGTTGGAAACATGTGGTACTTGTACCTAATCCCTATGAGACTTGTTTTGGATGAATTGGAGGATATATAAACACCTAAATACGCAGAAAATATGGGTGGAACACGTTGGGGCAGTCACAACACGAAATCAACTCACATCACTCCAAAACCAACTAAAACTAGGTTTTCTACTTGGTTTAAGTTGGGGACAAAGTGGTAAATGCACCTATTTAGTATGGGGAAGCTTATGTAAGAATTTTAGGGCTATATAAGGATTAATTGGACACATTTACAAGCATATTTGGAGGTACACACGAATTGGGGGAGAAAGCATGACATTAAGGAGCTCAAACTATCTTTTACTTTTTACTTTTCTTTCTTGTATGTTTAGTTTATGAATTCATTAATGGTGATTCGTTGTATGACTATGAGGGGATAAACACCCTATTTCTAGGGTTGAGGATACAACATGATTGGTTTAGTATGGTTTTATTGTTGGTTTATATGTTTATCAAGTTATGTGATTGTTCTTGCATTCTTGTTTAACTATTCTAAAGAATTGCAAACTTTAGGATAAATCCTAGTCTCAAAACGAATTGACCATAGGAGTGGAGGTATGGAACGAAGAACGTAGGGAGTGTGGATCATATCTTTAATAGGTTAGGGGATAATTATTAAAGTATAATTTGTGGTTAGGATAGAAATATACCTAAATGCCCCACTTGGTTGATGAAATGGGAAGATTGCTTAATGCATCCGAAATAAAGACTCACATCCCGGCTCAACGATGTAGTTGTGATATTAATTTTGTAGATGACTTAGAATATGACCATTTCCAAGTTATAATATCAACCACGTAGATCAACAATCATAATAAATACCAACACCGGCTAGAAACCATGGTTATACATGAATGTGTAGTAAGTCTCAACCCTAGAAGCTCTCCATATATTGTTTACAATCCAAATTTCCTATCATTGTCATTTTTGTTACTTAGTTCATAGTTAAAAAACTCTATTCTTGTTACAAACTAGCACTATTTCAATTGAAAAGTATACTTAGAACTGGTGAATAACCAAGCTCAATCCCCTTGGGTACGACAACCCATCTCTCCCAAAAGAGTCACTTTACTACTTGTTTGAACACGCACGCTTGCGTGTGCCCTTGGAAGCAACAGATGAATATAGGGAAGAGTACCCAGCTCTAAGTATATACAAAAGTCAAAGTCACAGTCAGGTGGAATCCTAGGGAGATCATCAGGGAACACCTTTAGAAAATCACACACTATTGAGATCAAAGCAATAGGAGGTACTGCTGAACAATCATCCTGTAGATGGGCTAGAAATGCTCGACACCCCCTTTTTACTACGTTTAGGCATGAATGATAGAAACAATTCTTAAAGGAGCAGGCTTATAAGTATCTTCCCACACTAAAATCTCCATTCAGGGCATAGCTATTGTGACCATCTTAGCATAACAATCAAGAATAGCATGATAAGGGGACAACAAGCTCATCCCTAAAAAAACATCAAAATCTTCCATATCTAGGATCACTAAGTCTGCCAAAGGTCTATACCCCATAAATACTATAGGACAAGCCTTGTAAACCTGACAAAACACATAGAAACCCCAACCAGTGTTGACACATACATGGGTGTATCAAGTAATTCACAATCTAAGTTCCAGCCCAAAGTAAATTTCACAGACACATAAGAAAAAGTAGACCCCGAATCAAATAACATAGAAGCCATATGATTCAAAACAAGAATGGTACCGCTGATCACAATATCAAAAGCTCTAGTTCAGGACGACCCAGAACTACATACAGATGAGCCTTATCACTAACATAACCACCACCTCTACCAGTCTATGTGCCACTTCGACCAACCTGTCCTCCACTATGGTTTTCTTGGTATACTCTCGTACTCATAGTGTAACCACCACGCTTAACCCATTTTAAGCACCAAAAGTTTTTACGACTTTCTAAAATTGTCATCTAATACTTTATCAACTGGAATACACCATTCCAAACACCAATAACTACTAGATTTTCCTAGATCATCCCCATATTCAACATCTACCAAAGATTAGGATAGCTCTGAGCTTAACAAATTTTGCTTATAGGAAGGCAAAGTTGAGGTTTTACTCTCTATTTTAGCATAATGATGTTTTAGGTCATTATAATGGACCCTAATGCATCCCATGTGGGTCATGACAATTGAGAATAAATAAGACCCCTTAGTTTGTGTGTTTAGATAAGAGTGTGTTAATGAAATGACTGGGTACTATGAGTTGATAAGATATAGAGATTATATGCTTTATAAGGTTGATATAGACATGATCCATGGTGTAAGGTGACTGCCCTAATTGCAGATTTTTGTATGACTTAATATATCTGATTTATGACTTGCATGCACTTATATTAATAGTATATGATGTTATGATTGAGATTGTGAATTGGTGATTGTTTGTGACCTTATTTGGTGGTTTATATGATTTAATTAAGGTTGTTGTTTAGATTGGTTGAAGTAACTATTTTACAAATTAAGTTACTTGTTTTTTTTAAATATACCTATATACTGGCCTTATTTACTTATGGACTACTATTATTGTTGTGGTTATTGTATTCCTAGTAGTGTTGAGGTAGTTGATTGGTTAGTCAAGCCATTAGCCAGGCTCAAGTCCTCTAAAGAATGATGTCAGTGATTGATTTAATTGTAATGACCCTCCAGGTCATTTTCTCGATTTTCATGCATTCTAATATTTTGAGCCTTCCCACAGTGGCTACAGGTAAATTATGACTTATAGGAACTATCGGTTCGGTTATCAGATAGTCCGTTTGGGTTTTAGACTCATTTACCTGTTTTGGAACCTTCGCTGTTAAGGATTTGGTCTTGGACCAAAACTCCTAGTAGAAGACCTCAGATGGAAATTCTAATAGCTCCATCAGCTCCAGAATGTTGATTCTACGCTAGGGGGACCCTTGGTTCAGGTCCCAAGGCTTCCAGACTCATTTTGGGCTATTAGTTGGAAAGTGGTTAAAATGGAACTATAGGTGTGGTACCCACATTTAATCGAAATGACCTTGGATGGAAATTTTGATAGTTTCATTGAATCTTAAATGTTGAATTTGGTATGGTATCATAGTTTGTTTGTGCGTGCGGGGTTCCGAACGAATCCCGAGCACCCGATCGAAGTTCATTTTAACTTAGCAAAATCTGGTAGCTGATATCTGGTTTTACTGCTAAAGCGGTCAAAGAGCTGCTTTAGCGACCATGAACCACTTTAGCGGCCTTATCTATTTGGCTGAGGTCCACTTCAGTGCCCAGGTGTCTGCTTTAGTGGCACCTGAGGCTGTTATATCCCCTTCTTCACCCGAGTTTCTCTCATTTTTCTGAACCCTTTGCCCCATTATTGAGAGCTTGAGGAGTGATAAAGAGTGGGGATTCACCCATTGAATCTAAGGTAAGTTAGCTCATCACTCCTTGGTCATTATCTATAATTTCACCCGTTGATTTCCGTCCCATTTCATTGTAAATTCTTAGAAATTAGATCTTTGAAATCCTAATCTTTGGGGACTGATTTGAGCCCTGATTTATGCTCCATTTTGTGTTCAAATTTTGAGCACATATTCCTTATCGTTCGAGGGACCTCGTGACGGATTCATTTTTGGGATTCCGTTAGTGGGCCCCACATTCCCATTATTGACCCAATTTTGGGCCTAGTGTTTTATAATACAATATGGGTATCGCTTTACTCGTAATGACATGTAGGTTAATATTTTGATAGTGTGTCGTCGATTCAGGATCGTGGAGCAAGGTTGAGCGATTTGTGGACACTTCAAGAATTGCGGTTCGACATTGAGGTAGGCTTCGGTCTACTTTTCTCTATGAAATTGTGTATAGTATAGACTAAATGCTAGGTAGGGAATATAGGATATGATCATGGCTAGTATAACATGACTTAGCCGATTTTATGGAATTTGGGGTAGAGATGTGACCCGAACCCTAACATAAATACTTGTTATGCCTATAGAGCCCTATTGCCCTTGAATATAAGCATGTTAACCACAGCTGATGATTAAGGATCCATTGGTATGAGACTTACCATTTTACTTAGTGATTCGGGAGGTTTTTCCCCGATTAGATCCTTGTGGTGGCTTTATGCCCTCGATTATTGTGGTTTCTCGGGTTATGAGACCTTGCTATATTGGTTATATGTTATTGGGCCCGAGACCGTGATTATGAGGCTAGTTGGACTTTGGTGATTATTCTGCCCTCAGCAAGGGTAAGATTATTATTTGTAGACGCTTAGGCACTTATGGTTATGTTGTCTGGATACTGGTGATGGCATGCATACTACCTGGTGTATTCATGCTCATTTAGTGATACGATTCCGACCAAAACTTTGATTTTACTACTCTTTCCAAAAAAAGGGGATTTATTCCCACTTTTCACTTTTAAAAGGGTTATTTATAACGGGAATCGTAATACCTTATTTACTGGATTATGAGCTTTTGGAACTGAAAATGATGTTTTAGAACTCTGATCGAGGATGATTCCGATCCATTATTTATCCACTTATCTTACCACTACTATTTACTTCGATCGAGTGATATTCTGACCCTTTGCACATGATTTAGTCCCGAACATGATCTCGGGCAAGGGACTTATGGATTTATATCCTTTTAGCCACGGTTCGAGTCTGTGCACTGATATTATGATATATAAATATCGGTACGAGTATGAAATTATGATGTTTAAATACCAGTTCAAGTTCGGCACTTTCTATTCGGTTTATGCTGCATTTATCCATTCATATGCATTGCCTATCACCAGTATAGTTGTTTGGCGCCTGTATCTATTGGTCTTATGGGGGGTTGTCTAGGTATGGGTTATGGTTGCTGTTTACTGACTGTTTTTGTGAACCTTCCGGGCTTATGGGGGTACGGTTAGGTACTTGTTTGCCCAAACTAGCCGGTTACTTTATTATTATTTATTATGGTTAGTTCGTGGCAGGTTGGTTGTGGACTGGAACCTGAGATTAGAGGTACGTTTCTGATTCCTTTATCCTTTCTGGAGATTATATTATGGTTGGTTTACCCCAGGATTTGTCACCCTTTGGGGTATAGGCTTGATAAGGCTAGTGTTGGCTCCTTTACTTGGCTATGGACCTTGAGATGTTAGGTTGACTCCCTCAGGTAGTCACCTTTGAATTATCCCTATATGTCTACTTATATGTGTGGTATCACTGTATATCCCTCTCTTTCCTTATCTATATACATTGTATATGTATCCTTTGGCCTTGTACTAATATTATATATCCTTCTTTTGCTCTTCATTTATATCTTGTTAGGGATATACGGTATTGCACTCTAGTTCCTGAATGATGTCAGGATAGGACAGTTATCCCTATTGTCCCATCATCATTGTTATGCCTAGTTTCATGGATAGTTGGCTGTAGTCACTTTCATACCTTCATGTTATTTATGCTTATATTATTTTTGAAGCTCAGTCGGTCGTTGCCTACTGAGTACCACGTGTTTGGTACTCATACTACACTTTTGCAGCCTGCAGGTTATAGTGTGATTTATCGTCATTGATATGTGTATATCATGCGAAGCAGCTATGGACCAGAGATATGGGGTGAGCTCTCGATGTTTTGGAATATCCCTACTCTCCCTCTTATTGTTACACTGTTCTCTATGTTGTGTCAGAGACGGCTTGTATACATACATTTTTCCTATATTTTACTTGTACTCCTGATGTATTAGAAGCTCTTGTACTGGCTCTATCAGATTTTGGGATTATATTAGCTTTGTTATTATATTTATTTCGCTGCTTCCCTTTATTCCTTTGGGTAGTCTGTTACTAACTGTTCCGGACTATGGGTTGGCTTACCTACTGGTGGGTTATAGTAGGTGCCATCATGATCTATGAAATTGGGTCGTGACATTAATGGTTAGTGAAACTTATCTTAATAGAAATAGAAAGCTTAGTGAAAATGATAGGGTTAATTAAAGTAAGAAAGGTGCTTGGAAACTTCTGAAATTAATAAGGGTCATAATAAAGAATGTGAATTTTAGTGCTAAACTTTTATATGAGATTATTGTGCTAATTTTATTGATTCCTATATATAGTTTCATGAACTAATCCTAGTCGTCTGATGATGCTTACCCGTATGTATGGTGTACTAATACTACTCTTACTACATCCTTTTCGAATGTAGGTGTGTTATTGGTTGACTTGAAGTTTCTTAGCTGGGATGGTGATGTACTCTTTTTCTGCTTGAAGTGAGTCCAATTGGTATCTAGTCTATTCTAATTGATATCTCAATGAATTCAAATAAGAATATAGTTGATTCACATTGGTGTCTTAGTGGGATCACAATTGGGACCTAGTCATTTTTAATTGGTATTTGGCGATAAGATTCAGGATTTACGTTGGTTGTATGAATTGTGATGAAACTAACTGGTTAATTATCATTTGTTGAACCAATAATAAGAGTTGGCGTATGTATAGATTATGATGATATGTGGTGCATTAATGTATGCTAATGACTTTGTTTGCAAATAATAAAATAAAATGGAGTATTTCGGGTCTAAATATTCCACCAAGATTCTCTCCAATGATTAAGATAGTGAATATATCAATACTAGTAACCCCAAAAAGGTTTGTGTGATTGTATTCATTATGGAAGAATTTTAACCACAATGTCATGTTGGGTGGTGTTTTGTTGTGTAAAAGGGGTAGAAACTTAAACTTTCCTTGAGCTATATTTTAGGGCTGCTATATCATTGGGGTTGCCACCACATTGGTCATTTGTCTGTCGTAGCAGGCCGGGCTTGCTTGCCAGGGTCACTGCAGCTGACCTTTTGCATAATATAATGGTAGCAAGGCAGGAGGTGAAGGACCGCTGCAGCAGGCGTTAGGTAGTAGCTAGCCCATTTTATTGTTCAAGGACTTTATTTTCCAAAACACGATTCAAAAGCAAGTTCTAAAACAAAATATGAAATTTCATAAAATTACAAACCTACAAACAAGGGCATAAATCCCAAGGATTCCACCAACGACACCAAAACATCCAGAATAATAAATAATATCTGAAAATACGAGAAAGTAAATAGTGTCTAACAAGGGAAAAACCAATAAAATCTAGAAAAAAGGAAAATACGAGGGGGGGGGGGACATTTTTTGGGGACTAACTGGTGGATCCATCATCATCTCCTCCACTCAAAGTGATCTTGAGCTTATTTATATGCCTGCTTGTCGTATTTTACTTGCGTTTGTCTGAGTTTTGAGAATGAATAATAACCTATAGTTGTTTGTTTTGATGGAATATTGCGGATAGCAAACTAACCAATGTGATTAGGTGTTATATTGGAAATTGTGGTGGAAATAGACCCATGCAAGCATAAAGGAAGGTTTGGAGTTTTTGGAGAAAACTTGGATGAGTTTTCGGGCAAAATCAAGTTGGGGCTATGGTTGGCACATAGCCCCAAGCCAAAACTTTAGATGACCTCAGTTGGGGCTATGGTTGGCGCACAACCCTAGAGCCAAAACATTAGCCGACCTCAGTTGGGGCTATGGTTGGCTCCCCATGCCAGGCCTAATAGGATGGGGGGCTATTTTCCCACTACTATATAAACCCGTTCTCCACATTTTTGGAAGGGTTGTTCATTATTTTTGGAGGCATAAAATAGAGAGCAAAGTTTTTCTTTAGGTTTCTGATCCCCTTAATTTCTTAGTCTCTTCTTTTGATGAAAACATCAAATTCTTGTGTTTTAGTTATTAGCATGAGTGGGTAAGAACCCTAATTCTAGGGTTGAGGCTACAAAAATGATTGTATAGCTTAATTTCGAGTTAGTTTATATTGTTTATCACATTTGGTTGTTCTTACATTCTTGTAATTACTATTTTATTAATTTGCGACCATTAAAATACATCTTTAATTCTTATGTGAGCCTGGAAGGAGAAATACTAGGATAGAACGAAGAATGTGAGGGATGAGTTCTTATCTTTATCGAAGGAAAGATTTGATTAGTGTATAATATAGGAATATACTTAGAATGACTTATTTGGTTCAAATAAATGAAGATATATAAATGCATTTGAATTAGATCCTCACACCCCCACTCAACAACGTAGTTGTGAGGCTAGTTTAGGTAGACGATTAGAGGCTCGAAAGACCATACTCATATTATCAACCCCATGAACCAACAAGAAAGGTAGATAACTTTACCAGTGATAAATTAGTTCTATACATGGTTGTGGATCACACTTTGACCTTAGAATCCTCCTCAATATTGTTTACAACACTTTCAATTATGTCAAAGCTTTCATTGTTACTTTTTAATTACAAAAACCAATATATTCTTAGGTTACAATCTCACTTGTTTAATTTTATAGTATTAATTGAATTGGATTGTTTTCTAAGTCACAATTCATTGTGGGTTTGCTATCGGCTCGTAAGAGCCACTATATTACTTGTACGACTGCATACACTTGCAAGTGTATTTGGGAACAATAAGTTTTTAGCGCCGTTGACAGAGACTTAGAAATTAGCGAATTTCTTTTTTTAGTTGTATTATTTTGTTTTATAAGTGCTTACAACTTGGTATTAGTAATTAATCTTTTAGGTTCAGGTCTATTTTTATGGCAAGCTGGCTAGGGAAAGGGATTTGATCGACCCACATCCCGAACCTGTGCAAAGTTTGCATCAGTTTAGAGAAAATACGACCTTTCTCTATCCAATCTCATAGGCTTAGCAGGGTGAGATATTCTTACCGATATAGGGTATGAGCAAACATCCCAAAGGGCAGTACATGAAGTGGCAATCCAACTCGTAACTAATGTTACCTCTAGTATCTGTAGACCAAAAAATAGAGGTAGATTTGAATTGAAGAAAAATATGATGCAGTTATTATAGACCAATGGGCAATTTATAGGCTTTTCATATAAGAATCAACATCAGCATCTGCAGAACTTTGTGTATATCAATGACACATTTATTCTCACTGGAGTCTCCACAAATTATGTAAGGCTTACACTTTTCCTATTCTAAATATTGGGAGAAGCCAAGATATGGTTCGAGGCAGAACATTTAAATTTAATCAGTGTTTGGGACGTCCTTGCTCAGAAGTTCTTGATTTGATTCTTTCTATCTAGCAAAATCGTAAGGTTAAGAAGTGAAATTTTGAGTTTTAAATAGAAGCCAGATGAAAATCTGTATCATGTTTGGGAGAGAATCAACTCTTTTCTCAAAGATTGCCTGCACCACCAGTAGATAAATGAAGTATTAGCTGATACTTTTGTTGAAAGTCTTGACCATAACACAAAGATTTTGCTAGATTCAGCGGTAGGTGGTCAGGCTTTGGAGAAAACCTATAATAAGATATTTACTCTCCTCAATCGTATTACACAAGGTAATCCAGAGTGGTATAGTGATTCATCTAGAGGTATGGAAAATAAGCCTGCACGTATGATAGAAGTGGATAGCATCACGATATTGGCTGTACAGTTGGCCTCTTTTCAGAACCAAATGATCACCCAATTTAACAAGTTGACTGTGGCTCAACCTTAAGCCCCAGTGAATACAATTCAGTAGGTTCAAACTTTGTGCAAAATTTATGAAGGCAGCAGTCATTCTACAGACTTTTGTGGAGAAAATACGGAGTTAGTGAATTTTGTAGGTAATGCACATAAAGGAAATCAAAACTTTGGTAACACCTACAATTGCAATTATCAGATTCATCCAAATTCTCATGGGGTAGCAACCAAGGGTAGAACAAGAACTTTCAGGAGCAGGTTCAGGGAGGCAATGCTAGTTTCTCAATCTAGAAATATAGAAGAGAAACTGAAAATGATCTTGGCCAACAAAAAACAAATGGCTGCATAAATAAAGAATCAGCAACTTGATAAAAAGAATCTAGAGAAGCAAATGGGAAAATTAGCATAAGATCAGGATACAAGGCTATAGAGGGGCTTGCCAAGTGACACTAAACCAAATCCAAGGAAAGTAATGGCAATCACCTTGAGGAGTGGCAAATAATTAGATGAAGTACCTCATAAGCAAAAAAATAATGAGGTACAAGCTGAGTTGACTAGACCGATCCCAATTCTAGAGAAGCTTTCAGAGAATATAATTGTGGAGAATATGGTTAAGCCAGTAGAAAATAAAAGACTACCACCACCATTTTCGCAAAGGCTCCAGAAAAGCAAAGAGGATGTGTGTTTCATGAAGTTCTTTGACATACTCAGAGAACTACATGTAAATCTTTCTCCACTTGATATTTTGCAAGAAATGCCTACATATTCTAAGTATCTGAAGAATGTGGTAACAAATAAGAAGTGGCTGGTAGATTTAGAGACTGTGGCACTTACTGAGGAGTGTAGTTCTAGGGTGATGAACAAAGTTTCCAAAAAGCTCAAAGACCCTGGGAGTTTCACCCTCCCTATACAAGTTGGTGAAAATGACTTGATGCAGTCTTTGTGTGACTTGGGGGAAAGTATAAATTTGATGCCCCTATATATGCTTAATACTCTTGGCTTGGGGAAACCTAGGCCTTCCAAGGTAGTTCTATAGCTTGTGGATAGATCAAGAGTAGATCCTGAGGGAATCAATAAGGACGTGCTTATTAAAGTTGGTTAGTTTGTAATTCCTACTGATTTTATCATTCTTGAATATGAAACAGATGGCAGGGTGCCAATTATATTGGGACATACATTTTTATCCACTGGTGGAGCTTTAGTTGATGTGAGAGAGGGAAACTTAAAGATGAGAGTAAATGATGAAGAGGGTACTTTAGAGTGTGCAAAGCACTCAACACACCGACGTACTACAGAGATCTATGTATGATTATTGAGGTGAAAGAGGATGAGTATGGAGTGGAAGAGTATGAGCGTATGAATGTTCATCGTTCAAACATTTTCATCAAATGGTTTAAACTACAAAATGAGAACATTGAGAGTAAAGAAAAGAAGAAAGTTGTGTTGAAAAGGGAAAAAGAGGTGGAGAGTCTTGAGTTTGGTTGTGAAATGAGTTATTCTTCAATGTTAAATCAGACACTGCTTGGGAGGAAACCCATGTTGTAATAGAGGTAGTTTTTCATTTGTCTTTATAGTGTCACCTTAGTTTTTTTTGGGTTTATTTTGCAGATTAGGGGAAGTCTGAGTACCCAAAATATAAGCTAAGGAACATGGTTAAATCATAAGTGTTGCTTCCTGTGGCATCTTTGATGGGGATTTTAGAGAATGACATGTTGCTAGCCAGGCCTAGAGGCCCAGTGAGTATTCCTAACCCTTATTCTCAATTTTAATTTATGTTTTGTGGATATAACATCAATTAAAGTGTGGGGTGGTAATCTTCCAAGTTGTTTACGGTAAATTGTGATATAGGGTTTTATTTTACGTCTTTAGCTACTTGCATTAAAAAAATTGAAAAAGTTTAAAAAATACAAAAAGATCTTTAGATTAGAATAGTTTTATAGAGGCACACTTCACCCACCCCTTCGTTTTTCTTTTAGGTTCTTTTTCGAGGGGAGAACCTTTAAACTGACTATCATTTTAAATTTTTTTAGGAGTACGTTTTTGTTTTCAGTCATAGTTAGAGACTTTCCCATTGATGGATGGATGACAATCATCTTGAGGAAAAATTAGTCATTGGGAATAAGTAAAACCCTTCCCAGATTAGAAGTTAGGTTCTCTTGCTAGGTGCTACCCATCACTGATTGAAGAAAGTTGGTTTTGAATTCAAAAGCATGTTGTTAAAATTGAATGACTTTGGTTAAAACACCTAGGCTTTTTTATCTGACTCTTATATGATGTTGGCTTAAATTTGAACTCTTGTGTTTTCTTGAAGAGTTTTTATGGATCCTTCTTGGATTTGAACATGTGCCATGAGTGGTAGGTATTAGTGATATTCCATGCTTTCATGCTGATTTCTAGAACATGCCGGTGTGATTGCAAAGCAAAATGAAGAATATTGAGTTTAGAAGATGATATAGGCTTTCTTTGACTAGACCTATTTTTATCCTTTGCTTTACCTGCCCACAATGGATGATCCTAGTTAGTATCATTGAGCATTTGAAACTTATTCCTTTTCTTTCAATTGCCTATTAATTTTATCCAAAACTACTAAGCACTTTAATTGAAAAATAGAATTATAAGGACTGAGAATTGAAAAAGGGAGATAGTTGAGTGGGAAGCCTGTGGAAAAGGTTAAGTGTGCAAGTGATTACAAATTCATATATTATTGGTAGGGAGTAGAAAAAGGAGAAAAAAAAAGTGAAAAAGTGTTTGAGAATTGAGTACTCTTTATTAGTGATATGTAAACTTGCTTAAAGAGGTGGAAAAAAAAAGTCTATGAATAGAAATAAGTTAGTTGATCGAACAAGGTAGTTAATGAGAAAACTATGATGTATTAAAGCCCTTAGGGATGATAGTCACTATTACTGGCCAGAATATTAGCTACTCATCCCTTAGCCTATATTACAACCCAAAAAGTCCACTTGATCTTTAATTTTGATGCTCTTGTATTAGTGGAGTATTACACTAAGGGAAAGCTTATGGTTCATGATATGTGGCATGTGAACTTCTTAGTGAGAGTGGGCATAGCTTTATTATTATACCCATTCTTGTGATAAATTGCATACTTGTGAGTGAATATAGGTAACTCTCTTGTTGTGAGGGCACATGGTTGATGAAATAAAGGTGATGTATTTGATTTCTTGGTTGGGTGAGTTGCATTAGTTTATCAATATCGTAGAGTCAGTTCTTGAAGCTAGGAGGTCTCAAAGTAGTTGTTCATGAGTTTGAATTTGTTAAATAAAAATGTATGATAAGAACTTGTCATCCATGTTAGTCGTTGTAGACTTAGCTTGAGTGATCTTGTGTCGATTGGTGATGTTAAAGCTGTCCACATAACATGGGATATAAAAGAGTTGTTCTAGGAAAAATAAAGCTTTAAGTGTAGGGTGGTGATCTTGGGCATATTTATACGTCGGCTTGTCATATTTTACCCTAATTAGTCCGAGTTTTAAGAATGAATAATGACCTATAGTTGCTTGTTTTGATTGAATATTTTGGATAGCAAAATAACCAATGTGATTAGTTGTTTTGTAGGAAATTTTGGAGGAAATAGACTCATGGAAGCATAAAGGAAAGTTCGAAGGTTTTAGAGCAACCTTGGATGAGTTTTTGGTAAAAATAAAGTTGAGGCTATGGTTCGTGTACAAATTAGCGGACCTCAATTAGGGCTATGGTTGGCGCACTGCGCCAGGCCTGTTCCAACCCCAATTTTTCTGCTATTTTACAATTGAAACCTAATAGGATGAGGGCTATTTTCCTACTACTATATCAACCCCTTCTCCACATTTTTGGAAGGGTTGTTGATTATTTTTGGAGACACAAAATAGAGAACAAAGTTCACTATTAGGTTTATTTTCTCTTTAGTTTCTTAGTCTCTTCTTTTAATGAAAACATCAAATTCTTGTGTTTTTATTTTTAGCATGAGTGGCTAAGAACCCTAATTCTAAGGTTGGGGCTACAAACATGATTATATAGCTTAATTTCGAGTTTGTTTATGTTGTTTATCATATTTGGTTGTTCTTACATTCTTGAAATTACTATTTAAATTATTCTCGACCATTAAAATACATCTTTAATTCTTGTGTGAGCCTGGAAGGAGAAACACCAGGATAGAATGAAGAATGTGAGGGATGAGTTCTTATGTTTAACAAAGGAAAGATTTGATAGCATCTATGATAGGAATATACTTAGAACGCCTTATTTGGTTCAAATATGGGAAGATATATAAATGCATTTGAATTAGATCCTCAAATCCCCGCTCAACGATGCAGTTTTGAGGCTAGTTTAGGTAGATGATTACAGGTTCAAAAAACCATAATCATATTATCAACCCCGTGAACGAATAACCAAGGTAGATAACTTTGCTGACGAGAAATTAGATCTATACATGATTGTGGATCACGCCTTGACCCTAGAATCCTCCTCAATATTGTTTACAACACTTTTAATTATGTCATAGCCTTCATTGTTACTTTTTGAATTACAAAAACCAACAAATTTATGGGTTAAAATTGCACTTGTTTAATTTTATAGTATTAATTGAATTGAATTGTTTACTGAGTCACAAGTCCCTGTGGGTTCAATATCAGTCTAGCAAGCGCCACTTTATTACTTGTACGATTGCGTACATTTGCGTGTGCATTTGGGTTCAACATAAATCATCAGATTCATCTTCATCTATCTTACTCAAGAAGGACAACTCCTGGGCATCGACTAGCTCCACTTAAGGACCCTTCTCATTTGGGACAAAAATCTTCATGATAGTTTTTATTCCATTCCACATACAAATAAACAATGGTACTGTGAGCGCTTTTTCTTCTTCTTGTTCTCTACCTCTAAATCTTTCCAAAGCTCCACATGGGCCCAAGCCAAAGTGTCAAAGGTACCCTAAATATCAGATGGGCCTGTCCTACAACACTAGATGATGTGGAATCCTGGGGAGGCATGGGCATCTTCATCAATATGTACTTCACTGCAGCCAAGTTCAACTCCAGGCACTTGAAAGGAACCCGCAACACATGTAGAGACAGTCTCATCTCCCCCACCTTCTTGAGCTCCACTGCCTTTACTTCAGTACTTATTTTTCTCTTCTTTTTACTCAGCCTCTGTACGCCTTTCACCCTCGATGGATCAGAGGATGTTTCATACCTAACAGTAGAATCCCTCCTACTATAAGTACATTTGCCCTTTGGCATAACTTGGTAATTAGGAAAGGAATAGGTTCTTTGGGGTATTTGCAAAGGCCCTCCACTCTTCCACAATATGATCCCTTACACTAACATCCACCCAGTCTAGGATGTAGGCTATCACTAATGCTTGCTGCCATTTCTAGAAAGACGAATCCTCCTGGAAACCAGGTTCAACCATTACCGAGCATCGAGGGTGAAGTTGGTACTCTTAATTACACCCTTGTCATAGACCCATGTAGTTTTATCCCTCTTACCCTCCACCACAAGATTATTAGCCAACCACTGGTTATCATTTTCTAACTCATTCACCTTGTAGCCATCATTGGAGGGATTTGATACCCCCTTAGAGTTTCATTAATTATCTTTTCCCCAATTGGGATATCCATGCCCCAGATGTGAATGGTGGAATTAATGAGTTCCCACTTCAAAGTAAGGAGCATGACATAGAACTCCCTCACCTAATTCTTATTACAGTCGTACGTCAGCTCCACCAGTTGCCCCCAACCTACCTTCTGTTGCCTGGCATAAAATTTCAGTGCCTCTTCCTCTACCATATCTAACATAAACCCATGCTCGTATGTGACCCCCCTAATTTGCATGTGCAAAAACTACCTTTTGCAGTTGCTATTAACAAACCTCTTATAAGGGAGAGGAGTGTTACCACATCCACCCATGATGATAGTAGTATCTGAAAAAAGAAAAAAAGTTCCATATTAAGCGTAAAAGCAAAGGAATTGTAGAATGTAGTTTAGAAAAAGTTTCAGTCCATCCAAGCAGGAATATTGCCTAGCGACCGCTGCAGTAACACCTTGACAATTTCATTGAGGCTTCCATAGAAAGATGAGTCTCACCATAGTGAACCGCTACGGTGGGCTGCAAGTCACTATAGTGGCACCTTCATCCCCTATAGGACCCAACCCCCAAAAATGGAGTTTCCAAGTTTTTGTCCATTTTACGCAATTTTTAACCCAGATCGGGCATAGTGTATGACCTATACATGCCATTTTTAGGGTGATTAACATCCAAATCAAGCCACAATGGCTCAAAAGTTTTAAAAAAATCCTTCATATACCCCACTTTATTTTTGTGCTCAAACCCCCATAAACTGCGTCAATCTTATGCCTAGAATTCTATAGGAGCATTGATAATGTAAATGGAACTAGCATGCTTTGAGATTTCTTCCCTATAAAGGAAAAATGAAATATTTCCCCAAAACCCATTTGTGTTTGAAAAATCAAGTGATTTTAAGCAAGATTTATGCAATTGAAAAGTCACAAATAATGAATAGATGCGAGAATAGGGAGATTTTCCTAAAGATCAAAGTAGGGAGAGATAGACGGTGAGAGAGTTTGAGTTTGAGAGAGTGTGGAAGTTGAAAAGTGTAAAATGAAAATTTTCCCCATTCTCCCCCTTAAATTTTCCTAGGAACCATTGCAGCGATGCTGCTATAGCGAGCCTCTAGCAACTGGAACAACCGCCTATGAACTTTGTGTTATCTCGTGGTGTCGTATACCGTTTCTAAATCCTTCTTCCTAGATATTATAGGTCCTCGTGAGAACCCCAGTAAGTAAATTTATTTTCCAGGCTATGAATTTACAAAAGAAACTTATTTAATTCAAATGTAATACACAGAAAAGTTATCAAAAGTCCTCGATAAAAAGGCTGGGTAATTGTTATTGGGGTTTGATATATGAAAACAATTAACCCTTATAGTAATTTTCTTCAAAACATTTCAACCTCTTACTCCTCCTCATCAATGTCCATTTGGGGACAAATAGTTGGTAAATTAGTATCTAATGTGATGATCTGTCCCGTTGTTTTTGAAATATTTGTGGTAGGAATATGAAAATTTTAAAAATTTGCATTGATTTGAATTTGAGCTAAGGTTAACCATTTATTTACTTTAACAATCATTTTGGGTAAAGGATTAAGAAGTAGGGCTTAAGGGCGGCTGCAACAGTCTCATGGCCGCTACAACGAGCCTACTTTATCGATGGTTTGGCCACTATAGTGGTAACAGACTAGTGAGCACGTGAATTAAAACCTATTTTTACTCAGCACTTGTTCTAAAAAGAAGGTTCTCTCCTAAAAAGGACCCTAGGGCTATTTCTAAGCTAGAGACCATAATAGATAGGCAAGGCTCTCAAGGAATGTGACCTAATCATTATCTTTGTGGATTCTCCATCAGAATTACTAGACCAAGGATGAGGAACTAGGTGGCATGCACTTTGAAACAATAACTTTACATCGAAGTGGGCTATAGTTTTATGTGTAGTAGACTATGATTAGTAAAAGTTGGCATAATATAAAATTGATTGGAGAATCATGATTAGGCCTACGGGTATGACGTTTGGATGGATAATATATTAGTTAATATAAAAATATATAAACACATGGTAATATGATGATGAATAAGTCCTTTAATATTTAATATGTATTTGTGTGCTTTCCATGATGAGCTAAAATATAAATAATGTGAATGTGGGTGATGATGGAGGAATTGGGTATGCATATAACATGTGAACCTTTTAATAACATAAAGGGGTAAAATCGATGTTATGATTGTGTGTTTTCCCTATTGTGATATTGTTCTAGGAGTTGTTCAAGAAATAGGAAGCAATGTCTTAACATAGAGATCCTAAAAGAAAGCTTGGCTAGGTGCTAGGGCATGATTTGAGTAGAATGTATAACTAAAATTTTAAAGTGTATATTGAGTAAGGCCAGATAGTCTAATATATGACTAATTAGGTGGTGTCTATGAATCTAGAGATGACTTGTATATAAGCACTATTATACTAGTAATTGAATCCATCTTCCCTAGGTGTAAATAATGATGGTTGGGTTAGTGAATAAACCTATGAGTGCTTAAGTGGAGTTAAGAATTTATTTAGTTGCTTGTATGCTTCTGAATGTGATAACTTTTTTACTGGTAATTCTTCAAAAATACATGTGATTGATGATTATAATTTTTTTAACTCCTGAATGAATAAGCTATTGAATATTGAACTCGATTGAAGTACGTTATGATTGTAAAGTGTGCTTGTAAATTAAGTGCACTATGTTATATCCTAATATCATGATAATGGAACCGTTAGATTATATTGATTGAGGGATCGGGTACCACGGAGGTACAAATATTGTTATTCATATTATTATGGTGGATTGAGTACCACGTAGTATGGTACATGGACCCTAGTGCATCCCCTGTAGGTCATGACTATTGGGCAAAGATAAGACCCTTTAGTGTGTGTGTACAGATGAGAGAGTGTTTATGAGATGAGTAGGTACTATGAGTTGATGAGATATAGAGATTATGCATTTCATGAGGTTGAATGGACATATATCTATGGTGTAAGGTGACTATCCTAATTACAGAGTTTTGTATGACTTGATATATCTGATTTATGACTTACAAGCACTTATGTTGATGGTATATGATGTGATTATTGAGATTGTGAATTGGTGATTGGTTGTGACCTTATTTGGTGGTTTATATGATTTGATTATAGTTGTTGCTTGGCTTGATAGAAGTAACTGTTTTGCGGATTAAGCTACTTGTTTTTTTTATAAATATATGTATACTGGCCTTATTGACTTGTGGAATACTATTGTTGTTGTGGTTACTGTATTCCTTGTGGAGTTGAGGTAGTTGATTGGTTAGTCAAGCTATTAGCCGAGCTCACGTCCTCTAAAGAATGATGCCAGTGATTTTCTTGATGGCTTGTGAAACTTATCCTAATGGAAATAGAAGACTTAGGCATCATTTGGTAGAGTGTATTAAAAAGAATAATGCAAGCATTAGCTTGGTCTATTACTTATACATTGTTTGGTACACTTTTTCATCCTATGTATTGCTAATGCTTGTATTAGTTATACACTCTATTTGGTATTCAGGAGTGTATTACTATTACATTAAAATCCAAGGTGTTAGTAATGCAATGCATTCTAATGCATGCATTAATATGGTTAAAGTCACAATTATTCCTCAAAATCTTTTCTACATCCTTTCTACCATTTTTATAAAGGGTATGTTTTGTAAAAAAATATTTTTTATTAGAAATTTTGAAATTCATGTTATTTTAAGTGTCATAATTAAGAATGTGAATTTTGATGCTACACTTTTATATGAGATTGTCGAGCTGATTTTGTTAATTCTTGTATATTGTTGTATGAACTAATCCAAGTCGGCTAATGATGCTTATCAGTACGTGTGGTGTACTGATACTACTCTTGCTACATCCTTTTTTGGGATGTAGGTTTGTTGCAGGTTGACTTGAAGTTTCTTAGATGGGATGATGTACTCTTCTTCAACTTCTGCGTCTCATTTTAGGTGAAAGTTACGTCTCTTATTGTCTGTAATAATTTGTAGAAGCTCTTGTACACGTCTAGATTAGGTCTTGGGTAATGTTGTAGTGCACAAATAATTTCAATAGGAATCTATGGCAAATGTTAAGTTGTAGACATGTAAAATTCTTGATTTATAATTATGTTTGTATAAATAATTGAATTGCTTAATTATATAAAGGTTGCTACTTGAATTTCCACATTGTCATTAGTTGGGTGGTAAGGAATCTCCTATCTAGTTAAGATAAAGTAGCTGACCACACAATCCCTTAATTTAGGTGGTGACCTTTTTTCAGTTTTTTACGATATTAGAAATGATTTTCTCATGTCTCAAATCTTAACTATTATTTTAAGCTACTCTCTACATGTTTTCATGATCGGCTTTTCAGTTTAATGATATATATATATATATACCTTGTTGCATACCAATACATTCAATTGTATTGACTTTGTTTTAGACTATATCTTTTCATGATGTAGATTCAGATACTCGAGCCTAATATTTGTTGCTAGATATTTGGTAGCACCCGTCATTTAGCGGATTGGTGAGCTATCCTATCATCCAGGAGATGTAGAGTTGATTATAGGTTTTCCTTAGTTCAATTTAGATATTTGATTTAGAAAAAGGTATTTACGGGGGCCTTGTCTCGGTTGACTCTTTTGTTAAGTAGTAGATGCTTTACTAGACAACAGTTATGTAGTAGTTGACCGTCTTACATTTATTGTAGTTATGTCACAATAAAAATTATCTCTTTCAGATTTAGCCCATTGTTTTTGTTTATGTTTCCACTTCAGTTTCAATATTTTGCTATGCCAAGGGTCTTCCCTGACCTAGTGAGCATCTAGTTATCATGGCTTGTGTGTAGACTTGGGTCATGACATTCTTTGAGTTGGTTCTTAAGGCTAGGTAATTTTGAAGGGGTTATTTATGAGAGATTTCTAACTCTTTGTGGTCGTTTTTGTCTTAGCCTACATAGAACTGTTCCATGTGTATAGCCTTAGATAGAGAAGAGATATAGATTTAATATCTTACTCAAGGCCGATCAAGAATCTAAGTGTGAGGTGTTGATGTTAGTGTAAAAATGCATCTATACTAACCATTATTGGCCTCACATTTAGTATTTTATCATATCTTTGAGTGTTAATTTTATGGATTGTGCTAATTTTCATATGTTTTGATATGTAGGAGTGTTTTCAGGGACTTTGAAACTAAACAAGAGAAAAAGGAGCAAAAAGAAACCAAAAAAACCAAAGAAGGATCAATGTCGCAAAATGTCACAAAAGAAGCAAATAATGGCCAAACTATATTGTCTTTTGCATCACCCCTTGATAGAAAGAGTGACGCAAGGAACCTTGATTTGCTATCTTGCCAGTGGCTCAAGAGTGGTGCGAGTTTGTTCTATATTCTAGATCCTGTTTGTTCCAATGTGCCACGGGCATAACAAGCATATCACAAGTCTATGACTTCATAGTCTTTTTTGGATTGGGTTTCTTAAAGGCCAAAACCTCCTAGGATATATAAATATGACCATTTCACATTTTTTGAGGGCAATTGAGATTCGAAGCTAGGGAAGCTAGGGCAAGACTCAAGAATGCCCTTTATTTTATTTTTATTTTATTTTAATTATTTAATCATAAAATCATGAATTCTCTTCTTCGCAAGAGAAATAGTAGCTAAACACCTTAGTTCTTGAATTTTGGAAAACAAATGATGGTTATGATTTGATTATTGTTCATATTTATTTAAGTTTTCCGTATTTGAGTTATTTAATTTTTCTTGATTCTAATTGTTTAATTCTTTGTGGCTCATAAATTGAACTTAAAAAGGGAATTTTTAAGCTTAACAAGAAGAAGTAGGGATTGTTTGTGAACCATCTACGATAAGGGGAACATTTCGTTACTGGAATAGAAATTTACCCTTTAGCCTTGCTTAGTTGATACGGATGAAATCTTACAGGCACTTCACTATCGACCGACTACTATAGAAATATAGGCGTTAGAAATAGTTAAGTAGTCTTAGAGTATTTAGAAAAATGTTCAATAAGTGATATTAACCTGCAACTAGTAACTCAGAAAAATGAATAACTAAGACGATATGAAGACTCCACGGGATTGTTATAGCTAAGACCCTGGGCATTTTTCTCCATTGATAAAAACCAATGTTTTCTATATTATTTCAAATGTTATTGGTTTCTTAGTGTAACAACAACTCCATAATTGTTTGTTTCTCCAATTGTTAAGTACAAATTTGAATTAGACGATCAATCTTCCAAATATCTGTGGATATAATATAGGAACTTAAAAATATTTTATTACTTGACCAATCGCGTGCACTTGCATATGCATTTGGATGCAATAGTAAGTCCTTTGATTATCATTCTTAAAAGGTCAACTCTGATTGTTATGATTCTAACCTTGCCTGTAGGATGGGATACTAGCATTAGACTGGGCAGCATATTGAAAAGGTGTCACGCCCCAAACCCGACCGTGGAGTAACAAGAATCTTAGGCTACGGAACCATATGAGAAACACCTTATAGATATGATAGTTGACACAGTTTTTCCATCATTGTTTGTTTGTTCACTTGTTTTAATCCAATTACTGAAACTCTGCAAATATTTTCAAAGACAATTAATTATTTGAAATTGTTACAACCCAAAAATTAGGATTATGATGAGACCTATCCTGGCCCAACCTTTGTAGTTAAGCCAACTCTCAAACATAGCGATAATAATAATAATGTGGAAATAAAGTAAAAGAAACATGAAATAATCTCAAATTTGACTTTCACTCCAATAGTAATGACAAGTGAATAAAATTATACAAAACATAACGCAAAATGATAATGAAACATTTATAAATCATCCCAAGACTCAGTTTCCATGTGTACAGGAGTGACCTTTATATGACTAGGTGCGATTTCCTGTGAGATGCACAGGCTCAATATGTATTTATGATTTATTTGTCTTTAAGCGGTATTGATTTTACACTTAAGGTCTAAGCTAAAATATATATTATATAGTAATAAAATCTTATTGAGGATAAAATGAATAACCAATTAATATTACTCCATCTATTTTAGTTTATGTGACACCGTATGAGTTAGTATAAAGTTTAAGAAAGAAACAAAGCATTTTGAAAATTTTGGTTTTACACTCCTTGACCATTCGTGTGGCTATAAATCATTTTACTGTGGATAAACAAAATTTTAAATTTTTTAAAGTAAATTTCATGCCAAAACACAATATCAAATTTCAAAAATCACAATTTAAAAAACATAAGTTTTTAAAATTTCAAATCTATGACCAGACAAAAGCTTAGATTCTTTGTATCTAATTTAATTTCAAGATATCCATAATTTTCCTTTGGTTAAAAAACAAATATATCAGTAGTAGTTCACTATGGGGTGGCTTGGTAGAGTGTATGAGAATAATGCTGAATAGAGTATATTAGTAATGCTTGCATTAATAATGCTGGTATTAGTTATGATGGTGTTAGTTATGCTTGTATTAGTTATGCTTGCGTTAGTTATGCTTGTATTAGTTATGTTGACATTATTTCTTATACACTATTTGGTTTGATATATTAGAAATAACATGTAAGATAAAATTTTTATAAATTAATATTTGTTTATAAAAATACCCCGCTTTTAACTTTGTATACACTTTTTTCAACAAAGTTCTTTAACTTCACTAGCTCATTTTTAATTTCCTCAAAATACAATTAAATAGTTGTTAGAATGGCTCTGGTGGTGCGCACTACTTCAATCTGAGGGTTTCGCACACTACACAACCCGTAACATTTCAATGGGGATGAACCTTTGAGAGCTCCAATAAGTTTCGAATCTAGTTATTGTGAAGTCAATTTTTGTTTTTTCATTGTGTCTAGTAATTGATAAATAGGATCTAGAGATTGTAACTTCTGCTTTATATAGTTGAAAATTTAACATAATATGGTGGGAAAAGGAACTGAAAAAGGTAATATGGTAGGAAAAGGAATATTTTGAAAGGGATTTTAGGGGTAATAATGTCATTAATCAAGTTAATGCATATGTTGAAATCCTTGATATTACTAATACATGGAAAAAGGTGGTACTAATAATATACACCTCAATACTCAAAAGAGTGTATAACTAATGCAGACATTAATTATACATAGGCTAAAAAAATATACCAAATAAGGTACTAGTAATACACAAGACTAAGCAACCACTATCTAAAATGCAAATGCTCTTAAGTGACATTATAACAGCACGCACAACCTCACGTCCCTCTGCCAATTAAAAATCCACCCGTACCTATGAATTTGCCTATCGATACATCAACATCTCATGAAGAACAAAAACATGGCCAATACGCAGATTTGTTAAAGCCTTTGGTGATTAATAGCCCTAAAGCCCATCTCAATCCCACAGTTGTTCCAATACCTATTAAGAAGTTGTCTTATGTAGATGAAATACCTAGAGCATTGTGGACTGAAGAAGAGGTAGATCATATGAATACGATTGAGAACCTTCAATACGCAGTTATTGGGAAATTCTCATACGGCTCGCTTGAACAAGAAGAATTGAGAATCTCAATTCCTAAACTTATTAATATGAAAGGAGATTGCAAAATAGGTTTTTTGAGAACTCGTCATATTCTGATAAGGTTCAGTTTAATGGAAGATTTTGTTGCCATGATGTCCAAGAATGTTTACTATCTAAATGCCAAGGATGGCTACTCATATCAGATGAGACCGTTGATATATGATGCTAAATTCAATGTGAATGAAGAAACGACTTAAGCGATGGCTTGGATATCATTCCCAGACCTTAAACCAACTTTCTTTGTAAAGGAATAACTATTTACTTTAGCTTTAACAGTTGGTAAACCAATACAGTTGGATACAGTTATAGTGAATAAAATGAGATCGAGTTGTACAATGGTTAAGGTGCAAGTGAATTTACTTTCCAATCTCCCAGAATTGTTGAACTAGAGATAGTCAATGGGAACACGAAGGAATCGAGAATAGAAAGACTGAAGATCTAACACGATTTCCTTCCAAAATTTTGCAAGGAGTGCAAGATTTAAGGTCATGATGAAGAAGAGTATAGAGTAATAAATCCTGAATTAAGGCAAGAGGAACAAGAGAAGTGAGATAAAGAAGATGTAAATCAAGCTGAAGGAGGAGATAACACCAGGCTAAGAATACAATACTATAGATACATGCAACACAAGAAATGGAATCCTACTAGGAGAAATTTTATCAACAATGGATACCTTAGTGCAAAGGAAGTCTCTCCTGGTAAAGAGGTATGCAATGTAAATTCATTTGAAGCATTAGCAGATGAAGAAGAAGTGCAACAAAATGAACAAATGGAGAAAAATAACACATCAATGGAAAATATTACAAGTATAGATCAAATAGAAAGGGAAGGAGATGAAGAAAAACAACTGTCAACCAAAGATTAGGTCTCCAAATATTTCAACAACAATTCTGATAGAAAGAGTCCTGCAAAACAAGAAGATATCAACCAGAAGGTAATAGATCCAGAAGTTATAAATAAATCCAGGATCAAGGTAAATTCATCAGGCAATGATGAGTTGAGAAGCATAATCAAAGTCCATCAAAGAGAACCTCTAATACAACAAGATAAGCAGGGTCATCTTCATAATGATCAAATAATGGATGAGGTTACAAGGAGCAGTAACTTAGAGGCAAATAATGAAGAAGGAGGAAATGAAGAAGCAGCCCTGGCAATAGTGGATATTCCACTAGTAGTGATGAACAATTAGTCACAAATATGGAATGAACGAATAGAAGATCCAAATGAAGTGTTGCATGATATTGTGACTCATAATGTACATGAAGAAAAGATGGAACAGTTGTAGATAGAAGGAGGAAAAGAAAAATATCAAAGTGACAATGTAGAACATGACATATTCAATGCAACAGATGTGTCTCCAAGGATTATTAATGTAGCAAAATCTGCTAAAAAGGGGAAAAACAGGCCACTGGTGAGGTTGCTCAACCTATAAGAAAACAGCCAAAGAGAAATGGGGGTAACAATCAGTCTAAATGATTTGGAAGGCCCTGATTTGGAACATTAGATCTGTTAAGTCCCAAAAGGAATTTCAGAGATTGTAGATGTTAAATCATTTTCATAAGTTTGGTTTTATAGTAATGTTGGATCCTTTTCAGCATGTGGGAACTCTAGAGACATACAGAAGTAGGTTAAAAATGGCCACAATATTCCATAATATGAATGGTAAGATTTGGTTTTTTATCAACGAAGATTTTAGTGCTAATATCATCAGCAATACTAAACAAGAGTTGACATTAATTATTAAAAACCATGTTCTTGACTGCTCTCTTTTGGTCACAACAGTTTATGCTAAATGTGATAGAAGTCAGAGAGTAAAGTTGCGGAATGATATTGACTCTATTGCTAGTGGTGTCTCAATTCCATGGGTTGTAGGAGGTGACTTTAATGTCATTCTAAATGCTTCAGAAAAAAAATGGTCGTCTTCCTATGACTACATTAGAGACAGAGGACTTCAATAATTTTGTAGAATCTTGTGATTTGTTTCAAGTCCAATACAAAGGTAGCCCATTCACCACGTGGAATGAAAGAGCAGGTAGTGATTTTTTTTTTGAAATATTAGATAGGGTATTCGTAAATGGTGAGTTTATGGATCTATTTATCCAATCAAAAGTGGAACACTTGCCAAGGGATGGTTCTGATCATGCTCCACTTCTGTTGAGTTGTGGTAACAGTTTTTCATATATTAAAAAAATCTTTAAATTTCTTAAGTTCTGGGATGAAAATGAGAAATTTAAAGACGTTGTTAGCATGAACTGGGACACAAAAGTTTCTGATAACCTTTTCCTGAATTTTAAAAGAAAGATTAAACAGGTGAAGAAAGCTCTTTCTATGTGGAGCAGGGCTACATATGGAGACATTTTCCAACAATTGGTGATAAGAGAGGAAATTAAAAATATGAAAGAAAAGTTTTTTGAAGAATTCCCTAATCAACAAAATAGGGTAGTAATGCAAAAGTCTAAAGCAGAGTACATCAAGTATCTTCATTTGGAAGAAAGTTATTGGTAACAAAAAGCTGGTTATGATTAGTTCAAGAATGGAGATAGGAACACCAGATTTTTTCACTGTATGGTAAAGGGAATAAGAAATAAAATGAAGATTAATAGAATATTGAATGACCAAGGTAGCGGGATTGAAGATGCTCAACAGATTGAAGAAGAGGCTATTAGGTTCTACCAAAGGCAATTCACTCAAGAAAGGGAAAGTGATGATATCTCTATACTTCAACATATTCCTAAACTCCTATCAAATGAAGAAAATATAGAATTTGAGGCCATACCAAAAGCTGCAAAAGTAAAGCAAGCAACTTTCTGTCTGAATTAGGATAATGCATATGGTCCAGATGGTCTTTCTGGTCTTTTCTACCAAACTTATTGGGATATTGTAGAACCTGATATTTACAAAATGGTGATTGATTTCTCTGCAGGTAATACTCTTCCAAAGTCAATTACTCATACTAATCTGGTACTCATTCCTAAGAAAGATAATGTGCAATCTTTCTCTGATTTGAGACCTTTTAGTTTAAGTAATTTTGTTAATAAGATTTTGTCTAGAATTATTCATGATAGACTAAATAAAATCTTTCCCAAGTTGATATCTCATAAATAGTCTGGATTTGTAAAAGAAAGAAGCATCACTGAGAATGTTTTGCTGACACAAGAATTGGCTACTAATATTGGTAAGAGGGGGAAGCCTAATAATGTAGTTCTGAAATTGGATATGGCTAAGGCATATGACAAAGTTTCTTGGTATTTTCTGATGAAAGTATTAAGGAAGTTAGGTTTCTCTAGCTAAGTGGTGGATGTGATTTGGAGATTGATCTCAAATAACTATTACTCAATGTTATTAAATGGTCAGGCTATAAGCTTTTTTCATTCAACTAGAGGGGTGCAACAAGGGGATCCACTATCTCCAACTTTATTTATATTATCTGTTGAGGTGTTAACTAGAGCTCTTAATCACTTGTTTGAAGATCCTTATTATGTTGGTTATGGAATGCCAAAGTGGAGTTCCAATCTTAACCACTTGGAAAATACTGATGATACTACATATTTGCTTCTTCTAATGAGTATTCCCTTAAAAAAATTATACAGGTCTTGTAGGAGTATAAACAACAATCAGGTCAGAAGATTAATAAGAACAAAAGTTTCTTTTACATTCATCAGAACTCTGGAAACAGAGAGGCTCAGCAGGTAGAACAAACCACTAGGATGTATAAGGGAGTTTTCCCCTTGAAATACATTAGATGTACTATTTCCCATACAAAGAAAAGCAAAGAGGACTATGCATAATTGCTTGAGAAAGTTAGGGGTAAACTAAAGGCATGGAAAGGCAAAATGTTATCATATGGAGGGAAAGAGGTATTGTTGACAAGTGTTTTATAGAGTGTTCCTATTTATATCATATATGCAATACTACCTTATAAATGTGTCATTAAGGAGTTACACAGGATATTTGCAAAGTTCTTTTGGAGCAACAAAGAGAATGGAAGAAGCAAACATTAGGCTGAGGGATTGAAAATTTGTGTGCCAAAAAAAGAAGGGGGCCTAGATTTTAGGTCCCTTTATGATATCTCTCAAGCAATGTATGCAAGGTTGTGGTGGAAGTTTAGGACACAAAGTAATTTGTGGACTAATTTCTTATGGAAAAAATACTGCAAAAAACAGATCCCAACTTTGGTGGAATGGAAGGTAGGTTCTCAAGTGTGGAAAGCAATGTTGGAAAATAGGGAAAAGTTAGAAAAGTGCATATGGTGGGAACCTAAGAGTGGTACCTCTACTATTTGGTATAACAATTGGTCAAACATTGGACCTTTGCATCTGCAGCAATCAAATGTTCAAACATGCCATGCATTAGAGGATATTGGTTACTTTTTTAATGAGGAAGGATGGGATTTTGAGAGAATTGAGGAACCTGTACATGTAGTTGAGAATGTAAGAACTAATATGAATAGTGTGCAGTTTGTTAACAAGACTAATAAACCATAGTGGACTAAAACAAGCAGTGGCAAATTCACTATCAATAGTGCTTAGGAGATGCTAAGACAAAGAAATGAGGAGTTTGAAGATGTCAAAGTTATTTGGTGTAAAGGTATTCCTTTCAAAATTTCATTTTTTACTTGGACGGTCTAGTTCAAGAAAGTTTCTGTTGCAGCTGTGATGAATCATTGGGACAAAAACATCTCTCCAAATTGTGTGTGTTATGGTGTGCCTCAGAATGAAACAATTGGTCATCTATTTCTGAAAGGGGAAGTTGCAGAGAAAGTCTGGCAGCATTATTGTACAACAGCTAGTGTCATTGAGCAGATGTTGAACCTTAAGCAAACTATAATATTATGGATAAATAAAAGGGCAATTCTATGACTAAAACAGTCTATCAAGCAATTCCAAGTCTCATTTTATGGTTTTTATGAAAGAGAAGAAATAAGTTTGTACATGGAGGTTCATTTCATTATAAGCAGATACTGTGGGAAATCAATGATCATATTATTAAACTTGTTAAATTAAGATTTAACACGGTGATTACAAGAAATTGGGCTGACATTCTGGATACCCTGAATAATTATAAAGTGGCATATGTGTCAGGGGTCGTGAGATGGAACCCACCTCTAGAGAATTGGGTTAAGGGAAATAATGATAGGGCTTTAAGGTAAAACCCTGGCCCAAGCTCATGTGCATTTGCATAAGGGATGCTAGTGGTAACTTGATGGTAGCTAAAGGTTGGAGTTTTTCTGATGGTACTATACTGGTGGTAGAGGCTAAAGCCATAAAAGAACGTCTACAAAATTATAGAGACAGTGGCATACAACAGATAGTTATTGAAACTGGCTCATGGAGTATGATACAGATAATTCAAAGCAATTCGGAAACACCTTGGAGCATTTCGATGGATGTAAAATTCATATAGGAGTTGAAGAATATAACATAAGTAAGAGTAATACACTCCCTTCGGGAAGGTAACTCTCTTGCTTATTTTTTCACTAACCTAGCTTTTGATTTTGCAGGGGGATATCAATTTAACAATTCTCAGGAGGTACCAACAAAAGGAAGAAGCATAATTGAACTTGAAAAGCATGGAACAACATACATCAGGAGAAATGCGCAAGCAACTGAATAATGCACACACTGTCTTGGATCTAAACTAGGCAAGTGATACATGCATAAGAAGAAAATTAAAAACTGAAGAAAGTACCTTTGTGAAAAATTATTTCATGGATATAAACATCTATACCTGGTGAGAGCTTAGGGTGGCATTGGATGTTAGTATCAGCACAAATGTACCGATTGGGGTTTTCCTTTATTTTTTGTAATCACAAGAACCTGTATCAAGAAGAGAAAATGGGCTTGAGAATAAGAATTATCATACTTCTAATTAACAGATCTAATAGTGGTATCAACTTCGATTGAAGTTCAGCCCATCGATTTGAAAAGAGAAAGTGGATGATGCGATGAAATAAAATGATCTTAGTTTGGAGTTCTTGATTGGAGGTTATTGGCTTCATTAAATCCTAAAAACTTTAATTTAACCCATGGATTTTCTCTCTCAAAGATGAAGACATCGACGTTGACGAGCTGAAGATCTCAAGGATGAAGACATCGACGTTGACGAGCTGAAGATAAACTCTAGAACTTTCCTAATTGTGTTTAGGGGTTTGGTTTTGTATTTTTATTTATTTGGTTTTTGTTTATTGGGTCTCTTTTATTGGACCAGGCCACTTTTGGGCCTGGTTGTGCAAACAATTTTTTTTTTTTTTTATTTATGAATGGGCCTTTTCCTAGTTTTAGTTAAAAAAAAAATACATATGACTAACGCAGACATTATTTTTTTTAGCACACCCTACCAAACGACCCTTATGTGTACTCAATAAGTTTCCAAATAACAAAGCAAAGAAAATATATAGTAAAAAGAATAAGTTGTATCTAAAGAAGAGTATGTAAGTGATAAAAAGGTACAACAGGGAAACATGTGCACTGTGCAGTGATAGTATATTTGGTTTGACCCATTTGATTAAAATCCAAAGCAGTAAAATTATTTTGTCCAAAAGGGAAAAAATACAAATAGCAGACTAGTTCATACAACTACCTAAAGGCTAAAAGCATAAAATATTTGAAAATCCAAAAATGCCATTTGCTGGAAGCAGACTTGTTGACCATGTGGTGCCTGCTTCAACTGCTCTACTACCTCTTCTAATATAGGAGAAATTATCAAAAATGCAAGACATAGCTGTCTATGAATGTAAATAAAATAGAAAAGAAATATAGATGAAACTGTGTCAATATCTGAATGCATTATGTTCACCACAACCTCGAATGAACTAACTCTGCATGATCAAGAGCCACATTGACAACATGTACTAGGATTTGCATCAAAAGGATGTAGAAAAGGTGGGTGAGTATAAACTACCCATATTCAATAGTCATCATAAGATGACCGAGCTTAATTAGTCACTATATCAAATAAAGAATGTTAAAATAATCATGCACTCAAAAAAGTCCTAGTAGTTTAATAATACAATCAATATGTGCACAACAAGGTATAACAAATATAGAAAATATGATGCAGTGCAACGTTATGCAATGGTCAATGGCTATCGATAAACATCCTTCCACAATGGCATATTGTGAGGTAGGATTCATAGGGTACTCGTGAGGTCCATATACTTGCCTAGAGCATTTTCTTGCGAGCGAACATCATTATATCTCTCAATATCATTTCCTAGACTTAAACTAAGGCTAAAATAAGTGTTTTCTTTTCATATTTAGTACAAATGATATTTGGGAATGAATATGTATATATGAACATGAAACAAGATGAATGCAAATGCAATAGATATATATCCATGTATTTCTCAACTCAACTCACAGGCTATAAACCTTAGTATTAATTAAATTTCTCAATTATTTCTATAGGCCACACTTTCTCTTTCATTCCATAACATGCCCATCATAGAAAATCACCTTTTATACATTAAGTAAAGCATAAATCATCCAAAAATGAAATATATGAATCAATCTTTCTAAGTCTCTGTAATGACCATCTAGGTCATTTTATGCCTGTTCATGTTTTTTTCATGTTTAGAGTTTTCCTATAGCTGTCCCAAGTCATTTATGACTTGATGGAATTGACAGTAAGGTTCTCGAATAGTTCGTTTGTTTTTTAGACTAGTTTCTCCATTTTGGAAATTCTAAAGTTGAGAATATAGTCTCAAACCAAACATCAGGTAAATGGCCCCGGATGACAATTCTAATAGTTCTGTTATCTCTGAAATATTTATTTTGGGCTAGGTAGACCCTTGGTCTTGGTCCCAAGTCATTCGGGCTTATTTTGGGCTATTGGTTGGAAATCGAAAAAAACAGAACCTTGGGTGTGGGACCCAATTTTTTTATCAAAACGACCTATGATGGAAATTTTTATGGTTACTTATGTCTGTAATGCCAAATTTGCTAGGGTAGCATAGTTTTTTTGCTTGTACGGGGTTCCAAAAGAATCTTGAGCACTCATTTGGAGTCCATTTGGACTTGGAAAAATTACTGGAACATCAGCACCTGGTGCAGGCCAAAATTGGCCTTCGCGTTTGCAAAGGTCAAGGATTTTGGTTTTCGCATTCGCTAGATAGCCATCATGTTTGCAAATATGAAGTCGGCCTGGCCGGTTCATGCTCCTTCTTTGCATTTGCGGTGGACCAGTCACGCTCACAAAGGTCTGACCCAGTCTGGCATCGCGTTCGAGACAAGGTCCCACATTGGCAAATAACGGGCCCTTGGTAGTATAAATTGTACTCCCTTTGATTACAACTTACATTTTCAAAGTATTTACACCATAGATGATCTTTGTGTAACCACCCAAATCATCGTTACACTAAAATAAGAGGTGACACCTTTGCCAAATTTTTCCCTATATAATTTTTAAGAAATTTAGGACTAGTCTAGTGTTAGAAATTTTTTGAGGGTGTACTAGTCTAAGGAAATCTGGTATTAATGTGAGCATTGGTGGGGATGTTTGACTTGATTTTTAGATAGATGACATGTTTAGGAAGCTGTAGCAGCTTTTGGCACGTAAAATGAAGTTATAGAACTCCGATTGTAAAGTTTACCATGGAAGGGTTGGTTCGTGATGTCGTATTTCAAGAGATGTTTTGTAAAATAGACCCAATGGGGGAGAAGCTTTGAGATTCTTCCTCGAGACTGCTAATGTGAAAAATGGAACCATTGCAACGGAAAATTTATCACTGCAACGGTAGCCTGCAGTCCATTGCAAAGCACAACAGTGGAAAAAATACAGTTTTGATAATTTTTAAAACCAAAAACTCGTTATCATTCCTCACTTTCTAGAAAAAAAAAAACCAAGGCTTTGGAGAAAGCAATTTTCTATAAATTTTTAGAAGTTTTCTATAAAAATCACTAGAAAATTGTTCATGGTAGAAATTTGGGTTTAGTCCTAACTAATGAACTTAATGCAAATTGGTGGTAATGTGTACAAAATTAGTAGATAATGATTGAAGGGTGTTAGAAAACACTTTTTAGAGTAGAATCCTTTATATGTCTCCCAAGAAGGGCATAATGTGGTTTGGGAAGAGGGTCAAGCTTTGCCCCAGGTAAATCGGTCCATTTGAGATCCTTCAAGCAGTTGGGGAGGTAGCTTATAAGTTTGCTTTGCCTCCAACCTTTTCAGCTATTCATCCAGTTTTTCACCTGTTGATGATTTGGTGTTATATCCTAAATCAATCTCACGTGCTTCAGTGGGACTCGATTTAGTTAGATGATAGGTTCATCTTCATGGAGCAACCAGTCTCTATTCTTGCCAGAGATGTCAAGTGGTGGTGTTACAGAGAGATTCCTATGGTTAAGTTTTAGTGGAGACACCGTACGTTTGAGGAGGCTACCTAGGAAACCAAGCACGATATGTAGACTCAGTATCCTTACCTATTCAAGACTTTAAGTACTTCATAACTCTTTACTTTTGTAGATGGATGTCCTTTTGGTAGTGGATGTTGTAATGACTCTCCAGGTCATGGTCTGTCTTTTCATGCTTTTTCTATATTTAAAGCTACTATAGCTGCCCTAGGCCATTTATGACTTACTGGATCTAATAATTTGGTGACCGGGTTGTTCATTTGGTTTTTTATAGCCCTTTCCCTGATTTGGAGCTTTTGAAGTTGAGAAAATGGTCTCGGGAAAAAAACTTAAGTTAAATGACCTAAGTTACAAAATTCTAATAGTTTCATTAACTCTAGAATGTCGATTTTAGGCTAATGAGACCCATATTTCGAGTCTCGAAGCTTCCAGACTCATTTTGTGCTATTTGATGGATTCAGAACCTTGGGTGTGGGATCCACATTCTATCAAAATGACCTCGAATGGAAATTTTGATGGTTTTGTTGAGTCTGGAACTTGGTAGATAGCATAGTTTGTTTGCATGCATGGGGTTTTGAAAAAATCTCGAGCATCCGATCGTAGTCCTTTAGGACTTAGCCATAAATTTTGGTGTCATGTTGCTGGTACAGCCACTTAAGTGGCCTAGAGACTTCTTTAGTGGTAGCCGCTTCAGTGGCCTGTGACCACTTTAGCAGTAGCTACCAGTTTGGCGGGGTCACTTAAGCGCCCTTTGGCTGCTTTGGCGGTGACCGCTTAAGTGGCCACTACTAAGTGTATATTTAATTTTCCCTTACGTTTTCAGCTTATATTATATGTGTAAAATCACCATATTTTATGTTGAGAGCTCTAGAGAGTATGGGGTTTTATAAATTTGGGCTAGGAATAGCGTGGGGATGTCATAGTAAGCATTTTCTCATCTTCATTTCGGTAGTTCTCGGTTTAATTTCAATTAAATTCTTGGTTTAGTTTCTTGTTTTATCGATTTATATTGGGGCTATTTGGGTCTATTATTGAGCTTAGATCATGCTCAATTTCAGGACAAGTAATCCTTGAGCTCAGAGAGACCTAATGACGGTCATAATTCACAATTTTGTTGGTGGGCTGCACTATTTAATATTCTAGCTTGATTTCTAATCCAGAGCGTAAATTTGCAATATGGGTATCAATATTCTTGTCTTGACATATAGAATATTATTTTGATGGAGTGGCAGTAGTCTGAGGCTTCTTGGCAGGGAAAATCTTTGTTGTAGAGGTTTTTGCGTGCTTTTGACGGCTTCCTGATAGACTAAGCTTACCCTTCTCCAAGACTTTGCTTTGTTATGGTATTAGTGTGATATTATACTAGTTGTGGGTGGGTTCTTATGGCCCAGATATTCAGTTAGCTGTTTCAGACATTTTTTTGCCAATTAGGGGGCTTTTAGAGCAGATTCCGACCCTGTTTCCCTTAGGATAATATTTGTTTTTCCTTTTGGCGTAGACTTAGCCTATTTAGGGTCGTAGGACAAGATTATGAAGCCTTAGCCTAGGTTCTGGTAGGTGCTTGCCTAATGTACCAACATTTTGACAGTACATTTAAGGCTTTCGACTATGAATAATAGTAAGTTCTCAAGCAACTCTTGTTATTTTTAATCATTTTAACTTCTAGTGTGCAGAAAAAGGTAACAAGGTAGCAAACATGACAAATTGAGCTAAAAAGGAGGAGTGATGGCAAAGTTGATGAGACGTCAACCTTGTGAGGGCCCGTCAACCATCTCGCCAAGATTAAACAGGTTGTTGGGTTAACAAAAGCTAAGTGACGGCCAAAGTGATGAGTCGTCGACATATTGGTGAGCCGTTAACTAAGGCATCAATCTAAAATAGAATTCAGTACATATGGAAGAGAAGTGATGGCCCAGGTGATGAGATGTCAACCTCTTGATGGGCCATCAAATTTATCGTCAGATGCGAGGCAGGAAACTCCGAGTTTTATTTGGATTACAAGTTTTCCTGTACTATAAATAGCTACTAGTAGGGTTTATTTGAGAAACTTTTGTTATATAGACAAAAATACTCTTGGTTCTTGAATTTTCTTAGGTTTTGAGCATATTGTGTGGGTTTGAAAGAGAGTTTGATCATTGAAATCTTCTATTGCAAGGGTAATCTTTATCTATGATTTCTTTTATTGTATTTTCTTCCAAATTTATGTGTAGATAAAACCCCAAAACGAAGGTTGTGGGATCCATGACAGCTTAACACCGTTATGGTTGTTTAACTGTATAAATTTGATTAATGCTTACGTTTGTATTGTAAATCTTTTATTTTAAACGGCTTCTTATGGTTGCAAGTATTATAACATCCCTTAGGGTTAACTTTCTTGAGAAAGGGGCTAAAACTAGGAAAAGATTTGAGAATAAGGATTCTGAATGTCCAATTTCCGTCTAATGGGTAATGTTGTAGCAAGATTAGCAAACTTAGCATAATTATTAAGTTTTGTAATCTCATCACTTATAGTTTGGGAGAATTCGAGTGAAACACATCTAAGTAGGTTGAGAAACATTTAGATGTACTAAAAGTATAAATAGCCCTGCATGCTCCGTACTGGAAGAATTTACTGTCATTAGCGACCCCGTGGTGTTATGAAGTCATGGTTAACACCAACCTTGTTTGTTTTATTACTTGAAATAAATATCTAAATTCCGATATTGGTTACTTAATACAATTGCAACTTAACAATGAACTTCCTTAACAAACCCCTTTTAAGGAAACAATTGACTAGAAGTTCATTTAACCGCATAAGGCTTAGTTCACACCTTATTCCCTGTCAGATTTGACTTCAACCTAGTTGGGTTATATATTTGAGAATGACCGCCTTATACTTCTAAAAGAGGTGTAATTTGGGCATATCAAATTTTGGCGCTATTGTCGGGGATCGAATGGTTGTCAATTAAGTCAAAGTGTGTTGAATTGTATCTTAGTATTATTTCCTAATTTTACTTTATTTATTTTTTCTGTTAACTACAGGGTACAGTTCAGTGCATTCCAAATGCTTGAAGTTAGGGCAAATCATTATTTCCTTACAACACTGGAGTTGAGAACATGCTCCAAAAAGCGATGAATGCACAAGAAAATGTAGCAACAAGGATATAACACCTTGCTGCTGATCAGGTACATCAATTAAATCTAAATGTTCCGAACAATGAGAACAACAGATCTTTGGGTGATGATGTTGATGAACAACATGTTGATAATGCTTCCCCAACCAACCCACGACAGCGATAAAAGATGAGAGGACGACAATAACAGGCTATGCCTTTTGTGGTCGATGGTGAGGATGATGCTGACCTAGATGGGGTTGGTTCTATTGAGGCCATTGTACTTCCAACCCTTGCACCTGGAGCAAATTTCAATATTACCAACACTATGATTCAATTACTAAACCTCAAGGGTTTGTTCAGAGGTGTGGCTGGCGATGACCCAAATTTGCATTTGATGAACTTAGTGCATATTTGCAAGTCTGTTAAATTGCTAGGAGTTATTCAGAATGCCATCTGATTGAGGTTGTTCCCGCTTTATTTGTCTAGGCATGCAACCTTATGGTTGACTAAGAGGCAACCAAATTCTATTACCAATTGAAGTCAGTTGAAAGGAGCTTTCCTAGAAAGGTTCTTTCCACCCTCCAGGATGCTGTAATTAAGGGATAAGCTCAGTAATTTCAGAAAAATGCCCGATGAAGCACAACATGGAATGTGGATACGATTTAAGAAAAAGTTGACCCAATGCGCCAATCACAAGCTGATAGATGAACACTTAATAAAGACTTTCTACAGGTCTCTGAATTTGGTAACTAAACCAATTCCTGATAATATTGCAGGAGGAGCTTTCATGTCACTTACTTATGTAGATGCGACTATAATCCTGGATAGGTTCACAAAAACCAATAGAGCTTGGCATACAGGGATTCTGATATTACAGATGGTACTTATACTGTTGCTATATTTGCTGAACAATGTTCAAGGGAAGAAACAATGTTCAAGGGAAGAAGAGTGTGATCAGTACATGGCTCACATGAAGACACAGATGGACTTACTTATAAAACACTTGTTGGTAGGTGGTACTAAAAAAATGAAAGTTGTTGGTTCTCAGGGCAAGGTAGTTGATTCAGACTCCAAATAAGAGGAGAACTACTTGAATAACCAGATGGGGGGTTTTCGGGCTAACGCCCAAGGAAATCAGGTTAGGAACTATTAGAAAGATAATTATTACAACAAGGTTGGTTACAAGGATAGGGATCAGGGAAACTAGAAAAGAAAGAATGATAGGAGTGGTCTTTATGTACCATATGGAAACTGTGATAGGGAAAATAATAACGTAGGAAGCTCAAGGATGAAAGACATGTTAGCTTAATTTATGCAAAGGATTGAATCTACCGACTTTGGTGTTAAATAAACAAAGGGAGAAATATCTAATATTAGCCAACTGTTGGATTCTCATTCCATTTCCATCAAGCAGTTGGAGTTCCAAATGGGTTAGATGTCCGCATCTTTAAAGTAATAAAAGAGTGGGATATTAACTAGTGACATCGTCCAAAACCCAAGAAAGGATGGCCAGATTATGGCTGTTATTACTAAAAGTGGACGGGTGTTGCCTGATCCATTACCAATTGACAAGAAAGTGATTATTGATGATGTTGTTGAAGAGGTAGAATAATCTATTAGTGTTCATGTTAGGAGTCCTGAAGATAAGGAGAAGGAAAAGGTTGCAAAGCCTCTGGCTTAAATTCCTAGACTTCCTCCTCCATTCCCCAAAGAATGAAGAAGAATGTGGAAAATGACATGTTCCATAAATTTATTTCTATATTGAAGGAGTTGTCCTTGAATATTCCCTTAGTGGAGGCATTAGAGAAAATGTCTGGTTATGCGAATTTCATGAATGACTTGGTCACTAAAAACAGGACAATTAGTTTTGAACCAGTAGATCACATACACTATTCTTGAGGAATTGCTTCACGTACTTTGGTTAAAAAGAAAGATGATTCGGGTGCCTTTACTATTCCTTGCACCATTGATGTCGCCCAAAGTATACCTCCGAAAAAGTACAGTGCGGTCGCTAAATCAAATATAGAACCCATCTAGGTTGGGGTCGATCGCACAGGTAATAGGTCGAAGTATGATTAGACTACCAGATGGAATAATTGAAAAGTAACTAAAACTGGGGTTTTTTGCTAGTGAATAGTAACAATGACGAATGTTGGTTGTATTGAGTTTGTAATCAATAAGAGAAATTCACTAGGACTGTGATCCCCAATGATTCCTTAACTCCACCGGTTACTTGTGCTTAACAAGATTGTCCCGCTGCGCTGCATGTAAAATCTAACAAGTTAGGTTCATCTAACTGTCTCTCGACCTTTATTAGACGAATTTGACTCTTCTCCTCTCAGACTTCGAGTGTCGCACTACTAACCCTTGTCCTGGATTTCAGATAACCTTTCCCGGTAAGGCTCCGGTTATTAGATGAAGGTTGATAGCTTCAAACCTCTGTTGTGATCTCCTTTTCCCAATCTCTACTTCTCTCTCGAGCAAGTCTAGAATACAAGCAAGTTTCTAATGTTTGCAACCGTTAGAAAAGAAATCACAACGAAGGAAACAACAATACATGCATACACAACAATACAAAGTTGCTTTGCACTTAATCGATTTCGTTACTTCCTCATGGTTCACACAAACATAGTTGATGGGGTTAGCTGCTCATAATTATAAGAACACAAGAATAATTCAAAGATGAAAACATAATTATGATCTCACAAGAATGAAGAAAAACCAAAATTTCAACTATCAATAAAACTCCAATTAGGGTTTGTGAATACAAAACCAAATATATGTCTGAAACAGTATGAAATAACTCTCAAAGTAGTAAATTGTCCAACTCTCGCACTTAGGACTACATAGGATTATTTATAGATACAAAACTAGTCCTATCCAAAACAAAATAGGAGAACAGAGTCGGCAGTTTTCACGGTGTCGTGACTTGGTATCGTGGAACCAAGTCACGGCACATGACATGTATCGTGGAAATCAGGCTTTTTCTTGTATTTCTGAAGTGGATTCACTCCATCAAGTCATGCCACGTAGATGGACTCACGTGGCGTGAGTCCTGTCGTGAGACTCAGGAAACATGTTAGACCTTCTGTAAATCGATTCAGGACAACAACTCACGACTCGTGAGTGGTAATCACGGCTCGTGAGTGATGTCGTGGGTCATACTCAGGTGCAGATCCATTCTTTCATCTTCAGATGCCTCGTCTTCGAGCTTGATTCTTCCTCTTTTGATCATTTTGCCTTTAAAACCTGTTTTCCTGCAAAGTAAGACAGAAACCATATCATACCAACACAACACACCCAAGTTATTGCATATTTTCCTTATTTTAAGCATCGAAAGTGCCATATAACCATGACACATCAACCATCGGAGCCTTTAAATTTTCTAAGGCATTGTGTGATCTTGGTGCAAGCATCAACTTGATATCACTCCTAATTTATAAGCAGTTGGGCTTAGGAGCCCCCAAATCGACAATAATGTGGCTATTAATGGATGGCCATTTGGTCAAGAGGCCTACGGGAATTTTATGTGATGTGCAAGTGAAGGTGAAGAAGTTTATATTTCTTCCTGATTTTGTGATTTTGGATTGCGAAGTGGATTTTGAAGTTCCCATAATCTGGGGAAGACCCTTCTTAGTGACTGATAGAGTGTTGGTTTATATGGAGAGAAATAAGTTGAAATTCAGATTGAACAATGCAGAAGTTAAATTCAATGTATGTCAATCTATGAAACACCCAAAAGAAACAAATGTGATATCCGTGATTGATGTGTTTGATGAGGAAGACATTGAGGTTCCCTTTAAAGAATGGTTTGCAGTTGAAACCTTAGTTGCAGTAATGATGAACCTTGATGGTGATGACGTCAAACATTATGGTAAAATAGTGAAAGAAGTGGTCTAGATGGTCTCCTATTTCTATGCTCCAAAGAAGCTAGACTTGGACCTGAAAAATAGGCATACTCCTCAAGTTAAGCCTTCGATTGAAGAACCGCCAACATTAGAGAGAAAAGTGTTGCCTAGTCTCTTATGCTATACTTTCTTGGGAGAAAATAATATGCTTCCAGTTATTGTAGCAGTTGATTTGGTTGAGTGGCGGGTTGAAGCACTTATGTCAGTGCTTAAATGGTTTAAAAGGAAAATAGGTTGGACCATTACCGATATCATCAAGATCTCTCTTGGGATATGCACTTACAAGATCCAACTGGAAGAAGATTTTATCCCAAGCATTAAACACCAGTGCATGCTTAATCCACATATACAAGAGGTGGTAAAGAAAAAGATCATCAAATGGTTAGATGCAAGAGTGGTGTATCAGATTTTTAACAGTAAATGGGTAAGTCATGTACAATGTGTCTCAAATAATGGAGGTATAATGGTGGTTCCTAATGAGATAAATAAGTTAATCCCTATTAGACCAGTCATAGGTTGGCGTGTATGCATGGACTACTGGAAATTGAACTCTTGGACACTTAGAGATCATTTTCCAATGCCTTTCATGGACTAGATGCTGGATTGGTTAGCAGGCAGGGGTTGGTAGGACTAGATGCTGGATTGGTTAGCAGGCAGGGGTTGGTATTTCCTCTTAGATGGTTACTGTGGTTGTAATTAGATTTCTATTGCACTAGTAGACTAGGAGAAAATGACTTTCACATGCCCCTATGGTACGTTTGGATTCAAACTCATGCCTTTTGTTTTATCTTTTGAAAGTCATTTACTTTGGATGGGCCTAACCCTTTGAAGTAATGTGTGATGCAAGCAGGAAAGCACTTGTTTTTTTTGGGACAAAAGTGGGAAAAAATATTTCCCCCAATTTATTATACGACCAAAGCACAAAATAGAGTGCAAAAGAACTACACAGTGACTGAGTAAGAGTTGCTTACAGTGGTATATGCCTTTGAGAAATTTTGAGCATACTTTCTTGGTACAAGAGTGATAGTGCACACTGATCATTCTTCCTTGAGATACCTCATGGCAAAATACAAAGCCACAGTTTATTTGGTGGGTGCTCTTACTTCAGGAATTTGAATTTGAATTTAAAGTCAAAGACTTGAAAGGTTGTGAAATCCAAGTTACCGACCATCTATCTAGACTTGAAGGTGAGAAGAAAGTGGAAGATGAGGTATAGATTTATGACTCCTTTGTAGATGAATAGGTAGTAGCAGCTTCTCTTGATCTTGTGCCTTAGTTTTCTGATTTTGCTAACTATCTTGTTAGCGATATGATGCCAGAAGATCTAGACTATCATTAAAGAAAGAATTTTTTGAATGATGTGCAAATCTACTTAGGATTTGTGCTGACAACTTAATAAGAAGATATGTTCCTGAAGTGGAAATGATGAGTATAATGGAAGCTTCTCACTTATCCCATATAGAGGGATATTCATGTGGTGTACACACAACACAAAAAAATTACAATGTGGGTACTATTGGCCAATAACCCATCAAGATGTGTAAGAGTTTATGAAGGCATATGACCAATGCCAAAGACCAGGAGCTATCTCACGAAGGGATGAGCTGTCCATAACCCTGGTCTTAGAAGTTGAGCTATTTGACTTGTAGGGTATTTACTCTATGGGTCCCTTTATGAGTTCTTTCAACTAGAAACACATATTGGTAGTGGTGGATTACGTGTCGAAATGGGTGAAAGCTGAGTCACTACCTAATAATGAAATTAAGTGTGTGGATGCATTCCTGAATAGGAACATTTTCTCCAGATTTGGCACTCCAAAGGAAATCAACAGTTATGGGGAGTCATATTTCTGTAACAAAGTATTATGTGCCTTGCTAGCAAAGAATGGAGTCAAACAACATAAGGTGGCTACCCCTTATCATCCACAAACCATTGGTCAGGTGGAAGTGAAAAATCGAGAGATAAAGATAATTCTTTCCAAAATAATGAATGCTAACTGAACTGATATGATCGAAAGCCTGATGATTCCTTATGGACATATAGAACTGCTTACAAAACCCTCACTGGGATTTCACCATATTAGATGGTTTTTGGCAAGGCTTGTCATTTGCCAGTGGAGTTTGAACATAAGGCCTTATGGGTGATCAAAAAGTTTAATCTTAGTGTGACTGATGCCTCAAATTTGAGGCTTGAATAGATGAATGAGCTGGATGAATCCTGATTGAGAGCATATGAAAGGTCGTCTATGAACAAAGAAAATATAAAGTTATATCACGATCGTAGGTTTAAAAAGCGAGAATTCAGTCCAGGTGATTTGGTATTGTTGTTTAATTCCAAGCTCCAGTTATTTCTGGGCAAACAAAGATTCAACTTGTCTTGTCTGTTCATAGTAACACAAGAATTACTTTCTAGAGTGGTTTAATTAGAAAACCAGAAAGGGGAATGCTTCAAAGTGAATGGGAAATGTGTTAAACAGTATTTTGGAGTGCTTGAGGAGGTAAAATTGATGGAACTTCTGTACCTTGATGAAGTCTGAGTAGGCGTTCTATCATGGAAACAAAAAAAAAATTAGAGTTGGAGTTGGAGTTGGTGTTGAAGTTTGAGTTGGAGTTGTGTTTGGCCATGAAAATAAATTGAAATTCTTTTTAACTTTTTGTAAGAGAAACTGAAGTTAAAACAAGTTTCATTTGTTTTCACTTTTCCAAATACAATTCCAAATTGTATTTGGAATTCTTATGTACAAATACTACAATTTTCACTAAAGTGAAATAATTTTCCAGAAAAAAGTGAAAAACTTTCATAGCCAAATGGGCTCTGAGTAATTAAGGTACCTACGTCGTGTCGTGACGTTGAATCAGGCACTACTGGGAGGCAACCCATGTATATTGTTTGTATAGTGATTTTTTTAGCTAAGTTATATACGTTGGAGTTGGTTGATGTGTGTGTTGAAGTGTACATGTAAAAAAGCAATGAGGCTGGAGATAACTGCTAGAAGTGATGACTTAGGTGACAGCTCCTTAAAAATCTGACGACTTGTCAACTCAAGCATCACTGATGACAAAAATGGTTGGATTTTGGATGAGGTTTATGGACCACCTAACATATCTTCAACAATGTGATGGGTCGTCACCTCCATGTCCCCAAGTGAATCAAAAGGCATCATTCTGCCTAAGGCTGATGACACTCTTGATTAGCCGTTATCTAAGTGACGAGCCATCACATTGTGGCAGGCCTAGGTAAGTATGTATTTGTGTTAAAATTTAACCGATCTGACCTTTTCTACCCAATCAGGTCTTAACCCCTAAAATTAACCCACCAAATTCCGACCATACCCTTTTGTTCTAAACCAACCCAAATTAACCCAATCTAAAACCCTAATGACCCGATCCACATAGCATTGGTTAAAAGAATAAATGGTTTAAATAAAAACTTTTCAACTTCATAACTCCCTCTTAAGTTCATCCCCCATAACCTCACCCACATTCACTATCTCCCCATATTCCATCATTCCATTCTCTTCTCCCATATAAATAACCTACCAAGTCCATTTTCCACTAACAAGGGGTTAGGGCAAAAATTCACTTTTTTTTTTGTGCATCAGTAAATTTCCACCAAGCTATTTTGGTTTCTTTACTCTTTCAGCATTTCTTTGAAGCATGATATGATTCCCTTTTTGTTTTTCATGGGTGAGCAAGCAAATAGTTGAATCGGAGGGCAATATATTTTCAATTGGTACTTCAAAAACATAGGAAATATTGTTGCCCACCAACTTAGTAAAGGTGACGTTTGAGTAACCCTTCGACCACTTGGAAATTATTAACAATCCATTATACCATGAGATTTACAGCTCACTTGAGCCCGTAACCTTAATGGTATAATAGAGTGGTAATAAATTTTAATGCGGCTACTCACTCATGCATATAATACATCTTGTTTGAGTTGAAGAAGAGAGTGACGAGATGCCAACCATGTGACGGGCCATCACGTAAATCATCAACTCTAAATAATTTAGGTAACAACCTATTTTGAGTTAAGACCTGGGATGGATAAAACGTCAAGTTTGTGATGAGTCGTCACCTAAAATTGTAAACTCTAAATAACCTAGGTAGCAAATGGTTAAGACTGACAATCAAGATTGATGAGCCATCAAGCCTGTGACAAGCTGGCACCTCTGATCTTCACATGTGATCTGTGAACTATTAAGCTTGATGCCAAGGCTTGACAAGATGTCATACCTTTAATGAGCCGTCACCTCAGGTCATCAAACATGTATAAAAAATGTAAATTTATAAACTTCTTTTTGTTTTTCCTTTGTTGTTCTAAGTTAACATCATCCCTCCACAGGTACAAAGGCATCCCAAATTTCAACCTACTCGTGGTAGGGCAAGTAAGAGATCACGAAGGCCACCTCAACCCATAAACTAGTTGATGAATCAGAAAATAAGGTTGATGATATGGAGGCCATAGGCTACAGAACTAGACTAAGTGCATGACAAAAAGCACTCACTCCCCAGTCACATGAGAGAGAAATATCGGTAGAAAACGATTCTAGCAAGAAAAGTGCTAGTTCAGAGAATGATGATGAGAGTGGAACTGATACCACCACGAGTCTAGAAAGAGAACCTAAATTAGTGTGTGGTGACATAATTAAGATAAAAAACCCAAGGTGCAGGGATATTGTCTGATGGCAAGTGAAAGAGGTAGATAAACTCTATTAAGATAGTCTCTCCTAAATTGGAAAGCGTAGTATCAATAGATGTTTGGATGAGGGGTATGTATAATTACTTTGGAGCAAGCGGATTATCATTAGATCGAGTAGTGGTTCAATCATTACAAGTTAGGATAGACTAGCTCAATACCTGGGAATTATAATCAAACTATGGTTTGTGAGTTCGATGCTAACTATGCTGCTACTCTTGAGAATAGCTACAAGAAAGGGAAAAAAGTTACCGAGTTACCAAACTTGAACAAAGTTCCAGTTTTGGGAGTCCCAGTGAATATTTTATATCAAATAATCAATTACTTCCTACATGGGGAAGATTTTCTGCCACCACTAGCACTCAAAACTTTGACAATAAGATTGTCGATAGACTGAATCAACATCCTTGGTTAGCACAGGTATTGACAAAGGGAGAAGCCGAATGGTTGATGAATCATAGCGCAAGAATTTGCAAGTCTACTTTTCTTATATAGCTAAATTCTGGCGAGCACTAGTGCAGTTCAAGTTGATGCCTACTAGAGGGGATAACACTTTAGGTGAAGATCACACAGTGTTACTAGCTAGCTTGATGTCTGATTTCAAGCTATACATTGGAGAGATTATAGCTGATGAAATGAGAATACGTTCCACAAAGGCCGATACCTCATATCCATTTCCATGCCTTGTAACCTAACTATTCAAAGAGCCTCATGTTCCAATATTCACCAGTATAGATGTTGAAACAACTATAACAAAGACTAAGAACTTTGAGAGATCATGTGATAAGGGAAAGGTTGGGATATGATTGAACAAATAGGCGGTGTTTTGACTTGATACTCAATCCACGAGAGATCCTCCTATCACATTAGAAGCTTCAGTCATTGAGTCAGCTATATATCTAGCTGTTTCTACAACTCTAGCCACTACATGTACTGTGGGCACTACCCCAACTGTTGAGTCCACAGATACTGCTGCTACTATAGTTCAGACTTTAGAGTATGCACTCACATCCCAAAACTTTAAAAAATGGGTTAAGCAAGGACAAAGGTTTGATGAACAACTAAAATTGTTCATAAAACAATTTTAACCCTTTGTCTACAAAGCCATCAAAGTGAACTCGTGACTTATACAAGACTCTAGAGGTACATTAATCATGTGGAGGAAAGGCTTAATCAGAGGTTTAAGGTTATGACTGTACTAGATTTGGTCAAATTGACAAAATCCAAAGCTGACATCACTAAGATGTAGAACAAACTCGCCTTGGTATTCCCAACTATAGATGATGAGAAGTTGTAGGGGGAAGAGGAAACTTTATATTATTTGATAGAAAAGCCTCTAAAAGCCAATTACAAGGGTAAGGGGAAAAGAAAAGAGAAAGATGATTTGGAAAAGGCTGAGAAAAGAAGGAAAAAATAACATAATAGAGATCTAAAGGAAGCAAAGAAGAGAGAATGAGAGGCCCAAGAACAACAAGAAGAAGCTTTGTAGGCTCAACCTATGAAAGCCTCCTCTAGTGTCCTACCAGTGGCATCTGGTGGTGCTGAGTTGAGTGTGGAGAGTTCTATTCTACCAATTGCTACATTGAGTGTGCTTGTCATCCCTGGTGCCACTACTATTTATGTTGTGGCTAATGCTGAAGCCCATTATATGTCATAAGACACAAGCACCAAGGGTACCATAATTACGTTCTCCCTCTAGCACCTTATCATTTCATTATTGATGCCTTCGAAACAATGTATATTTTTTTGATAAGGTTGGGGGTACCTGTGTCCCCATAAGAATTTTTGTTGTTGTGTTTCTTTTCCCCATGTGCTATCTAGTAGAACTGGCATGTTTAGATTATTTTTAGTTTGATATTAGTGTTGTGTAAGAAAAAAAAGTATCGGGAACTTATGGCTGTTGCTTGTGAAGAAATTGGAAAAAATGAGGACCCCTCAAAAATTATGTGTAATATGTATATTTCTATTTTGATATACTGACTATTGTGGATATGTGCATGACAGTAGTTATATATGAATATGGTAAATATTTCTTAAGCTTGAGTATGAATCTGATAGTTAGTAGTTGATTGTGTTATTTCATGCCAAGTGACTATGAGCTATGTTTGTTTAGTTTTTGCTTTGTGAATACAAATCAAAACTTGCCTGCTTGTTTTGCATAGGTCTTTTGATAGAAGATTAGGAAATGATTTTAGCCCCTATTTGACTTTAGTCAACTCAAGCCAAATGACAATCCAAATAATAATGATGTATCCCTTATTCGCAGAGTCTATGCCTATTTTCCCTTTAAATCATTAATTGATTCACCTTTTCCATCTTTGTTTTAACCCTTGTCTTATCTCTGGTCCCTCCTTTGAAATTATGTACCTCAAATATGTAAAATAGCCCAAGTTGAGGGTGTCTACTATAAAGGCTCCTCAGAACCTTTATTTTGGCTCTGGTTCAAGTTAGGACACTGTGCACCTTAACTTAGGCAAATCGCCCTAAGTTGAGGGTGGTCTTATCTAAGAAATTAAAAGAGCAAATAGTCCATAAAAAGGAGAGACTGATTATAAAAGAGAGATGTGGGTGTGACCTATGCAGAAAGAAAAGGAAAAGAGCATAAAAAATAAACAAAAGAAATGAAGAGAGAATGTGTGAAAAAAAAAAGCACAACAGTAGTGGAAGTAAGGAGTTGATAAATGAAGAAGATTGAGAATAGGGTTGGCCATAACCAAGGAAGGTTTAGTTACTAATCCCAAATATACTATTCCTACCCTAAGCTTACGTTACAAGCCAAAAAAGTCATAGAGTGATCATAGTCCAACTATCCAGAAGCCGAAGTAAAGAAAATAAGGGAAAGCCTATGATATTGTTTATGTATTACTTGAACTTCATTGTGAGAGTGAGATATTTGATTTCAGTCCTAGGTTAACTTGATCTTTTGCGTGTGGGACTTCTTTATGGTGAGGGAATGCAGATAGCACTATTAACTGCTGCTTATAAAGTTGGCTACTATATGTGTATGTGATGTTATCCATTCATATCATAATGTGAATCGTAGATATTTGTTGGTTAGTTTGATAAATAGTCCATGAATGTTTGTTTTGTTTAAAATCGATGGGGTCGAGCATGCTGATTATGACTGTTATAGTATTCCTTAAAATCATGTTGCTTATAGAGTATAGTGTTACTTAGTTGCTTGAAGGCAACCAAACTTTCTAAGTTGAGGGTGTTGATGTACCGGTATTTTGACGGCACATTTGAGGCTTTTGACTATTAATAATTGTAAGTTTTTGAGCAACTCTTGTTATTTTTAATTATGTTTACTTCTAGTGTGTATAAAAAGGTAACAAGGTAGAAAATAATAGAAATTAAGCTAAAAATGAGGAGTGATGTCCAAGTTGATGAGACATCACCCTTGTGACGGCCCATCAACCATATCGCCAAGCTTAAATAGATTGTTAGGTTAACAAAAGTTGAGTGACATACATAGTGATAGCGGTCAACATGTTGATGAGACATCAACCTCCTGATGGGCCATCAACTTTTCCGTTTGAGGTGAGGCAGGCAACTCCAAGTTTTATTTGAATGCCAAATTTCCCTATACTATAAATAGTTACTAGTAGGGTTTATTTGAGCATCTTATGTTATATAGGCAACAATATTCTTGGTTCTTGAATTTTCTTGGGTTTTAGCATATTGTGTGATTTTGGAAGATAATTTGATCATTGAACTCATCTATTGCAAGGGTAATCTTCATCTATGATTTCTTTAATTGTATTTTCTTCTAAAGTTATAAGTGGCTAAAACCCCACAACTAGGGCTATGGGATCCATGATGGATTGACATGATTAGGGTTGTTTAATATAAATTTGATTAGTGCTTACGTTTGTATTGTCGAATCTTTCATTTTAAATAACTTCTAATGTTTACAAACATTAGAACATGCCTTAGGGTTAACTTGATTGAGAAAGAGTTTAAAACTAGAAAAATATTTAAGAATAAGGATTCAGAATGTCCAATTTCTGTCTAATGGGTAATGTAGTAGCAAAAATAGCCAACTTAGGATAATTATTGAGTTTTGTAATCTCATCACTTGTAGTTTGAGATAATTCAAGTGAAACTCATCTAAGTAGTTTGAGAAACATTTAGATGTAGTGAAAGAATCAATATCCCAACATGCTCCCCACTAGACTAATTCACTATTGTTAGCGACCAGGTGGTTTTATGAAGTCATGGTGATTGCAAACCTAGTTTGTTTAGTTACTTGGATAAACTCTCAAAATTCTGATATTGGTTACTTGACACAAATGCAACTTAACAACAAACTTCTTTAACAAACCCCCTTTAAGGAAATAATTGACTGGAAGTCCATTTAACTACATAAGGCTTAGTTCACACCTTATTTCCTATTCGATTAGACCCCAACCAAGTTGGGTTATATAATTGTCAATGACTGTTTTATACTTCTAAAAGTGGTGTAATTTGGGTGTATCATTGCCTTAGGTTAGGTTTTTGGGAATTGTAGCATGCCTTATCGCCACTTTTAACATAGGCTACTATAAAATAATGTCCATTTAGACTTAATTTGGTTATAGAATATCTTCGAGAGACTGTCATTTGGGTTTGTGTTTCCTTAATCATTACCTTTAACTAGTTAGCTTTGATGCCCTTGCCTTATTAGTATTTTGACCTTAAATCATCACTTTAGACTTAATAAATGGTATTTGGTCCACCTTTTGCATTTTGGCTTCTAAAATGGGAGTAATGACTAGATGGACTAAAGAAGAATTATACCTTTGGGATATTATCATGAATTGCTTGCCTTTGAGTTCTGCTTGAGTCTGGCATCTGCTATACTATTATTATTCACTAGTTTTGGTTCGAATCTGACATTTACTACCATTTTTGTTACTGATCTAGGGTTGGAAATTTGGTAGAGACCGGTAAGATTTGTGGTTATGACAGAAGGAAGAGTATACGGTAGGCATATTGCACATTTTGGCTCCTTTTACTCTCATTATTGGTATATCCTATCCTTCCTTTAGTATTACTCTTTGCTAGTACCCATTGTGCTTATAGGAGATCAGTTGGGTTTATTTCTCCTTGTGTGTGTCTTCTAGGCTTATGGGGGTCTAGTTAGGTTATAGCTAGACATTAACTTTTGCTTTTGAGTTATTTTTATTTGATTGTTGCATTTGCATAGCATAGCCCATTATTTTATTTCTGACCCTCATATACTGCCATTAGTTTATATACTCGCACTTTATTTATAATTTTACTGTAATTGAGATCATTAGGCCTATGATGCCTACTGAGTACTCGTGCTTTTGATGAGTCGATAAATTCTGACTCATTTAGCCTAAAAACGGTAAGAAATCTAGTCCTCATTTCCAAATTGAGTTGGTTTTAATGTTGTTTTTGTTGCTTTTAAGGTAAAAGCCAAGAAGTGATTGGAAGGGTGAAAAGAGGAAAAAAGATAGAAAATTGGAGCTCAAAGTGCAAGAAGCATCGCCTAAGAAAATTGGCGCATTGCTGAATGGAAAGGTTTATAACTGAACATGACAGTTTAGCCAAGTTCTAACTCAAACAAGTCGCCGATGGCTACATGCTATTCGGCGTAAAACCATGTAGATTGGGGGAGCATATCTCCATCGTCAAATGTGAAAAAAGCAAACCTCTAAAGCTATGTGTTCATGCTGATTTAGTGATGCAAGGGCATTTTGGCGTATCTTTGAGATGATCAACAACGATAACTTCATCCGCCAAAATGGACGAGGTGGCAATTCTGTAATTTATTGGCCAATTTTTACTGAAGCTATGAAAGCTTTTTTAGTTGTTTTGGAACCCTATCTTTTGTTATATCTTGAATCTAAAGCTTGTAATCAAAACCCTAGTTGTGATCTTAACTACTTGTTGCTTATTTGCTTTTTGAAATTTGGAATTTCTTAGGAAGTATTTGGATTCTATGGAAAATTTGAATGAGAATATAGGTATATCTCCTTTTTCTCTTGTTATGAGTAGCTAATTTTCCAAGCTTGGGGTTATGCATTATTGAGTATTGATTTTAGTGTGGGTAGTGATTATTTATTTTTTCATGAGACTGAATGTTATAATTTTAGCTAATTCTGAATGTATTAATTTATGGATTGAGGTTGCAAACTTGGTCTATGTTGAGATCTTTTGTCTTGCTTGAAAGAGGAGACAAGAGTGATGAGATTTAGTTAACAAAACTTGAGTAATACTCATTTAAGAAGTGGTACTGGGAATAAACCACCTATTTTAAGGTCATTGGTTGCTTGGTAGTGTAGACACATGGGTGTTCGAAAGAAACTCATGTGAAGTTTGATGGTTCATTGAGAAATTACCCCCAATACCTAAGACCAAGCCTAATCATAACTATCAGTTGAATTTAAGTGCATTTTCACTTAACCACGCATATAATCATTCTCAAGAAGGAATAACCTCAAGTGCTTTTATCTATCTATTACATCCTCTAGCATTCACTTTGACAATCCAAATTTGGAATTGATAACTTAAACACAAAATCATTTTTGAATTAAACCCCCTATTTACTTTATAACTTTATTTTTAGCATTGTGTGCCAACTCGTAGTCACTTGTGACACTTGAGGGTGAAGCTATTGCCTTCATTCCTTGTGGATCAATCCCGCCTCAAAGTTGGGTAAAAACTATATTGCTAATGACTGTGTACATATTGAGGTGTATTTGGAGCGTTATCAAAATTGTACCATTGCCAGGGATTGAATGTAGCATTCATTCATTGAAGTGTTATAAGTTACTTTTGTTAGCCATAGTATAAACTTTACTTTCTTCTCTATTTTTGTCTTTTCTACCTGATAATCTGTGTCAACATGACACAATGAGTCTACATGGTAGCGACGTCGCTATCTTTGATGGATAACTTAGAGATGAACATCATTTAGGGGATGCCAAAAGGGCAAGGGCAATTCGCATTCCACCTTCGGAGGGTAATGAAGTATTCCATTTCACAAGTGTGATGCTCCACTTACTCCAAATAAAGGGACTATCCAATTGTGGCTCTTTCCATTCTCATTGATGGGGGATGCGGTGTTATGGTTAAGGGAATTTCCTTAGGTGTATATATCATCTTGGGTTGAGTTGACAAAATCCTTTCTAGATCGGTTCTTACTACTATCTCGCATGCCTCAATTGAGGGATGAGATAAAAACATTTTGGCAAGTAAGTGGTGAACCATTGCACAAAGCATGGTTGAGATTTAAAAAGAAGTTGTTACAATGTCCAAACCACAAAATGTTGGATAAGATGCTTCTTCAAATATTCTAGAGGTCATTGGACCAACTAAACATGACGGTAGCGGACAATGCGGTCAGAGGGTCATTGATCAACATATCTTTTGGAGTTGCTTCGCGGTTGTTGGACCAAGTAACAAAACAAAGTATATCATGGCACGCACAAGATACTGAGGTAGTTGGTGGGGATCCCTCTATGTCTTATATGAGCTAAGAATAAAGGAAGAAGGATGAGGAGAGAGATTAAAACATAGCTTAGATGATGACACAAATAGACCTCCTCACAAAACATGTCATGGGTTCAACTCCAAAAGCGGTTAACTCCGTAGCTTCAAAGGGAACTAGATCATATGAAGATGATTATTTGGAAGCACTTGATGAATAAATTTGGTTCTTGTCAAACCAAATAGGGGGGTTCCCGCCCTACCTACCAAAGGCAAGGCAGGAATCAAGGTTAGAAGGAATGGAGATGTGATAGAGATTGGAAAGACTTTGATTGGAGAGATTGTGATTCTAAAAGAGCTTCGAGGGATAATGAAAGAGATAGGGGTCGCAATTAGAGAGACAAAGATCATGACCATGATATATACATTCCTCCATAATTGGGCAAAAGGCAAAGAAGTGACCTCCGTTGATTCAGAGAGTTATAAGAAAGCGGATGTACTTGCTCATATTCTATTGAATATCTAAGGGAGTGGCAAAAAACAAAGGGTTACAAAGAGCGATTTTTTGCAACACAATCAAATGGTCACATCACATTTGGCCTCAATCGAATAACTTGAAACTCAACTGGGCCAAATCTTTAAGAAGTTGGGTTTGGGAGACCCAAAGCCCACCACAATACAACTTCTTATGGCAGATCGGTCCATCAAATGACCGTTAGGAATTATTTATGATATCCTTGTTCGAGTTGACAAGTTTATATTTTCCACTAATTTTTTGGTCCAAGATTGTGAGATCGATCACAAAGTTCTAATTATACTTGGTAGGCCTTTCCTTTATACTGGGAAGGCCTTGGTTGATGTTGAATGCGAAGAAATGAAGTTTTGAGTGAATGGTGAAGAGGTGGCATTTAATTTGTGCAAGTCCATGAAGCAACCAAAGGACTTGCAAGTGATTTCAATGGTTGATGTGATTGATGATATTGTGGCCAATGTTACGAAAGTGGATTTCATTAGTTAGCCACTAGTGGGAGTGTTATGGAACTATGAAAGTGGTGACATTGAAGAGTATGATGAGGTTGTGTCTTCTTAGAAGGGTCTTAGTTCTTACACCAAGAATCCATGCAAACTAGATTTTGATTTGAATAATCAAGAGAGTCGTCTAGCCAAACATTTAATTATATAGCCTCTACAACTAGAGCTTAAACCCCTACCACCATACCTACGTTATGTTTTTTTAGAGAAAGGTAACACCTTACCCATTGTCATTGAGGGAGATTTGATGTCATGGCAATTCGGTGGTGAGAAAATATATTCAGGTCATTGGGTGGACAATTGAGGATATTATCGAGATTGCTCCTGGTATTTGTACTCATAAGATAAAGTTGGAGCCCAATTGTGTATCGAGTGTTGAGCACCAACGGAGGTTGAATACTCCTATACAAAAGTTAGAAAAAACGATAATTAAGTCGTTAGATGTGGGCATCGTGTATCCGATCTTGGACAACGCATGGGTGAGCCCAGTTTAATATGTCCCCACAAAAAGAGGAATCATAGTGGTTCCTAATGAAAACATTCAGCTTATTCCCATTAGACCGGTGATGGGATGGAGAGTATGTATAGATTATCGAAAGTTAAACTCATGGGTCGAGAAAGATCACTTTCTCATGCCCTTTATGGACCAAATGCTTGCTCATCGAGCAGTTGGTATTCCTTTCTAAACCGGTACTCCGATTATATTCAAATTTGTATTTCTCTCGAGGATCAAAAGAAGACTATCAGACTACCTTCACATGTCCATATGGTACTTTTGCATTCAAGCGCATGCCATTTGGGTTATGCAATGCACCCATCACTTTTCAAAGGTCCATGCTATCGATCTTTTTTGATATGGTGGAGCATACTATAGAGGTCTTCATGGATGATTTTTCTATTGTAGGTGACACTTTTGAATCATATCTTGAACACTTGGGCAATGTGCTTGAAAGATGCGTTGAAACAAATCTTGTGTTGAATTGGGAGAAGTGCAATTTTATGGTAAAGTTGGGCACAAAATTTTGGGTCATGGTATTCAAGTTAATCTAGCAAAGTTTAAGGTTATTTCCAAGTTACCTCCTTCTATCTCTGTGAAATTTGTTCGAAGCTTCCTTGGGCATGCCGAGTTTTGTAGACATTTCATTAAAGACTTCTCCAAATAGGTCATTCGATGTGTAAACTTCTTAAAAAGAAAGTGAAATTTGAATTTGATGGAGAGTGTATGAAGGCATTCAATTTTCTCAAGGAAAAACTTGTGTCGGATCCTATCATTATGGCTCTGAATTAGTCACTTCCTTTTGAATTGATATGTGACGTAAGTGGTTTTGCATTGGGTATGGTGTTAGGACAAAGGAAGGACTTCCTTTTCCATCATATCTATAATGCTAGCAAGTTCTTGAATGGTACATAACAAAACTATATGGTTACAGAGTAAGAGTTGCTAGCCGTAGTCTATTCTTTTGAGATATTTCGTGCTTATTTGTTGTAAACAAAAGTCATTATTCACACCGACCATGCAGCTCTTCGGTACTTGATGGTAAAAAAGAAGGCCAAACCTCAGTTGATTCGATGGATCTTGGTACTCCAAGAGTTTGATTTTGAAGTTATGGATCGAAAGGGGTGTGAAATCAAGTGGCAAATCATCTATCTCACCTTGAGTCTAACAAAGAAAAGTGGGAAGAGATTGATATTAATGTGACATTTCCCGCTGAACTTATAATGGCACTCTCAGGAAGCCTTGAACCATGGTATGCAAATTACACGGACTATGTTGTAAGTGGTTTGCTTCTCAAGAATTTCAATCATTATCAAAGAAAAAGATTCCTCCATGATGTGAAAAAGTACTATTAGGATGAGCTATATATCTTTAGGGAGTGCACGGATGGAATTATCCATAGAAGTATGATGGAGTTGAAAATGTGGCTTATTCTTGAGGTATGCCATTCATCACCAGTTAGGGGGCACCATGGTGGTGTGTGTACAGTAGCAAAAGTCTTCCAAAGAAGATTTTACTGGCCAACTTTGTATTGTGATGCCCATGAATTAGTGAGGGAATGTGAGCAATGCCAAAGGCAAGGTGGGATCTTAATAAGGCATAAAATTCCCTTGCAACTGAGTGTGGATGTGGAGTTATTTGATGTATAGAGGTTAGACTTTATGGGACCCATTGTGAGTTCGTATGGGAACCATTACATCTTAGTAGTAGTTGATTTTATTTCCTAATGGGTCAAGGCCGTTGCATTGACAAATAATGAATCTAAGAGTGTCACTAAATTCTTGAAAAGGTACCATTTTCCACGGTTTGGAACATCTCGTGCTATCATAAGCGATGGGGGCTCTCATTTTTGTAATTGATCATTTTTTCTTCGCTAGCCAAATATGGAGTGCAACATAAGTTGGGTTCTCCATACCACCCTCAAGCCAATGGGTTGGCGGAAGTGTCCAACCAAAAGATAAAAGGGATTTTGGCAAAAATCGTGAACTCTAGTAGAATGGATTGGGCCTAGAAACTTCATGATGCTTTGTGGGATTATAGAACCGCATTTAAAACTCCCATTTTCATGTCACCATATCAATTGGTATTTGTCAAGGTTTGTCACATTCCCTTGAATTAGAACACAAGACATTGTGCAAGTTAAATATTAATTTGAGGATGCCTCTAAATCAAGTATAATGACCCTCCAGGTCATTTTCCCTGTTTTTATCTTTTTATTGTGTTTAGAGCTTTCCCACAACTACCCCAGGTCATTTATAACTTGCTGGGACTGACAGTTTGGTCACCGGGTAGTTCTTTTGGTTTTAGAGCCATTTTTCTATTCTAGAGCTTTTGAAGTTAAGAATAGGATCTCAGGTGTAAACCTCAGGTAAAAAGCCTCGAATGCCATTTCTAATAGTTCCATCAGATATAAAATGTCAATTTTAGGCTAGGCAGATGCTTGGTCCAGGCGCCGAGGCTTCAAAACTCATTTTGGGCTATTGGGTGGAATTTTGTTAAGATGGCCCTTGGGGGTGTGGGATACACTTTTTATCGAAATGACCTCAGAAGGAAATTTTGATAGCACCGTCTAGTCTGGAATGCTGAATTTTGTAGGGTAGCATAGTTTGTTTGAATTCACAAGATTCCAACTAAGTTCTGAGGGCTCGATCGACATATTTGCAACTTGCCAAAATTTCTAGTGCAGGCCAAAAATAGCCTTCACATTCGTGAGGCCTTGGCTGCGTTCGCTAGAGTCATGATTTTGTACCTCTGTATTATCGGGCTAGCATTCGCGTTTGCAAAGAGGAGGCCGACCAGGCCAATCCAACCTATTTCTTCGCGATCACAGTGAACCTGCCACATTCGTCATGGTTTGTCTGGGCCGACACCCGCGTTTGGGGCAGGGTCCTGCATTCGTAAAGAAGGGACCCCTAGCGGTATATATACTTCCTTCTTCATTTTTCCTTGCCATTTTTTATGTACCAATGCTATTGTATAGTAAATAACCTTATAAATTGTGAGAGAATTGTATAATTGACCTAGGATTAGCTTAGGAATGTGTTTGTGGGTCATATATCTTCGAATTCCCATAATATTCCACTTAATTTCTTAATTAATTCTCCATTTTAGTTATTTAATTTGGATTGCTATTGGGTCTGGTTCGGGACTGTTTTGAGCTTGAAATAGGCTATATTTTTATGGCTTTTGATCCTTGAGCTCCGTGGGACGTTGTGACGGTTTAAATTTTGTGATTCCGCGAGCAATCCCCACGTGGGTTTTTTAGTCCAATTTCTGACCTGGAGCATTTATACGCATTATAGGTATCGTTTTACTCATCTTGATGCATAAATTATTGTTTTGGTAGGCTAGGCTAGGCTAGGCTTACCTTAATTTTAGATTGAGATTACTTATGGTATTAGTATACTATTGTGCTAGTTTTGGATAGGTAGTTTTAGCCTGAGTACCATTTTAGTTTTTTTTATGCCTTATTTAGCAAGTTAGGGCCCCGTTTCAGTATATTTAGGGCCTGTTCTCCCTTAGTATAGTGCATTATCATCCTTTAGTTCTAGTTTAGTGCTATTAGTACCTTGTGATGGGAATGGATAGAATTAGATTAGAGTCGGGTAGAATCTAATTTAGGTTTGGTTATCGGGACCCTATAGTGGGCTCCACAACCCTTTCTAGATATTATATTATGGCATGAAGAGTCTTTAGGCTTAGTTAGAATCTTGACTACCATTTTAGGCTATTTCCTTGGGATGGGTTGACTTAGACTTTATTTTTGGATTGTTTTAGCTCTTTTTCCTGTGTAAACTAGTAACTGATCCTGTATTCAACCTCTTGACCTAGTATCTGGGACACACCTTGCCTTAGTGGACTTATCCACCCAAGATTGGTATTTATGACCTTATGCCTTTGAGATAGGCTTGGAAAGCTTAATTTTTTTCCTATTATCTAGATATACTTATTTCTATATAAATGTATTTCAGTTCCGATTTGAGTTCGGCATATGCGTTATGACTACTATTATTATGAGTTTTGGCACGATAATGGCATAGATTACGATTGTGGTGCCATCATGACCTAAGTAATTGGGTCATGACAACTTGGTATCAGAGCCTAGATTAATCGATATTATTGGTATGAGAGCCAATGATTAGTAGAGTTCCACGGATTGGTATGGGGATGTCTGTATCCTATCTTCAGGAGGCTGCAGGACAATTATTAGGAAAGTCTTACCTTTTTTATTTAATTTCATGCGTTGTGTCTATATTGGTTTCTAAATCTTTATTTGATTCACTATTTTGCAGATGGTTAGGACGCGGGGTGCAGCAGTTATAGATCAAGAACCCAAGCCTGCTGCTAGAGCTCCAGTTAGAGGAAGAGGTCGACCCTAAGGTCTAGGGAAGGATAGAGCTACAGCCCCATCTTGAGATTAGGCTAGCGAGCCATCGCCAGATCCTATTATAGCTCCCGAGCCAGAGATAGCTCCAGAGATTCTACCGCCATAACAGTAGGTGGGCAGCCTTGGACCCTCCTGGGTTTATATCTTCTACAATTCTCCAGGATGCATTGGTTCAGTTATAAGGGTTAGTTGGTGGTCCACAAACAGACAAGGCTCAGACAATAACCTAGGGTTATATTAGTTTAGTGTCGCAGCCTATAGCTGCAGCTGCCAGAGAGAGGTTCTACCATCACCGGTAGTTCTACCGTCGGTAGTAGCCCATCCAGTTATGATATCAACTAAGCAAAAGATGTTTGGATGATTACTGAGATTGAATCCACACGGGTTTGTAAGGGCCCTAAGAGAGGATGGTTATGAGTTTCTGACCAGTTGTGAGGATAGGTTGCATAATTTGGGATTGCTTGAGTCTCGCAACATGGATCTTACTACTTATCAGCTTAATAGGGCAACAATATAGTGGTGGAGAGGTTATCTTCATTGCAGGCCAGCTGGATCTTCACCTGTTATTTCGACTCAGTTCTCTGAGGCTTTCTTGGGGAAGTTCATACCTCACAGCATTCGCGAGCACCTCAGAGATGAGTATTTTATATTGATACAGGGTTCTATGACTGTGGCCGAGTATGACATGAGATTCCATGAGCTAGCCTAGCATGCAACTATAATTCTACCTACAGGGTACGGGGGGATTTAGTGTTTTGTTTGGGTGTTGAGGCTACAGCTGCACAGGGCTACTCAGATATTGGAGATTTTGGGGAAATCTTTCACTAATATTGCTGAACATGTCTACACTATTGAGGAGATGGATTGCGAGGCCCAAGGGGGCAGTGATAAAAGACCCCATTATTAGGGTAGTTACAATGGGAGCCACAACAGTTCACAGTTCAGAGGCCAAGGATTTTAGGGTAGGTACCCCCAGCATCAGTCTCATTAGCACCAAGGTCAGCCTAGTAGGCCCGTTCAAGTGGCTCTTTAAATTTCAAACAGGGGTCACCCTAGCTATGGTAGTTCGGGTGGTTAAAGCAGTAGTACGCCAGTAAGGGGTGTTTTGTCAGGGTCATCAGACTGAGGTTGTCATTCTAAGTCAATCGAACATTATAGATAGAGTAGGGTGCCAGGGGCTTATTATGAGTGTGGTGTTGTTGGTCACTTTGCCAGAGAGTATCCCCAACATGGGATTATTGAGCCTGAAGTTCAGAGTGCTTAGCCAATCAGATTAGTGTCGCCGTTGGTTAGGGGTAGTGCTCAAGGTCACAAGGGTGGTCCCTAGGGTTCTAGAGGTGGTCCTTAGGAAGGCAAGGCAGGTGGTAGGGCAGGCACCCAGTCAGGTAGCGGACAGAGCCATTTGTATGTTGTACCTGGTAGGCCAGAGGCTGAGGCTTTAGAGGCTGTAATTATAGGTATGATTTTAGTATGCCATCAGCCAGCTTCTACTTTATTTGTTCCCGACTCCATATTTTCATATGTTTTTTCTAATTATGCACCTTGGTTGGGTTTGTCTTTAGAGTCTTTATCTGTGTGATTATGTGTAGCTACCCCCGTGGGCGGTTCTTTAGTAGTGGATCTGGTATATAGATCATGTTGGGTGATTGTTCGAAGTTTGATACTCGGGTTGATCTCATTATATTAGATAGGGTAGATTTTGACGTGATTCTGGGCATGGACTAGTTATCCTCTATCATGTGATCTTGGATTGCTTTTCAAAGAACATTACCTTAGCCATGCCTGGCATAACCCCGATTGTATGGTAGGATTTTTTTAGCCTTATGCTGATAGTTATTATTTCTTATATTCAAGCTAGGAGACTAGTATTGAGGGGTTATGACTGATTCCTTTCATATGTTTGGGATGTTAGTGTTGTAAGTCCTTCACTTTACTCTATTCCTGTTGTTCATGATTTTCCTGATGTTTTTTCTACCGACCTACTTGGCCTTCCTCCTGTACATGACATAGAGTTTGCTATTGACCTCGAGCTGAACACCCGACCTATTTTTATGGCTCCTTATCATTGATGCGCCATGGTTACATGGAACTTTCAATGCTTAAAACAAGGAAAATATGCAAGAACTTGGGTGTATTTTGTTGGTATGATGTGGTTTTTGTCCTACTTTGCAGGAAATCAGTTTTTAAAGGCAAAATGATCAAAAAGGAAGAATCAAGCTCGAGAACGAAGTGTCAGAAGGAGAAAGAACAAGAACCTGCACCAGAGATAAGCCCACGACACAAGTTACGTGGAGTGACTTCCACTCACGTGACGTGAGTGGTTGGCGTGAGTCCACTCCAGAGATCCAACAGAATTTTTGATTTCCATGACACAGGTCACGTGGAGTGACTGTTAGTCACGTGATATGGAAGCATGACGTGGCTCAACTTCTGAAGACGTCTAATTGAGCCTGATTCCCACGACACCAACCTACGTGGCGTGGCTTGGTTCCACGACACCAAGTCACAATACCGTGGAAGTTGCCGACTCTGTTCTCCTATTTTGTTTTGGATAAGATTAGATTTGTATCTTTAAATACCCCTGTATAGTTCTAGTTGCGGGAATTAGTCATTACATTGTTTTGGAGTTCATAAACATATTCTTGGTTTTGTAGTTACAAACCCTAATTCGAGTTTTATTGATAATTGAGATTTTGGTTTTTCTTCATTGTTGTGAGATCATAATTATGTTTTTATCTCTGAATTCTTCTTGTGTTCTTATAATTATGAGCAGCTAAACCCATCAACTAGGGTTGTGTGACCATGAGGAATTAACAAAATCGGTTAAGTGCAAGACAATTCTATACCGCTGTGTATGCATATATTGTTGTTTCCTTCGTTGTGATTGCTCTTATAACGGTTGCAAACGTTAGAAATTTGCCTGTATTCTAGACTTGCTCGAGAGAGAGGTAGAGATTGGGAAAAGGAGATAACAACAAAGATTTCAATCTATTAACCTTCACCTAATAACCTGAGCCTTAGAGGGAATGGTTATCTGAGATCCAGGAGAAGGGTTAGTAGTGCGACACTCGGAGACCAAGAGGAGAAGAGTGAAATTCGTCTAACCAAGCTCGAGAGACATTTAGACGAACATATCTTGTCAGATTTTGCATGCCACATAGCGGGACAGTTTTGTTAGCACAAGTAATCGGTGGAGTTAAGGAATCATTGGGGATCACAGTCCTAGTGTATCTCTCTTATTGTCTACAAACTTGATACAACCAACGATCGTTACTGTCACTTTATATTAACAAAAAACCCCAGTTTTATTTACTTCCCAATTGTTTCATCCGGTATCCTACTCAAACTTCGACCTATTCCCTGTGGGATCGACCCCAACCTAGTTGGTTCTATATTTGACAGCGACCACTTTATACTTCTTAGGAGGCATATTTTGGGTGACATCAACTTTTGGCGCTGCTGTCGGGGAATTATGGTTACGGAGTATATTATTACTGGTTGGAGTTGATTGGTTTTGTTTTTATACACTTTTGAGGGCATACGCCGGTGTATGCCAAATACTAGGAGTCAAGGTAATCCCCTGATTCCACTTGATCGTGAAATTGAAAGAACTTTTAGAGCTAATCAAAGAATGATGAATATTAAAGGAGTTCAGGATCCTGCAGCCGCGGGAGACATTCATCACCAACCAATTCAGCCAGTTGGTCATGAAACAACGAAACAAACCACCGCTCGATTGACACGTAAGGAGTAGGCTAGACAAGCTGCTCTTAGACAAGCAGAAAGAGATAATCGAGCGATGCAAGAAGCAGCATAGCGACTGGCTGAGGCTGAAGAGCGACAAAGACAAATGAGGGCACAATTGAGACCATATGTGCCTGTTTATGATGATCCAGAAGATGAGGATGTGGCTTATTTTGAGCCAGTTGAGACCGGTGCCATCATACCACCTGAGTTACCTCCAGGCACTAAGTTTGACATTACCAGTGCCATGATTCACCTGCTAAACTTAAAGGGTGTGTTTGTCGGTCTGCCTATGGATGATCCAAACATGCACGTAATGAATTTTGTGGGGGTCTGCACATCATATAATTTGCCTGGAGTTGATCAGGAGGCGATTTGGTTGAGATTGTTCCCATTGTCCCTAACAGGAGAGGCAACATTGTGGTTGGCAGAATTACCACGAGGATCCATCACTAATTGGTAAGAATTGAGAAATTAATTTCTGGAGAGGTTTTTCCCACTTTCCAAGATGCTGCAGCTGAAGGATGAGATCTACAACTTTAGAAAACTACATTCTGAAGCACTGTATGAGGCATGGATAAGATTCAAGAAGAAGCTGCAGAATGTGCCAAATTATAGGATGAGTGGTAGAAACTTACTTGAAATCTTCTATAGGGCGCTAAACGTAAATACTAAGGTTGTAGCAGATACTATAACTGGTGGAGCATTTATGATAATGAGGTGGGATCAAACTTCAGAAATCTTATATCATATCACTAAGACAAACTGAGGATGGCATACTCGGGAGGCAGATACGCCGGCTGACACATATGCTATTGGAGCCTCGGTAGCACAACAAGATTTGGATGAATCTGTGGCTCAAGAGGTCTCTCAATTGAGGACAGAAATTGGTCTTTTGGCTAAACAGATAGCGGTCAGATATACGGAAAAGGTGCATGCTGTAGGTGCACAAGGGAAATTGGCTAGACATGATGATAGTGAGTCTGATGAAGAGGCTAAGTACCTAGATTGAGAAGTGGCGGGTTTTCGAGCCAAGGGCCAAGGGTCTAATCAAGACTACTGGAACCCAATGCAAGGAATCAAGGTCAGAACTATTATGTAGACAACTACAAATTGGGATATAGAGATAGAAAAAGAGACCGCGACAGTGATTGGAGGCGAAAAGATGATTATAGAGAGAAGAATGACCTTTATGTACCGCCAGGAAGACGTGATGAGAAGTCTGGAAATTCAAGGATGGAGGCCCTTCTTAATAAACTGGTCAAAGAAGCAGAGAGCCAGGAAAATTGCTTGAAGGAGATTAGGACTAACATTTCGGGCATAAGTCAGAAAGTGCAGTCTCATTCAACTGTAATTAAATAGTTGGAGCAACAATTCGGGCAGATTTCATTGGCACTGAATCAACGTCAGCCAGTCACCCTTCCAAGCAATACCATCCAGAATCCAAAAAATCATAGTCATTGTCTCGCTATTACTACTAGAAGTGGGAAGTGCATGACAGATCCACCTATTCCTGCCGACAGTGGTATGACTAATGAACCATTGGTTATTGATGTAGAAGCTGAGTTAGATCCTTATAATTTAAAGAGCGACATGGTTCCAAATCATCATAATGATAGCGATAAGGCAAAATCTGATAAGAGGAAGGAAAAGGAGGTACCACAAGTGCTCAAAACTATCCCACGACCTCCTCCTCCCTTTCCTCAAAGGTTGAAAAAGAAGGCTGAGGAAGGCAAATATCAAAAGTTCATCACAATATTGAAGGAGCTGTCAGTAAACATCCCTCTTGTGGAGGAATTAGAGAAAATGTCAGGTTATGCAAAGTTCATGAAAGACTTGGTGACAAAGAAGAGAACTGTCAGTTTTGATCCAGCAGATAACAAACATCACTGTAGTGCAGTTGCTTCGTGTTCTCTAGTTGAAAATAAGGAGGATCCAGGAGCTTTCACAATTCCATGTACTATCGGGTCCTACGACTTTGCTAAAACACTATGTGATTTGGGTGCTAGCATCAACTTAATGCCATTAGACGTTTTCAAATAGTTGGGGTTGGGAGAACCAAAACCAACCTCTATGAGACTTCTCATGGCTGATAGGACTATGAAAAAGTCGGTGGGCATTCTGTATGATGTTTTGGTAAAGGTTGTGTCTTTCATCTTTCCGACTAATTTTCTGATTCTTGATTGTGAAGTGGACTTTGAGGTTCCCATCATATTGTGGAGACCATTCCTTGCCACTGGTCGTGCATTGGTTCACATGGAAATAGGGCAGCTGAAATTCAGATTGAATGATGAACAGGTCACTTTCAATGTTTGTCGTTCAATGAAGTGTCCAAGAGATAAGCGGGTGATTTTAGTGATAGATGTCGTTAATGATAATGAGGTTGTTGTGTCTCTTGAAGAAAGGTTGGGGGTAGAACCTCTAGCGGCCGTGATCATGAATTTTGATAGCACTGGTATTAAGGAATATGATGAGGTGGTGGGTGCACTCGCTGGTAAAGGAGCTTACATGTATGCCCCAAAGAAACTGGATCTAGATTTGAAGAATAGGGTAACCCCACCATCTCGTCCGTTTATTGAGGAGCCTCCAGTTTTAGAATTTAAGGCTCTTTTGGCCCACCTTCGCTACACATTCTTGGGAGCCAACAATACCTTGTCTGTGATTATTTCAGCTAAATTGGTAGATTGGCAAGTGGAGGCTTTGGTTTTGGTATTGAGAAGATTTAAGAGGGCCATTGGTTGGTCCATTGCTGATATCATAGGTATTCCACCCGACATTTGCACTAATAAGATCTAGCATGTTCCTGAGTGTATACCTAGCATTGAACACCAGCGTCGTCTGAACCCACCAATACAAGAGGTTGTGAAGAAATAGATCATCAAGTGGTTAGATGCAGGTCTGGTTTACCCTATTGCTGATAGCAAGTGGGTGAGCCCAGTTCAGTGTGTGCCAAAAAAGGGAGAAATCACTGTGGTTCTAAACGACAAAAATAAGTTGATTCCAATGAGGTCGGTGACTGGATGGAGAGTTTGCATGGACTATCAAAAGCTAAATTCTTGGACTGAGAAAGATCATTTTCCTATGCCCTTCATAGACCAGATGTTAGACCATCTTGCTGGTAGAGGATGGTATTGTTTTCTTGATGGCTATTCGGGGTATAATTAGATTTTTATTGCCCCCCAAAACCAAGATAATACCACTTTCACTTGTCCATACGGGACAGTCGCATTCAAGAGGATGCCTTTTGGCTTGTGTAATGCACCAACCACCTTCCAATGCTGCATGATGTCTATTTTCTCCGACATGATGGAAGACACTATTGAGGTTTTTATGGATGTTTTTTTTATTGTGGGAGACTCGTTTGATGGTTGTTTGGCTCATCTTGCTAATGTGCTACAAATATATGAGGAGTGTAACTTAGTGCTGAATTGGGAAAAATGTCACTTTATGGTCAATGAGGGGATCGTATTGGGGCATCAGATTTCAAAGAATGGCATTGAGGTGGATAAGAGGAAGATTGAAGTAATTAAGAAGCTACCCCCACCTATCTCTGTAAAAGGTATTTAAAGTTTCTTAGTCCATGCTGGCTTTTATAGAAGATTCATCAAGGATTTCTCTAAGATTGCACATCCCTTATGCAAACTTTTAGAAAAAGAGGTGAAGTTTGTATTTGATGAAGCATGTCTTAAAGCATTCGAGTGTCTTAAGGAGAAGTTGGTTTCAGCCTCTATTATTGTGTCACCAGATTGGACTAAGCCTTTTGAGGTTATATGCGATGCTAGTGGAGTGGCTTTGGGTGCAGTCCTTGGCCAAAGACGTGAAAAGATGTTACATTTGATTTACTATGCTAGCAAAGTGCTTAATCCATCTCAAAAGAATTACATTGTGACTGAGCAGGAATTGTTGGCCATAGTATTCGCTTTTGAGAAATTCAGATCTTACTTGATAGGTACAAAGGTGATTGTGCATAGAGACCATGTAGCTCTTCAGTATCTTATGTCGAAAAAGGATGCTAAGCCAAGACTGATTCGGTGGGTACTACTATTGCAAGAATTTGACTTTGAAGTCAAGGATCATAAGGGGACCAAAAATCAAGTTGCTGACCATCTATCATGCCTTGAGGAGGATTCCATGCTTAAATTGAAGGATGATCTTGAGATTAATGACACTTTTCCAGATGAGCAAGTACTGGCAGCGTCCCAAGACTTAATCTCTTGGTTTGCTGATTTTGCCAACTTTTTGGCAAGTGATCTAGTTTCGGAGGATATGTCGTACCAGCAAAGAAAGAAATTCATGTATGAGGTAAGAAAATTCTTCTGGGATGATCCGTATTTGTTCAGGGTGTGTGCTGATGGCATAATTCGAAGATGTGTCACAGAGGTCGAGATGATGAGTATTTTGGAAGCATGTCACTCATCTCCAGTTGGGGGTCATCATGGAGGTGCGCGGACTGCCCATAAAATCTTGCAATGTGGGTACTACTGGCCCAGTATTTACAAAGATGCTCATGATTATGCTAGCGCTTGTGACCAATGTCAAAGGCAAAGGAATATTTCACGCAGACACGAGCTTCTCATGACAACTATACTTGAGCTTGAATTGTTCGATGTGTGGGGAGTTGACTTTATGGGTCCTTTTGTGAGCTCGCATGGAATGAAATACATCTTGGTAGCCGTTGACTATGTTTCTAAGTGGGTGGAGGCAATTGCGCTTCCTAATAACGAAGGGAGAAGTGTCACAGTATTCTTGAAAAAGAACATATTCTCATGATTCGGGACACCCCGAGTTATTATTAGTGATGGAGGATCCTACTTTTGTAATCTTCTGTTCAAGTCCCTGCTTGAAAAATATGCTGTTAAACATAAGGTGGCAACACCTTACCATCCTCAGACAAGTGGGCAGGTTGAGGTATCAAATCGTGAGATCAAGTCTATTTTGGCGAAAACAGTTAATACCAATAGGACTGATTGGGCTCGAATATTGGATGATGCGTTGTGGCATATCGAACTACTTTTAAAACACCAATTGGTGCATCACCATATCAGTTGGTTTTTTGAAAATCTTGCCATTTGACCGTCAAACTGGAACATAAGGCTTTGTGGGCGTTGAAGAGGTAGAGTTTAGACTGGAGTGAAGCGGCTCAATTGAGACTTGAGCAGATGAATGAGATGGATGAATTTTGTCTCCAGGCTTATGAAAGTTTAGCATTGTATAAAGAGAAGATGAAATTGTATCATGATCGTCGAATTGAGAATTGCAAGTTTCACCTGGGAGATCTGGTGCTACTGTATAATTCCAAGCTTTGTTTGTTTGCTGGAAAATTAAAGTCCAAATGGTACGGCCCATTCACGGTAGTTAGGGTATTCTCACATGGTGCTATTGAGCTAAAAGGAGCAGATAATGTTCTATTCAAAGTCAATGGACAGCGTGTTAAGCATTATGTGGGAATTACGAAAGAGATAAATATAGTTGAGGAACTTGAGCTTGATGAAGTATAAGTTGTCAAGCTAGCTATGTCATGCCGCGACATTAAATCAAGCGCTTTATGGGAGGCAACCCATGGGGTAGAGGGTGAAGTTTGAGTATCTAAGTTAGCCGTGTCGTGCCGCGATATTAAATCAAGTGCTGATTGGGAGGCAACCCAAGATATTGTTATGTGGAGATCTGATTATTGGAGGAGCAGCAGCTGAAAGTTGCAAAATTTACCTGCGTTGGTTCAGTACAATTCACGCCACTATTCATATCACGTGAGTCCACTCACGACACGTGAATGGTGCCGTGAAAATCAGAGACAATTTTAAGCTTTCAGGAACTCACCTACGCCAGGACCCATGTGACATGAGCCTAACCCACATCACGTGGGTTGTATCGTGGAAATCAGACGATATTTTTCCAAACTCAGAACCTACCTACGATAGGACCCACATGACGTGAGTACAATCCATGTCACATGGGTTATATCGTGATATTTGAATTTGCAAACAATCCAACATTCAACCCAACCTAATCCAATGTGTTTATAAAAATCCGGTAGCCTCCTTCTTTACCCGATACCCACACCCCTTCTTTACTTTCATTTTTTCTAATTAATACCAAAATTCCCAACTTTTCCCTAAATCTCCATCTTAAATCCGAATCCTCACCTTATCCAACTCCTAAAATCCAAAAGCCCCTTCTCGAAATCCACTAAAATCCAATCTCCTAACCCTAATATACCTTAAATTCGAACCCTATTACCCACATAGTTCGAAAACCCGACCCCCACACCCAAATCCGATCCAAACCCTACCCATATACCCAAAATCCAACCCAAACCCGTTACTATGCCTCCTAAATCAAACCCCAAAAGTGACCATCTTGATTCTTCATCCAGAATGCGCACCAAAAATCTGGATCTACCAACCCGTCTGCGTGATGAACTGACTGAGTTAGAGAAAAGTGGGTCCATCGAGGAGTTTGACATTAGTCATGATGATACTGCTTTGGTACCTCGGGCCACGAGGTTACAGACGCAGGCCCAATCTGCTGCCCGGACAGCCCTTCAGCCTGTCCCACCACCTGTCGAGCCGATTGTTACAGATGAGTCCTCTGAGTCCGCCCCCCAGTCTGAAGTGGGGGAGGATACTTCTGCGTCAGGCTCTACAAATGATGCTACGGGTCAAGGTACATCTGCGGCGGAGGCTACAGCTTCGATTACTGGTTCTGGTGCCCAGAGTGATCCGACTCCCGTGCAGAGTAGGGAGGTTCAACGATGGTGTATGCAGGGCATGCGTGCCTTTTGTGATAGAGATGCTGAGTTGACAGAGAGGGGTGTGTTTCGTAGGAGCATTATGGAGGAACCTCGATATCTGGTGGAGGAGTTGAGGACACTGCCTGATATTTGGCCTGTCTTTGAGAGATATGGATTTGATAGCGCAGCCTTCTGGTCGCTATAGCTCGGAGTTAGTACGAGAATTTTATGCCTCTTATGCTGCGTCGGTTGACTTGAGAACTCCTGTTGGGCAGCGATACATTTTGAAGCCATTATTGGCACACATCGTCGTTCGCGGTACCCGCATGGATATTTTGAAGTAGGCCATTCACTGCTTCTTATTTGGGGTTGATCGTCCACTTTTTGCTTCGACGACTAAATTTGATCATCGAATGGACACTGTCAGAGAAAGAGTTAAGATGCGAGATGCGGATAAAAAATTAGAGTTGCTTAAATGGATTGCGGGGTACATAGCCGAGGATGGTGTGGCGGCTAGTTGGGTGACTGGGAAGATGGACATTAAAAAGTCCACGTTTCATTTTGCTGGCATATTCTGGTGGTCCGTTGTTCGGCATCAGTTGGGTCCAACTAATGCCGACAACTCACTTACATTGGATCGAGCGGTGGTGGTAGCCAGCATCTTGGCTGGCTATGAGATTTACTTTGCGAGATACATCATCTGGGAGATCCATGAGTAGGCCTTCCCACATCATACGAGTATACCCTTTCCATGCATGATCCAGGGTTTATGTGACAGGGCGGGTGTAGCCAGGATACCTGCCCTTGACCATATATAGAGGGGACCCATATTACAGATATTAGACTGATGCAGCAGCGGGGTTTACATCCCATTATTCCACGCGGGTCACAGCCATCTGAGTCGTTGGGCGCAGCCCTCGATGAGCCGAGTAGTGCTCCTATGCCTATTCCAGTACTAGTTAGGGTACCTGAGGTTATTCATGTACAGACTGAGGGCACTAGCCCTGTTGATGATACGATACCCGGTACTAGCACTCCATTGCCTCCTTCTGGTATGGTTTCAGTGTCGAGGGTCTTTCTACAGCAGTTGATTGACAGACAGACGCAGATGTTTGAGAGGCAGACCCACACTGAGACCCAGATGGCTAAGTTGGTATCCCAGCTTAAGCCTTGGGTTAGGACCACTGTAGAGGATGCGGAGGCTAGGGTGGAGGCCCAAATGACTGCAGCGATGGATCAGTTTATGCGGGGGTTGCATGGGCAGATTGACAGTTTTGAGGCACGGATGGCCTCCCGGTTGAGTGCTGCACCAGGTCCTGACATGACCGATTGATCCCAAGAGGTAGCCGCATTGAGAGAGGAGGTTTGGTAATTGGCATCGAGTAGCACTCCTATTATACCACCTATGCCTGCCCAGGCCTCCGCGCGACCAACATTTGTGGTAGATTTGTTCTCTGACGAGGAGCCTCCGATTGATAGAGGCAAGAGACCCTGCAGTCCGAAGGATCGGGGCGATAGTGATGCTGAGTATGAGAGTGATCTGTAGAGGGTGGTTAAAGCCTCCCAGGTAGAGTACCATGCGAGCCAAATTGAGGCGGAGCAGAGGGCGCTGGGTGCAACTGCTAGTCAGGCTGCCCCTCCATCGAATGCACCGACTACTGAGCAGGTTGATGATCCCGCTGCGGGCGATCCCAATTCAGGCGGTTAGGGTGCCACAGGTATGTCTTCACTCCCTTGTATTTTATTGATACCTTTGCATTGAGGGCAGTGCACCATCTTTAGTTGAGGGTGGGGGTGTACCACCACTTGGGGGGTTTTGTTGCCGTGTTTCTTTTCCCCTGAGTGTACTATCATAGTAGAACCGACAAGTTTAGGTTTATAGTTACATTGTTATGTGTTTTTTTCTAAATTAGGAGAAAAATAAGGAAACTGTAGGGCCGTCCAGTTTGCTAAATTATGCTTTTTGAAGGATAAGGATACCCCTCCTAAAAATTTTTGTTTGTGAATTATGTGAGTAGCATGTTTATCGGTGACAGCTGTTGGATCTTGTTATGGCACTAGGATTATAGGCAAATAACTGTAGCTAGCATTGCATGAACCGGATAGGTAGTAGTTGATAATACAACCCTGTGTTGTGTGTGTGTGAGGTCACTACTTAGTTAACTGCGTGTGTGCGATCCAGAACTTGCCCGATTAATCTTGCCTAGGTTAAAGGATAGGGATTAGGAAAGGATCATAGGCCGTTTTTGAATAAAGTCCACTATTAGTCGAATTGCCAAACCAAATGAATAAGTATCCCTTGATCTCGACTTTGAGACTTAATTGACCTGTTTCTTTCGTTAGCCTATTCACCTTCCCATTTTAATTACAATGAACCTGTCTTGGCCCTGGTCCCTCATTGGACACTATGTACCTCAACTCAGGCAAATCGCCTAAGTTGAGGGTGGCTAGTATAGGGGTGCGTAGATTAAGTTGGGTATGAAGAAGAAGTTGATTAAAAAAAGGGAAAACAGGTTTGGGTGTGAAGAAAAAGAAAAAAAAATAGAGTGAAAAGAAGAGAAATTGCCTAGAAAAAAAAAAAGAGAAGAGAAAATTTTGTTTTGAAAGTGAAGAAAATCACACCCAAAATCTGAAAATAAAAGAAAGGATACTAAGGGAGGATAAAAATGAGAAAGTTTGGAAGTTGGAGACAAAAGTAGTGTAGTGTCAAGGAGGGTTGAGTCACCATATCCATATGTACCATACCCGTCCCTAATCCTACATTACAAGCCGAGTAAAGTCCTATAGTGATCCTAGTCCAACTATCTGAAAACTAAGGCGTAGAAAATAAGGACAAGCCTATGGTATTCCATGCACACTATTTTAACTTCTTTGTGAGAGTGAGTGTTTTGAACTTGTCCCTACTGTGATACTCATTAGTATATTGTGAGTGCATGGGACTTCTTTGATTGCAAGAGCAGATGGGTTGCATTGTTAGCTGCTAGTTATTCGAAAAATGTCGTTTTCATATATGCTTAGTTGTTTATGCACAATCTGGTGCCATTACTTGATCCCTTCTGTGTCATGATACTATGCTGCTTGTATACATACTTTGGTTTTGATTTGCAAATAGGAGGGATCAAAAAATTTTTGTGCTAAAGGTAATGAGTCCACTGCCATAGGTCCCTTAGGTTTCTCTTAATCAAGAATCGTATATGTGTGTTTTAGTTTTATTTGCCTGAGGACATGCAAACTTTCCAAGTTGAGGGTGTTGATGCTCCATGGTTACATGGCACTTTCAATGCTTAAAACAAGGAAAATATGCAAGAACTTGGGTGTATTTTGTTGGTATGATGTGGTTTCTGTCCTACTTTGCAGGAAAATAGGTTTTAAAGGCAAAATGATCAAAAAGGAAGAATCAAGCTCGAGAACGAAGTGTCGGAAGAAGAAAGACTAAGAACCTGCACCAGAGATAGACCCACGACACAAGTCACGTGGCGTGACTTCCACTCACGTGACGTGAGTGGCTAGTGCGAGTCCACTCTAGAGATCCAAGAGAATTTCTAATTTCCAAGACACAGGTCATGTGGCCTGACTATCAGTCACGTGGCTCGACTATCAGTCACGTGACGTTGAAGCATGACGTGACTCAACTTCTGCAGACGTCTAATTGAGCCTGATTCCCACGACACCAACCTACATGGCATGACTTGGTTCCACGACACCAAGTCACGATACCGTGGAAGTTGCCGACTCTGTATTCCTATTTTGTTTTGGATAGGATTAGATTTGTATCTATAAATACCCCTGTATATTCCAAGTTGCGGGAGTTAGTCATTACATTGTTTGGAGATCTATTTTACATTATTTTGGAGTTCATAAACATATTCTTGGTTTTGTAGTTACAAACCCTAATTCGAGTTTTATTGATAATTGAGATTTCAATTTTTCTTCATTGTTGTGAGATCATAATTATCTTTTCATCTCTGAATTCTTCTTGTGTTCTTATAATTATGAGCAGCTAAACCCATCAACTAGGGTTGTGTGAACCATAAGGAATTAACGAAATCGGTTAAGTGCAAGGCAATTCTATACCACTATGTATGCATGTATTATTGTTTCCTTCGTTGTGATTGCTCTTCTAACGGTTGCAAACATTAAAAATTCGCCTGTATTCTAGACTTGATCTAGACAAAGGTAGAGATTGGGAAAAGGAGATAACAATAGAGAATTGAAGCTATCAACCTTCACCTAATAACTTGAGCCTTAGCGGGAATGGTTATCTGAGATCCAGGACAAGGGTTAGTAGTGCGACACTCGAAGACTGAGAGGACAAGAGTGAAATTCGTCTAACCAAGGTCGAGAGATGTTTAGACAAACATATCTCGTCAGATTTTGCATGCCACATAGCGGGACGGTTTTGTTAGCACAAGTAATCGGTGGAGTTAAGGAATCATAGGGGATCATAGTCCTAGTGTATCTCTCTTATTGTCTACAAACTTGATACAACCAGCGATCGTTACTGTCACTTTATATTAACAAAAAACCCCATTTTTATTTACTTCCCAATTGTTCCATCCGGTGTTCTACTCAAACTTCGACCTATTCCCTGTGGGATCGACCCCAACCTAGTTGGGTTCTATATTTGATAGTGACTGCTTTATACTTCTTAGGAGGCATATTTTGGTCGACATCAATCATTTGGCTCCTGCCGAGCTAAAGGAGCTAAATATTCAGTTTTAGGATCTTCTGGTTAAGGGTTTCATCAGACAAAGTATATTATCATGGGATGCTCTAGTTCAGTTTATATAGAAAAAGAACGGTTCTATACGTATGTGTATAGGCTACAGACAGCTGAATAAGGTAACAATGAAAAATAAGTATCCTATGCCTCATATCGATGATTTATTTGACCATCTTTAGCGTGAAATGGTGTTTTCTAAGATTGATTTAAGGTCTAGTTACATCAATTGAGGATTAGGACTGAGGACATTCCTAAGACAGCCTTTAGGACTCGTTACAACCATTATGAGTTTCCTGCTGATGGCTTTTGGGTTGACCAATTCCCCAACAGCATTTAAGGACTTGATGAACTACATTCACACCTTATTTAGACTTTTTCATGATTGTTTTCATTGATGACATCTTGGTATATTCGAGGAGTAGGGAGAAGCATGAGCAACATTTGAGGATTGTGCTTCACACTTTGAGAGATCATATGATTTATGCCAAATTCTTAAAGTGTGAGTTCTGGCTTGAGTCTGTAGCTTTCTTGGGACACATGGTGTCCAAGAATGGTATTATGGTGGACCCAAGAAAGATTGAGGCTATTTGTGATTGGGCTATGCCTATGTCTCCAACAAAGATTTGCAATTTTTGTAGGTTAACAGGCTACGACGGGTAGTTCATGAAGGGATTTACTTCTATTGCAGCCGCTATGACCTGATTGACTAGGAAGAAGGTTCTGTTTCATTGGTCCATGAGTTGTGAGGCGAGCTTTCTTAAGCTCAAAGACTTGCTTACTTTAGCTCCTATTCTAACTTTTCCAGTTAAGGGCAAGGAGTTCACTATCTATTGTAGTGCTTCTGGTGTTAGTTTGGGGTGTATGCTGATGCAGTAGGGCCATTTTATTGCATATGCATCGAGGCAGCTGAAGGTGCACGACCGCAACTACCCCACTCATGATTTGGAGTTAGTAGCGGTAGTTTTCACATTTAAGATTTTGAGGCATTACTTGTATGGTGTTCGTTATGAGATCTTTACTGACCACTATAGTCTTCAGTACATTATAACCTAGAGGGAGCTTAATTTGAGTAAGCATAGATGGATTGAGTTGCTAAAAGACTATGATATCCTTATTCTATACCATTTGGACAAGGCAAATATGGTAGCAGATGCCTTGAGCCTTAAGGCAGTGAGTATGGGTAGCTTGCCCTTCATTTCAATTTTCTAAGTGGTCGTTGGCTTTGTACATTTAGTCCTTATCTAACCTAGAAGGATTCTTGCTAGTGTTGAGGCCAGATTTACCTTGTTGGAGTAGATTTGGGGTCGTCAGTTCGAGGATGGCAGGCTTAGAAGAATTTAAGGTCTGGTGGTTAGAGGTGAGTCCAAAAAGGCTACCTTAGATGCTAAGGGTGTTCTGAGATTTGACGATCGTATTTGTGTTCCGAGGGTCGAAGATTTGATTTAGTTGATACTTTGTGAGGCTCATAGCTCCAGGTATTCTATTCACCCTAGGACAACTAAGAAGTATAGGAATTTGAGGTAGCATTACTGGTGGAGTGGTATGTGAAGAGATATAGTAGAGTTTGTGGCTTAGTGCCTTTATTGTCAACATGTAAAGCCGAGCATCAGACACCTGGTGGATTGCTTCAGAGGCTGTCCATTCTTATGTGGAAATGGGAGCGGGTTATTATGGATTTTGTAGGTTGTTTGCCTCGTACTTATTGTGGTTCCAATAGCATTTGGGTCATCGTGGATTGATTGACCAAATCTGCCCATTTTATCCCTATTCAGACTTTCGTCAGTGTCGAGAGGTTAGGCCGTATCTATAGTTGAGAGGTGGTTCACCTTCATAGGGTACTCGTGTCCATTATTTCAGATCGATGCTCTCAGTTCACTTCTAGCTTCTGTAGAACATTTCAAGAGGAGTTGGGTACCCATGTTGATCTTAGCATCACTTTTCATCCACAAACTGAGGGGCAGTCAGAGCGGACTATTCAGGTTTTGAAGGATATGCCCCATGCTTGTGTGTTGGATTTTGGAGGTCTGTGGGATCAGTTTTTAGCATTAGCAAAGTTTGCGTATAATAACAACTACCATTTAAATATTCAGAAGGCTCCATTCGAGGGGTTGTATGGTAGGCATTATCGGTCTCTAGTTTGTTGGTTTGAGACTTCTGAGGTTAGGCCACGAGGTACAGAATTTCTTTTTAAGTCTTTGGACAGGGTTTAGGTATTCAGGATAGGCTATGGGCAGCTCAAAGTAGATATAAGAATTATGCTGACCATAGACTTCGTGCCTTAAGGTTCAGTGTTGGTGACCGTGTCTTCCTACGAGTATCGTCCATAAAGGACGTGATGTGTTTTTGTAGGAGGGGCAAGCATAGCCTCAGGTATATTGGACTATTTAAGATCCTGCATATAGTTGGAGAGGTAGCATATGAGTTAGCTTTGCCTCAAGCCTTTTCAGCCATCCAACTAGTTTTCCATGTGTCTATGTTGCGGCGTTATATTCTGTATGAGTCTCATGTGCTTCGGTGGGACTCGATGTAGTAGGATAGGAGGTTGACTTTTACAGAGGAGCTTGTGTATATTTTTGCCAGAGATGTCAAACGATTGTGCTCCATAGACATTCCAGTACTTAAGGTTCAGTGGCGATAGTGTCCAGCCGAGGAGGCAACCTAGGACACCGAGCGTGATATGCGGGCCCAGTATCCCTACCTGTTCAAGCCTTTAGGTACATTTTGATCCTTTACTTTCGTGGATGAAAGTCCTTTAAGTAGTGGATGTTGTAATGACCCTCCAAGTCATTTTCCTCATTTCCTACTTTTACTACATTTAGAGCTATCCCACAACTGCCCAAGGTTATTTATGACTTGTTGGGACTAATAGTTCGATTACCAGGCAATTTCGTTTGGTTTTTAAAGCCAATTCCCTATTTTTGAGCTTTTGAAGTTAAGAATAGGGTCTCGGTCCTAAACCTCAGGTAAGCAACCTCGGATGCTAAAGGGACCCTTGGTCCAAGTCCCGAGGCTTTCAGACTCATTTTAAGCTATTAGGTGGAATTTGGCTAAATGGCCCAAGGGTGTGTGGGACCCATTTTTTATCCAAATGACCCCGAATGAAAATTTTGATGGCTCTGTTGAGTGAAGAATATTGAATTTGGTAGAGTAGCATAGTTTTCTTGCGTTCACAGAATTTTGAATAAATCTCGAGGGCCCAATCGACATATTTGCAACTTGCCAAAGTTTTTGGTGCATCAGCACTTGGTGTAGGTAGAAAATGGCCTTCGCGTTCGCAAGGCATTGGCCGCGTTAGAGAGGGTTAAGATTTTGGACCTCCACGTTCGCAGGCCAGCCTTCATATTCTTAAAAAGGATGCCAACCAAGTCGGTCCAGCCTTTTTCTTCGCGATCGCAGTGAACCAGTCTCTTCGCTAAGGTCTATCTGGGCCGGTACCTATGTTCGCGACAGGGGTCTCGCGTTCGCAAAGAAGGTACCCCTGGCTGTATGTATACATTCTCCTTCATTTTTTCTATCTATTTTTCTTAGACCAACGCCATTGTAGAGTAAATAAACTTATAAATTGTGAGAGAATCGTATAATTGACCTGGGATTATCTTGGGAATATGTTTGTGGTCCCTATATCTTCGAATTCTAGTAAGATTCCACTTAATTTCTCAATTAATTCTCCATTTTAGTTATTTCTTTTGGATTGTTATTGGGTCTAGTTTGGGTCTTTTTTGAGCTCTAAATTGGCTACATTTTTGCGACTTTTGATCCTTGAGCTATGTAGGACGTTGTGATATTTTCAATTTTGTGATTCCGCAAGCGGGCAACATGTAGGATTTTTTAGTCCAATTTTTGACCCGAAACATTTATACGCAATATGGGTATCGTTTTACTCATCTTGACAATAGATCATTGTTTTGGTAGCATGACAGTTCTCGGAGGCATCTCGAAAGGGGAAAGCATCGATTTAGAGGATTAGGCGAGCATTCAACGGCGTCCAAGTAGGCTAGGCTTACCATACTTTTAGATTGAGCTTGCTTATAGTATTAGTATACTATTATGCTGGTTTTGGGCAGGTAGTTTTAGCCCAGGTACTGATGTCGCCCAAATTACACCTCCAAGAAAGTGTAAAGCGATCGTTGAATCAAATATAAAACCCAACAAAGATGGGGTCAATCCCACGAGGAATAGGTCGAAATCCAATCAACTATATTTATGTAGATAACTAGCAAGTAAGTAAACAAGGGGGTTTTTGTAAAGTAAACAAGTAATAGTAATAAGAAGTAGTTTCTGAGGTTGTAATCAAGATGAGAAAAGCACTAGAATTGTGTTATCTAATAACTTCATAACTCCGTAGATTCTTCATACTTTAGTGATCTCTTAAGGTACCCAGCATGCCGAATCAATAGTTTAAGTATCATCTAACCGACTATGTTATTCCCCTTATAGATGACAATCCTCAAGCACAAAGGTTAATGCGTCATGAGTGTTGCTTTGTTGCCCCTACCAATGATCCCAATACAGCCTTTCCACTATCATGGCTCAAAGCTGATTAAATATAGATAACTCCAAGTCTTGTTGTTGATTTGATAGTCCTATCCGACTACCCTTGCTATAGTCCAAGGTAGAGATAGGGTGAGTCCCAATGCGTGCACTTGTCAAAAAGCAACTAATTCAAAAGAAACAACAATACACGCCCTAATACCCTTCAAGAATCACCTTATACTTCGAACCCTACTTCATTAATCTGTCATGGTTCCCATAACCCTAGTTATGGAGATTTCCTACTCATAATTTTATGAACAAAACTAGAATTCATAGATGAAAACATGAATTGAAGCTCACGATAATGAATAAACTCCAAAATCTAAAATAGAATTAAAACCCTATAACCAATATTCGGGAAATTTTAAGAATATGCCTTAGAATTCCAAAATATAATGTTGTGTAAGAATAATAATAAGTAACACTTAAAATTAGCCCTAATAGAGTATTTATAGACTTAACAAATCCTATCCTAAATAAAACAGGAAATTGGTGTCGGCTGCCTCATCAGAGAAGAAGGTACGATCGTTGTTAGAACCCACAATCGTACTTGGCCTGTCGTGGTTTGGTACTTGGACTTGTCTTTCAGTTCTTCCATCGATGGTAGAAGGTACGAGCTCGTGACACCTTCCTCGATCGTGATATCCCTTTGGTCTGATTGTTATACCAAAAATCCTACAACTCTTACAAATCTGCATCTTCTTCCCACGACCACATTATACGATCATACCTTTAAGGTACGATCTTGGGACCTTGTCGTTTGATCACTCTACTCTTGACTCCTGCAGGTTGAAATTCTCTTACATACCACGATCTCAAGGTCCAATCATGGCATCATAGTATGATCGTAAGACCCTTCGTATGATGGATTCCTCACAATGGTATCTCTGAATCGACATACGATAGCCTAGGCACGATCGTGGTTAGATCCCACGATCGTGGTAAAGCTCGTCTGATGGCCTTTATGTCTAGTTTTTAGCATTTTCTTCTCTAAGGCCTCAAGGTCTGTAAACACTTAACAAACAGATCAAATCCACAAAAAGTACACTCAAACTTGCAAATATTCCTCGTTTTAAACGTCTCAAGTGTCGTAAATCCACGACACATCAACACCCTCAACTTAGAACGTTGGCATGTCCTCGGGAAAATAATATACTACTAACTAAGACACTTAACCTAGAGCAAAATCGAGGTCACTATGGCAGTCAATTTTTTCCAAAACATATATGTAAACCACTAAGTGTATTCAATGCCCTCTTTTCTTATCAAAAACAACCAATGCAGTGTATATGCTATACAGGTACTAGAACACAACAGGATCAGGATATGGTAGAACATTGTAACTAGGTAATCTAACACATTGGCCAATGCACTACCTAAACAAGTAACAACTAGACTACAACCCTTATGCCCTCACAAAAAAGAAATCCCAAATCTCTCAAAATATGTAATGAAATCTAGTGTCGGGACTGGATCAAATCTCTCACTCTCACAAATAAGTCTAGTTGTGTGTGTTTGATACCATAAGCTTGCCCTTATTTCCTATGCTTCAACTTTTGGGTATTTGGGTTAGGATTTATATAGGTCTTTCTAGGCTTGTAATGTAGGCTCGGGGACAAGTATGGAATATTTGGGTAATGTGTCTCTTTCCTCCTTGGCACTACACTACTTTTGATTCCACTTCTACTTTTCATCATTTTGCTCCCTTTTCTGTATTTTTTTACTTTTGGACCTCGGGTACGGTTTTATTTTCAAATATTTCACTATATTTTTATTTATTTTATTTATTTTTTTAATGATACCGCGCCCCCGAGTCCTATTTTTTTCCTTCTTTCTTTTACTACTAAATTTTCATGCCCAATTTTTTTACGCACCCCTATACAATAGCCACCCTCAATTTAGGCTATTTACTTGAGCTGAAGTGTACAGTGTCCAAGGAGGTACCAGGGCCAGAAAAGGTTCATTGTAAAACTGGGAAGGTAACATGGGTAGGTCAAAGAAACAATCTAAGGCTCAAAGTTTGGGTTCAAGGGACACAGACTTATTTGGTAGCTCATTTAGGCTAAAGTGGACTAATTTCAAACATGGCCGATGATCTTTTCCTAACCTTTAATACTTCAGCTTTCAGGAAGACTAATTGGGCAAGTTCTAGACCACACACACACAGACTAAGTAAAATACCTCACTCACTCATGGCTCAAGGCTTTTGTCTAAGTTACTAAGTATTTAGTTCATCCAAGGTCGGCCAGGTTATCCTATTTACAATCCTAATTCCAAATCTAGATCCTAACATTGGTTCCAGCATAGTACATGCAAACACAATATCTCAAAACTTATTTTTGGAGGGGTATCATTTAAAACCATTTCAAAATAGGTAAGAATGCTTAATTAAACAAGACTGCACTATGTTTTCTTTCAATTACTTTAAGTTACACTACAACGACTAAAAACACAAAAAATAGCAAAAAAAATACATAAACACCAAAACATGTTAGTTCTAACTATGATAGTACAACCGAGGGAAAAGAAACACGGCAACAAAAACCCTCCGCTGTGGTAACTCCCACCCTAACTTTGAATTCATGTAGTATCCCCACTACACGAACTCAGATCAAGAAATACAAAAAAGGGAAGGGACATACCTGTGGTGCTCTACGCACCAGTGGAACTCAGATCACATAGGGCTGCAAGTGGGTCCCGCTAGTCTTCGAACCCCCTCCTAGTCTCACCCTCCTGTATAAATACCTTAAATGGGTCCTCGGTCACTTTTTCCTTCCTTCTTCTTTTCTATCCGGAATTCTCCTTCTTTCATTCCTGCCCAGACGCATCCTTCCTTTGCTCTTTCATGGCTCTAAACCTCGTACCACCTCCTCATCATCATCAGTCTCAATCTGTGGGGAGGGAGTATAGAACAGAGTGACAAGTGTAGCAATATCTAACCCAAGAAAAGCCGATGATGGCATGGGTAGTGTTGGAGGCAGAAGTGCCATATCAAATCTATCAGCTAGGACCTGTACTTTCTTTAGCTCTATCAACTCAGTCTGTGTCGGGGCTATGTCAGGTGCTTGGACTGTATCAATTATAGTCATGATCCGGCCCTCAAAACTATCCATTCTCTTCTGCACAGTCTGTATAGCTTGACGAATCTCCTGATACACATGGGGCTTTACCCGTTCTTCTAAGTTCTTGATCAGGGCATTGTGAAGGATTTGGTTTCGGATGATTTTTTCCAACTAGGCAGTTAGAATCAAAGTGTAACCGGCCAAAACTAATGATTTGGGCTGTGCAAAAGCTGGTGGTGTAGGAGAAGCTAAAGCATCGGCATCAGATATCTGTCTATCACTACTAGGGGCATCCCCACCAACGTCTGGGACCCGCAAAACTCTAACTAGGGCAGTTGGGTTGCGGACATCATTTATCATGGCTAAATCGGCCATCTTAGTGGGCAAGATTAATCTGTCCACTGGAAAGAAAGGCACAATCGAATCTTGTAGCAGCTGGGTAATCAGACTAGGGAATGGAAATGTGGTACTGAATGCCAATACTCTATCTTTGATATTTTGTGTGATGATGCATGGGATGTTCAGGACCAACTCTGCAATAAGTGCTGCTACTATATAGGCATTGGTCGCACCCAATGTATTATCATTGGCAGTGGGGGCAATCCTGTGCCTCAAAATGGACCACCATGCCTTGGCGGTGAACTTGAGAGTGTGCTTATAAATTGATGACCCATTCACCCAAGTGGAATTAAGTCCAACCTAAGTAATATATCCAGCCAACCACCTATAGTGCATTGCCTTGTCTTCAACATTCAACAGTTTTAGCTTCTTCAATTCTGACATCCGATAATCATACATCAAAGTTTCTTTAAATGATATAATATCTTGTCTAAACAAGGCTTTAGAGATAGCCTTGATGGAGATGTCAACCTCTTTTCCACCATACTATTACCCTATCCAGGTAGGGATGTTTATTCATGTCCTTGTCCTTGCCGGAGGGAGTCATGTTCTTTAGAGTTGCGACATAGTTCACGTAGAACTCCCTCACCAACTCACCACTATAAAATCCAAAGTTTCCTAGACATCCAACCCAACTGATATTATTCAAATACCTGGGCAACCTCTGGCATCCTCTGCAGCGACTCACTGAGTATCCTTGGTTCCTTTTGGATTCTTCTTTTTTGGTTCCCGTTATCTTTGAGGGTGATTTTACACACATAATAATCTAGGGAGTTTGGTACCCCCCAATGTCTTGTACCTAGGCCCCTCTGACTAGACCCAGTAGGAACATTAGTGTTGGAAGGGTCAGAGGTGGACTGCTCTTTGACCTCCTTAGACAGAGCAACAACCACCTCACCCCCACTTTCTTTGGTGTCTTTACTTCCTTCTTCATATTGGGAAAGGTTGATGGGGGTGGCTACCTTTTCCTTGTCCCTATTCTTCATTTCCCGAGGAGTGACTTGGTCGTCAAAGGAGCTGAGGTCATACTCCTCCTTGGACCCACTTGCTATGGAACCACTTTCGAGGAGCTTGGTGGAGCTTTCTTTTCGGAACTTTGTTCTCGGAGAGCCTTGTATGAAACAGTCTTTGATTTGGGTGCCATTGTACCTGTATTGGACAAACTAGTTAGGTCACAGTTCAAAACAATACAAGTTCAGATTCTTAAACAAATGACCCAAGCTATGATAGTGCAATGAAGGTACGATCGTACCTACTAATTGTAGATTGGTTCTGCATAAACTGAGATTCAGTACATCAATCAGACAATCACAACCTACAATCATGCAATGATGGTACGATCGTACCTTCTAATAGTAGGTTGGATCCAAGAGACGAACATATTCTTGTCATGTAAGATGAGCATATACCACGATCATATGTTGGTATCACGATCTTGGGATGTGTTCATCGGATAAGCTTCGGGGAGTCAACATCCAGTATCTTACAACGATCCAACCTAACCACGATCGTAGGTTGTTTTGTAAGATCTCAAACACTTATCAAATTTGACCGCTTGAAATTTGACCCAAAATTTGAATGAATTTGACCATTTTGTAAACACTATCGGGTACTCAGACTTCTCCTGAGATTTTGAAAACACAAACACTCATCACCATTTCTTCCCACTCCCACATATACAAACCCTTCAACAAAATTTAAGTAAAAAGCCAAAATTAGTATGTTAAAAGAAGTGCAAACTTACGGTGTGTAGTAGAAGTGATGAAATCGACAGTGTTGACTTGAATTTGCTAGTAAAATCTTTGCTTTTATCTTTTGAAATTCTTAGGGTTTGATAATTTACCAAACAAAATATGTTTTTAGGAGTGAGAATCGCATTGAGTGAGGGTTTCTAATGATTTATACTTTTAGGTTTTAAGTTTGGGTCGGGTTGGGTCGTGACTTTTTAAACTGATGGGCTTCTCAGATGAAGGGATTGTACAATCATGTTAGGATTCCATGATTGTACATTTCTTTCATAAAATGTAGAATAAAGAAAATTTACCTGAGAACATACAAACCTTAAGAACGACCGTGTGTTGTAACCATGATTGTGACTTAAGATAGTTTGTCTGATACCCAATTTTGATAATTTGCAAGAGTATCATTATATGGTTAAGACCACGATCATACCATATAGCTACGATTGTGATACCCAATTGTTAGATGACTCCTAATATATCAACTTATAGGATTCCCATCAGACGACTGAACCCACAATCGTACGTTTATGGTATATCGTACTATCCCTTTCGTGGGTTCAGTCTAGAGTTCTATTCAACACCATATTTCTCCTTTGGTTTCCTAAACAAAAAGAAAACATTACCCAATAAAATATAAACTACAAAACCATGGGTTGCATCCCATGAAACGCTTGGTTTAACGTCGTGGCACAACATGGCTATGTTAGTTAATCAGACTTCACCAACAAGCCCATGGGTTACCTCTCATGGAGTGCCTGATTTAAAGTCGTGGCATGCCTCATGTTATCTTGATTCATCAAGCCTCGTTTAGATCCACATCACAAATCATCTGGGCCTCCTTGCCCTTTCCCATGTAGTGTTTCACCCTTTGGCCATTGACTTTAAACTTCTTTCCATCATTACTTTCCAGCTCAATTGTACCATACGAGAACACTGTGACCACTCTATATGGTCCATTCCACTTCGACCTCAGATTCCCAAAAACAATAGCACCATGTAACCCACAGTGAATTCTCTTCTCTCAATCTTGCGATCATGATACAACTTCTTTCTTATACAAGACTGAACTCTCGTATGCATAGAGATAGAATTCATCCATCTCATTCATTTGCTCGTCTCAACTTAGCTGCATCTTGCCATTCCAGATTTAACTTCTTCATTGCCCACAATGCCTTATACAGAAGCTTGATAGGCAAGTGGCATGCCTTTTCATGCATAATATGATATGGAGATGCACCAATTAGTGTCTTGAATGCAGTTTTATATGCCCATAGTGCATCATCCAATCTCTGTGTCCAATCAATCTTATTGGCATTCACAGTCTTTGATAAAATATACTTAATCTCCCGATTTGAGACTTCAACTTTCCCGTTTGTCTGAGGATGGTAAGGCATTGCCACCATGTCTTTTACCCCATATTTCTCAAGTAGGTCTTGAATAAGTGATTACAAAAATAGGATCCTCCATCACTAATGATAATATGAGGTGTTCAAAAACATTAGAATATATTCTTTTGCAAGAAAGTTGTGAGACTCTTACCTTCATTGTTGGGAAGCGCAATTGCCTCCACCCACTTAGATACATAGTCAAAAGCTACCAAGATATACTTCATACCATGATAACTCACAAACGGGCCTATAAACTCAATACCCCATACATCAAACAATTCAAGCTTAAGGATCACATTCATTGGGAGCTTATGTCGTCTTGAGATATTTCCTTTCCTTTGGCACTGATCACATGCCATCGCATAATCATGGGCATCTTTATGAATGGTGGGCCAATAATACCTACATTGCAAGATCTTTTGTGTAGTTTGCGCACCTCCATGGTGAGCCCCAACTGAAGACGAATGACATGCCTCCAATATTCTTATCATCTCAACCTCAGGAACACACCTATAAATCATACCATCATCACACACCCTAAATAAGTATGGCTCATCCCAGAAGAATTTTCTCACCTTATGCATGAACTTCTTTCGCTACTGATATGTCATATCTTCTGGAACTAGATCACTTGCCAAAAAGTTGGCAAAATTTGCATACCATAGGAATAAGTATTTTGATGATGCTAACACCTGTTCGTCTAGAAAAGTATCATCAATCTCAAGATCATAACTTAGTTTTAGCATGGCCTCCTATTCTAGACGTGATAAATGGTCAGTAACTTGATTCTCTGTTCTTTTTCGGTCTTTTACCTCTAAATCAAACTCTTGTAACAGAAGTACCCATCGAATCAACATTAGCTTGGAATCATTCTCTTCCATAAGATATCTCAGAGATTCGTGGTCACTATGCACAATCACCTTTGTGCCAATCAAGTAAGACCAAAACTTCTCGAATGCAAAGACCACAACAAACAACTCTTGATCCATTACTGTGTAATTTTTCTGAGTTGGATTTAGTGGTTTGCTAGAATAGTAAATAAGATATAGGATCTTCTCTCACCTTTGGCCTAGGATCGTACATAACCTCGAATGGTAAGGGCTAATTAAGAGAAATAATGATGGGGGCTTAAATCAACTTCTCTTTTAGACAATCGAAAGCTTTTAGGCATGCATCATTAAATACCAACTTCAACTCCTTCTCTAAGAGCTTACACAATGGATTGGCAATCTTAGAAAAATCCTTGATGAACATTCTATAAAATCCTGCATGGCCTAAAAAACTGTGAATCCTCTTCACAGAAATTGGTGGAGGTAATTTTTAAATCACCTTAATCTTTGTCTTATCAACTTCAATCCCCTTCTTAGAAATTCGGTGTCCCAAAACAATACCCTCTTTGACCATGAAATTGCATTTTTCCCAATTCAACACCAAGTTGCATTCCTCGCATCTTCGTAAAATATCAGCAAGGTGTGCGAAGCAGTCCTCGAATAAATCTCCCACAACATAAATATCATCCATAAACACCTTAATAGTGTCTTCAAATATATAGAAGAATATGGACATCATGGAACGCTGAAAAGTAGCCAGTATATTGCATAGACTAAATGGCATTCTTTTGAATGCAAATGTACCATATGGACAAGTGAAAGTGGTATTCTCTTGGTCTAATAGGGTGATGAAAATCTAATTTCACCCCGAGTAACCATCAAGAAAATAATAACATCCTCTACTAGCAAGTCTATCTAACATTTGGTCCATAAAGGGCATAGCAAAATGATCTTTCCCGGTCCAACAATTCAACTTAGGTAATATATGGAAACTCTCTATCCGATCACCGGTATCATCTGGATTAACTTATTTTTCTTGTTCGGAACCACAGTGGTTCCATCCTTCTTCAATACACACTAAACAAGACTCACCCAGTTGTTATCCGCAATAGGGTAAACCATACCTACATCAAACCACTATGTTCTTCAGGTCAAGATCAAGCTTCTTTGGTGCGTAAGTGTATGAACCCCTACCAACAAGTGCTTTTACCGTCTCATCACACTCGTCAATACCATCACTCTCAAAATTCATGATGACTGCCGCCAGTGCCTCAACTCTCAGTTTTTCTAGAACTACAACCACAAGCACACCCTCGTCCACAGTATCAATGATCGACACTACACGCATCTCCTTTGACTACTTTTTGGATTGGCAGACATTGAAAGTAACATATTTATCATTCAATTGAAACTTTATCTGCCCAGATTCCAAATCAACTAAAGCATAGCCAGTCACAAGGAATGGTCTTCCCAAGATGATGAGAACCTTAAAATCTACCTCACAGTCTAGAATAACAAAATTAACCAGAAAAAATGAAAGATGCAACCTTTAACAACACATCATACAAAATTCCCACCGGCCTCTTCACTGTTTGATCCACCACAATAAGTCTCATAGAAGTCAATATAGGAGACCCTAATCCCAACTACTTGAAAACTGCTAGTGGCATCAAGTTAATTTTAGCACCCAAGTCACACAAAGCCTTTGCAAGATTGTAAGACCTGATAGTGCAGGGAATAATGAAAGCTCCCATATCTTTCTTTTTCTCAACAAGGAAGCCACAAGCGATTGCACCACTATGGTGTACATTATTTGCAGACTCAAAACTGACAGTTCTCTTCTTCGTCACCAAATCTTTCATAAACTTTGCATAACCTGGCATTTGTTCCAAATCTTCGACAAGAGGGATATTCACTGAGAACTCTTTTAACATGGAGATAATTTTTTAATATTTTCCCTCTTCTTCAAACTTTGTAAAAAGGGAGGAGGAGGACGTACAATAGGCTTCAACACTTGAGGGGCCTCCTTCTCCTTCCCTTTATCAGTCTTAGCCCCTTTTTCAGTAACTTGAGGCTTTTGAGATGCATTGTTGCCTACCATTAAATTTTATTCTTTATTCTCATTCTTATCATCAAGTACTATGGACTCATCTATCTTGTTATCAACAACAGGAGTAGATGGATAAATAGTAGTCTTACCACTTCGAGTAGTAATAACTAAGCAATGACCATTGCTTTTGGGATTTTAGATGGTGTTACTTAGAATAGAGCCTGGTTGACACTGACTTAATGTGGTAGAAATCTACCCAAATTGTTGCTCTAGTTGTTTGATTGCGGTCATATGAGACTCAACCTTTTGGCTTATCCCTAAAATTTCTGCCCTAATCTCCATAAGGAAACTTTCTTGACTCTCCAACCACTTAACAAGTTTTCAAGTAGGGCTTCTATTCTTGAATTTCAAGACTCAACATCACGATTCCCTAGTGGAACATAAAGGCCACTCTAATCCTTGTAATCATCTTTTTGCCTCCATTCACCATCACGATATCTGTCTCTATCTGTATATCTTGACTTGTTGTAATTTTCTCTATAGTAGTTTCGACCTTGATTCCCTTGTCTCGAGTTCTAATTGTCTTGATTAGACCCTTGGCCCTTGGATCAAAAACCCGCCACTTCTTTATCCAGATGTTTGGCTTCTCCCTCAAAATTTGACTCTTCATACCTTAGTGCCTTGACTTGTACACCCACCGCATTAACATTTTTTGCTCCACCTGCTGCAAACTATTGAGCAATTAATTCAATTTTGGTCCTCAATTGTGGTACCTCTTGAGCCACCATTTCATCTAAGGCCCATTATTCTGCCGATGCTCCAATTGTATAAGTTTCTATGGGTCGGTCTGCTTCCCGAGTATGCCAACCTTGGTTAGTTTTAGTGATCTGATCTAGAATATCTGATGCATGCTCCTATAGTGAACTCATAAATTCTTCTCCAGTGATTGTGTCTACTACAACTTTGGTATTTGCATTCAAAGCTCTGTAGAAAATCTCAAGTAAATTCCTACCACTTATCCTATGGGTTGGAACATTCTACAACTTTATCTTGAACCTCAACCATGTGTTGTAAAGTGCCTCTGAATGTAGCTATTTAAAGTTGTAGATTCATATTTCAATTGCAACATTCTAGAGGGTGGAAAGAATCACTCCAGAAATTGTTTCCTTAGCTCCTGAAAATTAGTGATAGAACCTCACGGTAATTCAACTAACCCCAAAATCTCTTCCATCATAAGAGAGAATGGAAATAGCCTCAGACAAATTGCCTCTTATCTCACTTCAAGCAGATTGTACGAACTATAGATTCCCATAAACTTCATCACATGCATGTTGTCATCATCAGTAGGAAGACCATCAAATACCTATTTTAAGTTCAAGAGGTGAATCATAGCACTCATAATATCAAACTTAGTTCCTTTAGGTAATTTGGGTGGGATAATGGAACCATTCTCCAGCGGCTCCAAATAGGCTAAATCTTCTTATGGTTCCTCATAAATCAGGGGATAGTGTAGTGGTGGTTGTTACACTCTAGGTCTTTTCTATCTTTCCTTAAGTGCAGCAAGATGTTGTGCTTCCTCTTACATTACTCGATGGTCTCTATCTGTTTGTCTAAAAACTATTGTCTCGCATTCTCCTCAACCATCAACCAAGCAGTTATTTGGTCTGTAGTCTTATGACCAGCTGGATTAAGTGGTGGCTGATTATGAATGTTACCCACAGCTGCGAGATCTTGAATTTTGTCGTCGTTTACCATTATTCGATTATTCCTTAGAGTTCTTTTGATTTCTTGGTCAAGTGGAATCAGGGGATTACCTTGACTCTGAGTGTTGGGTATACACCGGTATACCCTAAAATACCAGGAAAATAAAAGTCTCTATTCTAAACCAGCACTTCAACAAACACAATCAATCAACTCGTAACTGTAGTCCCTAGCAACAGTGCCAAAATTTGATGTTGCCCAAATTATAATCCTAGAAAGTATAAAGCAATTGTTGAATCAAATATAAAGCCCAACAAGGTTGGGGTTGATCCCACAAGGAATAGGTCAAAATCCAATCAACGATATTTGTATAGACATCTGGAAAGTAAGTAAACGAGGGAGTTATACAAAGTAAACAAGTAATAGTAATAAGAAGTAGTTTCTGAGGTTGTAATCAAGATGAGAAAATCACTAGGACTCTATTCCCCAATAACTTCATAACTCCGTAGGTTCTCCATACTTTACTGATCTCTTAAGGTACCCGACATATAGAATTGATAGGTTAAGTATCGTCTAACTGACTGTGTTACACCCCTTGTAGACTACAATCCTTAAGCACAAATATTAATGTGTCAGGAGTGTTTCTATGCTACCCCCTACCAATGATCCCAATACAGCCTTTCCCGTATCATGGCTTAAAGCTGATTAAAAGAAGATAACTCTAATGTTATTATTTATTCTCTAGTCCTATCTGACTACCCTTGCTATAGTCCAGGGTAGAGAGAGCGTGAGTCCCAATGTATGCACTCATTAGAAATCAACTAATTCAAAAGAAACAACAATACATGCCCTAATACCCTTTGAGAATCACCTTGTACTTCAAACCCTACTTCAATAATCCGCCATGGTTACCACAACCCTAGTTGTAGAGTTTACTTACTCATAATTGTATGAACAAAACTAGAATTCATAGATGAAAACATGAATTGAAACTCACAATAATGAATAAAATCCAAAATCTCAAATAGAATTAAAATCCTAAAACAAATATTTGGGAAATTCCAAGAATATGCCATAGAATTCCACAATATAAGGTTGTGTAATAATAATAATGCATAACACTTAAAAATAACCCGAAAAGAGTATTTATAGACTTAACAAATCCTATCCAAAATAAAATAGGAAACTGGTATCGGCTGCCTCGTATGAGAAGAAGGTCCAATCGTGGTTAAAACCCACGATCATCCTTGGCCTCTCGTGGTTTGGTACTTGGACTTGCCTTTCAGTTCTTCGATTAAAAAGTAGAAGGTATAGGCTCGTTACATCTTTCTACGATCGTGACATCCCTTTTGTCTTATCGTTTTACCAAAAATCCTGCAACTCTTAGAAATTTGCATCTTCTTCCCACGACCACATTGTACGATCATACTTTAAGGTACGTTCGTGGGATCTTATCATCTGATCACTCTACACTTGACTTCTACAGGTTGAAATTCTCTTACATACCATGATCTCAAGGTATAATTATGGCATCATAGTACGATCGTAAGACCCTTCGTAAGATAGACTCCTCACTCTATCATCTTTGAATCGACATACGATAGCCTAGGCACGACCGTGGTTAGATCCCATGATCGTTGCAAGGCTCATCTGATGCCCTTTATGTCCAGTTTTTAGCATTTTCTTATCTAAGTCCTCAAGGCCTGCAAACACTCAACAAACACATCAAATCCACAAAAAGTACCCTCAAACTTGCAAATATTCCTCTTTTTAAGCATCTCAAGTGCTGTAAATCCATGGTACATCAACTATCATTTTCATATTTTTATGCCTTAGTTAGCTAGTTAGGGCCCCGTTTTGGAATATTTCAGGCCCATTCTCCCCTAGTATAGTTCATTATTATCCTTTAGGTCTAGGTTTAGTGCTATTAGTACCTAGATATAGGAATAGAAAGACATAAAATAGCTGCGAGTAGGTTCTGGTTTAGGTTAGGTTATTGGGACCCTATAGTAGGCCACACTGCTTTTTCTTGATAGTGTATTATGGAATGAAAATTCTTTAGGTTTAGTTAGACACTTGACTATAATTTTAGGCTATTTCTTTAGTATGGGTTGACTTAGACATTATTTCTGGCCTATTTTAGCTCTTTTTCCTAAGTAGAATAGAAATTGATTATGTACTGCACCTCTTGACCTAGTATCTGGGACCCGCCTTGCCTTAGTTGACTTATCAACTCAATATTAGTGTTTATGACCTTATAGCCTTGAGATAGGCTTGGAAACCTTGATTTTCTTCCTGTTAGCTAGATATGCTCATTTCTATAGAAATGTATTTTAGTTCCAGTTTGAGTTCGGCATATCTTTATAACTATTGCTATTATGAGTTCTGTCACGATACTGACATCGGTTACAATTATGATTATGGTTACTATGTAAGAGCTCTGGTATGGTTTTGGTATCAATTTTATGGTTAAGATTGACTACTTCTGGGATCACTTGTTTTTGGTAACGGTATGGTTACTATGAGTTCCAGTTCTAGTCCGACATCTGTTTATAATACGATCGGGATGTTCTAATGTTGATTATGGTTGTTCTAGAAATTCTAGCAGTGGTACTAAGTTCTGTTGCACATGATTCATGTGACCTCTCATTATTAGCGACTATTTCCAGTTTGAGACAGGGTGTTTGGCCTCTCATTACTACCCATTGGTGTCGGTTTAAGTCCGGTGCACATCTAGATATTTTTTTATCATGGATTTGGGATCAAAAGGTTACCTGAGATCAGTTCAGCTATAGGTTACTTATGCTTCTTACTTTAGTTACTTCTTGTTTGCACCAGCCGGCTTATGGAGGCTCGGTAAGGGTTAATTGTGTTCTTGTGTGTGCCTTCTGGGCTTATGGGGGCCTAGACAGGTTATAGTTAGCTCGTCTTTCTTACTTTTGAGTTATTTATTTCTATTACTATATTTTTTTGGTACAATAATGATTTATATTTTACCCATGTTATTGTTGACTAACCGACACACTCAATTTGTATTCATGCTTTTACTATATTTCATCTCGGTCAGTCGATGACATCTATTGAGTACCCATTTCTTTGGTACTCATACTGCATTTCTGCATCTTTTCCTGATGTAGATCCGAGTATGAGCCACTGGTGTTAACATTATTCTTAGGCCCAACAACTGATCCAAAGATGGGGTGAGCTTTCTAGAGTCCGAGGCTAATCCTCCTCTATCTATTTCTGTTACAGTCTTTTGCATTCCAAGACTACTGTATATATGTATATTTTTTAATATTATCTAGTACTCTTCTTTTATTGTAGTGGCTCTAGTATCGAGCTTACCAGGCCTTGGGAGAAATTGATTTTGATCATTTTGCCCTCCCCTCTCATGTATAACATGTTATGTATATTTATATGTCTGTGCTTTCACTTATATTTTTGTTGTACATTGTTTTCATCATTTTTTTCATTTATTTTCTGCCCGGTAGCACATTACTTGACATTTCTGGCTATGGCTTGGCTTACCTACTAGTGGGTTAAAGTAAGTGTCATCATGGCCTAAGAAATTAGGTCATGACATCAAGAGTGGAGCAATATCAAGAGATCGATGAATTCCTCTTGAGAGCTTGTGAGAGTTCCACTCTCTACAAGGAGCATATAAAGAGATGGCATGATGCCAAGATTCTAAAAATGGAGTTCAAGAGCGGTGACAATGTCCTTGTGTTCAATTCAAGGTACAAGTTGTTTTAGGTAAGGTCAAAACTAGATAGTCGGGTCCCTTCAAGGTGGTTCAATATTTTCCTAGTGGTGCTATAGAATTGGAGAATGACACGGGATTCCCGTCTATGGTGAATGGCCAACAAGTTAAACATTATCATGGGATGTCACTGGAAGCTGATTTCATGGTGGTGTTGTACCTCGATGATGCGTGATTGATGAAGAACAATATCCTGTCATGAAGATAACAAATATAATTCTTGGGAGGCAACCCAAGTTTATTTTTGTTGTTTTTAATAATGTGTGTTGATTGGTGCAGGTATGTGATGTAGTTAGAATGTGGGAAACATGTCATAACACAAGTTAAAGAAGAAAAAATTAGGAGATCATGCACAAAGCTCCAGGGAAGAGGCTTTGTGATGTGTTGATTTCATCAGTGAATCAGCGAAGTCCTTCGCTGAAATAGATCTCCCAACCCAGATGAACTATCTAAATCGGTGATTGTGACATACCGTTCGGTGTATCGCCGAACACTTTGGTGAAGGGACAACTATCACCAAATTTGTTCTCTATTGAGGAAGTTTGAAGTGTTGAACACTGTCAGAATTTGGCGATGGATATGTATTTCGGTGTATCACCGACATCATCGGCAAAGCTAAGTACATCTCCAAGTCGCGTATTTAAAAGGATGGTTTGACTTTCTTTGTCCTTTGACTCTTTATTTTGTTTTGACCCTTTGTATTATTCAAACCTTTTCTATTCCCCATTTCCCTCTTTACTTTCACTCTGTCTAATCAACACACACAGAGATACAAATACATCATTTAATTCCTCACACCACCACTGTCACCATTGTTTTCTTCAGTAGTGCACCATCGGTCCTCCCTCTTTCCTTTCCTCATTGATTTATCTCTAAATCTTTAATATTAGAGTTTGATTTTAGTTTATATCCAATGATTGTCAATATTGGTCATTTTTAGTTATTGTTCGTGATGTTTAATATTATTTATAATGGAGTTATTTTGTTGGGTTTGCTCTTTCTCGAATTTATGTTTGTAGATTAAGGTTCTTATTGAACTTATAAATTTTAATCGAGGTATTTTGTTAAATGGGATTTAAACTATTGAAGATAGGTCTATCATGCTTAATTTTTTGTTCATAATTGCTTTGGGGTCATTTGTGGACAAAATGGGTTATAATCATTGTTGAACTTTGGTTGGTTGAATTTAAAATCAATTGATTTTGCCCAATGATAGATTGGGTGATGTCGTTCTTAAGGGAAAAATCATCATATTATTATTTAATTATTGAAATCTGGGGAAGTCTAAGTACCTATGGTTGTTAGAACTTGAATCACTATAGAAATGGCCTAAAAAATCCCTTGAAATCACGATATTCCTCTTGGGGACGATGACTATTCAGCCATGGGTTGAGTACTTTGGCGATGCACCAAACTTTGTGGCATATTGCCAAAGCACTCCCCATATCGTCGATTGTCACAATCTATTGGCTAGTATAAGTGACAATTTGTCCATGTTGGAGTGGTTCGGTGATGCTCTAGGAGTATTGCCTAACTCTTCGGCGCATCCCTGATTTTCCACTTTTACTCACTGACCCTTCTCATCTGTTCTGTTCCAATTAGCGATAGCTGATGTGCATTACCAAACGGTTTGGTGATGCACCAAATTTGTTTGTGATGCTGTTCTAGAAATTATTGGTGTTCTATTTTGCTAAATTTGGCCCAATCCATTGTTTCTCTTACATGCTGGTATGCCTAGGTACAAGTGCGTAGCCACAAAACAAACCATCTCTTCTCTTTTTTTTCAAGGATTACAAAGGGTGTAAAGTTCAATGAAAAATCTCAACCAAAAGGCAAGGTATACAAACGAATGAGGGTTGATGATAATATAAGCGAAGCTCCAATGGTTAAGGAAGAAAGCTCAGAACATAGTTCCAACTCCGAGAGGTACAATATTAGTTCCTCAGAGGAGGGAAACGCTACCCCTATTCGCGAACCATTGCCTACTCCTGAGGCAGTACCACCAAAGAAAATAATAGAACAACCCCTACTACTGCAGGAAATCCTCCACCCCATCCTTACGTGGCTCATCATGACATCAATAGACTTAAGGTACCCGATCAACGCAGCATTATTAAGGAATAAAAATTGAGTCTGCATGGGTTAGAGGGAAAGCATCTGAGGGTGTTATCCGCATTGTAGTACAATGATTTTTAGGTATTCACCGAACCTCTAAAACCTTATGTATAAAATTAGGTGAGGAAGTTTTATATGGCAAAAAAGAAGATATTGTGGGCTAAGAAAAAGAGGGGGTCGCGAGAAACAAGAGATGTTGTTAGGGTGGTGCGTGGGTGGATGTACATTGTGATAAATGTTTATAAATGAAATATATAGAAGACAAATGCTAAACATTCACTACTTCGACACTAGTGTTGGGAACCCAGTGGCATAATTACAGGGTTGGCTAGCCCATTTGCTAAGTGATGGCCCATCTCTGTGGCTTGCATTAGAGGTTCAAATTCAGAAAGGGGATATTTATTTGGAAGTTCAGCATTGGTTGAGCTTTGTGTGCAATAATTTGTGACCTTTGCAAGACGAATCTATACTTGTACACCCTTGAAAAGTGCTTGTTGGCATAATTATTGCAAATAAGAGGTTCAACATGGCGTCAATCATTGCCACAGATATTGCTTGTTGGGAACAACAAAAGCTAACCTCTCTTGCTTTCCCGTGCTTGATCACAGAGCTAGGTCGCTGTACCAAGGTTCCCTTCAACAAGAAAAAGGATTTTGTGTACACTTCTACTTCTACCATTGACATCACTAGGTTTGAGTTTGTTCAGGAAGTGAAGAAGAAGAATATCTGGGTGGATGATTCCCCGATAATTGATATTGGTTCTCTTGATAGTGGCATCTACCAACCCACTTCTACTACTACAACTCCTCCTCCACCTAGTTCATTTATAGCTCTTACTCCACTAAGTCCGCCCTCAGGTCCATTATAACAACCACCTCAACCTAGTGCCCCCAGTCCTCAACCTTCTACTATTTAAGGTTTTTCAAGAGCCCCTCACAATCACGCTAACATTATTTAGATGGGCCAACTAGCTTATTCAAGGGATATAAGGTCATCGACCTTGGAGGCGGAGATGCTTAAGTTGATTGCAGATTCTATGAAAGCTGCTTTAGAGCTGGTTCATGAGGAATTATGGGGTGTTTGTGTTACCTTGTGGATTTTTGGCAAGAGTTTAGATGATTTAAGTGATCCTTAGAAGCCTTCCATACCCAAGACAGTGATAAAGAAGCAGGATCAGCTAGCTTCCCCACTAAAGCATATAAATGAGCTCTGATTCCCTGACATGATACACTTATGGGGAGCTTCATCTGAGACACCGGCTCTATTACCTGTTTGAGAGGATGACCTAGTAGCTAAACAGGAAGACGATAATGATTTCCATTCGAATGATGAGGATATTAATGAGGCCTAGAGTGAGTTCTACTTTGAGGAGAAGAGCCAGATTGGTATAAGATTGAACCTTAGGATGTGACGTAGATTGATGAATAGACAGACATATAGGAGACTGATGATGCTATTTTTGCTGCCACTTTGGAGAGGTCAGTTTGAGAGATGACACAGATTGGGACCTTTGGTTCAGCTGATTCTTTGAATATAGAAGAAACCATACTAGATCCATCCCTACAGACCACACTTAAGATTAAGCCAGGCACTGATGCCTAAACAGAGGATACTTCTATGAGCTAGTCACTGCCATAAGATTAGGTATGATAAAGGGGACCCTTACCTCATGCTCATTTATTTCTCTTAGTCCTATTGCATTGAGGACAATGCATACTTTAGAGTTGGGAGTAGGGTGATTATTTTATTTGGATCTGTAATATTTGGTTATGATATTTGGTCCTAATGCTCTTTTTTGGATATTCTGATTTATTTTGGTGTGTGGTTCTGATTCGGATTATATTTGGATATTTACATTTGGGTTGTAGTATTTTAGATTTGGTTTTTGAATTTTTTTGAGTGTGTTGTGTTGTTTTTCATTTTTATTTCCTTACTTTACTTTTAGTTTAGTATTTCGTAGATAAGTTGCAACTAAAAACTTGTTTTGGCATGCGTACTTAAGAAAAAAATGTACTAGCAGTAGAAAACTTTGACTCAAATGATACCCTTGGGGAGATTATTCACATGCACGACTCTTGAAATGATTCACATATTGTCCATTATTTTTCAAAAATGTGCCCATTTTAAAAAAATTTCCTTGGTTTAGTTAAGCTAGTTAGGCTCTCATTATTTGTGAACATCTGTATCTCATTTTGACTACTTGAGTACCTTCTTCGATATGTGCTATGAATATGGTACATCCATTGAGGAAAGGTGCTTCGAGTATGTGATTGAGTGCCATGTATGGGTGAGGACTCAACTATTCTTTCATTAAGTCCACCTATAACTTGCCCGGTTGCTCTAATTCTAAAGCAAATAGTGTACGATGTTGGAGAAGTGATCTTAGGCCATTGATCGATATTGAACCACTAATTTGACAAAATTACCCATCCTGTGGTGAGTAGACTGACCAATTTTATCCCTAAATTAAGCCTTCCGAACCCTTTTTCTTGGATAACCTCATTACAAGCCAAAAATATTTTTCCTCATATCCCTTTCTTGAACCAAATCCTTCTTGAAATGTCTAGGTTAGGCTAAATACCAACTTAGCCCAAAAGCCTAAGTTGGGGGTATAGGAGCCTTTGAGGTTTGTCTTGTGAATCAAAAGTTCATAAAATGGGGACCATTCAATTCCTTTTCCAATTATCCTCGTACCCTTTGTTGATATATAAAAAAAAGAGAAAAATGTTGAAAACAAATGAAAATAGAATTGTAGTTTTGTTTTTTAGTTGTAAATATTCAAATTTGTTTAAAGTTTCAAAGGATAGGAAGAGTAAGATAGCTTGAATGTTTTAGAAAATTGGTCTGTGAAGTGGTATAAGAAGCAAGCCTTGGGAAAGAAGAACAATTGAGATCTCTCTAGACGTATTAAGGGGGTAGAGTTACTATAACCTTAACCTTCCCTACCTTACCCGATGCCTACGCTACAAGCCAAACTAAGACCTTAGTAATCTCTGAAGTAGAATGCATGAATTTGGTGAAATGAAGCTTATGGGAAAGCTTATGGTGTGGTACTCATGTTCATGATCATCTTTTGAAGTACGAGTGATTCGTAGTAGTCCCTTGTTTTAATGTTAAACATTTCTTGAGGGAAGGGACTTTTTTGTGTGAGGGCGCTTGATTGAAATGCTTGAGTATTCTTTAATCTTAGTTGAGGTCTATGAGTATATTCTTGGCTTGGTAACATTTGGTTAACATTTGATGTTTGTTGTTTACAAATTGAGTGTTTGATAGGTGAAACTTGGGTCATTGTCAAAATCATGACGGCGAAGTGTTTTCACAAAAGTAGCATCTGTCTAAGCTCCCAAGTAGTACCATTTGAAGGCATTGTTGATTTTGTTATGTATGCATTGATTCACTAGTGGATGAGCAAAGATTTAGTTGGGGGTATTGATGAGTCGGCAAATTGTGACTCATTTGGATAAAAAATAATAATCCAAATTGAGTTAATTTTAATGTTGTTTTGGCTTTTTTTTAAAGATAAAAGCCAAGAAGTGATTGGAAGGGCAAAAAGAGGCAAAAAGATGGAAAATTGGAGTTCAAAGTGCAAGAAGCATCGCCTGAACAAATTGGTGTATCGCTAAAGGTCATGGCATGCTACTGAATAGAAAGGTCAATCGCTGAAGGTGATAGTTTAGCCAAGTTCCAACTCAAACAGGTTAGCGATGACCAAATGCAATTCGGCGTATCGCCGTGTAGATAGGCGGAGCATATCTCCAATGCCAAAGGTGACAGAAATCAACCTCTGAAGCTTAGCGTTCATGCCGGTTCAGCAACACAAGGGAATTTAGGCATATCATCGAGACGATCGGCGACGACATCTTCATACGCCAAAACAGATGCGGTGGCAATTCTGTAATTTATTGGCCCATTTTTGCTAAAGCTATAAAAGCATTTTTTGCTATTTTGGAACCCTATCTTCTGTTATATCTTGAATCTAAAACTTGTAATCAAAACCCTAGTTGGGAGTTTAACTATTTGTTGCTTATTTCTTGATTGGAATTTGGAATTTCTTAGGATATATTTGGATTCTATGGCAAATTTGAATGAGAATATAGGTATATCTCCTTTTTCTCATGTTATAAGTATCGAATTTCCCAAGCTTGGGGTTATGCATTATTGAGTATTGATTATAGTATTTATAGTGGTTATTTACCTTTTTATTTGATTGAACGTTAAGATTTTAGCTAAATCTCTATGTATTGATTTATGAATTGAGGTTGCAAACTTGGTCTATGTTGAGATCTCATGTCTTGATTGAAATAAGATACAAGAGTGATAATACTTGGTTAACAAAACTTGAGTAGTGTACTCATTTAAGAAAGTGGTGCTATGAATAGACCACCTATTTTTAGGTCATTGGTTCCTAGGTAGTATAGACACATGGGTGTTCGAAAGAAACTCTGGTGATATTTGTTGGTAGATTGAGAAGTTACCCCTAATTACTAAGACCAAGCCTATTCATAAATATCTGTAACACCCCGTACATTTCCGACCCTACGTGACAACTTTGAACAATGCTTACTTAGGTTTCGAGAGCCATACGTATGTATTTTGTAGTGTAATTAATGTAACATTTGATATTGGGCCTCGTACATGTGATTAGACCTTTGTAGGAGGTGTTTGTGACTTCGTGGAGCATTTGTGGGGTGAAAAATGAGGCTTGGAGGACTTCCAAGCATTGGATATTAAGGTTAGGAGGTAATAAAAAGACTTGAACTTGAAGGATCTAACAAAATCTGCAAAGAAAAGTCGAAGAAAGGAAAAAATCTCATTTTGGGTGTGGGGCGCACCCAGGGGTGTGTCAGGCCGCTTCTGGCCAAAAATTCTTTGGCACAGGTAGCGTGCTAGGCCGCCTATTCAAGAAATTTTTCTGGCATAAGAAGCATTGGGGTGCGCCAGGCGGCGTGCCAGAGTGCTTTTCGCCAAAATTTTTCTCCGACTATTATGATATATATAAGACTTTTGGGTTATGGTATCATTACTCCATCTTAGTAGGACTACTCTTGAGCGCGTTTAGCATCCGAGTTGGGGTTAATTCTTTGTCACAAGTATTTTATCAAATTATGCTCAAATTAACCAAGAGTGGCTAGAATTTCTTATTTTTGAGATTGAGGCTACGAACATGAATCGCGTGAGTCGAACATTGTTGTAATATTTATGGAATTATTTAAACATGAGAGAATTGGAGATTACACATTGAAAAGATAATATGTGTAAATGGGCTCAATTTGAGGCCCAAAATGAAGCCAAAATGCATGGGCCCAAAGGGTAAATGACACCATTCTTCCAAAATTGACCAAGAAACATGGAATTTAATGCCAAGGAGTGGTTAAGGATGACTTGAAGGCTATATAAAGGCACAGAAATTATATTTTTATTCATTCTAACTCTCATGCATTTTAGACAATTACAAGATATTTTCTTTCAAACCCTAAAAACCCTAAGGCACTTCATTGGGCAAGATCATCACTTTGCAAGCCTTGGTAAGTGTATACTCTCATGGATTAATTTATTATACGCTTAATATAGTGTGTATATCATGATGGTTATGTTGGCAAGGTGTTGAATAGTGCACTTTTGCTTTTTGCTAAAAGATGTGCCATCTATGTGATTTAAAATTAAAAGGAGACTTGATGTTTGAATGAAAGTGAATGGTATTGATGAGATATCAACATGTATGGTATGATTATGTTCCTTAAATTGTTATTTTGCTATTAGTGTAAATTGTGGTATTATTGTCGAAATGTGGTTATGAAGTGTATTGAGGTGACTTGATGGAATAATTGTGGCGTGGTGTTAATGAGGAAGTGTAAGGGTGACAAGTGGTATCAAAATGCTATTAGTTTATGATGTTGTGGTCAATGTGTGGAATGTTATGGTATTGTTGGTGTGACGATGCCATGAATTGTATCGTAAGGGGTAAAATGACCTTATAGGGCAACCATGTAACTCATTGTCGTCTTATACACATGTAAGGTAATTGGTTGTTAACGTGAGCTCCGTTATATACTTGTGTTGTAGAGTGAAATGTAAAGAAAGAGCTGGACTTTTGTGTTCACGTATAGGATTATGTATTCATATTGGAAGTATAAGGTATGTAAGGTCACTCTTTTCGTATCCTTCTGCAGCACATATTGTTCACATTGACGTTGTACTTGTTTCATTCCAAAATGTCCAAAGGAATCTCATTTTCAAGTTGTCATATAGTATTTAATCATAAGGTCAATGGTGATTCACATGGTTCATAGTCATTGATTAATGTTTCAAAATCACAATAATGTACCATCCCTAATGCATCACTCTCAAACAAAAGTAAAAGAATAAAGTAATGCTTAGTTGTTCATTGTTGAGCACAGGGGGCAATCTAGAGGGGTGAAAACCCTAGTCGGAACGAACCTGTTTTATGGGTATGGATCGCATTCTAAGGGGCATAAGCCTAGCTGTAACGATCCCAAAATTATGCTATGATGGATCGCAATCTAAGGGGAATAAGCTTGGCTGGAACGATCCCAATAGTATGTTATTTCCCACTGATCAGTCGGGGCCCGGGTATGATATGAATCAAATGATGGTAAATGAATGTAAATGCAAAGAACGCAATAAATGTAATGTACATGGTTCCAAACATATGCACAGCAGTGGCTTATCTATATTGTCTTTCCAATTGTTATTCGACTCCTTTGAAGTCCTTATGTATGATGTAGTTTTATATAGCCTTGCATACTCAGTACATTCTTCGTATTGACGTCCCTTGGGGGACTTACCTTACTTGCTGTAGGCGCAGGTGCTAGTAAACCTCCACAGTAGGTTGCAGGTCATTTACAGAGCATTGGTGAGCTCCAGTTGCTTCGGGGCTTTTCGAGTCATATATGTACATTTGTTTTGGTGCTGTGTTAGTATTGTATATGTGTATAGAGTGGGGTCTAAGTGGGTTTTGGATATGCATCTGTAGAGGCTTTGTTGATGTTGTGGGAAAAATGAAGGATATATAAATATAAGAAACGTATGTTTTTGTCTTGGTGGCCCAAACGACCAAGTTTCATAGTTATCATGTAGTTTCCATGTCTTCCGCTATTGACATCTTATATCCATTTGTGGTGATGATGTATATTGAGTAGCATGCGTATGAATGTACATGAGCAAAAATTGGTTCTGTTAGGCCTCAACGGCTTCGGGTGCCAATCTGCCCTGTTGGAATTTGGGGCATGACAAAAGTGGTATTGGAGCAGGTTGTCCTAAGGGTGTCTTCAAAGCCGTGTCTAAGTAGAATCTTGCTTATGGAGGTGTTGCACGCCACCTTTATAAGTAGGAGGATACGGGACATCTAGGAGTTGTTTCTGTTCTTCATTTCTAGATCGTGCAATAGAGCCAATATTGTAGGTTGAACCATATCTAACCATTGGAATTGGTTTTCTTGTTTATAGTAAAATGCCGATGACAAGAAGAGGTAGAGGCAAGGGTAAGCAAGTAGATATGCTTGCTGGTGAAGGCACAAGTAAATTGCCACTTGACCAAGTTAGTCAAGGTGGGGCTGACACTACAATTGCATCGCGGTCTTCTTCTACTTTTCCAGCTCTGGAAGAGCCAAGAAATAGAGAAGTACCCGCATGACCGCCTATGAATGCCACTGACTAGGATTTAAGAATTGCAGTGCATATGTTGACTCAGCTAGTTGCTGCACAAAATCAAGGATGAGCTGGTCCAACGACAAGTGATGATGGTGCAGCTAGGGCAGCTAGTCGCAGAACACAGGATTTTCTAAAACTAGACCCTCCCACATTCACTAGGTCGGGCCTTAATGAGGATTCGTAAGATTTTATTGATTAAATCGAAAGGGCCTTGAGGGTTATGCATATATCTGGTGTGGAAATGGTTGAGCTTGCAGCCTATAGATTGAAAGGGGAAGTTATATTGTGGTATGAAGATTGGAAAAGATCGAGGGGTGTTGGTGCAGATCCAGTTAATTGGAACGAATTTAAAACGATATTCCTTGATCACTATCTTCTGTATGAGGTTTGAGAGGCTCGATATGCTCCGAATGTAGTGGCCACAATGACAGACAGAGTCCATCGATATGTGGACATATTGGAGCCATATTTGGTATGGGACTGTACCATTGCAGCATTGAACTGAGATATGGACATATCCAGAATTCAGGCTTTCGCACAGAAGATGGAAGACCAGAGGCAGAGAAGAAGGGTACATGAATTTGAAAGGGGGCCTTCAAAGAGGGATAGACCGATGGGACAATCTATGGTGTCCCAAGGAGACTCTAGGCCTCAGATGTTTCCTAGACTGCCTAGACCATCATTCTATAATTCCACAGCGGGCAGTCAACCTCAATTCCGAGGGTTTAGGGGCAGTCACAGTGGGCAGAGTAGTGGGATGCAAGGATCACAGACAGTGGGATCTTCTCATTAGCCATGTAAGTATTGTGGGAAGTATCATTAAGGCACATGCCGTATTGGGATGAATGTTTGCTTCTGGTGAAGTGTATCGGGGTACATAGTGAGAGACTACTCACAAAGGGGCACAGGTGGTGTAGCATGATCTACGGGATCAGATGTTGCAACATCATCATCGGTCCCCTCCCTAGGCAGGGGTTTATAGCCTGCTGGTCATGGCAGATGTGCTAGAGGAGCACCTAGTTCCAGTGGAGCTCAAAATCGTACTTATGCTCTAGAGGACCGACAGAATTCAGAGGCTTCTCCTGACGTAGTCACAGGTACATTATCCATATTTTCGTACAGTGTATATGCATTGATCGATCCGGGTTCTACATTATCATATGTTACTCCATTGATTGCCGCAAAATTTAAAAGAACGCCAAAATTATTAATTAAGTAATTTGAAGTATCCACACCAGTCGATGAGTCCATTGTTGCAAAAAGAGTATATCACGATTGTGTGGTAACTGTGTGTGGTCATGATACCTTGGCCGATCTTATTGAATTGAACATGGTGGATTTCGATGTAATAATGGAAATGGATTAGTTGGCTTCTTGTTATGCCACGGTAGATTGTCGGGCCAAGAGGGTGTATTTTCATTTTCCACAAGGAAATGTTATTGAATGGAAGGGTAATGTGGGGGCACCGAGAGGAAAATTTATCTCTTATTTTAAAGCAAAGAAAATGATAGCCAAGGGTATATATGTCATTTGGTCTGAGTGCAAGATATCGATGTGGAACCGCCAACTCCTCAAACGGTTTCGATAGTCAATGAATTTCTTGATGTATTTTTCGATGATCTTCCAGGCCTACCCCCAGAACGGGAGGTAGAGTTTGGTATTGATGTGATGCCACGCACTCAGCCTATCTCTATTCCCCCGTATAGAATGGCTCCAACAGAATTTTGAGAATTAAAGGAGCAACTAAAAGATTTGTTAGACAAGGGGTTTATATGACCTAGTATGTCCCCGTGGGGTGCACTGGTATTATTTGTACGGAAAAAAGATGGCACATTGAGAATTTGTATTGACTATCGGCAATTGAATAAGGTAACAATCAAGAACAAATATCCCCTCTCTAGAATTGATGATTTGTTTGATCAGTTACAGGGTGCCATATGTTTTTTGAAGATTGACCTGAGATCAGGCTACCATTAAGTCAAAGTTCGAGAAACAGATGTACCCAAGACAGCTTTCCGAATACGGTATGGCCATTATGAATTATTGGTTATGTCATTTGGACGAACAAATGCACCAGCTGTGTTCATGGATATGATGAATATGGTGTTAAGCCATTTCTAGATGTGTTCGTGACGGTATTTATAGATGACATCCTGGTTTATTCAAGATCACCAGAGGACCATGCTAATCACTTACGGTAGGTGTTACAGATTCTTTAAGAGCATAAGTTGTATGCCAAGTTCTCTAAGTGTGAATTTTGGTTGAAATACGTATCATTCTTGGGTCACATTGTATCCGATGAGGGAATTCAGGTTTATACGCAAAAGATTAAAGCGGTGAAAAATTGGCCAAGGCCTACGACGCCTACGAAAATTCGTTGCTTCCTTGGATTGGCAGGTTATTACTGAAGGTTTGTTGAAGGGTTTTCTTCCATTGCGGCACCCTTAACTAAGCTTACACACAAGGCAGTCAAATTTCAGTGGTACGATGCATGTGAGAAAATTTTCCAAGAGCTGAAAGATAAATTAACTTTCACACCCGTATTAGTACTTTCGGAAGGCACAGAGGGATATGTAGTGTATTGTGATGCATCCAGAGTTGGCCTAGGGTGTGTATTGATGAAGCACGGTAATGTCATAGTGTATGCTTCACGACAGTTGCGGCCCCATGAGAGAAACTATCCCACACATGATCTTGAGTTAGCAGCTGTAGTATTTGCTTTAAAGATATGGCGCCATAATTTGTATGGGGTTCATGTTGATATCTATACTGATCATAAAAGTTTGCAATATGTCTTTACGCAGAAAGAACTAAATTTGAGGCAACAAAGGTGGTTAGAACTCTTAAAAGAATATGATATCGATATCTTATACCACCCAGGGAAGGCAAATGTGGTAGCTGACGCATTAAGTCGCAAAGCAATAGGAAGTACCAATGATCAGTTGAGGGAAGAGAAGGATATAGTCAGGGATCTACATCAACTAGCCAGCTTGGGGGTTCGTCTTTTTGAATCTCCAGATGAAGGGGTTATTGTGCAACATGAAGAAGAATCTTCCATAATAGCTGAGGTAAAGGAGAAGCAGTATGTAGATCCTATTCTATTGCAATTGAAAGAGAATGTGCAGCAAGAGTTGACCAAGGCATTTGATCTTACACAATAAGGAGTACTTCAATGCCAAGGAAGATTATGTGTACCGGATGTAGATGAGCTGAGGAAGCGGGTTATGACAGAGGCACACCATTCACGGTATTCTATTCATCCGGGATCCACCAAAATGTATCATGATTTGAAATACATGTGTTGGTGGGAAAATATGAAAAAGAACATTACAGAATTTGTAGCTCAATGTCCAAATTGCCAACAAGTCAAAGTGGAGCATCAGAAACCAGGAGGTTACATGAAATGTATCAATCTTCCAGTCTGGAAATGGGACATGATTAATATGGACTTCATCACTGGTTTGCCTTGTACACTGCAAAAATTTGATTCCATATGGGTGTTAGTTGACAGGCTTACCACGTCAGCGTATATTTTACTAGTCAGGACCACCTATACAGCTGAAGATTATGTACGGTTGTATGTTAAAGAGATAGTAAGATTACATGGGATTCCAATCTCCATTATATTATACAGGGGGGATCAATTTACGACACATTTCTGGAAGTCTTTTCATAGGAGCTTGGGTACACAGGTGAATTTAAGTACGGCCTTTCATCCTCAGACAGATGGACAAGCGGAGAGTACTATCCAAAAACTTGAAGATATGCTACGAGCATGTACAATGGACTTTAAAGGTATTTGGGATGATCATCTTCCTCTCATTGAATTCGCCTACAAAAATAGCTATCATTCAAGTATTAAAATAGCACCTTATGAAGCTTTATATTGAAGAAAGTGTAGATCGCCAATTGGATGGTTTGAAGTGGGTGAAACTGCTTTAGTTGGGCCAGATCTTGTTCACCAAACCATGGAGAAAGTTAAAGTGATCCAACAGCGGCTACAAACGGCCCAAAGTCGACACAAGTCATATGCTGATGTTAGAAGAAGAGGGCTTGAATTTTCCATAGAAGATTGGGTATTCTTGAAGGTGTCGCCAATGAAAGGGGTAATGAGATTTGGAAAGAAAGGAAAATTAAGTCCACATTACATAGTCCCATATGAAATTATCAGAAGATTTGGGCAAGATGCATATGAATTTAAATTACCCCAAGAACTCTCCTCAGTCCATCCAGTATTCCATGTTTCGATGCTTTGAAAGTGCATAGGATATCCATCTTGTATTGCTCCCGTTGATGATGTACAAGTTGCGGAAGATCTCACTTATGAAGAGATTTCTATTGCTATTCTTGATAGACAAGTGAAGAGGTTGAGAAATAAAGACGTAGCGTCCGTAAAAGTCCTTTGGAGAAATCAACAAGTAGAGGATATCACATGGGAAGTTGAAGAAATGATGAAGTCCAAGTACCCCCATCTGTTTCAAATGGAATAAAAAGTTCAGAGTGCAGATGTGGAGCAATAACAAGTAAGTATCTATGGGCATTAAGTGTATGTGTATATGTATGCTAATAATGGAGATGCATTTGTTGTAATTGAAAAGATGTTGTTAACATTTAAGGACGAATGTTCCTAAGAGGGGAAGAATGTAACACCCCGTACATTTTCAACCCTACGTGACAACTTTCAACAATGCTTACTTAGGTTTCGAGAGCCATAAGTATGTATTTTGTAGTGTTATTAATGGAACATTTGATATTAGGCCTAGTACATGTGATTAGACCTTTGTAAGAGGTGTTTGTGACTTCGTGGAAAATTTATGGGGTGAAAAATGAGGCTTGGAGGACTTCCAAGAAATTGATATTAAGGTTAGGAGGTAAGCAAAAGACTTGAACTTGAAGGATCTAACCAAATCCGCAAAGAAAAGTCGAAGAAAGGAAAAAAAATCACATTTTAGGTGTGGGGCGCGCCCAGGGGCGTGCCAGGCCGCTTTTGGCCAAAAATGTTTTGGCACAGGTAGCCCTGGGGCGCGCCAGGCAGCGTGCCAGGCCGCCTATGCCAGAAATCTTTCTGGCATAGGAAGCATTGGAGCGCGCCAAGCGGCGTGCCAGGGTGCTTTTCGCCAAAAATTTTCTCCGACTATTATGATATGTATAAGACTCTTGAGTTATGGTATCATTACTCCATCTTAGTAGGACTACTCTTGAGCGCGTTAAGCGTCCGAATTGGGATTAATTCTTCGTCACAAGTATTTTATCAAATTATGCTCAAATAAGCCAAGAGTGGCTAGAATTTCTTATTTTTGAGGTTGAGGCTACGAACATGAATCGCGTGAGTCGAACATTGTTGTAATATTTATGGAATTATTTAAAAATGACATAATTGGAGATTACACATTGATAAGATAATATGTGTAAATGGGCTCAATTTGAGGCCCAAAATGCATGGGCCCAAAGGGTAAATGACCCATTTTTCCAAAATTGACCAAGAAACATGGCATTTAATGCCAAGGAGTGGCTAAGGATGACTTGAGGGATATATAAAGGCACAAAAATCAGATTTTTATTCATTCTAACTCTCATACCTTTTAGACAATTACAAGATATTTTCTTTCAAACCCTAAAAACCCTAAGGCACTTCTTTGGGCAAGATCATCACTTTGCAAGCCTGGGTAAGTGTCTACTCTCATGGATTAATTTATTATACACTTAAGATGGTGTGTATATCATGATGTTTATGCTGGAAAGGTGCTGACTAGTGCACTTTTGCTTTTTGCTAAAAGATATGCCATCTATGTGCTTTAAAATTAAAAAGAGACTTGAGGTTTGAATGAACGTGAATGGTATTGATGAGATATCAACATGTATGGTGTAATTATGTTCCTTAACTTGTTATTTTTCTATAAGTATAAATTGTGGTATTATTGTCGAAATGTGGTTATGAAGTGTATTGAGGTGACTTGATGGAATAATTTTGACGTGGTGTTAATGAGGAACTGTAAGGGTGACAAGTGGTATCAAAATGCTATTAGTTTATGATGTTGTGGTCAATGTGCGAAATGTTGTGGTTTTTTTGGTATGACGATTTCGTGAATTATATCGTAAGGGTGAAATGATGTAAAAGGGCAACCAAGTAACTCATTGTCATCTTATACACATGTAAGGTAATTGGTTGTTAACGTGAGCTCCGTTATATACTTGTGTTGTAGAGTGAAACGTATAGAAGAAGCTGGACTTTTGTGTTCACGTATAGGATTGTGTTTTCATATTGGAAGTATAAGGTATGTAAGGTCACTCTTTCTGTATCCTTCTGTAGCACATATTGTTCACATTGACATTGTACTTGTTTCATTCCAAAATGTCCAAAGGTATATCATTTTCAAGTTGTCATATAGTATTTACTCATAGGGTCAATGGTGATTCACATGGTTCATAGTCATTGATTAATGTTTCAAAATCCCAATAATGTACCATCCCCAATGTATTACTCTCAAACAAAAGTAAAACAATAAAGTAATGCTTAGTTGTTCATTGTTAAGCACAGGGGGCAATCTAGAGGGGTGAAAACCCTGGTCGAAATGAACCTGTTTTATGGGTATGGATCGCACTCTAAGGGGCATAAGCCTGGCTGGAATGATCCCAAAATTATGCTATGATGGATTGCAATCTAAGGGGCATAAGTATGGCTGGAACGATCCCAATATTATGTTATTTCCCACTGATCAGTCGGGGCCGGGTATGATATGACTCAAATGATGGTAAATGAATGTAAATGCAAAGAACACAATGAATGTAATGTACATGGTTCGAAACATATGCACAACAGTGGCTTATCTATATTGTCTATCCAATTGTTATTTGACTCCATTCAAGTCCTTATGTATGATGCAGTTTTATATAGCCTTGCATACTCAGTACATTCTTCGTACTGACGTCCCTTGGGTGACTTACCTTACTTGCTGCAGGCGCAGGTGCTAGTAGACCTCCACAGTAGGTTGCAGGTCATTTACAGAGCATTGGTGAGCTCCAGTTGCTTCGGGGTTTTCCGAGTCACATATGTACATTTGTTTTTGTGTTGTGCTGGTATTGTATATGTGTATAGAGCGGGGTCTTGTCCTGACTCTATGTCAGTTTTGGATATGCATCTGTTGAGGCTTTATAGATGTTGTGGGAGAAATGAAGGATATATATATAAGAAACGTATGTTTTTGTCTTGATGGCCCAAACGACCAAGTTTCATAGTTATCATGTAGTTTCCATGTCTTCCGATATTGGCATCTTATATCCGTTTGTGGTGGTGATGTATATTGAGTAGCATGCGTATGAATATACATGAGAAAAGATTGGTTCTCTCGGGCCTCAACGACTTCGGGTGCCAGTCCTTCCCTTTGGAATTTGGGGTGTGACACTATCAATTGAATTTAGGCACATTTTGACTTACCCACTTATATAATCATTCTCAAGAAGGCATAAGCCCAAGTGCTTTTATCTATCGATTACATCCTCTAGAATTCGTTTTGACAATCCAAAGTTGGAATTGATAACTTAAAAACAAAATCCTTTTTGAATTAAACCCCTCATTTACTTTGTTTCTTTATTTTTAATATTGCGTGCCAACTCATAGTCACTTGTGACAATTGAGGGTGAAGCTAACGCCTTCATTACCTGTGGATCAACCCTGACTCAAAGTTGGGTAAAAATTATATTGCTAATGATCGTGTACATCCTGAGGTGTATTTTGAGCGTTATCGGTTTTGGTACTCATACTACACTTCTGCATCTTTTCCCTGACACAGACGCTAGTACGAGTTACCTCCATTAATATTGACCTTAAGTTGTGTTGTTGATGGGAGATTGGGTGAGGTTTCAAAGTCTGGAGATGATCCTCATCCTTCTGCTTTCATGATAGTCTTATTTTGTATATTCCGAGACTACGATGTATATTTTGGCATTGTCTAGTACACTTTTTGTTATAGTGTCTCTTATACTAACCTTGCCAGATCTTGGGGGATTCATTTTTGTATATATCATGTTTATATATATAGAGAGATAGAGAGATAGATAGATAGATAGATAGATATATAGATATATAGATAGATATAGATATAGATATAGCTATGTATGTATATAGATATTTTTAAATATATTCCTCTTACTTGCTGGTGGGTTGGAGTAGGTCCATCATGACCTAAGAAATTGGGTCGTGACAGTTTAATAACATGTCCTTACTTTAGTATTACTCTTTTTTTGTACCCACCGTGCATATGGGGGCTCAGTTGGGTTTATTTCTCCTAGTGTGTACCTTCTAGGCTTATGGGTGTCGAGTTAGATTACATCTAGGCATTTACTTATGCTTTTGAGTTATTTTTATTCGATTACAACATTTGCTTAGTATTGCCCATTATTTTATTTTTGACCCTCATTTACTGCCTTTAGTTTGTATACTCGCACTTTATTTATATTTTTTACTGTAGTTAAGCTCAGTCGACCTATGATATCTACTGAGTACCCATATTTTGGTACTCATACTACACTTCTACATCTTTTTCCCTGATGCAGACCCTAGTATGAAGCACTGCCATTGATGCTGACCTCAGGTTGTGCTGTTGATCAGCTATTGGGAAAACTTTCAGAGTCTGGAGCTGATCCTCCTCCTACTTTTATGATAGTCTTATTTTGTATATTCTGAGACTACGATGTATATTTTTGCACAGGCTAGTATTTTTTTAACTGTAGTGTCTCTTATACTGACCTTACCAGGTCTTGTGGGATTCATTTTAGTAATTTTGTCCTCTCTCCTCCTTTGTATAAGATATGTATGTATTCCTCTTCTAGTTGCATATGATTATTGTTTTATTACTATTTCTTTATCTTCTGCATGTTAGTATTTTACTAGCTGTTCAGGGCTATGATTAACTTACCTACTGGTGGATTGGAGTAGGTGTCATCATGACCTGAGAAATTGGGTCATGACAATTTGGTTTTAGAGCCATGAGAAGTATGAGGCAAACTACCGACAAAATCCAGAGTAATATGCTTCCGTTTCTACTCCGAAATGGGTAGCCTCTGAAGAAAACCACCTAGTCTCAAGTGCTCAGCCTTCACCTACTGAAAACACAAACACCGAGCCACAAAATCCACTATATCTTTCCTCATACCACTCCACTAGTAATGCTGCCACAAATTTGTATACATCTTAGCTGTCCCAGGTTGAATAGAGTATCTGGAGATATGAGCCTCCTGGTGTAACAAACTGAATGAAACCTTCTGCCCTCAAAACACAAATGTGATTGTCAAATCATAATAAACCCTCAGTAGCTAAGGTTGCACTCCTGGACTCAACCCCCCCCCCCTCCGTACCTGATCTCAGATACTACACTACCTACTATCCTCAAACTACTGACCTCGAATCTACTCTAATAAAGTAGACTTGGCCTCAATACTAGCCAGAATCCTCCTAGGGTCTGAAATGTCTAGTCGGATTAACATGTTGGCTAAAGACTATACGTCAGAGTCCAGTGATCGCTCCAAAACAGAACAAAGAGTCTCCTAGCCTAAAATTGACATTTCGGATCTAACAGAACCTTCATAATTGGCATCTGAGGCCATTTACCTAACGATTAGGCCCGACACAGTTATTTTAGCTTCAAAAGCTCCAACACAGGGAAATTCCTATAAAAAACCAAACGAACTTCCCAGTAACTAAATTGTCAGTCCCCGTAAGTCATAAATGACCTGGGACAGCTATAGAAAAGATCTAAATACAAAAAGAGTATGAAAATATAGAAAATGAGCTGGAGGGTCATCGCAATAGATTTATGTACTTATTAGATTTTTGGAAAAGTTTTTGTTGTGTCATCCTTTTTTGAAATATCTTTTAGTTAATTCCTATGTAAAATGATTCTATTTCATGAAGTAAAATATTTTTCTGATTGTATTCTCTTATTTTTTTAAAATTGCACTTATTCAAATACACATATTTCCTTATATAGTCATGCTTAGTAATAGACTGTACACTAATAGCTTTAATAATGTGAAAATAATTTTTGAATAACTCATATTAAAGTATTGAAAAATTTGTGCACTTCAATTTAAATTTTTAGAAGTATATTAGTAGGAATTCAAGAACATTTGAGAATCTGTAAAATCTAATAGTAACTTACGATAATTGAAAGAATGTCATAACAGAAAATCCTAAACTCTAATACAATTAAATATCATTAACCCCAATATAATATTCTCGTACAGTTAATGTAATACATTAAGAAAAAATTCAAATGATACAACAAATTTGTGTCTTATTTTTTGTTTAACTACCTAATATTCAAAGATGATTGACTATTGAGATTTTCCTGATATTCAAAGATGATTGACTATTGAGATTTTCGCCAGAAGCTTTGTGAATTAAATATATAAGTTGAAAATTGAAATACATCTCTTACAAATAAAATTATATAATTATTAAATTCGAGAAACATATGCATCCATTTATTTTTCTTCGATTTCTAAATTTCTGAGATTTAGATTGTGATAGTACCTATCTCAGCCATACCGATAGGAAAGTCAACCCATCACAAATCCATTTATAGACCAAAAATGCAGAAGTAAAGAAATTTAAAATAATGGAGTAAATCTTGATGTTTTATTTTTATAAAACTACGACAAAAATGTCGAAATAACATTCAAGATATCATGTCCTCACCCAAATAACAAGGGTTGTGATGGCACCTACCCCAATCCTACCACGATAGGCAAGCCAAAGACAATCAACTAGAAATAAAGACAAATAGTAAACCATCGATACTAATAGCCAATAATAACTCCAAACTTTTTAAAATTAAAGAACAACAGTACATGAAAGATAAATCCCAAGACTCAACTTTCACATGTACAAGAGTGACTTCTAATACCGAATGTCAAAAGCTAAAATATGAAGTTGTCGAAGAAGAACATAAGACAGAAATAAAAGATAGAAGAAATTGGGACAATCTTCAAACATAGGAGCTCTCCACATATTCGAGTCAGCAACTCCACATGTACCAAGGGCCGCACTGAAAACTCATAGTAGGATCTGCATCAGAAGGATAAAGAAAACTAGGGGTGGGTACAACCACTAGTACTCAGTAGGCATCATAGGTCGATTGAGCTCAAGTAGATACTATATCAAAATAAAGTATACTACATATAACCATGCATGTAGAAAAGTCTGAATAGTTCAATATCAAGGAATAAATAAGGATCAACTCAAAACATATCAATAATTAAGGAGCTAAACCAACAAACCAAATACACTCAAATATCAGTTAAACCACCAGACCAAAATCACTCAAATATTTATGATCAAACCCTTAAAATTTATTTGGAACCACATGAACACAAACCAATAATTCCACTAGGATACAAATGACATTTTCAACTCAATGGAATCATAAGATCTTTGAACAAAGATTATTACGATGACTATTAACCGAAGTTAATCCAATGCCTTAAATTTCAACTTTCCAACTAACTGCTAAAAATTCATTCAAACTCCTCTAGACCTGAACCAAATATCATACTAACACAAAAATGACATTCCTGAGCTAATAAAACTGTCAAAATTCCCCTAAAAATTCACCAAATAATGACCGAAGTTAACCATACAAACTATAAAACCTACCAAAATATAAAACTCATATAATACATAATCAACCACCTCAGGTACCGCGCCACCCCCTCCCGCAAATCACAAATACTATAAAAAAACTACAGAGAAGGGTAAAATGGTTAAAATACACAAAAAATAAAAAATCAACCTTGGGATAGTTACACATTCCAAGATTTGGAAGCAGGAGTGCAAGGGAACCTACCTCCAAGACTTCAACGGATACTAACTCGAATATATGGATTATCTAATGCTTGGGCCTAGTTTAGAACCAATACAAAGAAAGTGATAAAATTCAAGGATGAGCACTTAAAATATGTGTAATCAATAGTACCGTTTACTGACCCTAACATGAAGTGAAGGTGAGGGTCGGTCCTATATTTTCCTGTTCAATATTCACATCAAAATTATCAGCATCTCCACTATAAAAGACATGAACTATAAGCTAACGATTTCAATAATTGATTAGGCATAAAATTTAACTCTAGTCAACATAAGGTAAGAAATAAATCATTCAACACTTAAACTCATAATGTCATGTTCCAAAACTAGGAGACAGTGATGACACATATCTTAACCCTACCAAAATGTAAGCCAACCCCTTTAACAATTTATTAAGTTAATAGTAAACATAGAAGTTAAATAACTCAAAATGAATTAAGTCTAAAATAGATTCTTTCGTAAAATAAGTTTGAAAATGCGGAAATGATGATATCAATCTACCAAAACCTGGTGATATAAGTACATGTTTATAAGATCTCAAAGACATGAAATAAGTACAACACTATCTAGGAATAGAAAGACTTGAAAAAAATCATAATTATAGGAAGAAGTAAAAACATAAAGCGCCCCCCCCCCCCCTTAACCCATACCTTTTCTCTAAGTAGAAACCTAAAGTATACCCTCACATAGGTTAGCTTCATATTTACCCCGCCAAAATTAAAACATTGATGATGCTCGATGAGGGAGTTATGACTATTAGTGTTGGTTGGAGGATTTCCCCCGAGGAACTCATCCACAACTTAATTGATAAAAGGTATCCAATTGAGTAAACGTTGTTGCTAGGAAAAAAATTAAAAGTATCATAGTATTTGATCAAAACATATACAGGAACCTCTTAGTCGGTGATCAAGCCACTGATAAAAATGCTTAAACCAACATAGTCCTTTACATCCATGAGTTAAACTCTTTATTCAGATAATCTATTGCCTTCTAGTACTTTAAAAAATATATCACTATTATTTCCACATTGATTTTTTATGGGCGTCTAGTCTATGTTTTGTGACACATCTTCCCTTTTTTGTTATCGTGGTGAACATCTATGTTAGGATGCTACAATTATTTCTCCTTTTTTTCTTCACAAACTTTTGTCTCTTTATCTTGATCTAGTGAGATAATAACAATAAATATAAAGTTAGGTTGCACATCAAGATTATGATAGAAGATAAATAAATTGGTTGTAGCCACAAAAGATTTGATTGGTCTAGTTGTATACTGAGCCATGCTAAACCAATCAAATCTAGTATGGTTACAAGCAATATATTTTAATTCTATCACAATCAAGATGTACAACCTGACTTTCTATATTTGCTGATATTATGTCAATAGAAGAGATGAAAAATTTTGAAGCAAAAGAGAAGAAATACTTGGAGCACATTATCCTAAATATTCATCAAGACGACAAAAAAAGGAAGCCACCATATTATTGAACAACGTGGACATGATAGTTCTAATGGATATGAAGTTTAAGAAGGCATTAGATTTTTAAAAACAAGAGTTGAATTCTAGTACTATTCTGGTTTCATAATTCTTGTCGATGGCCTATTCATCAATTAGAGATTCCGGCATATGTTTGGACCAAATACTAAGATTTTTTTATGATTTTGGATCCTTGCGATATAAATTCTTTTTAAGCCAGTAGGTTTTACCATGGTTAAACCTCAAATTTGAGAAAGTAAGAAAATATATTGTTGGGTCTCAACACCAAGAATGTATTTGTAGGGATAAATTCATCATTTTATTTGATAAAAATAAATTTCAATGACAAAAAAGTAAAATAGATTATGCAAATTCCTTTTTCAAAAGGATTTGAACCAACTCACAAAATTAATTGCGTTTCTTTCTTTATTTCTTTGTGTCGTTTCCAATGCCTTAATAACATAATCACACATTGCATTTTTTCCAAATTAGATTTATGTACTTAATTAGATTTTCGGAAAATTTTGTGTTGCATTTTTCTTTTATGAACATCTTTTAGTAAGTTCATATGTAAAATGATTCTATTTTGTGAAGTAAACATATTTTTCTGATTGTATTCTCTTATTTTTATAGAATTGAACTTGTTCAAATACATATATTTGGTTTTGTAGTTATGCTTTGTATTAGACAGTACACTATAAGCTTTAACAATATGAAAACATTTTTTGTATAACTCAAATAACGTATCAAAAAATTTGTTCACTTCAACTTAAATTTTTACAAGTATATTAGTGTGAATTCAAGAACGTTTGAAAATTCATAAAATCTAATAGTAACTTACAATAAGTTAAAGAATGTCGTAACAGAAAACCTCAGGTCATGATGGCACCTACTAAACCCACCAATAGGTAAGCCGAACCCCACAACCCAAAAAAGTAAGCAACGGTACAATAGAATGAAAGGACAAATTATGAAATCGATGGGCCAATTATAAATATAAAAACTCAAAATAGGGCCCATAACTAGATAGATAAATAAAGTGAAGAAGAAAACTATACAAAATACACCCCAAGACATTGTATCAGTCGGTACAGGAGCTACAAAACGTAATATGAGTACTATGCAAATACCATATATACAAATTCGTCTATAAAATACAAAGTAAAGATCAGTCCAGTAAAATAGAGGGAAGATGAACAACTCCAAGCGTCAGGAGCTTGCCCAAAATCTCCAATCCAAGATAGCTCGGTACGAAGAATACATTTGCAGTAAGAACTCATACTAGGATTTGCATCAGGGAAAAAGATGTAGAAGTGTAGTATCAATTCCAAAACAAGTGGTACCCAGTAGGCTTAGGTCAATTGAGCTCTAAAGATAATGTAAGTGTAAATAACATAATATTAGATAATGAATAATGTACATAATATGAAAGGAAATGATATACAAACTAGGTAACTAGAATGAAAGTAGCTTAACAGTCTAACACAACAAGAATTGTCTAAAGTAAGAATATCAATAGTAGTATACTAGAATGTCTTCCCAAAGTCAGAGAAACAACAAGATAATCTAACACTAGAGCTGGAAATGCTAAAAAGAGGGTTCACAAGATATACCTAAGTTGTGAGTAGACACCAGAAACAACCTATCACAAAATAAGCACTAATAATCAAACAATAACCTAACTAGGCCCCATAAGCCCAGAAGATTCACATCAACAAACCAAACCCAACTACCCCCATGAGTATGACAGGTACAAACAACAAACATAACCCAACTGGCCCCCGTAAGCATGATACGTACGAAACAATAATCATACTGGAGATGGTAGTGCATATGAATAGATGTGTGCGATGGAAAACCAAGTGATGTAATATGAGATCAGTACCACACCTAACCATAGTGTATACATCTCCTCCATCCCTAACCACATATCAAGCCAATTTTGTACCAGAGTTCCAATCAAAATCAATAACAATACATACCAGACTCAAATCGAGACAAAATAGATAGATTAATAGTAAACCTAGGTGCCAGACTAGAACCATAAGTAAATAGGTACTAAGCAGTGAAATTAGATGCTTGAATCGAACCTAATCTAAATTTGCAATACGAGACAACAATCCAAAGCTCAAACCCAAACCAAGTCTAACTAGTCCTTTTTTCTATTTTAGAAGACCATAATGAATAAAGATTTATAAAATCGCATTTATTAAGTTAAAAATGCTTTTTTAAGGAAAATCGCCCTCAGAAATGATAGAGAAACTCTGAAATAAGGTGAAAATATACCCAATGGCCAGTCTCGAACTGGAGAATAGATAATACAACCTAATCTTGAAAATCATCATCCAACAGTAAGGGTGGTATGATTTCCATTCTAAAAATAGTTTATGAGTGGAAAATGAGTAATAACCTTTTTTTGAAAATAGTAGTGAAAATAAATATTTTTTCTTTGAATGGTACCACAATGTATGCGAGTGTGCGTGTGAAGGTATGCATGCCATCATCAGTATACACACAATAAGAACATAATAACCCAAGTATCCATAAATATAAATCGCCGCTCCTCAAAAGCAAACAACAAGAATGGCCCAAACACTCGAAGAGAATAGGGTACTGGGTCAACATGCCCTGCTACGCTCCCTATACACCTCTCTGACTAGACAATTCCTCCTTAGAACCAACCTTAATAAATGAATCCCCTCGATCTTAACTTCCTTACCTATCTGCTCAGAATAATAACCAACTTCCCCTCGAACGTCAACACCCATCAAACTGAACCTAACCCCACTAAAGCATGCAAGACTCATCCAAAATATACCGACTCTACATAGATACGAGCAACACAGAGTGAACATACAACAAGGCTATAGGCAAGCTAACATATAAACTATATCACTAACCTTAAGCTCCAAGTCCAGCATTCTCTGATCATTATAAATCTCCTTCTCACTCTGAACAACATAGAATCCCTTTAGAAATATCTCAATCTTGTCCGTATAACCAAACAATGCTAAGTGGCCCACGACATAACCTTAAAAGGTTTTACATAACCTTAAAAGGATAAAACCAACCCATCAAAAATTTGTACAGCCAAGCATACATTCAATGCCTCAAAATGGCCCACCTAAATATTGAAAAGGTAGGGACTAATATAGGTTATCCCTGAAGAGGCTAGGAAATGGTCCCAATGACTATCAAAATCAATAATACTGGCTCAAAGCATAACCTTTAGAACATGAATATCCCACCCTAAAGGACCATCGATCTATGGATGAAAGTTGTACTATTCCTAATACCCTATCTTTCTCTAAGTAGACTTCCAGAAGCCCAAAGTAAACTAAGAACCAAAGTAAAAAGTGGCAAGAACTGACACCTTATGCAAATTAACCATTCTTTGAATATCAATCTAAGCCAGCCCCTCTAGTATGAAAGAAAACTTAACTGGTAGGTAGTAAGTTTCATGACCCAAACGGTCATGATTGGCACCCACCCTAACTTATGGCCGGAGAACCTTCCAAAACTCATCCCTCACAATCCCAAATGTCAATTTCACATTTACCTTAATTTAATCTCATCTAATATATTCTCTAAAAGGTATTTATTTAGTTAAATAAGTAAAATGTCAAACCAAAATAATCATTGATAGGCTCATAGAGTGCGAAAACCTCTATTTGTTATATCTATGGAACCTGAAGCCCCTGTACAAGAACATCTAAGAAAAATAAAGTCTTAGAACTAGATAATTATCCATAATAAGTAAATAAACAAAAGAATATCTTAGTTCCAAAATAAGGGACATGAACACTGATAAGAAAATCCAAAGGCTACTCAGTCATGGTGCTAACCCTTGAAGCTGAGTCTGAAACTGCTAGCTAAAGTCGAGGTCTTTTCTCAATTGCCAGAACATACTCTGCACTCAATAAAATGAAGATCACAGGTAGCATCAGTAAATCAACAAGTACTGGTAGAGATCATAGGTCAACTCAACCCGATCCTATACAAATAGGTAAATCAAATAGATGCAAAGAGATGATTATAGAAATCTTAATTAAAGACAAACTAGGCAATTATGGCATTTCACTAAGAGGGAATACAAACTCATACACAAAAATGGTTACACTTAGTCAAATTCAGCAACAAGCTGCATCACAACATAAGATTATAACTGAATATCTATTGCACGTGAATTAATGTATGAATGCAAGATGTGTGCATCTTCCCTTTCTCTTCTCAATTTAATAAACATCATCATGAACATCATAATTTCCATTATATCATCATCATCATTTCAATAACATCAATGGATATGAATATGCAATGCAGTCAAAAATCACAAGTAGTGCTCGAAAGCGATCACAAATACTCCATTCACATATAAGCATAGAGTCAAGCAAGTCTAATTGCAATAATAAACAATAACCTACCTTGATTTCTTGCTCAAAATCACCTCTAGGACATAAGCTTTCCTTTTCTTTCCCTTTCAACTTGTTCTTGATCTAACACAACAAGATGACACGCTTATGTCAATCAATTCATCCCTTTTAATCTCTAGGGGATCAAAATTAACAACTTCAACCATGAATTTCCCTTAATTCATCATTTTAGGTTATTTCTACCTTCAAACCCTATGAACTCTACTTCATTTAGCATGAACAACTAAAATTATCATCTCATTAGTGTTTCCTAACACCTTATAATCATTATATATTGATTTTATACACATTTCAATGATTTTACACCAATTTTATGAATTAGGGTTAAAACCCCAAATTCCACCCTGAACAAGTTTCCTAATGATTTTTAGAGATTATAAGAAGTAATTCAATTTTAGAATCTAATAAACTTATCTCCAAATATGAAAACTTTTAAATATTGTAGAAAATCACCTTCCCTAGAGCTATCTCGCTTTTTTTAGAAAATGGAGAATGAAAAATATTTTTTGAGTTTTAAAACTATCAAAGTATTTTGCATTACCACTACAACAGTTATATTACCGCTATAGCAGTCAAATTACTGCTATAGCAGTTTGCGACTTAACACTGGCTACCACTGTGGCGGTAGCTTTTTTTGCTGTAACGAAACCACTGCAGTGGTTTCTTTTTTGCTGCAACAGTCCCTAGGAAGAATCTTGTGGATTATATTTAGTTATTCCTATTTTACAACACACTCTTTGAAATATGACAGTGCAAACTAACCCCTTCACGGTAAACTCTAAATCAGAGTTCTATAACTTCGTTTTAGGTGCCAGAAGTTGCTACGGTTTCCTAAAATCATTATCTATTTAAATATCAAGTCAAACTTCACCACCAATACTCTCATTAATATTTGTTTATACTAGAACACCCTAAAAAATCATCCAACATTAGACTAGCCTTGAATTTCTCTAATATGTCTTAATAAAGGACTAGATGCAAATTTTACCTCTTAATTCAGCATAACGACATTTTGGGTCATTACATTAGATACCAATTTTCCACTTATTCATCCTTGAATGACATTTATCCCAAAAATACATAGCTAAGCAAAGAAAAGGTACCTAGGTCAATGAACAAGTGCAGATACTGCTTGCGCATGTCCACCTCTGTCTCCCAAGTAGCCTCTTCAATTGTACAGTTTCTCTATTGAAATGTCACACAAGGTATGACTCGGGTTCTTAAATTTTTCACATCCCTATACAATATAGCAATTGGTTCCTCCTCATAGGACAACTCCTTATCAAATAATTCTAGGTCCTGATAAATGATGTATTAATCGTCCTCGTGATACATTTTTAGCATAGACACATGGAACAATGAGTGAACCCTAGACATACTAGGAGGCAAATCCAGTTTGTATACTACTGACCCCACTCCCTTCAAAACATCAAAGGGTCTAATGTATCTCAGACTCAACTTGACCTTCTTGCCAAACTGCATTACACCCTTCATGGGTGACACTTTCAAGAGTAACTTCTCCCTCTTTTCAAATATCACATATCTCACCTTATTGTCCGCGTATTCTTTCTATCGGCTCTGAGCTGCTATGAGCTTTTCATGTATGAACCTCATCTTTTTCATCAAATCCTTGAGCATGTCAGTGCCCCAAGGCCTTACTTCAAATGCATCAAACCACTCTACTGGAGACCTATACCTTCGAAAATATAAGGCCTCCAAAAGAGCCATATGAATGCTAGAGTGGTAGCTATTTAGCAAATTCACACAATGGTAAGTATTGGTCCCACTGAACCACGAAGTCCATAACACAAACCCGAAGCATGTCCTTAAGTACTTGGATAGTTCACTCCGACTGACTGTCGATCTAACGATGAAAAGTTATACATAGGCCCAATCTAGAACCCAATTCTGACTGAAATCTCTCATAAAAATTAGAGGTGAATTGAGTACCTCTATCAGACACAATCAAAACCAGTACCCCATGTAACCTTACAATCTCCTTCACATGGATCTTGTCCAACTTAGCCACATTATAATCTACTCTTACCGGAATAGAGCGAGATGACTTAGTGAATCGATCAGCAATGACCTATATAGAGTCACACTTCCTCAATATTTTAGGAAGGCCAACCACGAAGCCCATGGTTATCTTTTCCTATTCCCATTCCCGAGCGGGCATCCTTTGAAATATACCACCAGGTTTTCGATTTTCATATTTGACCTACTAGAAGTTTTTTACACTTGATTACAAAATCTACAATGTCAAGCTTTATTTTTTGGCACCAGTAATATTTCGTCAAGTCTCTATACATCTTGTTGGCACCCGGATGTATAGAGTAATTAGCGTTGTGAGCCACTTATAAAATAGTTGAAATCAAATTGCATACCCGAGGTATGTACAAGCAACCCCGAATCCTGAAAGCTCTTTCATCATCGAGAATGTCCTCTGTGGACTCACCCTGTAATACCTTTTCTCTGAGATTACTCAACTTTTTGTCTTCAATGTACCTACTTTTAATTTAGTCATATAATATGGACCTAACTTCTGCATGTGCTAACTCTCTTCCTTCGCTACTCTCCTGCAATCCCAGAACATCGTTAGCCAAAGAATGTACCTCTCTTACTAATGGGCTCCTTGACACCTCCAGCCATGCTAAACTTTCTATGCTCATAGGTTATCGGCTTAGTGTGTCTGCCACCACATTGGCCTTACCTGGGTGATATAGAATTGATATGTCATAGTCTTTAATTAACTCCATCCACATTCATTTACATAAATTTAGGTCCCTCTGATGAATACATGCTTCCAGTTGTGGAGGTCAATGAACACTCCACACTTCACCCCGTAGAGGTAATGTTTCCAAATTTTAAAAACAAACACTATGGCTACCTATTCTAAATTATGTGTGTGGTAGTTTTTTTAATATGACTTCAACTGTCTTGAGGCATAAGTTATCACGTTCTGATCCTGCATCAAAACAACACCTAAACCCAATCGTGAGGCATTACAATATACAATGAAATCCTTGCTTCAATAGGTAGGGTGAGAATTGGGACCAAAGTCAATAAAGTTTTAAGCTTTTGGAAGCTCTCTTCACACTTGTCATCCCACACAAATGGGACCTCCTTTTGAGTAAGACGAGTCATATGTGAAGTAATAGCAGCAAACCCTTTAATAAAGCACTGATAATAACTGGCTAGTCCCACAAAACTATGAATTTCTATCACATTCATCTGTCTAGACCAATTCTTAACATCTTCAACCTTCTACAGGTCTACCATAACCCCTTACCTAGAAACCATGTGCCCTAAGAAGGACACTGAAGAAAGCTATAACTCACACTTAGAATATTTAGCATACAATTGCTTTTTCTTAAGCATTCCCAACATCATACGCAAATGAGCTTCATCCTCTTTTTCACTTTTGGAGTAAGCTAATATGTCATCAATGAACATAATAACGAATGAATCCAAGAACAACTTAAAACCCTATTCATTAGACTCATAAAAGTAGTTGGGGCATTGGTCAACCCAAAAGACATAACTATAAACTCGGAGTACCTATAACGAGTTTGGAAAGCAGTCTTTGGGATGCCCTCTGCCCAAATTTTGAGTTGTTGATAACCTGACCTCAAGTTAATTTTGGAAAACACCACAACCCCTTGAAACAGATCAAACAGGTCATCTATTATAGGCAAGGTATATTTATTGCAAATTGTTACTTTGTTCAACTAGCGGTAGTATATGCACATCTTATGATACCATCCATCTTCCTCACAAATAACATAGGCGCACCATTGGGAGAAACAATTGGGCAAATAAATCCCTTTCCTAACAATTCTTGTAACTTGGATTTCAACTCCCTCAACTCTGCTGATGCCATATAATAGGAAGAGATAGAGTTGGGTCGAGTTTCAGGCTCTAAATCTATACAAAAATCAACCTTTCTGTCTGAAGGCACACCCAAAAGTTCATCAGGAAACACTTATAAAAATTAACACACCGCTAGGAGTGATGCTATGGAGGAACTAAAGATTTATATTCCTAAAAAGAGGCTAAAATGCCCTACACCCTTTTTATACTAGTTTCTAGGCACGAAAAGCTTACACTATACTCACAGAGGTAGACTTAAAAGTATACTCCCACTCTAATCTTTCCATCCTAGGCATCTTTAAAATGACAGTTTTAGCATAACAATCAAGAATGACACGATAAAGAGACAACTAACTCATCCCCAAAATGATAACAAATTTCTCCATGTCTAAAATCACTAAGTCTGCAAAGCTCTTAAACCGCATAAATATTACAGGACATGCATGATACACCTGATCAACACACACCCCAACTGGCATGGACACATACATAAGAGTATCAAGATATTCACAGTCTAAGTCACAGCCTAAGGTAAATTTCACAAATACATAAGAGCAAGTGGAATCAAGATCAAATAATACAGAAGCCATACGATCACAGAAAAAAATAGTACCTGTGATCATAGTACAAGAAGCTTCTACTTCAGGATGATTAGGAATAACATAAAGATGAGCCTTATCACCACTCTGACCGCCACCTCTACCAGCCTGAGCACCATTTCTACCAACCTGTCCTCTACCCTAGTTGGCTTGGTTGCCACCCCTTCCTATGGCCTGTCCACCATGCCCACTTTATGGATGACCTGTACCTTCTCCTCCACCAACACGACCCACCAAAACTAGAGCAGTAGAAACTGTTTCCTGAGTCAACTGACCTACAGACAAGAAATTAGGCTAATACCTTCTGATGCGGCCAAAACCCCTACACCCATATCATCTAATGCCTAAAGAAGGCCTCTGAACTGAAGACAATGAAGGTGTATAACTACCTGCTCATAAAGGCTGATAACAGACCCCAGACTGTCCCCTTGTAGATACGGGTATTGCCGAATTATAATGCCAAAAAGAACTACAACCCTTCGAGAAAGTGTTGTTGAATAGGCTTGAGGTCATGGCCTTCTTATCTTCTACCTTAACCTTTCCCTACTTCATAAGTACCTCAGCCTTCTTGGCAAACTCAACTATCTCCTAAAAGGCATTCCAAGTGCAGCCATAGATAAAGTAAGCAACTGAATCCCAAAGCTTAGACCCTTCACAAAGTACCTAATCTGGTTCTCCTCTAAGGTGATAAATTATAGTGCATAGCGTGACAAGGCATGAAACTTGGCCTTGTAGGCTGTCACAGACATGTTACCCTACTCCAACCTCAAGAACTCATCCTTTTTCTGATCACAATAAGTGTGATGGAACATATATCTCAAGGAATAAATTCTAAAATTATACCCAAGTTATTGGAGGTAAGGTAGCCCTGCATTTCACAAATGACCTCTATTATTGCTTGGCTTCGATCTGTAGCTGGAAAAAACTAACTCCACACCATACCTTTCAACAATATCCATCTTGTGCAGACGTTTATGACAATCTATCAAGAATCCAAATGCATCCTTAGACTCGGAACCCTGGAATATCGAGGGCTTTATATTCATGAACTTGCAGAATAGTCCATGTTCATTATCAGTCGTCACTGGCCTAAGTACCTGTAGGGGATACATCCTTGTTTTAGAGCCTTTTGTCTATCCTTGGTGCTACCGCAGTGGCATATTGTAAGGCCGGGGGAGGGAAAGCCGGAGCCACTGGAATGTGGCCAGTGCTAGCCAAGCTACTTAAGAATCCCAACACTTACTGAATCACTTCCATTGACAAAGGCACCGAGGTTGCACCATTCAATGCGGGCACCATATTCTCTGGAACTACTATATCTTCATTCTCAACTACCACTTCTTCTTTTTAAGTGAGGTTTGAGGCATCCTATTATGGGGGAGGGGATAATGATCTCTCTCTGGCTGGTACTGCAGCTGCCTGGGCTCCACCCCTAATAGATGTTGCCCTCTATCCTCCCATTCTAGCTCTTCCCATCACCCAAGGTCTTTCTCAGAATGTAGTCCTAATGGCAGTATAGGTGCTACTGTTAGTGTTGTGACCGGTCCGGCTCCTGTTGTTGTGGATCTGGTGGATTGAGTATTCAGCATCTGCGAATAAGAGTGAATGAGTTAGATTCCAATCTGGATCACTATATACCAATTAGAGTCAAGTAAAAACACCAAAGAAAGAAAGAAATGAATTCTTTTACCTAAAGCCCTGTAGCCTTCCAAAGAAAAGTATAGACGTCTCCGTACTGTTCTCTGTACTCTACAAGATCTATTCTTGTACAAAGAGATTTACGAACCCAATCTTCTTATACCAACTTTGACAAAACCCAAATGGTCATGATTGACACCCACCCTAACCTATAGTGGGAGAACTATGCTAAACTGATCCCTCACAATCCTAAATGTCACTTTCATATTCACCTTAATTTAATCTCATTTCAAATACATTCTACAAAGTCTTCGTTCAATTAAGTAAGTAAAATGTCAAACCAAAATAAACATTCAAAACCTAATAGAGTGTGGAAACCTCTATTTATTACATCCTAGGGACCTAAAGTCACCATACAAGAAAATATAAGAAATATGAAGTCTAAAAACTAAATAATTATCAAAAATAAGGAAATAAACCAAAAAATGTCTTACCAAAACAAGGGACATGAACACTGCTAAGACAATCCAAAGGCTGCTCGGTCATAGTGCTCACCCTTCAAACTAATTCTGAAACTGCTAGCTAAAGTTAAGGTTTTGTCTCAAATGCCAGAACACACTCTGCACTTACTAAAAAGAAGAGCACAGGTAGCATCAGTACATCAACAACTACTCGTAGGCATCATAGGTCGACTCAACCTGACACCATACAAATGGGTAAATCATATAGATGCAAAATAATCATAAAAAAACTCATAATCAAAGACAAATTAGGCAATAATGACATTTAACTTAGAGGGAATACAAACTCATGCTCAAATATGTTTACACTTAGTCAAAATCAACAACAAGTTACATCATAGTGTAAGATTAGAACTGAATATCCAATGCACGTGAATGAATGTATGAATGCAAGATGTGCATATCTCCTCTTTGTCTTCTCAATCTCATCAACTTCATCAACAATCTAAACATTATCATGAACATCATGATTTCCATACTATCATCATCATTATTTCAATAACATCAATGGATAATGAATATGCAATACTGTCATTAATCATAAGTAGTGCTCGAAAGATATCACAAATACTCTATTCACATATAAGCATAGAGTCAAGCAAGTCTAATTGCTATAATAAAGTGTAACATACCTATATTCCTTACTCAAAATAACCTTTAGGCCACAAGCTTGCCTTTTATTTCCCTTTCAACTTGTTCTTGATCTAAAACAACAAGATGACACACTTAGTTCAAATAATTCATCCCTCTTAACCACTAGGCATTCAAAATTAACAACTTTAATCATGAATTTCCCTTAATTCATCATTTTAGGGTTTTGTTACGTTCACACCCCATGAACTCTACTTCATTTAGCATGAACAACTAAAATTATAGACTCATTAATGTTTCCTACAACATAAAAATTATTATCTGCTGATTTTATACTCATTCCCATAATTTTACACCAATTTCATGAATTAGGATTAAAACCCCAAATTCCACCATGAAAAAGTTTCCTAATGATTTTTAGAGTTTATAAGAAGTAATTCAAGTTTAGAATGTAATAAACTTACCTCCAATGATGAAAATTTCTAAATTCTGTAGAAAATTGCCTTCCCTAAAGCTCTCTTACATTTTCTAGAAAGTGGGAAATGGAAAATAACTTTGGGTTTTCAAATCATCAAAGTATTGCGATACAATTGCAGCGGTCAGATTACCACTGTAATGGCTTGCGACTTAACACTGGCTACCGCTGCGGAGGTAGCTTTTTTCGTTGAAGCGGTTCCCTTTTTTCCTGTAGGGTTCTCGAGGCAGATTCTCAGGGCCTCTCTTCAGTTATAACTATTTTACTACGCACTCTTTGAAATATAACATCGTGAACCAACCCCTCAATAGTACACTCTATAACTGGAGTTCTTCAACTTTGTTTCAGCTGTTGGAAATTGCTAAGGCTTCCTAAACTCATTATCTATCTAAAAATCAAGTCAAACTTCACTATCAATACTCACATGAGTACAAAATTTCTTTATACTATAACACCATAAAAAATCATCCAACACTATACTAGCCCAGAATATCTCAAAAATGGCATAAGGAAGGACTAGGTGCAAATGTTACCTCCTAATTCAGTGTAACGACATTTTGGGTCATTACAGTAAGTAAGCTTAGTAAATTATTGTAATTCCCCAAATGGAATCTAACGCCAAAATTCATAATGTAAATAAGTCACAAAATCCATAGATTTCCACTTAGCATCTGAGCCAAACCACCAAAACTTGAGTGTCTAAGCTACACCTACTGACAAACCAGCATCTGAATAAAAGATCTAACACACACCCTAGACTCTCATCTGGAAGGGTCAAAATAAAACCTAGAGCCAATAAGGCCTTGAGCCTCTGAAGGCTCATCTTATACTGGTCAGACTGTAGAAGATGGATGTATTTAAATCAATCTGGTCAACCAAGCTGCGAAAAAAGGAATACTTTAACCAAGCCATCTGATATAACCTACTAACCTAACATAATTCCATCATTGGTAGGAAAAAATAGGCCTAGCCTTAACCACAAACTACCTCGATCCTCGCCAAGCATACCACGAACGCACCCCCAAACACTACGTGACCCAAAAATCTCATAACCCAAGCCAATCACACACTCAAAAGCTTAGAACATAGTCGCTGATCCCATGAAGGCTAGAGGTAAGGTGCCATTTATGATCACCATCAGATCGAGTCTAATCAAGGCCTGACCCCATGATCCAACAAATTGATACCTACTATGGGGGTGTTGGCAAAACAAAAAAATATAATTAAGAAGTAGTGGTGGTCGTAAAGAGTCTTAATGGTAGTCTCTGCTACCACAATCCTTCTTAATGGTAGCAAAACCTCAAGTAAACTCAGAAAATATGGCTATAGCCTAAAGCTGGTTTGAACAAATGCACAATACATAACATCAGATGCTCACTGCTAATAGACGATAGGCAAAATGTATGTGCACAGAACCATCCTTTTTCTCTATAAACAAAATAGAAGCACCCTATAAAGACACACCAGGATAAATAACCCCGTATGAAGATCCTAAAAATATCCTTTTAACCATTTCCAACTCAAATAAAGTCATCCGATATGATAAAATAGCATGAATCGAGTGCCCGACTCAACATCATTATCAAAATAAAAAATCAAGGTCAGGTGAAGAGAAGAAACCAGGTAGATCAGGAGGACAACATTACCAACTTACCAACCTTAAGAACTTTATAAAATGGAGGAATGCCATTGCTAGCACCAGGAATGGAATAAAAAAACACTAAGCACTCTTCTGCTACCACCCTATTTTTTCCCTAAATAAAGGATATGATCCCTCTTGACACCGACTATCAACCTCTCACCTCAAAGTTTGATGGATGACTATCACAATCAAAGCAACAATCTAAACAAGACAACCAAGGTCCGCATGATAGAAAAATAAGTTGTCTAACTCTAGAATCACGTAAAATACCCATATGTCAAAGATAGTGAGATTTATCCAAGTGTTATACCCTAAGGCAATTACAACATGGCATTGATCCACTACTAAAATAAAACAATAAAACACAGGATCAAACCACTTGATCCACTAAAAAAAGAAAACATCTATGGGGTATCTACACATGTAAGCAAGAACAACAAGCCGCAAGAACAATACAAATAAATGGTAAAGCGAGTAAACACGCATCTATCCAAATACCTTGGATTAAACAACACAAAAAAGATAGGGTAACAATTTAAAATGATCCATATAATAGATATACCTAATTCTTCAACCCCTATACGATAAGGTGAAACACATAACAGATTACGTCCATTCATAAACTAAGAACCCATATAACCAACTGCACCACCTAGTTGTGGATTACGTCTAAAACCCTATAAACCACCCCTAATATCTTAGGCACCACCTTTGGCCAGTGGCATCACAACCCAAAGAAGCTAAATTGACTGCACTAACCACTCAATAACTTTACGTTAGGGGCACTCTCTAGAAAATGACCATTTCTCTACAATCATAACAAGCCCTAAAATCCCTAAACTAGCACAAAGAATCAGCAGACCCCAAACTAGTCCCTATAGCCTGAAGACCTAGAGTGAGAACACTATAATGCCTGACCAGAATTTTGACAGTCATAACCACTGTGACCTGTCTGAGCCTCATCTATGATATGGGGCACTATCTATATTGGCCTACTAAGTTCAGAGTAGTGGTGACCCCAACTGGAGAGATCCCTACCTCTAGACATAGTACTATTAAAATTACACTGATGGCATGGCCTCTTATCGCCTCTTCTATAAGTCTCGAGACATACCCACTCTATAGTCCCTGCATGATCAACAACCTAAAGAAAAAAAGATCCAGCCACGACTAAAGGCTCCAATGACAAATAAAGTGGTAGAATCAATCCTCTAATAAACCTCTGTAACCTGTCGTGTTCTATTAGAAGAATCATAGAAGCATCTCTAGCCTATCTAAGAAACCTAATCTCATACTCGAAAAGCAGCACAAAAACATATTGAATATCTTTGTACCAGGCACTACCCTTGTCTGTGATGAACCCTTATGTCATGATCCAACCCACGAATTATACATGTACCTACCTAATACCTACCCCAGATAGGAGAACCCTTAATACCCAACCATTCATTTGTTGTAGAAGTTAAAAGAATTCATTTTAAACAATCTAATTCAATTAACTCATACATAAATAACTTTGGTTTAATACATTAGACAAATAAAAGTGATGAGGACAATAATCAACGATGAATCCCTAAAAACTAGCATAAACCAGTACAAGAGCACTAGACAAGGAATAGGAGAATACATAACACATCCTCCATGAAGAATAGAAAGGGAAGGAGCTGCTCCTGAGTGATCTCCTTTGCTTCTATAGAAACCCCAACTAACCTACACCATGGTTATAACCCCGAATAGAGATATAGTAAGTGTAGCATCAGTACAACCACACGTATTAGGAGTCATCATTAGCCAACCAGGGTTAGAAATAAATAACATTAATAACAAATAGGAAGAGATCATAACTTCAAGTAAAGTTTTAGTTTCTAACCCCAAGTTACGAATTTATTAACACTACCTTTTTAATATCTTTGTGACCTACCTGCCATTTAACATTTTTGTATATCTATGTTTTTTGACCACCCACTCTAAGCTACACCTTTTACCGTTTACTAACTCATTATTTTGGTTTCCACAACTCCTAACCTACACCATACCGGGTCTTTTTGGTAATTCACTATCACAATGCACTATGGGATTTACCATCAATAAGGCTTAGAATTCTAATGACCCTGCGAGGAGGTAAAATACCATACATTATGCTCCCATAACTATACACTTAGAAAAATTAAACTAAACCTAAATTAGGACATATCTTGGATTTACGGTGTGCTACTATCTTCCATCAACACTACCAACAGACTGATCTTCTCAAGAAATTAATATTAATATATAAAGCATGATAGAATGTCAAGGCTTATGAATGCACGTATGCAAGATGTGCACATCATTTCTTTCTCTTCTCAATCTCATTAATACCGTTTCCCACATCATGAACATAAAGATCAATACCAATATCACTATCATCAACATAAACTTATCAACAATAACATCATGAACATCATGATTTCAACAATATCATCAACATCCTCATCATCTCCCTTCTATGACATCAAATTTTATGAATATGCAATGTAATCAATAATCTCAAGCATTTCCCGAAAGCAAACACAATCACTATTTCATATATAATTATAAAGACATCAATCTTAGTTCCATGCATAGCCTTAGGTAGATGCATTATTATAATCGTTTATTCTACAACCCCTATAAAACCACAGTGCCTCTACCTAGGTGTCGTTACTAATCTAGTCTATTCACAACTCTTATTTATATTCCAAAAGTACACAAATTCCTTCCTAATTAATTCTATTGGAATTATCTTACTTTAACTTACAACCTTAACCCAATTATTTGAGGACTCTTACTCACTTACCTATTTTGCCACGTACCTTACCCTTAGGTTTTCTCTTAACTATCCTATCCATTAAATTCCACTCATAGGTCACCTAAAACTCTCTTAGGTTACTTTTAACCCCTACTCCACATTTATGTTTGAGTTAACCTTCCTCCTTGCAAGACGTAACTATCCAATTCATCAAGAGCACCCTCTATCACACCCTAGTTTACTACTATTCCCTCTTTTTTACGTACGTAACCCCTACCACACTTAAGAGCCATGGTGTTCCTTCCACTTGTCATGATTCGCATAAAGTTTGACTCACTCCATGCCATGAATGTCACGTCAATAGGATTCAACCACAATTTACCACATTGTTAAAGCCAAATTAGGTATTTATCATTTTCGTCCTCCAAACACCATGCCCGAAGGCCTAATGCATGAGAACTCCCGACATTACTATCCATGTTATATGAATTTAACCCAAGTTTAATTCCTACTATAAGTAAACCATAACCTACCTCATAGAGGAAATATAATGCTATTGAGAGGAGAGAGTTGTCCCGCGAGTGCTAAGCATCTTCCATGTCGGGTTCCTATCGGGTGTGCCTCGAAACCACCTTTATAAAGCTTAGACTTTGTAATATCATAACTATGGAGATGGGGTTTATTCTAGGTGTTTTTGAGGGGAAAAAGAGACTAGAAGGGTTAAAAAAAATGTGGTTTTTAAAAATATCCCAGGATGGTTACGATCGGGTTCCACTATAGTGGTTATTTTAACTCTGCAGCGATACCACTGCAGCGATAAGCCTCAGACCACCCCAAATCCCTTTTTAGGTCTTTTGTACCAATGAATTTAGGCGTCATTTTTCTCCGTGAAATAATTTTCCCGAGTCCATTAAGAGAATTTTATTTGTTGTAAAATATTTCTGAGGTGTTTTCACACGTAATGACATTTTGGGTCGTTACACCTTATGAAGGTATGAAATCCCAACCATGAAGAACTGGCACGATCACCAATATAGCTGGAGCCTGGGTGACCCCAGGCCATCTGGCTGATGCTGTAGATCCTCAATCTCCAGGTCTATCTCTAGTTATGGCTCCCGAGCCTGACCCTGGGCTAAGGCCCTGGAAATAAGAGCAGGAGTCCCGTCCTTACCATCTAACTATCTCGCGTGATCCATCAAAGGAAAAATGGAACCAAAAGAAGTTTAGTAGTTGACAGAGACAAAGACGTATGAAAAAGAATGAAGAAATAGGATTTTCCTAGGAACACCGTATAACCTCCCAAAGATAGGATACAGATATCATCATACCAATCAACAGGAATCTACTAGGCACTTGCTCTTGTACCAACAATACTGGTGAACCTAGAGCTCTGATACTAAACTATCACAATCCAAAATCTCAAGTCATGATGACACCTACTAAACCCAGCAATAAGTAAGTTGTATCCCATAGCCCAAAACAGTAAGCAATGGTCCAACAGAATGAAAGAACAAATCATAAAACTGATGGGCTGATTATAAATATAAACACCAAAATAAGGCCCACAAACTAGATAGATAATGAGAGTGAAGAAGAAAACTATACGAAATACACCCCAAGACACTGTATTAGTTGATACAGGAGCTACTAAACATAACATGAGTACTAAGTAAATACAATTTATATAGAACCATCTCTGAAATACAAAGTAAAAATCAGTCCAATAAAATAGAGGGAGAATGAATAACTCCAAGCATCGGGAGGTCACCCCAAGTCTCCGATCTAAGATATCTCTGCATGAAAAATACGTCAACGGTGAGAAATCATATTAGGATCTGCATCAGGAAAAAAGATATATAAGTTTAGTATGAGTACCCAAACATGTATTACCTAGTAGGCGTAATACAACTGAGCTCTAAAGAAAATGCAAGGGTAAATAGCATGATAGGAGATAGTGAAAATATAAGTAATATAAAAGAAAATGATATCCAAACTTAGTACCTAAAATGAAAGTTGCCTAACAGTCTAACACAATAAGAATCATCTTAGGAAGAATGTCAATAGTAGTATACTCAGAATGTCTACTCAAATTTAGATAAATAACAAGTTAATCTCACACATGAGCTGGAAATGCCTAAAAGAGGGTTCACAAGACATACCTATGTCTTAAGTACACGCCAAAAACAACCTGTCATAAACTAAGTAGTAATAATCAAACAATATCCTAACCAAGCCCTAATGAGCCTGGAAGGTACACCATAATCGATAATACCCAACTGTCCCCTGTAAGTACGACAGATACAAACAACAAACAAAAACCAACCATCCACCATAAGCACGGTAGTTACCAAAGAACAATCATACTAGCAACAAAAATGCATATGAATAGATGAGTGTGATAGAAAATCAAATGATGTAATATAAGTTGAGTGCCATATTTATCCAAAGTGTCTATAAATGGACGTCTATAGGGGTTTTATTCTTGTTATTGTGAGATGAGCTGATAATAGACATCATTATGGGATTTTGGTTGATATAAGGTTGGCAGACACTAGATGTCTGGGATTTTTGGTACAGGGATAAGAGCTCATCCCCTGAAGGTCATGTCTAGTGGACAAACATAAGACCCTTAGTATGTCTATACAAGGTATTGGCGAGTATGGTGGTTCCTTGAGTAGATCGAGTTTTGGGTTTATTGTTATTATTGTTGATTATGTTGGATCTTTGAGTGGTCCGAACCAAGGGTATTAAGGAATTTCATATATTATTTTATTTTCTACTTACTTATGTATTTGAGACAAAGTGCAAGTTATTGATGTTGAGTCATGAATGTTGACTTGGTTAATGATTGGTAGTCATGGTCTTGACTTCGTTTATAGTCTATATTGATTTATACTTGACTGAATTATTTGGTGTTGGTTGAAATAGGCTATATGGTTTATAATTGAGGCAAAGGTAATTGTTAGGTGTTCATGGTTGTACTTTTTTTTACTAAGTTATGGTTATGTGTTCAAATTCATTATTTTGGATTTGTCGATAAATGTACCAGTACATAATGGCTTTATACTGATACAACTTGTGCTCTTCCTTTTGTTGAGTGCAGAATATTTGCCAACAACATCATCGAGACCTTAGCTTTAGAGTAGACTGCATTCTGACTCAAGGGTGAGCTACATTGTTTGGGCAGCCATGAGTCCTCCATTTAGTTCATGTCCAATTATTTCAAACATGGATATTTCTGTTTGTTTTGGGTTGAACCTATTTGTTGATATTTGTAGTGTTTTGGTACAATGACTTTCAAATTCTCGGGATTGTTTTAAACATTCATTTAATTCCACATTTGATATTATTATTAGAACACTTTGAGATGTTGTATTATCTAATGAAGTAGCTAGTTTATCTTGAATTTAGCTAAGTGTTGGGTTTGAGTACTAGTTTTAGTTAAATGGTTCTTCCACCAGAGGGTTAGTGTTGGTGCCACTCGAGATGGGTTTGGGTCATGAAAAAGTTGGTATCAGAGCCAAAGGTTTGTTAATCTCTTTATACCAAAATGGGTCCAGTAATGGTACATAGACTTCTATACTTTCCTTTGAGAGGGTATATGACTTTAGAAAGTTATCACTTTCTTTCTTCGTTCATGTTATAACTTGATTCCAATTGGTATCTAGCAATTCTAATTAATATCTGACTCTCTTCTTTCTTATATCCATAGATGGCAAACACTAAAGCTAACCGAGCCAGAGTAGCAACCCCCACACCAGCAGATCTAGCTACAAAACCAATTGTTCAAGGTCAAGAAAGGGGTAGGGAAAGGGAAAGAGGTAGAGCAACACCCGTCAGGGGTGGAGCTCATGCGACAAAATTAGTATGTAGAGGTTATGTATGAGAGTGTTATAGAGGTGTGGGTGTATCTTTTCCTCCTATATGTTCTGAGGTTATCCAGCACATTCTTGATTTTCTAAGCGGGTTGGCAGGTACTAGTGTCATTCCCACTATGCTTGTTATTCAAATTTAAGGTGCTTAGCCTACTACTAATTTTTACTCCCAAGATAGAAGATGCATCGAGAACGGAGATTTTCCCTCATCTTGTGTTAGGTCCTATCATGACTGGGACTAAGCATGACATGCTCACCAAATTTTTGAAGATGAAACCTCCTACTTTTGTTGGTTCTGAGAATGAGAATGCATTCGAGTTCATACTTGATTGCCACAAGAGGCAGCATAAAATATATATTATGAAGAAGCATGGTGTTGAGTTTATAACCTTCTAGCTGCGGGGTAAGTAAAAAAAGTGGTGTAGGGCTTATGTAGAGTGTTAGTTTCCAGCTTTACATATATTGACAATGACTCAATTTTAAACTCTATTTTTGGAGAACTATGTACCATGTACCATTCATGATCAAAAGAATGATGAGTTTCTGGCTGGAACCTATAAGGCTAAGTTTTATGCCTTGTCCCATTATGCTACTCAGTTGCTTGGCACTGAAGAGGAGAGGATCCTGTTATTTATGAAAGGTTTGAACACTGACTTACAGGTCTTTTTTGTACATATGAATTTTCCTGGAAAGACCTTTAACGATGTTGTTGATAATGTGAAGAAGGTATAAGGAGTCAAATAGGTTGGTCAAGCCCACATAATAGCAAGGAAATCCCTAAATGTTTGTAGCTTTAGTGGTTCTTACTCCAGGGGTTATAGTCATCAGGCCTATCTGGCTTTCCTTATTTAATCAGCTCTGTCAGCTTCTACATTGGGTTAATCAAGGACCACTAAGCATTCCTTGGTTGTGAGAAGCCAAGGGTTTTCGTATTCTTGTGTTAGCAGGCCTTTCCTAGATCAGAGTTGCTATACTTGTGGCATTGTGGGGCACTTCAAAAGAGAGTATCCACATAGAAAATCTAGTTTTTAGGGGCAGCAGTAGACTAGAGCTGTGGTCCTGCTGGTAAAGGTGGTGGAGGTAATAGTAGGGGTCGTCCATATCTATAACGACCCTTTTCTTCGTTATGAGTAAGTCTAATGTGCAAAAATTTGGGTTAAGATTTTCCCTGGATTGGGAGTTAGAAATTTCAGACTAGACTAGTCTTTGATAAAATCCGAGCGACGTATGGTATAGGGAAATTTGGGAATGGATTAGGTAAATGTAATAAATTTTAGCATGATTTTATGTTAGCTAAGATAATAAGGAACTCATAGGATTTTTTGAAGCGAATTCGGGTAAGTAGAACTCTCGATATCAAACATGACGTAAAGGGGTTAGTTCGGATTGTCATAGTTTGAGGGTACATTGCAAAAAAGACAAAACTGGGAGCAATCCTGAGTTTCTACCTTTCCACACCCCCTATAGAGGGTGGTAGGCCATATGGGGCTACCACTATAGTAGAGAAATTACCATTATAGAGGTAGTCAAACTTGAGTAATCCCGCTATAGCAGGTGCATTCCACTATAGTATTGCTGCTATAGAGGGATTGGGTCATTATAGCAGGATAAATAGCTGATTAATGCATAAATTCTCCAATAACAATTTATTATTCTAAACTCATTTTTGGGGAAAGCTTAAGCAATTTAGGGCGATTTTCACCTATTTTCCACAAGAATTCTTTGTAAAGGTAAATTATTTATCCCCATTAACTAGTTTTTGATTCCTAAACCCTAGAATCACTACTTTACTAATTTTAGGGAAGGTTTAGCTTGACCTAGCTGAATTTTCTGGTGAAAGGCAGTAAATTTGGTGTAAAACCTTTGGGTTATAGTTAAAATTTGGTGTACAATCATGAATATGTCCTTGGGGATTGGGATTAGGTTATAATCCTCGATACTTTAGTCATTCGGTTGATTGTGTATTATATTCCTATTTTAGACTACAATCAAGGTGACATAGCAAGAAAAGGGAAAGCTCAAGTTCGTTAGAGCATTCAGGCTTGGATTGAGGTTGGTGATGGTATAATGTAGTTGAAACCCAACTTGTTTTATGTGTGCATGATAAATATTCCTTAGTATTTCTTGTACAATACATGTTCAAGGAATGTGAATGACTCTTTGATACCCTAAGTGTTAATCGCATGCAATGAAATTATACCTAAAACTTGTTGGATTTTACAAGTGTTCTTCTATTATATTGTGGTGGTGATTATTGTGATATGTTTCATTATTGTTCAGTGTACTGGTATTTGGACATCTTCATGGGATTTATTTTGTATAAGGTTGGTAGACACTTGATATCTGGGATTTGGTACATGAACAAGAGCTCGTCCCCTGCAGGTCATAGCTAGTGGGCGACCATAAGACCCTTAGCATGTATTTACAAGGAACAGATGAGTGTGACGGTTCCTTGAGTTAAATGGGGATTATGTGTTTTCATTATGATATTGGTTCCTTTAGTGTTCTGGTTCTATGTGCTTAATTGTTAAAGGTGATTTCTTATGTAAATCGAGATGCATGTTAATTGCCATTATTGTTGATTTTATGATTCTTGAGGGATCCGGGCTAATTGTAAGTTGTGACTTAACTCTATGTTGTCTATTTACTTGTGTAATTGGGACATGATTAATGTAATTGTTGAGTCATGGTTGTTGACATGGAGTATATTTAGTAGACTTTAGTTGACTTGTTTTGCTATCCATGTTGACTCATATTGACTAAACTCCATGATGTTGTTGAATAAGGTTAAGTGTTATGAACTTGAGGTAAGGTCGCATGATAGGTGTTCGTGGTTGTCTTCTCATACTACTCTATGGTTATGTGTTCATATTTCTCATTTTAGGTTGGCCGATGATCCTACCTATACACTGTTGTTTCTTGTGTACTAACACTACACATGCTCTTCGCTTTGTTGAGTGTAGAGCATATTCCAGTGACTTTTTTGGTACCTCAGCTGTGATTCAGACTATATTCGAAATCAAGAGTGAGCTGCATTTTTTCGGCTACCATGGGTTCTTCACTTACTTTCTAGTCTGTTGTTTTGGACATAGATATTACTTTGGTTTTTAAGGTTGCATCCCTTCTTTTTACAATTATTAGAGCTTTGATATGATGACTTTCAAATTCAAGGGGATGGTTATTTCTACATTATGTTATTATTACTCTTCGTTGAGCTATTGAATCTTACTTTTTTTAATAAGATTGGTTTAGTTACCTAATTTTTAGCTAGGTGTTGGATGATTTAATGGGTTAGTTGGTTGGATGATTTAATGGGTTAGTTGGTTCTTCCACCGGAGGGTTAGTATGGGTGCCACTCAAGGCTGTTTTGGGTCATGATAAAGTTGGTATCAGAGACCTAGGTTCGTTGATCTTGTTGTACCAAAAGAGGTCTAGTAGAGTCTTGCAGAATGGTACGAAGTTGTCTGTACTTTTCTTTGAGAGGCAATAGTACTTTAGGAAACTATAATTTCTTTCTTTTTTCTTGCTATAACTTGATTCCAATTGGTAGTTGGCGATCAAAATTGGTATCTGACTCTCTTCATTCTTTGTCCAAAGATGGTGAACACTAGAGTGAATGGGGAAAGAGCAGCAACCCCAGCACCAGTAGATCAAGCTACGAAACCAACTATTCAGGGATGAGTACAAGGAAGGGGTAGGGGAAAGGGAAGAGAGAGATCAACACCCTCTAGGGGTGAAGCTCTGGCAGCAGGTGATCGGGTTTATCTAAGGTTAGTATCATTTCCCCCACCCCAGGATTATTTTGAGGAGGTTGAGGTACGGGACGAGGATGATATGGCGTAGGAAGTGGTGGCACCAGCTGGAGATATAGCTCTTCCTCTGATATCTACAGAGGCTAATCAGCAGGTTCAGGCTTTTCCCAATGGGTTGGCTGGTACTGGAGCCTCTCTCAATATGACGACTTTCTTGGTTTAGGGTGCTCATTTCACTGCCACTTTAGCTCCAAGAATGGATGAGGCTTTGGGGACTGATGTATTCCCTCATCCTATTTTAGGCCTCATCATGTCTAGTACCAAACATGAGTTGTGGACTAAGATTCTGAAAATAAAACCTCCTTTATTTTATGGTCCTAAGATTGAGGATGCATTTAAATTAATCATTGATTGTTATGAGAGGCCTCACAATTTGGGGATTATGCAACAGCATGGTGTTGAGTTCTTGACTTTCCAACTGCAAAGGGATGCCAAGTAGCAGTGGAGAGCCTATTTAGAGGGTCGATCACTGCCATAACTCCATTGACTTGGGCTCAATTTCATGCCCTATTTTTGGAGAAGTACGTGCCCCGAATCCTTTATAACCATAAGAAAGATGAGTCTTTTTATCTTGAGTAGGGAATTATGTCAGTTGCAACCTATGAGGCTAAGTTCCATCCTCTGTCTTGTTATACTACCCAGATGTTGGGAAATGATGAGGAGAGGATCCGAATATTTGATAAGGATTTGAACACTGATATTCAGGTATTATCTGTTTACATGACTTATGCAGGAAAGAGTTTCATTACTATTATTAATTAGGTGAAGAAGCTTGAGGTATTTAGGCTGGTTGGTTAGGCTAATGCATTAGCTAAGAATTCTCGAAATGCGGGTAACTTTAGTGGTTATTATTCCAGGTGTCATAGCCATTAGGCATATCCAAATTTCCACATTTAGTCATCATTTCCTGCTTTTACAGATGGTCATTCAGGGGCTATTCAACAACTTTCAGTTGCTAAAGGCTAAGGGGCTTCTTATTCTTCGGCTAACTGACCTTTCCTTCAGCTGGGTTGTTATTATTGTGGTACTACGGGGCACTTCAAAAGAAAGTGTCCTCTGAGGCAGTCAGGTAACTAGAAATGGTAGTAGACCAGGGATATGGTCCTAATGGTAAAGGTGGAGGTGGTAAAGGTAAGGGTCATCCACAGGGTGGACAAGGTAATAATCAAGAAGGTCTAGGTGGAAACAGAGGTAATGGCAATGCATGGAAAGGTGGAACACATCTAGATACGAAGGTTGCATAGATTGATGATAGAGCTCACTGTTATGCCTTCCAAATTAAGACTGAGGCTGAGGCAACTGATGTCGTCATTACAGGTAATATTCTCGTTTGTGATCAAATGGCTAATATTTTATTTGTTCCAAGGTCTACTTATTAATATGTATCTTTTAGATTTGCCTTGGGTCTAAACATGGTCTGTGAAGTACTCGATTCTCTAATATTTGTGTCTACTTCGATTGGAGATTCTATGGTATGACCCATGTGTATCATGCATGTTTTATTTTGTTCATGGGTTTTCAGACATGGGTTGATTTAATCATTTTAGACATGCTTGATTTTGACATTATTCTGGGTATGACTTAGTTGTCTCTATATCATGCTATCTTTAACTGTAATACTAAGACAGTGACTCTAGAAATGCTTGGGAGGGATAAACAAGAATGGGAGGGAGTGTATAAGTCTAAGCCGGTGAAAATCATATCTTTTGTTCCGGCTAGAAAGCTAATGGGGAAGGGGTGTTCAGCCTTTCTAGCTTATCTTTAGGATGTTAGTACGAAGTCCCCTTCAATTGAGTTGGTTCCCATTATTTTAGAGTTTCAGGAGGTATTTCTCAAAGATTTGCCTGGTATGCCTCAAAACAGGGATCTTGATTTTTGCATTAATTTGGAGTCGGGCACTTGCCCCATTTCTATTCCTCCTTATCTATGGCTATGACAGAGTTGATATAACTCAAAACTCCATTACAAGAACTACTTAATAAGGGATTTATTCATCCAAGTGCTTCTCCTTAGGGTGCTCCAGTGTTGTTCATTAAAAAGAAATATGGTAGCATGAGGATGTGCATCAATTACAGGTAGTTGAACAAAGTTACCATAAGGAATAAGTATCCCTTGCCCCGCATAGATGATATTTTTGACCAGTTGTAGGGTACTTTGGTATTCTCCAAGATTGTCTTGAGGTCGAGCTACCATCAAGTTAAAAATTAGCTTGACGATATACCCAAGACAACTTTCAGAACTCAGTATGGACCTGACGAGTTCTTAGTGATGTCTTTTAGGTTGACCAATGGACAAGTAGCCTTCATGATCTTGAAAAATAGTATTTTCAAGTGTTTCTTTATTCTTTTGTGATAGTTTTTACTAATGACATTTTGGTTTACTCCAAGAGCAAGAAGGAACATGCAGTTCTTCTTTACATTGTTTTTGGAATTTTGAAGGAGAAGCAGTTTGTAACACCCCGTACCCTCCTAACCCTACTTGATGACGTTGAACAATATTTACTTAGGTGTCGAGCGCCACAAGTATGTATTTGGTAATGTTATTGATGAAATAATTGAATTTAGCCCTCGTACACGTGCTTAAACCTTCGTAGGATGTAATACCCCGTACATTTTCAACCTCATTTGGTACCTTGGAGTCATGTTTACTTGATGGTTAAGGTCACTAAGTATGTATTTTGTAGTGTTTGATGGGGCATTGGATGATATGCTAGTATTTGAAAAAGAGGAAAAAAATTCAGCAAGGCATGAAAACTTGCGCCACTGCCCTATTTCAGGGGGTGTGGCGCAAGCCTTCAGGTTCAGAGGGCAAGGAAATCTTGCGCCACTGCCTTGCTTTGCAGCAGTGGCGCAAGGCACAACACATTGTGCCTTTCCGCGCTCGTTTTGTAACGCAATGCTACGTCGATTCTTTTATGGTTTGTTTTGGTTCCTTGGAGTTCTTTGAGCATTGTTAAAGCTTCAAATACTTCAATACACTTCTACATACCCCTACATGATCAAATCATGAAACACAAGTAGTTATCCAAAAATGTTTAAGGAAGCCATGGGCGACTAGAATTCCTATTTTTGCAATTGAGATTACGAATGAGGATTTTTTTAAAGAGAATATTGTCGTGACGTTATGGAATCATTTAAACATGAGATATATGATGTATTATTCATGATAAAGTTGGTGGATATACATGGGTTGTAGGAATTGGGCTCAATACAAATAAAGGCCCAAATGAGGCAAAAGACTTGGCCCAAATGGACCAAATGACCCATTCTTTCAAAGACCTTCTAGAAATAGCAATTAATGCTATAAATAATGGCTAAGGATGAATTGAGGGCTTATATAAAGGTCCAAAAATCAGATTTTTAACACACAAAAGTCTCATGCCAAGTCTAGAAATTTCCTAAAATCATTTCTCTCAACTCCAAACCCTAAGCTTTCTCTTTGGACAAGATCATCATCTTCCAAGCTTGGATAAGTGATTATTCTTATGGATTAATATATTATATGCATGGGAGAGTATGTAGATCATGTTGGTTATGCTTGTAAGTGTTGAACATGGCACTTGGTGTTTTTGTAAAAGATGTGTTATCCATGGGATTTAAACTTGAAATATGACTTGTGGCTTTGATGAAAAAGCATGGCATGGATGAAATATTAACATGTATGGTGTTCTTATGTTATTAAACTTGTTATTTTTCTATAAGTGTAAATTATGGGATTTTGGCCGATTTGTTGTTGTGAGGTGTACTGAAGTGATTTGATGGAATAATTGTGATGTTGTGATGATGGAGAGTAAAAAGTATGAACTTGGTGTAACATGCTATTGGTTATCATGTATTGGTCAATGTATGGAATATTGTGGGATTATTGGTACAATAATTTCATAAATGGTATTGTCAAGGGAGAAATGACATGTTAAAGCCAAACATGTGACTTATTGTTATTGTATGCCATTGTAAGGTAATTGGTGGTTAATGTTGGTTCTGTTATGTACTTGTGTTGTAGAGTGAAACATAAGGAAGGAGCGGGACTATTGTATGCACGTCTAAGATTGTAGAATCGTATTGATAATACAAGGTATGTAAGGTTACTCTTTTCGCATCCTTCTATAACATATTGTTCCTATTGACATTGGACTTGTTTCAATTCCGAGAGGCTTGAAGTATAGCGATTCAGGTTGATGTATATTGTATCCATATATGTCCTATTCTTAGATGACTTATGATTCACTTATCTCTTATTCATTGGTTGAAGTTCCGAAGATGTCATAACTTTGTAACTCCTAAATGACCTATCCCAAGAGAGTAAGATGTAAGATGTAAGAGAATTTATTTATTCTTGAAAGGCATTTTCCAATCATGTCATGTTCCAAGTCCTATAGTGTGAGGATCATCTTAGTAGCATTCTCATAAGAGTAATAAGAGAGGTGATGTGCAAGGTAGTGTAATTATTCCTCATAAGTGAAGATGTCAATATCATGTGTTAAAGATGTGAAGTGAAATGTTCATATAAGTGTGTGCTTAAGGTCATGATCTCTAATGTGTCACTCTCATAACTATGTAAAGGTATATGATTCTAAAGAGGTAATGTGCATGGTTACTATATATTTCAGTGAGTATGGATCACATTCTAGAGGGTATAAGTTCAATATGGAATAATCCCAATATTATACTTTGTTAATTATTATAGCCCACCAAAGGTGGAGGTCCGGTAGGATATACTTGCTTATATAAGATCTCAAAAGATTAGTGAAGGAGGTGGAGTGCGAGCTAATATATCTATCCCTCACAAGTTAAGGTGTTAATCTCATGAAGTATAAGAGTGAGTAAAGCATATTTGTGTATTTCAACTAGTGTCATGATCTTCAATATATCAATCTCCCCCATGTATGTTACTCCACCATGAGAGTGGATGTATGTTACCCCACCATGAAAGTCGATGTATGTTACCCCACTATGAGAGTGGATGTATGTTGCCCCACCATGAGAGTGGATGTATGTAACCCCACCATGAGAGTGGATGTATGTTGCCCCACCATGAGAGTGGATGTATGCTAAACCACCAATAGAGTGGATGTACATTAATTGAGTAGATGTACGTTATATTATTACCCCCACCATTAGAGTGGACGTATATGGATGAGTGTTACTCCTTTACAACCTACTAACCAAATAGATGAACAATAGTGGTAATGAGCATAGAAGCAAGAAAGAATCTCTTGTATATAGAAGAATCTATTGGAGGCGAGTTTCTTGAGTGAAGGTAATTTTCCCTTGAAGGAAAGTAATTATATAATATGATGGTTTATCCACATTACCTATTCTCTCATATCTTATTATATTGACATTCTCATGTATGATGTTATTTCTTATGAACCATACATACTCATTACATTCTTCGTACTGACCCCCTCGGGGGTACTTACCTTACATGTTGCAGGTGCAGGCATTAGTAGACTTCCTCAGTAGCCTGTGGATCATTTGCCGAGTTTTGGTGAGCTCCACTTGGTTCGGAGCTTTTTGGGTCATAGTTGTATACTTATTTTGATGTTGTAAATATAGTATAAAGCGGGGCCTTGTCCCGACTTAAGTTGATCTTGTTAATGCATCTGTTAGAGGCTTTTGTAGACATATGTGGGTATATGAATGTAAGATATGTACGTTCAGTTTGACGTAATGGCTCCAACGGCCAAGTTTGGTATATATAGTTATGGCATATGTTTCCATGTTCATGTCTTCCGCATAGTTGCATGAGGTATAGTAAGATTCACACGAGGAAATACATACAAAGGTTCATTAGCAATGATTGGTTTTCTCGGGCCATATAGGCTTCGGGTGCCAGTTCGGCCCGAATGGGATTTCGGGTCGTGACACAGTTAGATGCAAAGTTCCCAAAATGTGAGTTATGGTTGACTTTGGTTACCTTATTAGGGCATATGGTTTCAAAAAAAAGGGTGATGGTATATCCCTAGAAGATTAAGGCAGTTAAGTGCTTGGTTCGTCCTAGTTCTGTGATGGAGGTTAGAAGTTTTGTGGGTCCTACTAGTTACTACCACAGGTTTTTCAAGAATTTTGCATCTATTGCTACTCACTTGACCAGGTTGACCCATAAGGAGGTGTCATTTGTATGGCGATTATATGTGAAGAGAGCCTCCAAAAGCTCAAGACACTTTTGACTACAACTTTTATCCATTCATTACCGGTTGATGGTAAGGAGTTTGTTGTATTTTGTGATGATTTACATTTGGGCTTTGGTGATGTGTTGATGTAGGATAGAAATATCATTTCTTATACTTTGAATCAGTTGAAACCTCATTAAAAGAATTACCCAACTCATGACTTGGAGTTAGCAGCAGTGGTTTTTACACTAAAAATTTGGAGACATTATCTTCATGGTATCGTGTGAGGTATTCATAGACCACTGTAGACTGTAACATATGTTCACATAGAGAGATTTGAACCTGAGGTAGAAAATATTAATGGAGTTATTGAAGAACTATGATGTGACCATCCAGTATCATCCGGGTAAGGCCAATGTGGTGGCTGACACATTGAGCCAGAAAGTGGTAAGTATGGGCAGTTTGGCTTGTTTGAGGGTGTCAATGAGACCATTGGCTAGGGAGTTTCAAGCTCTAGCATCTCAGTTTATACAGTTTGGTATTTTAGAAAGGGGTGGAGTGTTGGCTAATGTGGAGGTAAAGTCAACATTCCTTAATGAAAGAAAGGCCAAATAATTTAAGAATTGAAAATTGAACAAACTCTGGTACAAAGTGGTGTGTGGTGGGGACTCTGTAAGGGAAGCTCAGGAGAAGGTGAGATTAATTAAATACAAGTTGTTTGTATCCCAAAGTAAGTAAAAAAAGTATGTCGATTGCAAGGTAAGGTACATGTCATTCAAACTCGATGAGTAGGTATTATTGAAGGTATCTCTTCAAAAGGGAGTTATGGAGTTTGTCTAGAAGTGTAAGATTAACCCTTGGTATATTGTTCCATTTGAAGACCTTAATAACGTGGGATTGGTTGCTTACAGGTTGGCCTTTCCACCAAGCTAGTTAGGTATCTACCCGATATTCCATATGTCAATGCATAAGTAATATCATGGGGACGAGAATTATATCATCAAATAGGACAATGTTATTTGATAAAAATCTTTCATATGAAGAGGAGATGGTTGTAATTCTTAAATGGGACATTTAAAAATTGATAATCAAGGAGATTTGGTCTATGAAGGTTTAGAGGAAGCATCATTCGGGTGATGAGGCTACTTGAGAAATTGAGAGGGTCAGGCTGGACAAGTACCCTTACTTATTTGAGGATACATGCACTTTCTTACTTCTTACTTACCTCATTTTTCTTATTTTATCATTCAAGAATGAATAATAGGTAAATTTGTATATGTTGTAATAACCCTTCTTATCATTATAAGTAAGTCTAGTGTGCCAAAATTTGGGTCAAGGCTCTCCTTAAATTAATAGTTAGAAAGTTCAGGCTAGACTAGTTTTGGATGAAATTTGAGTGTGGTATAGTCTAGGGTAATTCGGGAAGGGATTAGTTAAGGGTTAAATGTTTTGGGGTGATTCTATGATAGCTAAGACAATAAAGAATTCATAGAAACTTTCAGAAGTAAATTCAGGCTAGTAAAACTCCCAATATTAGGTTTGATTTAAAGGGTTTATCCAGGATGTAGAAATCTGAGGGAGTGCTTCAAAAAATGGCAAAACTGGAAATAATTCGGAGTTTCAACCTCGCGTACCCAACTATTGTGAGACAGGCCGCTAGTACTAAACCTCTATAGCAGAAATATTCCCGTTGTAGCGAGAGTCAACTTTGGTCAATCCCTCCATAGCCCGCGAATCCCACTATAGCGATACAACTTTGTGGGATAGGTCTGTTATAGTAGGATAAACACTGATTAATGTAGAAAATAAATGTTATTCTTCATTCTATATTCATCTAAGGGATGAAAGGGTTAATTTTTGGCAATTTCAACCAAATTTTCATCTATTGCCTTCATTGAGTTAAGTTAATCCATCCCACTAACTATTTTTTGATAATTAATCCCTAGAATCACTAGTTTTCAGTTTTTAGGAAGGATTTAACTTGACGTTGGTGAATTTTCTTGTGCAATTAGGTGAATTAGGTAGAAAACCCTTGAGTTTTGGTTAAAGGTTGTTAATTTATAATTGCATGTTTAGAATTTACCATTATATTCATTAAATTGGTAGAATGAAGGTTGAATAAAGGTAGAAAACTCTTGAATGGGAGGAATGATCATGAATTTATCCTTGGGGTTATGGGATTAGGTTGTAATCCTTGAATGGGTTTGGTCATTGTCTGAATTGTGATCAAATTATTATTTTTAGACCACAACCAAATAGAAATAGCACGAAAAGGCAAGGCTTAAGCATGTTAGGGTGGTGCAAACTTGGATTGAGGTAGGTGATGGTTAAATGTAGTTGAAAATCAAACTTTATTTATGTGTGCATGTTAACTATTTATTCATATACTTGCTACGATGCATAGTCAAGGAAAGTAAATCATTGAATGATATCTTAAGTGCTAATCACATGTGATGAGGCTATAATAAGGGCTTGCTGATTGTAAAAGTATGGTTGTCTATTCTTATATATTATCATTATTGTGATATTTGCTATTATTGTGAGATTATCCGATAATGGACATCTTCACGGGATTTATTCTTATTATTATGAGATGAGACGGTTATGGACATCATCATCATTAGAGATTTGTTGAAATACGGTTGGCAGACACTAGATGACTGGGATTTTTGGTACATAGAAAAGACCTTATCCCCTGCAGGTCAAGGTAAATAGGCAACCTTAAGACCATTAGCATGTGTGTACAAGGTATTAGTGAGTGTGATGGTTCCTTGAGTGGACTGGGTTTTATGATTATGGGCTGCAGCTATGTAACTAGCTTTTTGAGGTCAAGAAAAGGGTAGGGGAAGAGAAAGAGGTAAAGCAACACCTCCCTCACCTTGCGATCAGTGTGAGGAGGTTGTGAATAAGGGTGTTATGGAGCAGAAGGAGGCAACACTAACTGGGGTTGCAGTTCTTCCTCCGATGACTTCTGAGGTGATCCAGCAGGTTCTTACTTTTCTGAGTAGATTGACAAGTACTAGAGCCACCCCTGCTATGCCTGCTAATTAGATTCCATGTGCTCAACCTATTAATACATTTGTTCGTACAATGGACGAGGCCTTGGGGACTGAGATTTTCACTTATCATGTGTTAGGTTCTATCAATACTGGGACTAAGCATGACATGCTGACCAAATTTTTATAGATGAAACTTTCTACTTTTGTTGGTTCTGAGACTTAAAATGAATTCGAGTTCAGGTTGGTTGCTAGGAGAGGCTATATAAAATGGGTATTGTGGAGCAGCATGGTGTTGAGTTTGTGATCTTGCAGTTGCAGGGTGATGCAAAGACGTGGTGTAGGGCTTATGTGCAGTGTAGGTGACCATCTTTACCTCTATTGACATAGGCTTAGTTTCATACTCTATTTTTGGAGAAATATGTACCCTATAACCTTTGTGATTACAAGAAAGATGAGTTTCTGGCCCTTTAGCAAGACAATATATCTGTTATAGCATACCAGGTTTAGTATCATGCCTTGTTCCATTATGCTACTCAATTGGTTGGCACTGTAGAAGAGAGGATCTGGTTGTTTGTGAAAGGTTTGAATACTGACTTAGAGGTCATACTCAATGGGTTATAGTCATCAGGCATATCCTCCTGCCTTATTCAGTCAGCTCTACTAGCTTCTACAGTGGGTCTACCTGAAGCCACTAGCAATTCTCAATTATAAGAAGCCAAGGGGCTTCATATTATTCTATGAGCAGGTCTTCTCTATATCGAGTTTGCTATACTTGTGGCATTATTGGGCACTTCAAGTGAGAGTGTCCTCATAGGCTTGTTAATTTTTACGGGCGGCAATAGACTAGAGCTATGATTCCTGCTACTAGAGATGGTGGAGGCAATGGTAGAGGTCGTCCATAGGGTGGGAGGAGGAATCATTAGGGAGGTCCTAATAAAATCGAGGTGGTGGTAATATAGGGAGAGGTGGTGCACAGCTTGTAAGGGTTGTTGCCTACATTGATGATAGGGATTATTGTTATACCTTGCTGAGAAAATTTGAGGCTGAGGCTTCCGATGATGTTAATAAAGGTACTATTCTCGTTTGTGAATGGATGGCTACTGTTTTGTTTGATATGGGTTCTACTTATTCTTATTTATCTGTTAAATTTGCCTTAAAATTGAACTAGGTTTATGATATGCTTAAATCTCCTATGCATATGTCTACTTTGATTAGAGACTCTGTGGTAGTGACCCATGTCTATCATACTTGTTCTACCTTATTTATGGGTTTCCCGACCTGGGTAGATTTGATAATCTTGGATATGCTTGATTTTGACATCAGTCTAGGTATGACTTAGCTATCTCGTTATCATGCTATTCTGAATTGTAATGCTAAGACTTTGACCTTAGAGATGTATGGAATAGATAAGATAGAACAGGAAGGTGTATATAAGCCAGGGACCATGAAAATCATATGCCTTATTCGGGCTAAAAAGTTAGTTTGGAGGGGGTGTTTGAGCTTTTTGGCACATCTTTAGGATGTTAGTGCAAAGCCCCTTTTATTGAGTTAGTTCCTATGATATTAGAGTTTGATGTTAGCACAGAGCCCCTTTTATTGAGTCAGTTTCTATGGTGTTAGAGTTTCAGGAGGTATTTCCCATATATTTTCCTAGTATGAATCCAAATCGGGATATTGACTTTTGCATTGATTTAAAACCGAGCACTTACCTAATTTCTATTCCCCTTAGCAGATTGCTCTGGTTGAGTTGAGAGAACTCAAGACTCAGTTGCAGGAGTTACTTAATAAGGGATACATTCATCCTAGTGCTTCGTCTTGGGGTGCTCCAGTGGTTTTCATTAAGAAAAAAAATAGTAGCATAAAAACGTGTATTGACTATAGGTAGTTGAAAAAGTTACCATTAGGAATAAGTATCCTTTGCCCCAAATAGATGATCTTTTTGACCAGTTACAGGGTTCTTCAATTTTCTCCAAGATAGACATGAGGTTATGCTATCACCAGTTTAAGATTTGGCCAGAGGATATACCGAAGATAACTTTCAAGACTTGATATGGGCATTACGAGTTCTTAGTAATACCTTTTTGGGTTGACCAATGCACCGGTAACCTTCGTGAGTTTGATGAATAGTATTTTTAAGTCCTTGTTGGATTCATTTATAATTGTTTTTATCGATGACATTTTGGTTTACCTTAAAAGTAAGGAGGAATATACAAGTCATCTTCATATAGTTTTGGTGATTTTGAAAGTGAAGTAGCTTTATGCTAAGTTCTCTAAATGTGAATTTTTGATGTTTTCTGTAACCCTTTTAGGGCATATGGTTTCAGAAAAAGGGCTGATGGTAGATCCCTAGAATATTACGAGTGTCAAAAGTTGGGTTTGGCCTAGATCTATTGCTAAGGTTAGAAGCTTTATGGGTCTTGCTAGTTACTATCACATGTTTTTTAAGAACTTTGCCTCCATTGCTACTCACTTGACAAGATTAACTCAGAAAGAGGTTCCATTTGTTTGGTCTTACAAGGGTGAGGAGAGCTTCCAAAAGTTCAAGACTTTTTTTATTGCAGACCCCATTCTTGCATTTCCAATTAAAAGTAAATACTTTATTGTATTTTGTGATACTTCATACTATGGTTTTGGAATTGTGTTAATACAGGACAAGAATATGATTTCCTATGATTCAAGGCAATAGAAGCCTTATGAGAAAGAATTACTCAACACATGACTTGGAGTTGGCAACGGTGGTTTTTGCACTCAAGATACCTCTATGGTGTCAAGTGTAAAATATTTACAGACCATTGTAGCTTGTTGTATGTTTTAACTCAAAAGAATTTGAACTTGAGGTAGAGGATGTGGATGGAATTGTTGAAGGAATATAATGTGACCATTAAACAACATTCGGGCAAGGCCAATGTAGTCGTAGATGCATTGAACCAGAAATCTGTAATTATAGGTGGTTTGACTTATTTGAAGGTATCAAGTTGTCCTTTGGCTAGAGAGATTCAAACTTTAGCATCATAGTTCATATAGTTTGGTGTTATGAAAGTTTTTGAATGTTGGCTAGTATAAGTTTAACATTCCTTGATCAAATCAAGGCCAGACAGTTTAAAGATGTGAGATTGAATAAAATTTTGAACAAGGTGGTGTATGGTGAAGTTTCTAATTCCACACTTAAAGCATGTAGGGTATTGATGGTGAGAGGATGAGTGTACGTGCCTTGAATTGGTTATATGATTCAGGGTTTACTTGCAGAAGATCATGGTACCCGATACTCCATTAATCCGGGTGTAACCAAGATGTACTGTGACTTGAGATAGCTATATTAGTGGCCTAAAATGAAAACAGATATAGTGAAGTATGTACCTAATGTCCACAACTACCAGTAGGTGAAATATGAACATCAAAGACTGTGGGTTTAATTCAGAGGATGCCTATTCATGAGTGTAAGTGAGAGAGAATAGCCATGGATTTCATAGTGGGTTTTCCTAAGAGCTTGGGGCAGCATGAACCAATTTGGTTCATAGTGGATTGGCTAACCAATTCAACTCATTTCATTCTAGTTAGAGTGTATTACATCTCGAAATAGTTAGCCTTGATTTATATCAAGGAGATATTGAGGCTGCATGGGGTGCTAATTTCTATCATTTCTGATGGAGGTACATAATTCACCTCTAATTTCTTGGACATGTTACATGAAGAGTTGGGCACCCAATTTAGTTTTTGTTCTACTTTCCATCGTTAGACTGATGGGCAGTCAGAAAGGACTATTCAGGTTCTTGAGGATATATTAAGGTCCAGTTTGATTAACTTTGGTGGTCATTGGGATAAGTTCTTACCGTTATGTGAGTTTTCTTACAATAACGTTACCATTATAGCATTAACATGGCTCTTTAAAAAGCAGTCTATGGGAGAAGATATAGATCACCCATAGGATGTTTTGACATTAGAAATGGAAAGCCTTTGGGTACGAACTTGGTAAAGGAATCTCAAGAGAAAGTGAGATTCATTCAAGACAAGTTGTTGGTAGCCCAAATCATGCAAAATAAGTATGTAGATAGCATGGTAAGGGATATGTTATTCAAACTCATTGAGCTGGTAATGTTGAAGGTATCTCTTATGAAGGGATTAATGCAGTTTGGGATGAAAGGTAAGCTTAGCCCTCTGTATATTGGTCTATTTAAAGTCCTTGATGATGTAGATGGAGGCCAAGTAGCTTACAGGTTGCCTTGCCACCAATCCTGTCAGGGGTCCATCCGGTATTTCATGTGTCAATTCTTAAGAAATATCATGGGGATAGGGATTGTATCATCAAATGGGACTCATTGTTACTTGATAAAAATATTTCACATGAAGAGGAGCCAGTTAGAATTCTTGATCGGGACGTTCAAAAATTTAGAACTAGGGAGATTCAGTCTATAAGGTTTGGTGGAAGAATTGTATGGTTGAGGAGGATACTTAGGAATTCGAGAGGGAGATGCGGGACAAGTAACCTCACTTATATGAGGATACATGTACTCTCTTACTTTTTTACTTGCCTCATATTTATTATTTGATCATTCGGGGATGAATGATGGGTTAGTTGGTATTTATTGTAACAACCATTTTCGTCGTTATCGGTAAGTCTAGCATCCCAAAATTTAGATTATGGTTTTCTCCAAATTAAGAGTTTGAAATTTTAGGATAGGCTATTCTTGGATGAAATTAGTGCATGGTATAGTCTAGGGTAATCTAGGAATGGATTACTTAAGGATTAAGTATTTTATGTTGATTCTATGATATCTAAGATGGTAAGGAATTCATAGAAACTTTTGGAAATGAATTCGGGATAGTAAAACTCTCGATATTGGATTTGATGTAAAAAGGTTAGTTCGATATGTCAAAATCTGAGGGTGTGTTGCAAAAATGGAAAAACTGGAAAGAATCCTGAGTTCTTGCCTCACCTACCTCGCTATAGCGGGAGGCAGCCGCTACCACTATAATGTTATATCGGGAATATTCCCACTATAACAAGATTCAGCTTTGCTCAATCCCGCTATTGAAGTGCTGCTATAGCGGGATAGGGACGCTATAGTACGATAACCATTGAATAATGCAAAAAATTCCCTAAAATGTTATTTCTCATTCTATACTCGACTAAGAGCTAGGAGAGGCAATTTTGGGCAATTTCAAACTAATTCTCATCAATTTCCTTTATTGAGGTAAGTTAATCCATCCCACTAACTAATTTTTTGATAATTTATCTCCAGAATCAATATTTTTTGGGTTTGGGGAAGGATTTAACTTGATCTTGGGGAATTTTCTGGTGCAATTAGCTGAATCAGGTGGAAAACCCTTGAGTTTTGGTTAAAGGTTGTTCATTTATAATTGCATGTTTAGAACTCAATATTATATTCATGACATTGGTAGAATTAAGGTAGAATGATGGTTGAAAACCCTAGAAAGGGAGGAATGACCATGAATTTAACCTTGCGGTTATGGAATTAGGTTGCAATCCTTGAATGTGTTAGGTCATTCTCTGAATTGTGATCATATTATTGTTTATAGACCATAACAAAGCAAAAATTTCATGAAAAGTCAAGGCATAAGCTTGATAGAGTGGTGAAAGCTGGGATTGAGGTAGGTGATATGTAAATATAGTTTAAAATCCAACTTGATTTATGTGTGCATGTTAACTGTTTCTTTGTATACTTGTTACAATGCATGTTTACATAAAGTAAATTCATGAATGATATCTTAAGTGCTAATCACATGTGATGAGGTTATAATAATGGCTTGTTGATTGTACAGGTATGGTGGTCTATTCTTATATATTGTGATTATTGTGCTCTTTGCTATTAGTATGAGATGAATCGGTAATGGACATCTTCATAGGATTTACTCTTATTATTGTGAGATGAGCGGTTAATAAACATCATCATAAGATTTTGACTTATATAAGGTTGGCAGACACTAGATGTCTGGGATTTTTAGTATATCCACATGAGCTCATCCCCTGCAGGTCATGTCTAGTAGGCGACCATAAGACCCTTAGCACCTGTGTATAATGTATTAGTGAGTCTGACGTTTCCTTAAGTGGACTGGGTTTTGCGATTGTTGTTATTCTACTGTTATTGTTGTCAATTATATTGGATCCTTGAGTAGTCCAGTCTAAGGGTATGAAGGAATGATATATATTCTGATATTGTCTACTTACTTATATATTTGAGACAAGGTGTAAGTTATTGTTGTTGAGTTATGGTTGTTGACATGGTTAATGATGGTAGTCATGGTCGTGAATTAGTTTATTTTCTATATTGATTCCATATGGGTAATAGTTGACAGGCTTACCAAATCAGCACATTTCCTACCTGTCAAGACCACTTATACAGCTGAAGATTATGCACGGTTGTATGTTAAAGAGATAGTGCGACTACACAGAATTCCAATCTCTATTATATCAGACAGGGGAGTTCAATTTACTGCACACTTCTAGAAATCCTTTCAGAAGAGTTTAGGAGCCCAAGTGAATTTAAGTACGACTTTTCATCCTCAGACAGATGGACAAGCAGAATGTACTATCCAAACACTTGAAGATATGCTATAAGCTTGCACATTGGACTTTAAAGGTAGTTGGGATGATCATCTATCGCTTATTGAATTTTACTACAATAATAGCTATCATCCAAGTATCAAAATGGCACCTTATGAAGCTTTATATGGAAGGAAGTGTAGATAACCAATTGGATGGTTTGAAGCAGGTGAAACTGCTTTAATTGGGCCAGATCTTATTTATCAAGCTATGGAGAAAGTTAAGGTAATACAACAGTAGCTACAAATGGCCCAAAGTCGACACAAGTCATATATCGATGTTAGAAAAAGGGGGTTAGAATTTGCCATAGGTGATTGCGTATTCTTGAAAGTGTCACCAATGAAAGGGGTAGTGAGATTTGGAAAGAAAGGAAAGTTGAGTCCACGTTACATAGGGCCATATGAGATTAACCGTAGATTTGGTCAAGTTGCATATGAATTAGCACTACCCCAAGAACTCTCCACAGTTCATCCAGTGTTTCATGTTTCAATGCTTCAAAAGTGCATAGGAGATCCATCTCGTATTGCGCCCATTGAAGATGTACAAGTTATGGAGGATATTACCTATGAAGAGATACGTATTTCTATTCTGGATTGACAAGTGAAGAGGTTAAGGAATAAACAAGTAGCTTTCGTAAATGTACTTTAGAGAAATCAACAAGTAGAAGAAATCACATGGGAAGCCGAGGAAAGGATGAAGTCTAAGTACCCTCATTTATTTTAAACGGAAGAACAAGTTAAAGATGCGGAATTGGAATGATAACAAGTAAGTATCTATAAGCATTATGTGTGTATAAAAATATGAAGAACGAACTTAGACTTGAATTTGTTTAAATTGGGTATTGTTCCTAACATTCGAGGACGAATGTTCCTAAGGAGGGAAGGATGTAACACCCCGTACATTTCCGAACCTATTTGATTGTCTTAACATCCATGGAATTATTTAGATATGAAATGGTTGGTGTATTAAACATTAACCTTGTTGGGTTGAATTAGTCTTGTGATTATGGGCTCAAATGAGGCCCAAAATTAAGCAAAAGACATGGCCCAAAATGGAAAATGACCCATTCTTAAGTTGTCCAAGTAAACATACATTAATATTTGTCTAAGGATGACCATGAGGTACTATATAAGGGAAAAATCAGATTTTATTCATTACAATACACTTGCACATTTCTAGACTTTTCCACAAGATATTTATCTTCCCTTTCAAACCCTAAGCTACCATTCTCTTTGGAAAAGATCATCTCTTGCAAGCTTTGGTAAGTGTTTACTTTTATGTTTTAATATATTATATGCATAATAGGGTGTGTAAATCATGTTGGTTATATTGAAAAAGTGTTGAGCAGTCCACTACGTGTAAAACAGTCTACTTTTGCTTAATCGGTAAAGGGTTTTTCCTTCTGAACTTGAAAGTGGACTTGTGGTCTTGAAGGAAGTGAATTTGATGGATTAAATGTCAATATGTAAGATATGTTTATGTCCCTAACTTGATTTTTCTTTGTGTATGACTTATGGAATTGTTGTGATGAAATTATGCATGGAACCAGTGGTGTATTGAAAGAAGAATGTAGTTTGGTGATGTTTATGTGCATTATGAAACAATGATTATTCGTTGGCATCCAAGTTAACTTAAAATATTAAAATATAATCTTACTTATGGCCATGGACCATTTATTGCAAAGATAGACCTAAAAGAGATCCATTTTGGCTAAATCGGGCATCCGCCTTCGCGGATGGGGCACCTGCGGCCATAGGTGGCAATGCAGGTGGCCCTAGACAAGGACGGATGGGAACCTGCGGCCGTACTACACCTACCTGCGGGTGCAGGTGGTTTTGCAGGTCCATCCAAAATTTCGTTTTGAGTGTTTTAGCTTCTCTTTGACCCCTCAAGGCCCCTATACCCTTTTTGGATGCAATCATCAACTTATGGTACTTTTTGGATGGTCCTAAGGCGTAGTACAGAGGCATTTTGAATTGTATCATTTGTGGATTGATTTTAATGTGTTATTGTGAAAGGTATTTAATTGACTTGAGGGAGTAAATATGAAGTGGTGTTGAAGGGGAAGTGTAAAGCATAAACTTGGTGTGAAATGCTATTGGTTTGTGAGATCTTGGTTAATGTGTGGAATATTTTGGTGTTATTGGTATGGTGATGCAATGAGTTGTATTGTAAAAGGATGAAATGATGTTATATGGCAGTCACGTAGCTCATTATCATTTTATGCACTTGTAATGTAGTTAGTTGTTAACGTGAGCTCCGTTATGTACTTGTGTTGTAGAGTAACACGTAAGGAAGGAGATGAATTTTTGTATTCACATATTGGATTGTTTTATTCATATTAGGAAGATAAGGTATGTAAGGTTACTATTTACATATCCTTTGGCAGCACTTATTGTTCTCATTGTTACCGACTTGTTTCCATTTCGAAATGTCCTAAAGTATCTCATTTCAGGTTTGTTATGAATTGTTATTCACGTGTCTCTTATTCATTGACCAAAGTTTCAAAGCTCCAACAATGTTATAACTACCAATGTATCAATCTCACAAAAGAAAGGAAATGAATTAATGCATATATGTGTTTGTTTGAGTTCGAGTAGCAGCTTTAGGGGTGAAAGACTAGCTCAAGACGATTCTGAGATTATTGGATCAGAGGCAACTAAATGGGGTGTAAGCCTAGCTCGAGCCAAACCTGACAGGGAGCAGATCAATGGGGCATAAGCCTAGCTCGAGCCAAACCTGACAGGGGGCAGATCAATGGGGCATAAGCCTAGCTCGACCCAAACCTGCTTTATTGATTTATTGGTGGCACCTCAAAGGGGCATAAGCCTAGATAGAGACGATCCCAATGTTATGTTATGACCCTCTGATCAGTTGGGGCCCAGGCATAATAAGATTAATGATGATAATGAACGTAAAAGCAAAAGAAAGTAATGAAAGCAATGTACATGATTCCACACATACAGAACGGTGGTTTCTCTATATTATTTATTCACTTGTATTTGATTCCATTTGAGATCCTATATTTCATGCAGTTGCTTATAGCCTTACATACTCAGTACATTCTTTCGCACTGACGTCCCTTAGGGGACTTACCTTACTTGCTGCAGGCATAGGAGCTAGTAGACCTCCACAGTAGGATACGGGTCATCTGCGGACTGTTGGTGAGCTCCAGGTTGATTTGAGGCTTTCCGAGTCACATGTGTACACTTGTTTTGGTATTATATAAATGTTGTATAAAGTGGGGACTTTTCCCGACTTTAGGTTGGTGATGTATCTGTTAGAGGCTTGGTAGACGTTGTAAGACGAATGAAGGAATGTATGTCCATTTTGACGTGGTGGCCCGAACGGCCAAGTTTCATATCTATTGCATGTTTCTCCAGGACTTTCTCCATTGGTATCTTGTACTTATATGTGATAGAATGTGGTTCACTCAGGGACACGCATATGAATGAACATGATCGTAGGTTGGTTCTCTCGGGGCCTTAACGGCTTCAGGTGCCAGTCCGCCTCAATGGGATTTGAGGTGTGACATGTTGAAGACTCTGTGGTATTGAACCTTATGTGTCGTACTTTTTCTGCCTGTTATGGATTTCCAGACCTGGGTATATTGGATAATCTTTGATATGCTTGATTTTGACATTATCTGTTGTATGACTTGGCTATCTCCGTATCATGATATTCTGAATTGAAATGCTAAGACTGTGACCATGGAGATGCTTGGGATGGATAAGTTTTAATGGAAAGGTATGTATAAGCCAAGACTCGTGGAAATCATATCCTTTATTTTGGATAAGAAGTTAGTTGGGAAGGAGTTTTAGCATTTCAGGCACATCTTCGGGATGTTAGTGCGGAGTGCCCTTCTATTGAGTTTGTTCCCATGGTGTCACAGTTTCAAGTGGTATTTCCCACAAACTTTCCTGATATGCCTCTGGATTAGGACATTGACCTTTGCATTTATTTGGAGTCGGGCACTAGCCCAATTTCTTTTTCTCCCCATTGGAAATGAATTAATGCATATATGTGTTTGTTTGAGGTTGTAAGCGGTGGTTTTTGCCCTTAAGATATGGAGACACTACCTCTATGTAGCCAAGCGTGAAGTGTTTACAGACCATGTAGTTTGTAAAAAGTTTTCACCAATAAGGATTTGAACTTGAGGCAAAGGAGGTGGATATAATTGTTAATGGATTATGATATGACTATTCAAAACCTTCCAGGTGAGTAAAATAAGGTGGCAATCGCATTGAGCCAGAAATCAGTAAGTATTGGTAGTTCAGATTTTTTTAGGGTGTCAAGCCGATATTTTGGCTATAATGATTTAAACTCTAGCATCACAATTCATGCAGTTTGGAGTTTCTAAAAGGGGTGGAGTTTTGGCTAGTGCAGAGGTATGGTCAGTATTCTTTGATCAAACCACGACCAGACAATTTGAAGATGTTAAAATGAATAAACTTTGAAATAAGGTGGTGTTTGGTGAAGCTTCTAATGCCACACTTAATGCGCGTGGGGTGTTGAGGGTGAGAGGATGCGTGTGCATGCCTTATGTTCATGATATGATTGAAGGTTAGCTTGCAGAAGTTCATGATACCCAATACTCTACACATTCGGGTGCAACCAAGATGTACCGTGACTTGAGACTGCTTTATTGGTGGCCCAAAATAAAGAGAGATACAATGAAGTATTTGTCTAAGTACCACAAAATTGAGCAGGTGAAATACGAACATCAAAGGACTTCAGGTTTACTTCATAGGATGCCCATTCTTGAGTGGAAGTGGGAGAGGATATCCATGGATTTTGTAGTGGGTCTTCTTAAGACCTTGGGGTAGCATGACTTGATTTGGGTCATAGAAAACAGTCTAACCAAGTCATCTAACTTCATTCTAGTTAGAGTGGATTATAGCTCAAAGTAGTTAGCAAAGATTTATATCGAGAAGATATTGAGGCTGCATGGGGTGCAAATTTCCATCTGTTCTGATAGAGGTACCCAATTAACCTCTATTTTTGGGACAGGATACATGAAGTGTTGAGCACCCAACCTAATTTTAGCACTTCTTCCCGTATTAAAACTGATAGGAAGTCAGATAGGACTATTCAGGTTCTTAAGGATATGTTAAGGACCTGTGTGATCAACTTTGGTGGTCATTGGGATAAATTCTTGCCATTGTGTGAGTTTTCATACAGTAATAATTATCATCGACATGGCTATATTCAAAGAGCGTTATGGGAGATGGTGTAGATCACCCATAGGATGGCTCGAAGTTGGTGATGGAAAGCCTTTGGGCACAAAATTGGTAAGGGAAGCTTAGGAGAAGGTTAGATTCATTCAAGACAAGCTGTTGGCAGCCCAAAGTAGGAAAAAAGACTATGCAGATCGCAAGCTAAGGGACATATCATTCAAACCCGGTGAGCAGGTATTGTTGAATGTATCTCCTATGAATGGAGTTATGCGGTTTTGCAAGAAAGTAAGGCTTAAACTCAGAAAATTGTTCCTTTTGAAGTACTTCATGATTTGGGCCAGGTAGCTTATAGGTTGTCCTTGCCACTGAGCCTGTCAGGGGTACATACAGTATTCCATTTGTCAATGCTTAAGAAATATCATGGGTATGGGGATTATATCATCAAATGGGATTCAATGTTACTGATTAAAATCTTTCATATAAAGAGGAGTCGGTTGTAATTCTTGATCAGGATGTTCAGTAATTAAGAACCAAGGCGATTCGGTCTATGAAGGTTTACTAAATGTATCGTCCGGTTGACGAGGCTATTTGGGAAACCAAAAAGGAGATGTGGGACAAGTACCCTCACTTGTTTGAGGATACAGGTACTCAGTTACTTTTTACGTGATTATTTAGTGACACATTTTGGGTAAATTGGTATTTGTTGTAATAACCCTTTCCATCGTTAAGGGTAAGTCGAGTGTGCCAAAATTTGGGTTAAGGTTTTCCCTGAATTAAGAGTTTGTAATTTCAACCTAGATTAGTCTTGGATGAAATTCGAGCATGGTATAGACTACAATAATTCGGGAATGGATTAGTTAAGGGCTAAGTATTTGGGGGTTATTCGAAGATATCAAAGATTATAAGGAATTCATAAAACTTTAGGAAGTGAATTCAGGATAGTAAAACTCCCAATGCCCCAAATGGGTAGTAAGTAAGCCTAGTCAACCATCATAATGCTCAAAACGAAATCCAACCCCAAAACAGATGTTGTAAATGAGTTACAAAATCCATAGCTTTCCACTTAGCATCTGAGTTAAGCTGCAAGGACCTAAGTGTCTAAGCTATAACTTCATACAAACAAGAATCTCAATAAAGATCTAACACACACCCCAGACTCTCATCTAGAAGGGTCAAAATCAGAACTTGAGCCAGTAAGGCCTTGAGCCCCAGAAGGCTTATCTCATACTAGTTGGACCGCTGTAGATGGATGTCTATTAATCAATTTGGTCAACCACTCTTCCAAGGAAGGAATCCCTCAACCAAGCCATCTTATGTAACCTGCTAACCTGACACACTGCCATCATTGGTAGGAAAAAAGGCCTAGGCTCAACCACAAACTACCTGGATCTTTGCAAAGCATACTATAAACCCACCCTCAAACATCGTATGCCCTGAGAATGTCATAACCCAATCCAATCAAACACTCAGAAACTTAGCACATAGCCACTGATCCTATAAAGGCTTGAGCTAAGGTGTCATTTTTTATCATTATCAAATCGATTCCAATCAAGGCCTGACCCTTTGATCAAACAAATAGATACCTGTTGTGCGGGTTGTGGGAAAATAAAGAACATAATCAAGAGCTAGTGGTGGTCTTAAAGAGTCCTAATGCTAGTGTCCGCTTCCCTAATCCTTACTAATGGTAACCAGACCTCAAGTAAACTCAAAAAATATAGCTATACCATAATGGTGGTATGGAAAAATACTTAATACACGACATCAGATACCCTAATGTTGTAACTTATCCCAATGAGATACACTAGGACAAATAACCTCATACTTAGAAGATCCTAAAACTATCCTTTTAACCTTTTCCAACTCAATTGAAGCCATTCGCTATGATAAAATAACATGAACCGAGTGTCTGAAACAACATCATCATCAAAATCAAGAATCACAGTCAGGTTAAGAAATGAAACTAGGTAGATCAGGAAGAATACATCACCAAATTACCAACCTAAAGAACAATCTAAAGTGAAGGACATCATTGCTTGCACCAGTAACTGAATGAAGAAAGACTAAGTACTCTTCCGCTACCACCTTTTGTCACACCTCAAATCCCATTGAGGCGAACTGGCACCTAAAGTCGTTAAGACCCGAGAGAACCAACCTATGATCATGTACATTCATATGCATGTCCCTGGGTAAAAAAATTCAGTCATACAGATATAAGATGTCAAATACGGAAGTCATGGAAAGATATTTAAATAGATATGAAACTTGGTCGTTGGGGCCACCACGTTAAAATGGACATACATTCCTTAGTTTGTCATACAACATCTACAAAGCCTCTAATAGATACATAACCAAGCCTAAAGTTGGGACAATTCCCCTCTTTATACAACCTTTACAAAGTACAAAAACAAATGTATACAAGTGACTCGAAAAGCCCCAAACCAATCTGGAGCTCACCAATAGTACGCAGATGACCCGTAGCCTACTGTGGAGGTCTACTAGCTCCTGTGCCTGCAAAAAGTAAGGTAAGTCCCCCAAGGGATGTTAGTACGAAAGAATGTACTGAGTATGTAAGGCTATAAGCTACTACATGAAATATAGGAACTCAAATGGAATCAAATATAAGTGAATAGTCAGTATGAATAAACTACTATTCTGTATGTGTGGAACCATGTGTATTGCCTTCATTACTTTCTTTTACTTTTACATTCATATAATTATCATCATCAATCATAAAATGCCTGGGCCCAACTGATCAGTGGGAAAATAACATTGGGATCGTCTCTAGCTAGGCTTTCTCCCCTTTGAGCTACCACCCATAAATCAATAAAGCAAGTTCGGACCGATCTAGGTTTTCACCCCTTTGGGCTGCCCCCTGTATCCAATAATCAATTGGGATCGTCTCTAGCTAGGCATTTTCCCCTTTGAGCTGCCACCCGTACTCAAACAAACAACTATGCATTACTTCATTTCTTTACTTTTGTGAGATTGATACATTGGTGGTTATAACATTATTGGAGCTTTGGAACATCAGTCAATTAAGAAGAGACACGTGGATAACAATTTTTAACAAGCCTGAAATGAGATACTTTGAAACATTTCGATATGGAAACAAGTGTTGTAACGATGTGAACAATAGGTACTGCCAAAGGATACGGAAAGAGTAACCTTACATACCTTATCTTACCAATATGTGAATACAACAATTCAGCTCCTTCCTTACATGTTACTCTATAAAAAAGTACAGAACGAAGCTCACATTAACAACTAACTACATTACAAGTGCACAAGACGATAATGAGCTACATGACTTCCATATAGGTCATTTCACCCTTTTACAACACAATTTACCGCATCACCATACCAACAAAACCAAAACATTTCACACACCAACTTAGATATCACAAACCGATGGAATTTCATACCAAGTTTATACTTTACACTTCCTCCTTAACACATCATCACATTTACGCCATCAAGTCATCTAAATACCTTTCACCATAACACATTAAAAACAATCCACAATTGATACAATTCAAGATTCCTCTGGACTACCCCCTTAAAACCATCCAAAGAGTACCATAAGTTGATGATTACATCTAAGAAGGGTAGAGGGGCCTTAGAGGGTCAAAGAGAAGCAAAAACAAGTGAAACGGACCTCTGGAGGGACCTGCGAAGCAACCTGTGCCAGCAGGTGGTGAGGTACAGCTGCAGGTGTCTCCTTGGCCCTATCCAGAGCCACCTGTGGTGCCACCTGCACCCGCAGGTGCCTCACCTGGGAGGGCGGGTGCCTATTTCGGCTGCCAGGGGTCACTTTTGGGTCTTTTTTTTATAATAAATGGTCCATGGCCATAAGTAGGCTTCTCTTTTCATATTTTAAGTTAACTGGGATGCCAATGAACAATTATGGTTTCAAAATGCACATTTATATCACCAAACTATATTCTCATTTCAATACACCACCGGTTCCATGCATAATTTCATAACAACAATTCCACAATTCATACATAAAGAGAAAGAAAGTTAGGGACATAACCACATCCTACATTTTGACATTTAATTCATCAAGTTCACTTCCTTCAAGACCTCAAGTCCCCTTTCAAGTTTTAACCACATAGAAGGCAAGTCCTTTACCGATTAAGCAAGAAAAGTAGGTTGTTTCACATAGTGGACTGCTCAACACTTTGTCAACATAACCAACATGATTTACGCACCCTATCATGCATATAATATATTAAACCATAAGAGTAAACACTTACCAAATCTTGCAAAGGAATGATCTTGTCCAAAGGGAGTGATAGCTTAGGATTTGAAAGAAGAGATAAATATCTCTTAGAGAAATCTAGAATTTGCAAGTGCCTTTTGGTGAATAAAATCTGATATTTGTTGCCTTATATAGTCCCTCATGGTCATCCTTAGCCAAACATTTGGTCCTAATTAATGAGGTGTTTACTTGGTCAACTTTTGGAATGGGTTAATTTCCTTTTAGGCTATGTCTTCTTGCTTAATTTTTGGGCCTCAATTGAGCCCATTAACACAAGATTAATTCAGCCCACTAAAATTAGTGGGTAATATACCAACCATCTCAAGTTTAAATAATTTCATAAATGTTGAGGTAATCAAATAGGTTCAAAAATGTACGGGGTGTTACACCTTTTTTTCCCTAAATATAGGACATGACTCTTCTTGTCACTAACCATCAACCTCTCTCCTCAGAGTCTGATGGATTTCCATCATAATCAAAACAACAATCTGAACAAGACAATCAAGGACCGCATGATACAAAAATAAATAATCGAAATCTAGAATCACATAAAAAAACCACTATGCCAAACATAATGTAATCTATCCAAGTGCTATACCCCAAGGGAATCACAATATAGGATTGACCCACTTGATCGATCCACTACTAAAATGAAACAACAAAACACATGATTGAGCCACTTGATCCACTATTAAAAGAATACACCTACGTGGTATATACACAGGTAAGCATGAACAACGGTCCACTAGAATAATACAAACAAACAGGAAACTAAGTAAACACACATCTATCCAATGACCCTATATCAAACAATACAGAAAATATTAGAGAACAAATTAAAAAATACCTATAATAGATGTACCTAAAGCTTCGACCCCTAGCCTACCTAGAGAAGCATATAATAGAATGTGTCCATCCATGAACTATGCACCCACAGAACCAACTATACTAACTGGTTATGGATTATGTCTAAAACCCTACAAACTACCTCTAATATCATGGGCACCACCTTTGGATGGTGGTATCACAACCTGAAGAAGCTAAACTTATTACACCAATCACTTGGTAGCCCTATGTTAGGGACATTATCTAGAAAAACTACCATATTTCCACAATCATAACAAGCCCCAGAAGCCCTAAACAAGCAAAGAGCATCAAAAGACCCTAAATAGGCCCCTACAGCCTGAAGGCCCAGATGGAAACACCACAATGTCTAAAACAAATTCTGACTGTGAATTGTCTGAACCCTGTCTATGATTTGAGGCACTATCTATACGAGTCTATATAGATGAGAGTGGCATTGGCCTCTACTAGAGGAACCCCTACCTCTGGACATAGTACCACTTAAACTGTACTAATAGTGTGACCTCTAACCACATCCTCTATAAGCCCCGAGAAGTGCCCACTCTATAGTCCTTACATGATCAACAAACTAAAGAAATGAAGATCCACTTAAGACTAAAGGCTCTAATGCCAAATGGAGTGGTAGAATCAATCCTCTAAACAACCTCTGGATCCTCTCGTGTTTTGTAGGAAGAATCATTGAAGCATCTCTAGTCCACTCAAGAAACCTAATCTTATAATCAAAAACAAACATAGAACCATACTGAATACCTGTGAACTTATCTCTAGGATAAAAACCTCTCAGCGTACTAGGCACTACCTTTGTTTATTATGTACCCTCAAGAAGATTTGAAATCCTTACGATGACATACTAAAGAACTGGAATGGTCACCAATATAGGCGGAGCCTGCGCGACCCTGGCCATCTGGATGATGTTGTAGATCCTTGAGCTAAGGCCCTAACAACAGGAGTAAGAGTCCTCTCCTAGCCATCTAACTATCTCACGCGATCAATCTAAGGAAAAATGGAACAAAAGAAGAATTTTAGTAGTTTATATAGACAAAGACACATGAAAGAGAATCAAGAAATATGATTTTCCTAAGAACGCCCTATAAACTCTCAAAGATAGGATATAGATTTCATCGTACCAATCTGTAGGACTCTATTAGGAACTTTCTCTTGTACCAATAATACTGGTGAACCTAGGGCTCTAATACAAAACTTTCACTATAAAAAATCTTAGGTTATGATGGCACCTACTAAACCCACCAGTTGGTAAGCCAAACCTCATAGCCCAAAATAGTAAGAAATGGTCCAATAGATTGAAAAAACAAATTATGAAACCGATGGGCCAATTATAAATATAAACACTGAAAATAGGGCACATAAACTAGATAGATAAATAGAGTGAAGAAACAAACTATTAAAACTATACCCCAATACATGGTATCAGTCTATACAGGAGCTACTAAATATAACATTATACTAAGAAAATACTCTATATACAAAACCATCTCTGATTTACAAAATAAAGATCAGTCCAATAAAATAGAGGGAAAATGAACAACCCAAAGCTTTAGGATATCTCCCCAAACCTCCTATCAAATATAGCTTTGCACAAATATTACATCAGCATCGAGAACTAGTACTATGATCTACATCAGGAAAAAAGATACAAAAGTGTAGTATGAGTACCAAAACACGTGGTTTCCAGTAAGCTTAGGCCAATTGAGCTCTAAAGATAATGCAAGTGTAAAAAACATGATAGGAGATAATAAACAATGTACATAATATGAAAGGAAATGATATACAAACTAGGTACCTAGAATAAAAGTAGCCTAACAATCTAACATAACGAGAATCTTCTTAAGGAAGAATGTCAATAGTAGTATACTCAAAATGTCTATCCAAAGTTAGAGACATAATAAGATAATCTAACAATAGAGCCTAAAATGCTAAAAAAAGGGTTTATAAGACATACCTAAGTCGTGAGTACATGCCAAAAACAACTTGTCATAAACAAAGCTGTAATAATCGAACAATAAACTAACCAGTCCCTATAAGCCTGGAAAGTTCACAACAACAGAAAAAACCCAATCGGCCCCCATAAGTATGATAGGTACAAAAAACAAACATAACCCAACTAGGCCCCATAAGAACGGTAGATACCAAAAAATAATCATACTAATAATGGCAGTGTGTATGAAAAGTTGAGTGTGATGGAAAACCATGTGATGCAATATGAGATGAGTGCCATGTCTAACTATATTGTATACACCTCCTACAAACCTAACTATAAATCATACCAGTCTCAAATCAAATTTCCAACCATAATCAATAACAATATATACAGACTCGAATCGAGACTAAATAGATAGATGAGTAGTAAAACCAGACGTCAGACTTGAATCAGAACTAAAAAGGTTATAAGTAGGAAAACCTGGTATACCGAAACTAAATATGTAAGACGAGATAACAATCTAGAGCTCATATCCAAACCAAGTCTAACTAGTCTTTTTTTCTGTTTTAGAAGACTAAAATCATTAAAGATTTATGAAATCCCATTTATTAAGTTAAAATGGTCGTTTAAGGATAAATTACCCTAAAAAATAATAAAGTAACTCTGTAATAAGATGAAAATATAGTCAGTGCCAGGACTCGAACCGCAGTGTAGATAACGCAACTTAATCTTAAAAATCGTCATCTAATAGTAAGGGTGGTATGAATTCCATTTTAAAAATAATTTATGAGTGGAAAATGAGAAAGAACTCCTTTTTAAAAATAGTATTGAAAATCAATATTAGATGATCGGTTGACCTTCGTGGAGGAGCCAGTCTCTATTATAGCCAGAGATGTTAGGATATTGCATTACAAAGAGATTCATGTGGTTAAGGATTAGTGGAGACACCATCTAGTTGAGTAGGCTACTCCAAATACCAAGCATGATATGCAGTCTTAGTATCCTCACATGTTCGATCCTTCAGGTACTTCTTAACTCTTTACTTTTGTGGTGGATAGTCCTTTTAGCAGTTGATGTTGTAATAACCCTCTAGGTTATTTTCCACATTTCAATGGTTTTTCTATGTTTAGAGCCATCCTATATCTTCCCCAAGTAATTTATGACTAACTGGGACTGATAGTTTGATTTCTGAGCTGTTCATTTGAAAATTTAATTAACACCGAACATGTTGTGAAATATTTAAATTAAATTAGAATTTGGTAAAAGAAATATTTTATTACCTTTCTAAAATCCTTTAGATATTTATGAAAATTCTTTAGTTATGATATATTTATATTATTTTATAATAGTTTGATATTTTATTAATATTTTAAACGAAGATAGTGAGTCTAGTTATGTTGAAAATCTTTTTATTATATGATAGGGATTTTGTTCAAAATAATTTTCTATTGATTGTGCTTTATTTAAAATTTTGTATTTATTTTACCATGAACCTTTGCAATATCCAAGTGTATACAAAATAGATTAAAAATAAAATGGTAATGGAAGTACTACCACATGGGAGGATAAGAGGTATGGGTGTAGTACTTGTAATGTATCTGGAAAAATTAGAATAATTAGGCATATCGCCTAATGAGAAGATTAATAGACAAACATTTATTGTTGTCAACTATCATAAGTTGTGACCACCTCACATAGTAATTAATATCATTTGCTCAATATTTTATATATTGTCACAACTTTAGCTAGCTTAGATTAGCATTCTTTTCTTTACTACACAGCTATATTATTCAATTCAATTTCCTTTGCCACTTGGAGTACCAGCCTCTACTCTATACATACATGTGCATATAACATACTTTGAGGATAATTAGGTAGGAAAATATTTTTGATGGTATGAAAAGCCCCAAAGTAGTTGATCAAAAGCGCGTCGTGTGGACTCTTGTAGGATAGGTTTAACTATCTTTGGAATTTGACCCTTTATGGTATTGGTATAGTATTGTGCGAATTGTTGTTAGGTTATTATGGTTCGGATAGTCGCTTAGTCGATTCCTGATTATTTTTGCTGATTAGGGGGCCTTAGGATAGATTTCAACCTTGAATTCCCTTAAGCTAGTAGTTTCTTCTCCTTTAGGACTTGACTAAGCATACTTAGGGCCTTGGGATGGGATTTAGAAGATTTAGTCTAGTTTTTGGTAGGTTCTTGCCTTAGATTGGATTTTTGGGACTTATAGTGGGCCATATCGCCCTTTTATGGTAGGTTACTTTAGGATAGCATCCCTTCTGACTTAAATTATTATAGGACTATCCCATTATATGGTTACTTGGGATTGGATTTCCTTAATTTCTTTAGTATACTTGTTAGCTTAGGTACCCCTGGCAAGTTAGCATTGATACCTTAGATCGCATTTTCAAATTAATAAATGGAACTTGGTGTTCCGTTACTAAAAATGGCCTTCTAAAATGGGAAAAAGAGACTAGAAATACTTGGAATGAGTAAAAAATTTATGTTAGTATTGCTTATTATTTATTAGTTCTGGTTCGAGTCGGGTCCCTTGTTATTGCTTATTACTTGAAAGTTTAGGTTCAAGTCTTGCACCTGGGTTATTATTTATCACTTACTAGTTCCGGTTTGAGTCCGACATCTTTTATATTTTTACTATCCATTAGTTCCTGTTAGAGTCCGACATTTATTATCGGTATTATTATTGATCTTGGGTTGTATATCTGGTAGAGACTTGTAAGATTTATGGTTATGGATGGAGGAGGAGTATAGGGTATGCATGTTGCTCGTCTTGGCTCATTTTACATTCATTATTGTGATATTCTGTCCCTATATTAGTATTACTCTTTGCTTGTACCCATCGTGCTTATGGAGGCTCAGTTGGGTTTATTTATCCTTGAATGTGCCTTTTGGGCTTATGGGGGTACAGTTGGGTTTATTTATCCTTGTATGTGCCATTTCTGAACCTCACTTATTGCCTTTAGTATAGATATTCGCACTTTATTCATACTTTTACTGTAACTGAGCTCAGTTGTCATATGATGCCTACTGGGTACTCCATATTTTGGTACTCATACTATATTTATGTATCTTTTCCCCTAATACAGATCCTACTACGAGTCACAACTATTGATGTTGACCATGAGTTGTGTTGTAGACCAGAGTTTTGGGTGAGCTTTCAGTGTCCAGAGATCCTTCTCCTTCTATTATTGTTGATAGTCTTCTTTTGTATATCTTGAGAAAACTTTGTATATTTTAGCACTGTCTAGTACTCTTTTTGATATAGTAGCTCTTGTATTGACCTTACCAGGTCTTGGTGTATTCATTTTGTCTATTTTATCCTTTCCCTCTCTTTTACAGGATGCTTATATATATATATATATATAAGCAGGTTAGCATCCTCCCCACTTTTAAGTTCACTTAAATGCCCCTAAAAATATATTGTCAACATATAAATGAAATGGGTATTTTTTTCTTTCCAAACTCATCTTCTTCCATACCAATCCTCTCCTCTTCTTCCACCCTCGACCAAGACAATCTCCACAGAACAATTTTACTTTGCTTTGCTCCTCAAGATTCAATTCTTAAATTTTACTACTCATATTCACTGAATAAATAATTGAATAACTAAAAAAAGGACATTGATTGTTTAAGTGCAATTTTGTTTCATCCCTTTTTTGGTTCCCATAGACTGAATCAAACTTCCATGGTTTGTCACCGATAAACTTGCAGATTCTATCACTTTTCTGCCTCATCTTTGACGTTCGCCCATTGCATATGTTGACAGGAGCTTCAGCAAAAAAAAATCCTTTGAAATTGGGTTTAGTTTAATCTCTTTTGAAATTGGTTTAAATTTAATTGTTAGGTCTAGCGTTTTATATATCCTTCCATAACTAAATTTTTTGCTTCCATTACAGAGACATGACTAAATTTTTTGCTTCCATTAATTCAATAATCAATTATTAAAGAAAAGGGAAATAACATAGCGGCCTACTTGGTCTTCTTTCTAGCTTGGCAATATATCATGGATGGAATTTTGATGTATAGGATAAGAGAAAGAGGAAAAAAGAATTTGGGGATTTTCTTTATGAAATGACCAAAAGGTCCAAAATATTAATGGTAGAGTAGAATATAATAAGCATATTAAAGTGAACTTAAAAGTTGGGAGTACACTAACCTACTACCTTCATGTAGTAGGTTAGCAAAACCAATATATATATATGTATGTATGTATGTATTCCTCTTCTAGACTTATATTATTTCTCTTTTATCTTTATTTTTATACTATCCACCTATTAGCTCATTACTTGCCATTTCAGGGTATGGTTTAGCTTACCTACTTATGCGTTGAAGAAGGTGCCATCATATCCTGAGGAATTAGGTCGTGATGGTTTGGTATAATTTGGTATCAAAGCCTAGGTTTACTGATATTCTTGGTACTAGAGCAAATGCATAGTAGATCCCTAAGGATCGGTATGATGACATCTGTATCCTATCTTTGGGAGGCTATAGTGCATTCTTAGGAAAATCATATTTGTTGATACTCTATTATGCGTAATTATCTCTGTCAATTATTAAAATTCATCTTTTGGTTACGCTCTTTCTCAGATGGATCATGTGAGATTGTTGGATTATGATCATAGGACTCTTGCACTTATTGCTAAAATATTAGCATATAGTGAGGTTAGAGAGCTTTCAGGGGAGGTAGAGCTTAAGATTAAGGATATGCAGCATCAACCAGAGAGTCTAGGTATGGCCTAGGCTCTGGCAATATTGGTGACCATGACAACTTTTAGGGTACCATGGTTGGGATTTTGAGCCTTCTTGGGTATATGTCACAGGCAGGGGTAGTGCTTGGTACTCAAAGTGGTTTTCAGCCTAGAGATCAGTCCATAGGTATTCAATATTGTTTAATATTTGTTTCATAGTATGGATTAGGTTTATCGAGTGGGCCAGACATGCTTTCATGATTTTTCCTATAAAGTATGAAAGAGTGTTGAGGATTGTCAGAGGATTGATTCTACCACTCCATTTGACAACGGAGCCTTTAGTAAAAATTGGATCTCTTTTTCTTGTTATTATTAGTCATGCTAGGACTATAGAGTGGGAATGTCTTGAGATCCATATAGATAGTGGTAAGAGGCCCTGCCAATAACACAATTTCAGTTGTATTATATCCATAGGTAGGGAATCCTTAAATAGAGGTCACCGTCTCCTTCGGCTTAGCAGGCCCATATACACAGTGCCTCAGATCATAGATGGGGCTCAGACAGGTTACATTGATGACAATAGCTAGAGTTCTTGTTAGAAATTATAGGGTTTTTATTTTAAATCTTTAGGTTGTAGGGCATAGATTGGGTCAGCTGATGCTCTTTACTAGTTTAGGTATTCTAGGGCTTCTTATGATTGTGGAGATGTCATTTTTTCTAAAGAGTATCCCTAGCATGGGATTATTAATTAGTCAGTATATCCAGTTCAGTCCCTTAGGGAAGTGACGCTACTACCTCAGCAGTGGTGCCCTGGAATTTGGGGGTGATTTACAGGGTATTAGAAGTGATCCATAGCCTGGTAGTGCTGATAGTTGTGTGGAAGCTCATTTGTGGATGGATTCAATCTATTATATGATTCTCTAAGTAGGCTAGGGGATGAGACTTTAGGTTCAGTTATTACATGTATTATTTTGATTTGTTAACCTTTATTTTATATGTTGTTTGATCCAAGTCTTTGGATAATTTTGTTTTTACTTACTTTGCCACTTGTTTGTATTGTTCTTATGGACTGTTGTTCGTGTTTACGTGCGTAGATACCATGCAGTTATTTCCTTTTAGTAGTGGATCAAGTGTGGTCGATCTTGTGTTTTGTTTGTTTTTTTAGTAGTGGATAGAGTGGGTCGATCCTTTATTCTAATGGCCTTGAGTATAACACTTAGGTAGATCTCACTATCTTTGACATGGAGGTTTTTGACATGATTCTAGACTTAGACCATTTTGGTTTTCCACCATACAATTCTTACTTTCCTTGCGTAGATTTTTGTTTGATTATGATAGGCCTCCATAAGATTTTGAGGTAAGAGGTTGACAGTCGGGTGTTGAGAAGGCTTATGAAATTAGTTTAGAAAGAGAGGGTTGGTAGTTAAAGATTTCTTAGTCTTTCTTATTTATATTTGTATTGCCAGCATTAGCATTTCTTCACTTTAGATAGTGACTGAGGTTGGTGAGTTGTTGATGTTTTTCCTCTTGATCTAACTAGTTTTCTTTTTTTACCTGATTGCGATTTAGGATTTGGTTTTGATGTTGAGCCGCATACTTAGTTCATGCTATTGTATCATACTGAGTGGCTTAAGTTGAGTTGGGGAAGGTTAAAAAGTTAGTTTCAGAATATTCTAAGTATGGTATTACTTGGTCTCTTGTGTCTCTGTGGGATGTTTATGTTTGGTCCAAAAGAGAGTTAGTTCTATGTGCTTTTGTTCTGCCTATCGACTGTTGAAGTGAGTATCTTATTTTGTGTATTGAGGATATGTTCAACTAGTTACAGGGTGTAGCCTTTTTCTTTAGTTTGCTTGAGTTGTGGCTACAATTAATAAGGATCGGGGAAATGATCATACCCAAGACTACCACTAGGACTCTTTATAGACACTGCGAGTTTATGATTATGTTTTTGGTTTTGCCAGTGCCCCACAGAAGATATGGGTTTGTTATATCGTGGCATTAGGCTTTCATGGAACTCATTTATGATGGTGATCATCGACGATACCTTAGCTTCATCCTTTAAGGTATCAGCGCTTATGTGTTATGTTTATGAGTTTGAGATTGGTTTGGGGTTCAAAAATTCCCAGGGCATGTGGTATTTGAGGGTGGGTTATGGTTTAGGCTAGGCCCATTTCTCCTACCAAGGATTGCAATGTGTCAAGTTTGGAGGTTATATTAGACATCTTGGTTGACGTATTCCTTCCTTGGTCGTGTGGTTGACCAAATTGATTCATAAATATCAATATCTAGACATTCTACAAGTATGAGATGAGCATTATGGTGGCTCAAGGCCCTATTAGCTCAAATTTTGATTTTGACCATTCCAGAAGAGATCCTGGTGTGTGTGTTAGATCTTTTACTCGGATACTAGCCGTCAGTAGGTATAGTTCGGACACTTAAGTCCTGGTGGTTTAGCTCAGATGTTATATGGGTAGTTATGAATTTTGTGACTTGCATAGCGCATGTGCTTTGGGGCTAGTTTCTATTTCGGGCATTGTGATTGGCGTACTAGGCTTACTTACTACCTAACAGTTCAGTTTTCCTTCAAATTAGAGAGGTTAGCTCATGTTTATATTTGAGGGATGGTTCATTTGCACTGGGTGTTGGATTCTACTCTTTTTGACTTGGGTTCTTAGTTTGCATCTGGTTTCTGGAAGCCTATTCAGGGGGAGATGGATTTTTAAGTTGAGCTTTGTGCAACTTTTCACCTATAGACCAATGGGGCAGTTAGAGAGGACCATCCAGGCTTTGGAGGTTATGATTTGAGTTGGTGTTGTTGATTTCAATGATTATTGGGACTAGTTCTTGGTTTCGACAAAGATCGTGTATATTTAACACTACCATTTAAGCATTTAGGTGGGCCATTTTGAGGCACTACACTTATGCTAGGCCGTACAAATTTTGGATGGATTGGTTTTATCCTTTTGAGGTTGGGCAATGGGCCACTAAGTAGTTTTATAGTTGTACAAATAGGATAGAGATACTTTTGGAGGAATTCTATGTAGTCCAAAGTGGGAAGGAGATTTATAATGATCGGAGAATGCAGGACTTTAAGATTAAGGGTCAGTATATTTTGGATGAGTCTCAAGTACTTCGGTGGTGTTCAGTATAATTAGATGGGAGTACTTTCGAGTAGGAGTTGGTTGTTGCTCTAAGTAGAGAGGTAGAGAAAGTTCAAATTGAAGGAATTCCTTAGTTAAGGTTATGTAGAGGTATTTTCCAATCAATGAGGGTGTCTGGGGAACCTAGCAAGGCATGCGGACCCAATACCCTCATCTCTTCGAGTGTTTGGACACTTTTTGTTCCTTGACTTTCGAGGATGAAAGTCGTTTCAGTAGTGGATGTTGTAATGACTCTTCAGGTTATTTTACAACTTTTCATGTGTTTCCTATTCTTTAAGCTTCCCGATAGTTTCTACCCGCCATTTATGACCTGTCGGAAAAGGTGGTTCGGTTTTCAGGCAGTTCGTTTGAGAATTTTATTAACAACAAACATGTTCTGAAATATTTGAAGTAAATTAGAATTTGGTAAAAGATATATTTTATTACAATTTAAAAGTGTTTTAGATATTTGTAAAAGTTTTGTAGTTATGATATATTTATATTGTTTTATAATACATTTATAATTATTAATATTTCAAACGTGGATAGTAAGTCTAGTTGTTTTAAAATTTTATTATTATTTAAGTTACACTTTATTAAAAATATTTTTCTATTAATCATAATATCTTTAAAAAGTTGTATTTATTTTACAACGAACCTAACAATAGCAGTATACATAAATACCGGGATAAGGATTTGGAAGCGCTGCCACCTTTTACTCCAGTTGGAGGTAAGGAAAATGGACAACAAGATTTTCTAAACTTCAAAATGTTGCCATTTGTCTTTAATTATAACATCTAACTATTTTAATTATTGCATACATATATGTCGACAGATAATGGATTAGGGTCACTTGGTATTAATTGATTCTGAACCTCTTTCCAAAAAAAATATTATCACTTTATTAAGTTACTGTACGTGTATATATTCCACTACATAGGTTTCCTTGATTATTTGTTTTCCTTCGCCAAGGTAATTATTAAGTTGCTGGCTATTTTCATAATTTTCTTGAGGAGGAATATTGCGGGAAACCCAATTTGACAATACATTTAACCCTTAGAAATAAGATTAATTATCTACATCAAGTTATACAAGCTCGCATTATAGTGTGACGCTCGAACCTCGGAGGATTTTTACTGATTCTTGGAGGTTATTGACGCTGAAGCTTTTTGAGGTCGAGTGGAGGGGGCAAGCAGGTCGTTGTTGTTCCGAGACTATTGTTCGGCTTTGAGGTAGGCTACGGTCTACCTTCTTATAGACTTTGTTCTACGAGATTGTGTATAGTATAAATTGCATGTAGGGCTGGGATTTTAGGGTAGACTTAATATTATATTAGCCTTTATGTTGTTGCTGACCTTATTTGGGGAACTCTTAGAGTAGACCATTATCTTGTACCTTAGTAATGTATGCCTGTTGTAGCGATAGGATTAGGATAGGGATATTTGTATATTTCTATGATGTTGGAATTAGACTAGCGACCTTTAAAGTAGGTTGGGGATAGTACCTCAGAATGTGACTAGTATGCCTCAGTTGGTTGCTATTTACAATCACGGATACCACAATTACTCTCTTTTCCCATTGACATACACATATATTGTTTTATACATTGGTGGGACCCGAGGCCTTGTATACAAACCCACGAAACATAAGGTAAGTATTCTTTGCTATTGAGGAGTAGTGGTTTATGTTTAAGGATACTTAGGTTATTATGCTCTTATTGTGTGTATTGTGGTGATGGTCTACATACCTCACACGCGTACTTACATGCATTGTGGTGCAACTTCAAGGAAAAATATTAATTTTCACTACTATTTTTAAAACGGGGTTATTTCCCATTTTCCACTTACAAACTGTTTATAAAATGGAAATCTTACCACCCTTACTATTGGATAATGATTTTTAAGACTAAGTGTCACTATCGATGCTCTGGTTTGAATCTTGACACTAGCTATATTTTCACCTAATTACATAGTTTCTTTATTATTTCTGAGGGAAATTTGTCCTTAAACCACCATTTTAACTTAATAAATGGTATTTCATAAATCTTTAAGGATTTTGGTTTTCTAAAACAGGAAAAAGGACTAGTTAGAGTTGGTTTGGGTATGACCTCTGGATTGTTGTCTTGTATTTCATATTTGGTTTCGATATGATTCTGACACCCGTTTTAACTACATATTACTTATTTAGTTCTGATTCGAGTACGACGCCTGGTTTTACTACTCATTTATCCATTTTGTAACGACTGAAATCTGTCATTATTAGAAAATACCTCGATATTAGTGAAGAGTTTGGAAATTATCTAGATGTTATTTGAAAGCTTACGTGGGACCACAAGTATTTAAAATTTGGGGCGGGATGACGTCAGCATGCTATAGCAGTGAGCCTGCCGCTATAGCGGGGCGACGCACTCCACAATCCCACGTAAGCGAGATTTATTTCCCTTCTCCATTTTGGATGAAATAAATAATGTAAGAGGCTCCAAAAAAACTAAGGGTTGCCTCCCATGTCTTGAATCCATGGAGAGAAAGAGAAAAGGGTGCGGATGGGTGTAAACCCATAGATTTTTAAGGATTAGGGCATCCGTGATCTTGATTTCAGGCTAGAATTGCATTAATTAGTCCTTCCTATAGCTGGTTGACATCCAGGTAACCTAAGGTTAATTGAGTAGCGTAGACTCGGGTTAGAAAGCATGAATATAACGTAGATGGATGGGAGATTTCATGTTTAGGCCTTCAGGCACGGAGTTAGGATGGATAAAATAGGCTAGGGTTCAAGTAGCGTATGATTAGGGGTTGTTTATATATCCTTTATCATGTTATATTATGTGTATGTCATAAATTGATGATTTCCCATCGTAGACTCACATTTGGAGGAGTGGGAAGATCGAATCACTGATTATTAGTTAATCTTTAAATGGCTAGATAATGCTAGGTAAGGTGTGGGTGAGTTTTTGAACAACTAGGGTAGTAATCCTTATTGTAGTTATCGGTCCATAATATGAGGACAAATTTTTATGATTAGGGTTCTACCGGTAGTGTAGGAGATGGTATCATAGTTTAATCCTACTTGTATTACGTTTGCATGTTTCTTACTCGTTAGTGTAATCAGTTAGTGCCTGTTGTTGGTGTGGTCAATGCAATGATGTTACTTGGTTATTGATTTGACCTGTCTTATTTTATAAAATATGGAATATTCCAGGATTTGGGATATTCTCACGGGTTATTGGTGAAATAAGGTTAGTAAACACTTATGTCTGAGGTTTAGTACATAGACAAAATTTATCCCCTACAGGTCATGTCTAGCAAGTGGATGCATCACCCATAGCATGTATGTATGAGGGTTAGGTGAGTTTGACGGTTCCATGAGTGGATGGAGAAATATATTTATATGCTGTATATATTGGGACTGTTATGTAGTTCGATTGTTTTCCATATATTTTGATGAATGGAGTCATGGTATGTTGACATTGATCTTGGAATTAAGTATGATCCCTCTACTGACATTTATGGAATGGATTTCTATGTTGTATTGCAGTGCCCGTGTATCCTGCCTGAACTGAACTTGGTGCTAATGTGTTGGCTTGTTAGTATGACTCCCTAATTGCCTGTTATTTCTTGTTATGCTAAGTTTATGTATGTTTGAATGTGGATTAACTTGTTGTACTATAGTTAGTTAAGGGTCATAATTTTCACATCTTATTTTGTCTTGGCTCGTTATATTACGTTGGGAAGTGGAATTGCCAAGGGTTGGGGGTTGGGTAAAGAGTCCTATATTAGCGTAATAAGGAGAAAACCTTGCGTCTGTCATGGGTTAAGTCTGAGCTGATGTTCGGGGGAGGAGGGGCAGGTGGATAGGTTACATGTCTGGGTAAGTCTTATCCAGGGTGCTAGGTGACTAAATTCTGGACTCAAGTGTAGGGTTTCCATCATCATAGTTTCCTTTTAGAGTTAGGTTAATCCCTTGCATAAGGTCAGGCTTAGTGATTCAGGGTGGTAGAGTCGTAAGAAAAGGTGTTACACTTCAGAGTTCATGACTAGAGTTTACTAATGGGAATGAGATAGTCCTAAGGGTTCAAAAATATGAGTAAAAGAATGCATGTTATCTTTTTAACATATATGTTATATTTGTGTCATCCAATTCAGGTCAACTGATTAGGCTTACCAGTACGTGTGGTTTGTACTGATGCAACTCTTGCTATACCCTTTTTGGGGTATACTCTTTTGCAGGAATCGGTGTTGGTTTCTTGACTATTGAGGCAGTGACTCTTCAAAATCTCCCACTTGTCTTACTCACGGTGGAAGTTGTGTCTTGTCTACTTTCCCCCCTTTGCTGCTCTTGTACCTGTTTAGACTAGGTCCTAGGGTAGTTTTTATTTCTGCAATTTCTTTTCTTTAAAACTATTGTAATAAAAGCTGGTCATTCCCAATTATTATAGACTTGTTGGGTGGTTAGGGGTTCTCCTATGTAGGTAGATTAGAGTAGGTGCCCTCATGATCTGATTATTTGGGTCATGACAATTTGGTATCAGAGACTAGGTTACCGGTCTCCCAGTACAAGACCAAATGTTGAATAGAGTCCTGCGAATTGGTTTGTTGACGTCCACATCTAATCTTCGGGAAGCTATAAGGCATTTTAGGAAAAGTTGTTTCACTTTCTTGTTCCCTCTCGTGTCATTGTTCAGTTGTTGTATGGGTTGAGTCCAATTGGTATCTCTTGATTCCAATTGGTATCTTGACTGGGCAAGTGGATGTCACTCGACTCCACTTGGGAAGGTAAAAGAAATGAAAATTGCAATTGAAAAGATTCCAATTGGTATCTGGTTGTAAGGGCCTTACATAACAGGATGGATGACCAAATCATGGTCATCAATGGCGTGAGTAAAAGTAAGGTTAATGAGAAATGAACGAATGATATTGATTTTGACTCCTTTAATTCATATGGTGTGAATGTAGTTGATTGACTTGCTTTGATATATGCTATTTGAATGTTGTGATTGCCATGTGCTGTGTGGTGTTGGGAAAACTTTGACTATAACTGTATTGTTAGAAGATGGGGATGTAAGGGTTAGCTGGTACCTAAAGCTAAGGGAGTTGGGTACTCATGTGAAATCCTACCTTCTTGAATAATGGAAAATAAAGGGGGTGTTATTAGACAGGACCTAACTTGTGGTTGTTGCTTAAAAATAGGGAATCTATGCTAAGCCTAATTAAACGCATGGAATTTGTGTGGTTGTTCTTTGTTGACAAGGTTAAATGTCATGATATGAAAAACAAGGTTTCGAATATTCAATAGCAAAGTTATTTTAAAAGGGATTATCTCATGTATTTATGATTTGGCGAAACATTATGTGTTATAATGCAAGGTTATGGTCTATTTGTAATCGGTTTAAACACGTTTCTGGGGAAACTAACAAGGTGTCAACATTTTTTGGGTTGCATTATGATTATTAAGGAGCTGGGGAAGAAAACATAAGGAAAATTTTTTTAAAATCTGGGCATCCCCTGTCCAAGCCGCCACATCAACGTGAAGTATCGCTACAGAGGTAACGCCGCTATAGCGAGAATTTCTCTGTTTTGGCTGAAGGCACGCCGCTATAGCAACATAGGCAGGGTAGTAGCCCTACCTTGTTTTCCCCTATTTTTGACTTTTGTGTTTGCTTGATTATTTCAACTTTCGGGGTGCGGGACATTCCATTAATATGAAAATTGCATAAATACCATATTAGTAGGTTTATTATTTATTAATGCAGAAAAAAATAGCATCCATGTGCGAAAAAAAAAGAGAGAAAGGTGAAGTGTCTAGTACATACCCCAAACAGGGGCAACCCAAATAATCATAATAAAGAGAGAGGGGAAAAAGAAACCTAGCTAAATGCCCTGTCAGTCGAGGGCAGCTGGGGAAGGGTCGTCTCCTTCTATATCACTCAGGAAGGGAAACTCCCTCAGATCCTCTGGCTCCAGCTCAGGAAGTTCTTGGTTGGGTGCCACACATCAAAATTCCTAACAGCGGCTAAGTCTGCCTCTAACAAGCTGCTAGAAATCTAGGACTGAGAGGGAAGGGCATTATCATCATCGTCCTCGTCTAACTCGAAGGCTTGTTCTGAGGCTCTGCAATACTCCACCCTACCTACCTTCCTCTTCTTACCTTTCTGGACCAAGGTCACTCTCACTAAGAGAGGGTGGAAAGGGATGTCCATCTCCGCAACCACATCATTATAGTCCTTCGGTACCCCCGCCCTTCTGCACAACTATGAAACCACCCCGGTGAGGAAAGGACCCTGTTTAGTGCCCCGCTAAAAGTCCTTCAACTCTATCACAATATGCTCCCCACATTCAGTCGGATGCCCTGAATAGTACAAGCTACCACCAAAGCCCGAGGGTAGGTTATCATTTTATTGTTATTTGATAGGCGAATCCCCTAGGTTGCCATGTTTAGCAACCTCCTATCATCGGCTGAAAAGTAAATGTTGGTAACACCATCTGTGGAAGGCCAATAGACCTGATCCCAAAACTCCTCAGGGACAAGAGTATCCCACAACCATGTTATGTCCATCTCCTGGGCCTTAACCATGTAGTTGGTATTGTATATGTGAGGCACTCGAGCACCTCATTAATGGTACGAGATTCAATCATCACATCCACTCCCTGGATGCGGATGGTGGGGTTAGGGGAATCCTAGAGCACGGTAGAGCAGAGGGCATAGAACTCCCTTGTCCAAATTGCGACTCTGTCAGGGGGAGCTACCTATAGCGGGCCCTAACAAAACTCCCGCAGCTGGTTTAAGAATTTCGGTACTATCTCCTCCACCCTCCTCATATCGAAGACTTACTCATAGGAAACCCCCATCCATCGGTGCTCCCAAAATTGTTTTCGACTAGCTTTATTAAGAAATTTTTTATAGGCAGGGGCGTTAGCTTGGTTTCCATCCATTGTATATGTTAACCTACCAAATTTGACAAATCGAACTCATTAGAAATTATCATGCATCGAGTAATGATCGAGCTACAAAACATAAAGATTTCCAGTCATAAACTGGGAGGCCACTGCCTGCGGCCTCCCTCTATAGTGTTATATTTGCCGCCCCTTGGCTTAAATTTTCCCATTTTCAAATTTTGGACTCAGATCAGTATTCCAGCAAAGTCCTAGAACTAGTTTGTAAAATAATTTGGGCATAATAACTCCTAAATCATGCCCAAATTACCATTTAAAACCCAAATTGGATGCTTAGAATTCTCTTCTATATTAGGCTCGCTTAGGCCGAAAAATTTGAGTTTCTTGCGCTCAGAATGCAATAGAGGCATTGTAAATGTAAGAGAAGAAACAACACTTCAAATTTTTGCACTACCAAAGCCCCAAAGATCAAAAACTCATAAATTCAGTCTAACCCTCTAGTTCAACATAAATTCTAGCCTGTTGCATGCTAATTCACCAGTAACAAAGTAATAAGGAGAAGGAGATTCTAGTGTTACCTATTTCTGATGACGAGAGCGAAGTGATTGGGGGAGGGGAGGAATAATTTCAAGTACAAAAGGTAAAATGGTAAATAAACCCATTATCCTCCTCTATATACTGCTTCGAACTGCTATAGTGACACCACTATAGTAGGGTCCCGCCTCAGGCTCTGCAGATTTTTGAGTTTGAATCCTCTATCACCTCATCTTATGTTCGTAGTTCGACTAGTTTTAGGTATTTATTGCCCTTCGAGGGTAATTCTTTATTCCATTGTGCTCATATGGGAACGAAAGACCTTTCTTAGATTAACCAGTAGTAGGGTCTCAATTTGTGCAATTAGTGAAATATGATTTGGGTGGTTGTGTTTCGATAAAATTTATTAGGCATCTCAAATTTTGAATTAGAAACCAGGTAGTGGTAATTAGTGGCTTATGATCTCGCGGGGAGGGTGTTAAGTCCAAGAAGTATCTATACTTGGGTCGTTCCTTTTCTTGACCATTCGAGGATGAATGATGGGTAAATTGGTATCTGTTGTAACGATTGAAATCTGTCGTTATTAGGAAATACCTCGATATTAGTGCAGAGTTCAAAAATTATAGATGATGGTGCATAAGCACAACTACCCCAATCATCACTTAGAGTTGGCGGTGGTAGTTTTCTCGCTTATGATTTGGAGGCATTACTTGTATGGTATTCACTGTGAGATTTTCATTGACCATCGTAGTCTTCGGTACATTATGACTCAGAGGGAGCTTAATTTGAGAAAGCACAGGTGGATTGAGTTTCTAAAGGACTATTATCTCTATTCTATACCCTTCGAGCAAGGTAAATGTGGTTGCAGACTCCTTGAGCAAGAAGGCGGTGAGAATGGGTCGTTTGGCCTTTCTTTCTATTTCGGAGTGACCGTTGGCCATGGACATCCAATCCTTAACCAACATGATGATTCAACTTGATTTTATAGACCCTGCGAGGATACTTGCTAGTGTTGAGGCTTGGTGTACCTTGTTGGAGCAAATTTGAGGCTGGTAGTTTGAGTATAGTGGTTGTGTGACATTCGAGGGTAGGTGCGGATAAGTGAGTCCAGGAGTGCTACCTTAAACTCCGAGGGTATATTGAGAGTCAAAAGTTGTATATGTGCTCTGAGGGTAGGATATTTGATTTTGTTTATACTTCAAGAGGCTCATAGCTCCAAATATTATACTCACCCTGAGATAGCTAATACATATTGAGATTTGAGGCAACATTGTTGGTGGAGCAGTATGAGGAGAGATATAGCAGAATTTATGGCTTGGTGCTTGTGTTGTGAGCAGGTATAGGTCGAGCATCTGATACCAGGTGGCTTTCTTTAGCGATTACCTATTCCTGAGTGGAAATGGGAGTGAATTACTATGGATTTTGTAGGTGGTTTGGCTAGCACTTTTTGTAGTTCAGATAGTATATGGGTCATTATAGATCGGTTGACCAAGTTTGCCCATTTCATTCCTATTCAGTTTTCCTATAGTGCTGAGAGGGTTGCTCGTATCTACGTTTGAGAGGTGGTTTGCCTTCACAGGGTGCCTTTTTATATTATTTTAGATAGAGGTTCTTAGTTAACCTCTAGCTTTTGGAGGTCATTTCAGGAGGGGTTGGGTACCCAGGTTGATATTAGCAACACATTCCATCCCCAAATTGATGGACAATCAATGTGTACTATTTAGGTTTTGAAGGCTATGCTCCATACGTGGTTATGAACTTTGGAGGTTCGTGGGAGTAGTTTATAGCCATAAAGGAGTTTTCTAATAATAATAGCTATCATTCAAGTATTTAGATGGCACCATTCGAAGCATTGTATGGTAGGTATTATAGATCTCCGGTGGGTTCATTTGAGACTTTAGAGGTGAGGCCCCATGGTATAGATCTTCTTAGTGAGTCTTTAGATAGGGTTTGGGTTATTCAGGATAGGCTATAGGCAACTTAGAGTAGGTAGAAGAGTTATGCTGATCTTATGCATCGTGCTTTGAAGTGAATGATGAGGTTTGAGTAGAGTGGAAAGCTAAGTTACAGGTATATCAAACCGTTAGACATCCTTCGAACAGTTGGGGAGGTAGCTTATGAGTTAACTTTGCCACTAGCCTTTTCATCTATTCACCCAGTTTTTCATGTATTGATGTTGTGGTGCTATATTCTTTATGAGTCTCACGTGCTTCGGTGGGATACACTTCATATGGATAAGAGGTTGACCTCTGTGGAGGAGCCAGTGTCTATTTTAGACAGAGATGTTAGATGGCTGCATTCCAGAGAGATTGTTGTGGTTAATGTTAAGTGGAGACATCATTAAGTCGAGAAGAATACTTGGGAGACCAAGCGTGAGATAGGGACCCAGTATGACAACCTATTCGAGCCTTCGAGAACTTTTTAACTCTTTACTTTTGCAGACAAAAGTCCTTTTAGTAGTGGATATTGCAATGACCTCCATGTCATTTCCTGCGTTTTCATGCGCTTTTTGTGTTTAGAGCATGCCTATTGCTGCCCCAAGTCATTGATGACTTTCTTGGACTAACAATTTGGTTACCAGGCAGTTCGTTTTATTTTAAAGCCATTTCCCTATTTTGGAGCATTTTTAAGAAAATCGCCTCGGGCAAAAATTTTAGTTAAACGACCTTGGATGATAATTTTGTTATTTCTATTAGCTCAGCAAATGTTATTTTAGGCTAGGGGGACCCTTGGTCCTGGCCCTGAGGCTTCCGGACTTATTTTGGGCTATTGGGTGGATTTTAGTAAAAACTAAAACCTTGGGTATGGGGCTAACATTCTATCGAAACGACCTCAGATGGAATTTTTCTTGGTTCTGTTTGGTCTGGTATGCCAAATTTTGTAGTGTAGCATTCTGCCTTTGTGTACACGGAGTTTCAAATGAATCCCCATTATCCAGTAGGAGTTCATTGGGACTTAGCAAATTTGGCTAGTGCAGATGCTTTAGCGGCTGAAGGTCTCTTAAGAGGTATCCGCTTTAACAGAAAAACAACCGCTTAAGAATAAGCTAGCCAACTTGGTAGGGTCTGCTAAAGCGTCCTTCTTGGCGCTTAAGTGGCCATCGCTAGTAGTTATATCTATTTTATTTCCTAAAATTTCATCTTAAAATTCTAAGTGTCAACCTCCATTAGAGAGAGAAGAGCTTGAAATTAGTGTGGAATTGACAAAATTGAAGCTGGGATTGATTAGGGGGCGTCATTGTGATCATATCTTCGTGATAATCTCGTAAGTTTTTGGTTAATTCTCTATTTAATTCTCTGATTTACTCATGTCTTCCTCATTGATGTTTGGACTATTATGGGACATTTTAAAGCTCGGATCACGCCCAATTTTAGGGCAAATAATCCTTGAGCTGAAAGGGAAGCAATGGCGATTTAATTTTCATGATTCTGCAAGTGGGGCCCATGGGGGATTTTTAGTCCAATTTCAGACTCAAAGCATTAATACGTAATATGGGTATCAATATTCTTGTCTTGACTTGTAGAACATTATTTTGATAGCGTGGCAGCGGTTGGAGGCTTCTCAGAAAGGAAAAGTTCTGGTGTAGAGGACTTTACTTGCTTTCGGTGCCATCTATGTAGGCTAGGCTTACCCTTCTTCTAGACTTCTCTTAATTATAGTATTAGAATGTTAATGTGCTTGTTATGGGTGGGTTCTTATGACCTAGATATCCTTTTAGCTATAATTTCCTATTTTAGCTGATTAGAGGCCCTTCTTGTATATTTTGGCCTTGTATTCCCTTACGATAGCTATGATTATCCTTTAGTACTAGACATAGTTTACTTAGTTCCTTGGGATGGAATTGAGAAGCCTTAGTCTAGGTTTGGGTTGGTGCTTACCTTAGGCTGGGCTTTTGGGATTGGTAATGAGGCCCACAGGCCTTTTACAAGATAAAATGATTAGAATAGTTTCATGTACTCTTAAATGAGCACTATCTTCTTCCTTTTGTTAATCCTTGGGTCTTGGGCTGACTTAGTCACTTTTAAAAGGTTATTTTACTTTGTTACCCTAGGTAGGGTAGTATTTGACCTTAAACCAAACCATTCGACTTAATAATTGGGACCCATTCCACTTTAAGAGTGTTAGCTGTATAGAATTGGAAGTTATGTTCAATGTACTTGGGATATGACATAATTTTAGGATGTTACTACTTTAAGCTTACTTAGTAGTTCAAGTTTGATTTCAGTACCTGGTACATTATTATTATTTATCTGTTCCACTTCGAGTCTGGCGTTTACGATCATGACATTATTCTCTAGTTTTGATTCAAGTCCAGCATTTATTACCTTTTCGAATACTGATTTGGGTTTGAAAATCTGATAGAGATTGGTAAGACTTATGTTTTTGGCTGGAAAGGATTATTAGGTACGCATATTTTTTATGTCGACTTATTTTATATTCATGATTATTGTTATTTCATCAATATATTAGTGTTACTCTTTCCTTGTAGCCACCAAGCTTGTGGGGGCTCGCTTGGGTTTATTTTTACTTGTTTGCACCTTCTGGGCTTATGGTGGTCCATTTAGGTTATAGTCAGGCTTTTATTATTGCTTTTGTGTTATTCACTTTCTACTTATCACATTTGCCTAGTATATCCTATTATTCCTATTTCTGCCTCGTTATTATTGGCTTAGGTTTACATACTCTCCCTTTATTTATTCTTATATTGTAATTTTAGCTCAGTCGGCCTATGATACCTATTAAGTACCCGTGGTTATGGTATTCAACTACACCTCTGTATCTTTTTCCCTAATGCAGATCCGAGTACAAGTCCCACTGTTGACGATCTTCTCGGGTTGTGATTTTTTCATAAATAGAATAAACTTTCAAAGTCCGTAGCTGATCCACCATCTTTTTCTGTTTTTGAAAGTATTATTTTGTATTTTCAGAGGTTATGATGTATATTCTGATAGTGTCTAGTACTCTTTTTTCTTAAAGGCTCGTTTACTGACCTTACCAAGTCTTGGGGGAATTTATTTCGGCGTTTTTGTCCTCCTCTCCTTGTGTATAGAATGCTTATTTATATATATATATTTCTCTTCTCGTTGTTTATTAGTGCAGTTGTATCATTATTTGTTCTTCTTCCGCCTGTTAGCCAGTTACTCGTCGTTTCGGGCTATGGTTTGGCTTACCTATTAGGGGTAAAGTAGGTGCCATCATGACTCAAGAAATTGGGTCGTGACATTAATAGTGGGTACCTATTTAAGAGTTATAGTCGTGTCTAGTGAATTTTATTGTGATGATCGTGGCTTAGTGACCATTTAGGAGATAATTATGCTATTATTGTAATAGTTGATTTAATTATTGGGGTTTACTATCTCCTAAGATTTAATGGATGATAGTATAGTTAGTAGTTGATAAAGGGAATCGAGGTTTAGTTATTAGGTAAGAGAATGAAGGTGAATCATAGGGCCTGTTGTTAACTAATGCAGTTCTCCTTTTATTCATGTAGTTTAACAGTGTCATCTTCAGGAAATATGGAACTTATTGTAAGAACAAGCTATGTTTTGGGTAAGATTAACTATATATTTGCGTTATTTAGATTGTTTATTATTTTCGTGTTGCCCTTGTGGGGGATTATGTGATTAAATTATTATTGAGATCATGAATGGCCTTATTTGTTCATTAATTTCCTTATTATTATTGTAATGCCCGAGTGGGTGATTGAATTGACATTATTGGCCTTGTTTGTAAATTATTTGCCTCATTATTATTGTGATGCTAGAGTGGGGGGCTTGAGTTGATATTATATGCCTTACTTGAGCATTAAAATGCCTTTATCATTATCTTGATGCCCAAGAGAGGGGCTTGGATTGATACTACTGATTACATGACTATTTAATCTTGTGGTGCCATGTGATGGCTTATATCATGAATTATTGACCTATTGATTTGAGTTTAGAATCATTTATTCCTATATTGAATTGATTATTATTTTCATACTAAATGATTGTGAGCATTACATCCTCATTTTATCCATACATATTCATAAGATTGATACCACTGAGAAACACTGGTTTTGAAAGAAAATGAAATATTTTACAAAACCTTTGATCGATGGATATGTCAGCAAGGTGATTGAGATATGAGATTGAGATTGTGAAAGTATATGGGTTGTGAACCCCCCATGGATCCTGTCCTGGGAGCTTTATCTCGTAAGGTGTATACGATGCCATGCGATGGATTATATGATTATCATCCCACTATCATCACTTCATTTAAATACATCACTTGCATTACATTGTTATGATTTAGATTACGTTTGATTATTCCCTTTTGTATCGTACTATCATGATAGAACCTTGTTTGTGATATTGTGTATTGTGCATTCATTTCATTGTATTACATCATATTGTAGCATCTCTTGGGTGATTTGGAGGTTGAGATATTATGAGACGTGAGGTATGTCTATGGATTGATTAGTGAGACTGTTGTGTCGCACCTATTAGTCACATGATATACACATAAATATACACTCTCACTAGTTTATCCCAAATTATTGGTTGAACATGATGATTTAGCATGATATACTGTACTGTTGAGTCTCCCTCTTAAAAATGACTTTTCTTATTGTTGATCATAAAATGAATAGTGTTGACTCACCTGGACTAATTTACCTACTCTGCTTATTCATATTCCTATGACTAATGTGCTGGATTACCTTGTTAGGATGAAATGATAAATTTATCGATTATAGGTTGATGGGGAAATTTAGGTAGTTGGGTGGTGGTTCACACCCTCACTTTGTATTTGGGCTGGTTATCGATGATGCTTGTTAAGTACACATGTTTCATGTTCACAATTGCATTTTCTTTCCTTTTCTTTTCTTCTGCACCACATGTAGGTATTGGTTGAAGTAGCGGAGCGTAGATTGTGTTTCCTCAGTATTGACGTTGTGGAGATCAATGTAGTAGTTGACATTTCAGAGAGCTTACCCAGATCTCTCTTCACTTGTCTTATGTCTCACTCACATTTAAGATACTTTGGGTAAATTATGTATATTCTATATAAGAGGCTTGTACTAGTGACCACCAATCCTGGGATGTATCTTTGAATTATTTTCCATCTTTAAATATTTTTGGGATTCCTCTATTCTTTTTCTTCTTCAGCTTCTGATTTACTTTAATTATTTAGTTTGGGTAGGGATAGGCTTACCTGTACAAGAGAAAGTGATAGGTTCCATCACGTACTCTATTTTGGGTCGTGACAAATTGTTATCCGAACCTCAGGTTCATTGGTCTCATTAGTATAAACAAAATCAAGTAGAGTCATACAGTTCGGTGTGGAGACATTCATTTCCTATCTTCAAGAGGCTACCTCACTTAAGGATAAATCTATTTCTGCATTCTGTGTTGTGCGTTCCTAGCTTTACGTAAGTCCAAAACCTCTTATTCACTCTCTCATAAATAGTGAGAATGTATTTTTCATTAGATAGAGATTAAGAGCCCGTTCCTTTGGTATGCGATAAGGGTAGAGGTTGGATTAGAATATCCATGGAGGGACATACTAGGTTTATTATAGTTCATAAAGACAGGTCCTCCTAGATTCGATGAAGATCCTAGGATTGATGCTTATACGTTCTTGCTTGGTTGTCGCAAGAGGTTGCACAGGTTGGGTTTGGTAGACTCTAATGGAGAAAATTTCACTGCCTTTCAGTTATTTGGACCAGCCAGATAGTGGTGGAGGACTTTTGTAGAGTGTAGACTGGTGGGATTACATTCTCTTTTATGGGATCAGTTTGCTCAATAATTTCTAGAGGAGTTTGAGTGGAGAAATGAGAGACTAGCGGGTAAAATCGCCCATAGACACTATGATGATAGCAACATGTATGATAGAGAGGAGGACCTTTGTGGTTATTCTTGGAAAGGGTTGGATCATGATGACCATTAAGGTTCTTTAGGTCCAGTTCAACAGACTCCTACCCTTTTGAGTTACTTCAAATGTGGAGATCTCGAGCACTATAGGAGGGATTGTCCATATCATAGATAGAGAGATGCCTCATCGGTTTCTTAGGGAGATGACAAGTCTCACTATTATGTTTCACAGTATATACTCGAGGTCGGAGCTTCTGGTACAATAGCCATAGGTATGGTTTCAGTACGCCTTTAATCTGTCTTGGTAGTGTTTGACTAAGGTTCTACATTTTCCTATGTGTTTACTGATTCAGCATTGGGTCTTGATATGATTGATGATTTTCTTGTTGTGTGTGTTGATATTCTACCCTGTAGATGATTCTTTAATGGTGGATTAGGTGTACTAATCCTATATTATGACTCATTTAGAATATGTTGTGGTGTTAGATTAATTTCTTTGAGTATTGTGGATTTCTGTGTGGTTTGAGTATAATCTTTTTGATTGTTATGTTGTGAAATAGTGGTAGATTGATTGTTTGTTTTGGAATATTCAGATTGTAGAAGGTCTAGTGGTACTTATCAGTTTGGGCAAAAAGACCTTGTGATGGATTAAACTTGTGGTATGACTGATTCGATAGGATTGCAAGTAAAGGATTCTAGATGGATGAGGGAAGATTTTAAGGCATTCATGCCTTGCGATTTATTACTTCCTTAGTGATGAGCTTTTCTTACCTAGAAAGACTTATAGTTGTTGAAACACTCCTCAGTTAGACTTGAAGGAATTAATCTTATAAGGATTCGTGTTTTTGATTTGGAAGGATTTTTGAACAGAAAGGCATTTGGTTTGTGTCATTTATTACTTTTGAAATTAAAAAGTTAAATGAAATGTTTTGCACTTGAGAATTTGGTGCCATATAGAGTGTACATGAATATGGTATACAGAGTTTTATGATGTTTCTTGGTTTCCTTAAAGGATTGAGCATGAGGATATGGCGATTAAATAGTGATCTAAGTGTGACTTTTGAGGTTTTGTGCGGCATTGACATTGGTTTCTGGACTAATTTCCTCAGCTTGAGGAAATAGGGTTGTCTGATTCAATAGTCATGATATCATCCTTAAGGAGGTTGATTACGTACTTTGGAGAGTTTCTATGCAGCTTTATGGGTCCCTAGGTATGTTATAATACTAGGATGATATTGGTTTTGTGGTACAATTAGTGACTTGTGGTGTCTTCGACTGTTTTAGGTAAGCCGGGTATGTTCATAACTTCTTTTGTGATCGACTCAGTTTGTGGGTATAGAGGAAGTTCAAAAACAAAGGAACTCGATGTCATAGAGAATTTTGGCTTCTGATACTTGAATTGTGACCTTGTGAGTCATTGTGTGAAAGATTTATTGTTCTATAGCCTGACAGGTAGTTCTATATATATGACTCCACTTGTTAGTGCTTGCATGAGGTTTACGAGGTTATTTTCTATCCTTATAGTGGATAATGTAGTAACCCTTATAGTGATTCGTAGAATTTTTTGTGTTTTGACCATTTTACCTTTCTACGTTATTGCTTTACATCATTTATGAGTTATGCGAATGGTTGCACAACCCCCAAAGCGTTCAGGAGTGATTTATATGAGTTTGTGATTTTGAGTAGCCTTTAAAGTGATATGGCAACCCCCAAAGCGTTCAGGAGTGATTTATATGAGTTTGTGATTTTGAGTAGCCTTTAAAGTGATATAGTTGACTTTGGCCAACATTCTGTGATCCGAGCATTGGATAGTGATTATGTTCGTTCTATTAGATCCGAAACGTTCATTTTGGTTAGGTTAGTAGCATAGTTGGTTTGGGTCGTCCCGAGGACCTTTTGTGATTTTTGAGTGTTTGGTTGAAATATTAGCTTTTATTTGGCCTAAAGTTGGCTTTAGAGGTAATTTGTTGATAACAATCTCCTTTTATAAATCTGATGTTTCCGTTGAGTCCGGAATATGGAATTTAGCCTAGTAACAAAGTTAAGTTGTGCTTGGAAGGTCTCGTATGAGTTTTGGGTACTTGTTCGATGTTTGGAGTTTTACGTTGTTGAGTTTTAATAGTATCACCTGTGGTTAATGTGGTATTTTTGTGTCACGACCCCACTAACCAGATTGTGCAGGCACCTACTCTATCCGCCAATATAAGAGAACCCTTACCACCCATTTCAAAGTATATGTGGAAGTTAATAAGAAACAATACAATATTTTATTTATTACAACCAGTTTACCTCGAAACTTGAAATACAAAATGATTACTTTTCCCAAGGACCTAGTGTAAACAGGTACAAGAGCTTTTACTATGGTAAGGACAAAATAAAAGACATGACCCAACTTCCATCGTTGGAACAAACACAGAAGCTGCTAGAGATCCTTACCACGTCAAGTATGAAACACCTACTGATCCTGCAACCAGACTATACCCCAAAAAGGGTATATCACGAGTAGTATCAGTACAAAGAGCTCTTAGTGGTAAGCATCATCGGTCAACCCGAAATAAATCACATTAAAACCACGTAAATGTTTGAAAAAGAACATACAACTCAAGAGTTTATTAGGCAGGGGTCTTTTGTATTATAATTCCTTAACACCTTTAACTTTTACTAGCCTTTTCATTGAGAACAAATTTTCTTTACAACAGACAACTCAAATCGACACCTACCCACTCTGTCATCAAGCTAAGACTTATTTTGAATTAAGTTTGAACTCAGCACCACCTAGCATTGTTAGTTTTCTACCACTAAAAACTATTAACCGAAATCTCGGTTCCAATATAGCATTAAAACTAAGAAGTTATAAATTCATTTAAGGGTGGGAGAATTAAGTAGCATGACAGCAGCATTCCATTTCCCCTACTTTAACCACATAAACTTGTAGATTAAAACTGTGACCATGCCACAAGTACACTAGTGAGCTTGCTTCAAGTAACCTATGTCAATATAAGCAATATACCATAACTTAGTAATCGAATAATCACGAACAGATAATATGTGATAAAACCTAAAGTATGTGACACTAGCCTTTTCAAGTAACACTACAACTTTAGGCAATTACCAGTCCAAAGGACAACCACTCCATTTAAGATAGCATGACTCTAGCATAACCAAGTCATCAACCATAACTCTAAACATTATCCAAGTCAACAAACCATGAGTCTATCAACCACCATATACACCTCATTTCATCAATTGAGTAGAAACAACAAGAGGTATGCCAAGTATTGATGGATCAACTCAAGGATCCATACACGAGTTGCAATAAGCACAACAATCACTAAGCCCAAATTATTTAAGGAACCAAGTTTAACAAGTCAACAATAATATCAACAAAGGATACTAACCATCAAACCCGGTCCACTCAATGAATTGACAAACTCACCAATCATTGTACATACATACTAAGGATTTTATGGACGCCCACTAGTCATGACCTGTAGAGGAAGAGCTAATGTCAATGTACCAAATCACATACATCTAGGGTCTGCCAACCTTAAAACAACCAATCTATCATGATGTCCAAGTATTGGTACGTCCCACAAAATAAATATATAAGCTCGTGGAGATGACCAAATACTAGTACCCCACACGATATAAATATATAAGCCAGTGAGATTCCCAAATACCGGTGCATCCCACAAATAATCAAAGATATCACCATAATCACAACAATAATGAGTAATCAACAATTATACTTGTACAACCAAAAAGATTTCATAACAACTCCTTACATGTGATTAACAATCAATAAATCAATCAAGCCTTTACTTTATTTAAACATGCATTGCATCAAGTAATACCAAGAAACACTTAGCAAGCACGTATAACTCAAGTTGGATTCAACTACGTAAAATCATCATCTACATCTCTTAGACCCGTTTGAAACTTAGGTAAGACCTACACATTCTAAGATATGTATATATGTATATAACCACACCTATGATCTCCATCATAAGAACCTAACTTTAACACTAATACCTGAACCAGACTGTTATTCCCTCGATTACTACCATAACTTTTTTTGAATCCACCAACACCCACACTTTAACAAGGTATTTATTAGATTCTAAGCTATTTCCGAATATATTACTATTTACAAGCATTTAGAAAGCATAAAATCAAGAACAATGCATACTAAAAGATTAACAGATTCTAAAATTGCAAGTGACACCAATTTGTTTCCAAATAACAAGAGTTTACCCCTTTTTATCGATCCAAACACCATGCCCAAAGGACGAAACATGAACCTTTCCATCAATGTATGTCATGCCTATGCTTTCTAATCAAAGTCTAAGCTACTCAACTAAACATAGACTACATGGATGCCAAAAAGCTTCTACAAAGGCATGAATGCGAGCCTTTGACTCTGTGCTACTGAATTCTGGCATAAAATCCATGAGAAAACCTTGGGTTTTACCCTATTTGAGCAAACTCCCTTTACTCCATTGCTCCAAGGACATGGGGTAACCCTAAGAGAGTTTTGGGAGCAAACCTCATCTTTTTAACGATTGGAGAGAAGAAAGGGAAATATTAAAATCGCGCTTGGGGTATAGTCCCGTCATCCGTCTATAGAAAGACGCTTCTATATTGGGAAAATTCTTGCTATAGCATATTTTCCCACTATAGCGGGATGATGTCTGCCCGACCCTAAATTTTAAATTTTAAAATTTTTAGTTTCATTATCCCATATTAGTTTGGGATCTTATTTTGAAAAATTCCCATAACCCATACCCATAACTAGGTGCCTTTTATTAACAACAGAATTGATTGTTACAAGAGATACTAATTTACCCATCATTCATCCCTAAACGATCACGGTAAGGAGAGAAAGGTATGGGTCTACTTGAATCTTAATGCCCTCCCATGATAACACATTTACACACTTAAACAAAACACCAAATTTTCATTTTCCTTGGTGTACAAAATTTTTAAGCCATATTTTATTACTACTCCGCCCCACCAAAGAATCTTCCTTACTAATGAGTCGAATGAGAATAATTAGAGTGAAATATTTCCTGAGTATCCAAGGTATCCAGGGCCTCACCAATATATCAAAATGAAAGAGTTCAAAAATATGATGGAAAAATATTTGTTCGCACTCCGAGAGGCTGGATCCCATAATAGCGAGAATATTCCCACTATTTCAGCATTGCTATAGCAAGAGACAACTTCTATAATAGGAGCCAGCTGTTTAAGGGGTGAGAAATGGTTTTCTAGCCCATTTATTCTTCTTTTCACTAAAAAACTCCCATCCCCTCCCTGATCACTTCACTCCCATCATCAGAAACAAGGTAATGATCGATATACTTTACCTATTTACTTCGTTACTCACATTTCTGCATGTTTTATATTGAATTCATAGAATTAGAATAGGTTTTGGGGTTGTATTGTGAATTTTAAAATTAGGATTGATTTGGATAGATTGTTGAAACATGGGTGCTTCCCTTACATTAAAAATGCTTCTATAACATTCAGGGCATAAGCATTATGAAAGTAATGGCCAAATTAAGCCCAAATTAGGAAGGAATATGATGGGTTACTCTTGGTTTTTTTAATGATTTGGGCATGCTTTAAGAGCTATCATGCCAAATTTTTTACTTAAACTAGTTCTAGGGCACTTTATAAACACTGATGTGAGGTCGGAATGCAAAAAATGGACTGTTTTGTAAAGAGGCGCCATTATTGCACCTCTTGAGTTGTGGGACGATAAAGGCCACTTTATTGGCCGCATCCCTCTATGAAGACCCCACTATAGTGGAAACATTCCCACTATTGTTGTCCCCTAATAGCAGGATGTAGCCCGCTATAGCATGTGGGTGCATGTAGTATCCTCCCAGTCATCCCAAACATGATATTTTTTCTGAAATTCGATTTACTCAATACTTTTATAAGTTATAACTTGATTCCTTACCACGATTTGCAAATTTACTACCCCAAAGGTTGGAAATCAAGAGGATGGACCCGTCTTCGAGAGATTTCCTAATAAAAATTGTCCGAAGATATTTCTGGAGTGTCGAAGGATGGGATTTTGCTACTAACAAGGTTTCGTGATAAAGGGGTGGTGACTAAAGCGCCTGAATTCTACAACTAACTCTAGGAATTTTGCAGGATTCCACTGGTGGAGGCTCCTCTGTCTATGTCTTTGGTTGGGTTAGGGAGTTCTATGCCATACTCCCTACCGAGCTTTGAGAAGACTCCAACCCAACCACCCATACTAGGGGAGTGGATATCCCCATGGACATTGCTATTATAAATGAGGTGCTTGGGGAACCAAAGGTCTCCAATGTCGGGTATCTAGATAAGGACTGTGAGATGGATATGAAGTTGTTGCAGGACATCCTTATTATGGATAAGTAAAAGGACCGAGTCTACTAGCCCAATACGGAGGGGGTTTGAAGTACGCAGTTCATAGCCAATGCTAGGAGGTGGTTAAACCTGGTATCCCAAAGGATTCGTTAGTCTGGCAACACTTTTGATGTGACCTACCCTCATGCCTTGGTGGTGGCTTATGATGTATGGGGTATACTTTTGAATGTGGAGGCATATATAGTAATGGAGTGGAAGGATTTCTATTGGAACAGCAGGAAGGGCCCCTACCTTCAAATTTTGATCTCTGCACTATGCAGGCGTGTCGATATTACAACCCTTAAAGTCCTACTTGATCTTGAGCTTTGACATTCTGATATTAGTGGAGTACTAAACATAGGGCAAGCTTATGGTTCATCTTATGTCACATGTGAATTCTTTGTGAGAGTGAGCAAAATTTAATTTGTACACCCATTTTTGTGTTAAATTGCATACTTGTGAGTGAATATGGGTAACTCTCTTGTGGTGAGGGAACATGTTAGATGATAGATAGGTGAAATATATGATCTCTTTGTTGAGTAATATACATGAGTTTGCCAACTTTATAGGGTCAATTCTTGAGGCTAGGAGGTTTTGAAGTAGTATTCATGTGTTTCGAAATTGTAATATGACATTTCGAATGTAGAACTTGCTATTCATGTGGTCTGTATGGTTATAGCTTGAGTGTATTAGTAATATTAATTTTGTTAGAGTATTACTTGATGGTGATTAATGTAAAGAGTTGTTCGAGGACGAACAAGTCTTTAAGTGTGCGGTGGTGATCTTAGGAGTATTTGTACTCCTAAGTGTCATTATCTATTCATTTTTAGCTTAGTTTTGAGGATAATTTGAGGTTATTGTGAGATATAAAGAGTATATATGAGTATTTGTGTGTTTAATTACATGTTCATGATGTTTATAGTGCATTTGAATCAAGTCAAGAGTCAAAATGATCAATTAGAGCTTAGACGAGGAAACTGGTGTCGCTAGCTTGAGCTATGCTTGTTCTAGTGTACTTTGATGTGTTATATAGTGTTTTATGGACTTATGGTTGGGTTTATATGTTATATGGTAACATTTTAGGAGATATGGAAGCTAAATCAAGCACACAATCAAAGCACAAGATGTTTGGAATCAAGGGACAAGAGTACAAGAAGATAGGGCACAAAACTCTAAGGCATGGAGCTTGGTGTGAGCCGTACCCTCCAAGTCATTGAAAGGGGTGTACAACTCACACTCCATGGAAAAAAATAGGGTTTAATCTACACCATGGTATTCTCCAAGCAACTGGATTGGCCGTGCGATGGACACGATATGCACCAACCCCAAAGCCGACCCAAAGTTGGTTTTTAACTTGTTTTTAAGTGGGGATACAGTTGTAAATGCATGTGATTCGTTTGGGACACCTCATGGACAACCTAAATCAATATAAAAGGAGTAATTGGCCATAATAGCACACATCTTTTGAAATCCCTTGGAAGACATATGAATTTGAGAGGAGGAGAAGGCAAGGTGAGCTCAAACTAGGGTTTTTCTTCCTTTACTTTTCTTTCTTGTAATTTTGATTGATGAAATTTATTTTGAAGATTGTTTTTATTAATATGAGTGTATAAACACCCTAATTCTGTGTTTACATCTAGAACATGATTGTGTAGTAGTTTGTTTTATTCAATGACATTGTTTTTCATCCAAGTATGCTTTTGTTCTTGATTCTTACTATTGTGATGTTTGGACAACATTGGAATATATGAGTAATTCATGCATGAACTGATCATAGGATTGTATGAATAGGATGAGGAACTTAAGGAATAAGATCATCTCTAGTGCAAGTTAGGGTTGATTGGAAACTAGGATAGACGTATACCTACACTGCCTTGTTTGGTTACGAACGATATAAGAAACTAACGCACTTGAATTAGGGAATCGCATCCCCACTCAATGATGGAGTTGTGAGACTAGTTCAAGTAGACAATTTAGAGGATGACAATTCCCTTGTCAACACTTAACCCCGAAACCCATAATCCGAGAAAAAATTGTAACACCCCGTACCTTTTCGAACCTATAAGACTACGATAATATTTATGGAATTATTTAAAAATGAGAGGATTGGTGAATTATGCATTAATTTGTTGGGATTAAATAAATCATGTAACATTGGGCTCAAATGAGGCCCAAAAATCATGTAAAGACATGGCCCAAATGGTGAAATGATCCATCTATCTTGTGACCAAGTCAACATAATATATTTATTGCTCAAAGTGGCTAAGGATGACTATAAAGTGGCTATAAAATTAACCAAAAAAATCAGATTTATTCCACAAAACACATGGCCCAAAAAGTGGTATTTGACCCATTCTTGTGAGACCAAGTCACCATATTCCTTATTGGACCAAGTGTGTGGTTAATAAGGACCATTAAGGTACTATATAAGGTGAAAAATCAGATTTTAAATCCACAAAACACACATTCCATTTCTAGATATTTCCCAAAGTTAGTTCTTATCTCTCAAACCCTATGCAATCAACTCTTCGGCAAGATCATCATTTTGCAAGCCTCGGTAAGTGTTTATTTTTATGGTTTAATATACTATATGTATGGAATATGGTGTAGATCATGTTGGTTATGTTGGTGAAGTATGAGAAGTTTACTATGTGTGAAACAATTTGTGTTTGCTTAATCGGTGAAGGGTTTTGCCTTGTAAACTTCAAAATAGACTTGTGGCCTTGGAGGAAGTGAATTTGAAGGATTCAATATTGACATGTGAGATGTGATTATAGCCTTAACTTGTTTTATTCTTGTACATAATGTTTGGAATTGGTGACGTATTGAAAGAAAAATGTAGTTTGGTGATGTTTATGTGCGTTGTGAAACCATGACTGTTCGTTGGCATTTAATATGATCTAAATTATGTTAAGAGAAGGTTAGTTATGGTCATGGACCATTTATTACAAAAAAGGACCCAAAAGAGACCCTTTTTAGCCAAAACGGGCACCCGCCCTCGCAGACGAAGCACCTGTGGGCGAAGGTGACTTTGCAGGTGCCACTGGGCACTGCCAAGGGTCACCTGCGGATGCAGGGTATCCACCTGTGGGTGCAGGTGGCTTCGCAGGTCAGGCCAGAACCCCGTTTCGATTGTTTTTGCATCTCTTTGACCCCCCAAAGCCCCTATACCCTTCATGGATACAATTATCAACTTATGGTACATTTTAAATGACTTCAAAAGAGTATCCCAGAGGTATTTTGAATGGTATCAATTATGGATTGTTGTTAATGTGTTATTGTGAAAGCTATCGAGTGAGTTGACGGAGAAAAGGTAGCGTAGTGTTAATGAGAAAGTGTAAAGGGTAAACTTGGTGTGAAATGTTATTGGTTTATGATATCTTGGTCAGTGTGTGGAATGTTATGGTATTGTTGGTATGGTGATGTAGTAAATGGTATTGTAAGAGGGTGAAATGACATTATACGACAGTCACGTAATTCATTGTTGTCGTGTGCACTTGTAAGGTAGTTGGTTGTTAAAATGAGCTTCGCTATGTACTTGTGTTGTAGAGTAACACGTAAGGAAGGATATGGATTATTGTATCCACATATAGGACTGTGTATTCATATTGAGGAGACAAGGTATGTAAGGTTACTCTTACCGTATCCTTCTGCAGCACATATTGTTCACATTGTCATCGTACTTGTTCCTATTTCGAGATGTCTCAAAGCATCTCATGTCAGGTTATCATATTTTGTTATTCACATGTCTCAGGTTATCATATTTTGTTATTCACATGTCTCATAATCATAAATTGAGGTTCCAAAGCTCCAGTGATGTTACGACTATCAACATATCAATCTCTCAAAAATAAAGGAAAGAAGGAATGCTAAGGAATAACACATATATGGTTACTTATGTTATAGTTACTTTATGGTTACTTTATGGTTCTTTGAGTACGGGTGGCAGCTCTGGAGGTATAAGCCTATCTCGAACCGAACCTGCTGCATTTATTGACAGTTACTTTTATTGACGGTTACTTTTATTGACGGTTGCATATTGACGGTTGCATATTATTGACGGTTACTTTTATTTATGGTTGCATAGTGACGGTTACTTTTATTGACGGTTGCATATTGACGGTTACTTTTATTGACGATTGCATATTGACGATTACTTTTATTGACGGTTGCATATTGACGGTTACTTTTATTAACCGTTGCATATTGACAGTTACTCATATTGACGGTTGCATATATTGATGGTTATGTATTCAACGGTAATGTGAATGGTAATGTACATAAGGCAAGAGATTAATGAACATAAAGTGCATGGTTCCAAACATTCAGATCGATGGTTTGTGTATATTGGCTATTCCTTCATATTTGATTCCATTAAGGGCCTTATGTATCATGCAATTTCTTATAGCCTTACATACTGAGTACATTCTTTGTACTGAACCCTTTGGGGGAATTTACCCTACTTGCTGCAGGCACAGGTACTTACAGACCTCCACAGTAGGTTGCGAATCATTTGCGGATCTTTGGTGAGCTCCACTTGGTTTGGGGCTTTCCGAGTCATAGTGTACATTGATTTTGGTATTATGAAAATGATGTATAAAGCGGGGACTTGTACCGACTTTAGGATGGTTATGTACATGTACCTGTAGAGGCTTTGTAGACGTACGTGGGAAGGTGAATGTAAAGAGGTGCATGCCATTTTGACTTGATGGCCCTGACGGCCAAGTTTCGCATATGTAGGTATCACATGTTCCATGATTTCCGCTATTGGCATATTATATCTCTATATGTGATGGTGGTCTTTCTTATGACATGTAAATGAATAGACAAGAGAAAAAATTGGTTCTCTCGGGCCTCATCGCCTTCGGGTGCCAGTCCGCCTCAATGGGATTTGGGGCGTGACAAAAATGGTATCAGAGCAGGTCATTCTAAGGGTGTCTACAAAGTCGTGTCTGAGTAGAGTCTTACTTATCGATGTGTTGTGCACCACATTAATAAGTAGGAGGCTACGGGACATTTAGGATTTGTTTCTTTTCTTCATTTCTAGATCGTGCAATAGAGCCAATGTGGTAAGTGGAATAATATCTGACCATTGTACATGGTTTTCTTGTTTATAGTAAAATGCCGATGAGAAGAAGAGGTATATATGCCTGTCGACGAAGAAAGAATGAGCAATTCACCACCTGACCAAGCTAGTCAAGGTGGGGCTGACGCTGAAATTGCATCGCGGTCTTCTTCTACTTTTCCAGCTTCGGAAGAGTTGAGGGGTAGAAATGTACCGAAAAAACCTCCTGTAAATGGCACTGAACAGGATTTAAGAAATGCAGTGCATATGTTGACTCAACTATTTGCTGCACAAACTCAAGGACAAGTTGGTCCAATGACAGGCAATGACAGTGAGGCTAGAGCAGTTAGTCGGAGGACACAGGATTTTCTGAAACTAGACCCTCCCATATTCACTGGGTAAGACCCGAAAGCAGATCCATAAGACTACGTGGATCAAATTCAAAGGGCTCTAGAAGTTATGAACGTGACTGGCATTGAAACAGTTGAACTTACAGCTTATAGATTGAAGGGTGAAGCGATATTGTGGTATGAAGACAGGAAAAGATCGAGGGGTATGGATGCTCCTCCAGCAGGTTTGGAGGAATTTAAAATGGCATTCCTTGATAATTACCTCCCATATGAGATTCGAGAGGCACGTGCAGATCAGTTTCTAAATCTACGTCAAGGGAACATGAGTGTTAGAGAATATAGTTGTAACACCCCATACCTACCAAACCCTATTTGACGACGTTGAACAATGTTTACCTAAGTATCGAGAGACCAAGGTATGTATTATGTAATGTTATTGATGAGTTAATTGACATTGGGCCTAGTACAAGGGATTAGACCCTCGTGGGAGGTGTAACACTCCGTATGTTGCCGAACCTATACAACTACATGTACATTTATGGAAATATGAAAATATGAGATAAATGATAATTTGGTATTGAATTGTGGGCATTGAAAAGTTTAATACAATTGGGCCATTAAATGAAGCCCAAAATAACAAAGAAGACATGGCCCAAAAGGATTTTATTTTGACCCATTCTTCCAACTTAATCCAATTGACCATATCAACATTGCATTAAATACCAAGTAAAATATAAGGGAGACATGAGGGATTATATAAAGGAAAAATCAGATTTTATACCATGGGACTCTCATAACATTTCTAGAATTTTCCAACATTTTCTCCTTTATTCTCAAGAACCCTAAGTCACTCTTTTAGCCAATATCATCACTTGGTAAGACTTGGTAAGTGTTTATTATGATGAATTAATGTATTTTATGCCTAACTTATGGTGTATATTATGTTGGTTATGTTGGAAGAATATTGAGAAGTTCACAATAAGTGAAGTGTACATGTTTGCTAAATCGAAGGGTGTTTTGTCTTATAAACTTGCCTATGGACTTGTGGTTTTGATGAAAATTAATTTTATGGGTTCAATATTGTCATGTGAGATGTGATTATAGTCTCCCCTTGTTTGGTCATGGTGTATAATATTTGGAATTTCTATTGTGAAATTGGTTATGGTTTTGGTGGCGGATTGGCCGTAAAGTGTCGTTTTGGTGATGTTATGTGTGTTGTGAGACCATGGATGGTTTTTGGCATGTTATATGATCAACAATATGTTAAAATAAGTTTGGTTATGATCATGGACCATTCATTGCATAAAAAGACCCCAAAAAGACCATTTCGGACCAAAACAGACACCCGCCCTCGCAGACGAAGCACCTGCGGGTGCAGGTGCCTCTGGATATTGCCAAAGGTCACATGCAGATGCAGTTCATCCACCTGAGGGCGCAGGTGGCTTAGCGGATCAGCCCAGAACTACGAATTGCTTGTTTTTGCATCCCTTTGGCCCCCCGAAACCCCTATACCCTTCATGGATGTTATTATCAACTTGTGATGTCATTTTAATGACTTTAAAGTGTCGTGTTAAGGTATTTTGGACTGTATTAAATGTGTATGGTTGTTCATATGTTGTTATGAGGCAAATTGATAAGCGTAAATGTGACGGGATGAAAATGAGAAGGCATAAAGGGTAAGTGTGATGCAAAATGCTATTGTTGTATGAAATCTTGGTCAATGAGTGTAATGTTATGGTATTATTGACATGATCATGCAGTGAGTTGTATTGTAAGGAGTGAAATGAAGTTATATAGCAGTCATATGGTTCATTGTCATTTTGTACACTTGTACGATAAATAATTGTTAACGAGAGTTCCATTGTGGACTTGTATTGTAGAGTGAAACATAAAGAAGAAGATGGACTGTTGTGTTCATAGATAGACTTGTGTACTCATACTTGGAAGTAAAGGTATGTAAGGTTACTCTTCTCTTTCCTTCTCCAACGTATGGTGTTCACATTGTCATAGTATTTACCCGATTCTGAAATACTCTAAGGTATTCCGTATCCGATAATTGGCTAGAGTTACTCACATGTTGCTTATTCATTGGTCAATGGTGAATCATATGACTCGGGTACATTGGTTGAATTGTGTTCACTACATGTCAAAAGTTCCAAATGTTCTAAGGTATCCTATTTCCGTTTACCAAGGGCAATGGTCCCATATTTCTTCCTCATTGATCACTTGTGAATCACATGTCTCATATGCATTGATAATGTTCCGAAAGCTCAATAGTGGTTATGTTCATGTGTCTTATTTAGTGCTCATTGTCCTAAGGTTCCAAAAGTGTTCTATTCCAAGGGGGTTCTACAGTATTCCAACTAAGGTTGATATAATGTTATTCATATGTGTTTTACTCCTAGACGAATCATGACCCACTTAGTTCTTATTCATGGATGGAAGTGCTTAAGTTGTCATATGTTGTAAAGTCTAAGAGGACTATCGCAATGAGAGTAATGAGGTCAAGAGGGCTTGTTTAGGTTAGATAGCATTACTCCAATCATGATATGAGTTCGAGTTCCAATAGAGTTGTATACATGTCTCATATTTATTTATTAGTAAAGTTCCAAAGTCCAATGAGGTTAGGTTCCAAGGTTTCACTAGTGTTTATACACATTCTTCTTAACTACCGTTCCAATGGTTCCAAATATATTGTGTTTCAACCATGACAAGTGAATATATCAATCTCTCACAAGTAAAAGTTTCAATCTCTTAAAAGTAATGTACAAGTTAATGTACCTATCCCTCACAAGTAAAGCTGTCAATCTTACAAGAGTAAAGATGTGAAGTAATGTATGTTGTGTTTCAAGTTTCAAGAATGTTTCCATCATCAAGGTATCACTTATTGAATGAAATAAAGAGCAATGAAAGAAAGAGTAATGAATTAAAGAAGCAATGTTTAATGGGTGGCATCCCAGGGGTTAAATACCTAGCATGGGTCGATCCCAATAACACGGGTGGCATCCCAGGGGCGACAGAAAAGCCTAGCATGGGTCGATCCCGATACATCGATACATCCCAGGGGCGATAAGCCTAGCATGGGTTATCTCATGACATCCCAGGGGCGACACGAAAGCCTAGCATGGGTTCACATAGCATGACATCCCAGGGGCGATAAGCCTAGCATGGGTTCATATGACATCCCAGGGGTCAAAGTACCTAGCATGGGTTCATCTCATCCCAGGGGCTACAAAACAGCCTAGCATGGGTAGAACAATAAAGATAAATGAATATGAAAGCAAGAGAAGTAAAGAACGTAATATACATGGTTTCCTACATACAGAAAGAGAGTTTATTCACATTGGCTATTTCTCTTATATTGATTCCATTGTTGTTGTTATTATGTATGAATGATCATAAATAACACTAACATGAGCATTGTACATAATTCCACATATGGCGTTTTCTTATAATTACTTCCATTGAAGTTCTTATGTATTGATGTAGTTTGATTATGGCCTTACATACTCAGTACATTCTTCGTACTGACCCCTCTTGGGGACTTACCTTACATGTGCAGGTGTAGGCATTAGTAGACCTCTTCAGTAGGCTGCGGATCTTATACAGGTCTGTGGTGAGCTCCAGTTGCTTCGGGGCTTCCCAAGTCACACGTGAACACTAGGTTTTGGTACTAGGTAAATATTGTATAGACATTGTCATGTATCTGTAGTGGCTTTGTAGACAGTTGCGGGAAGACAAATGTAGGAGGTGTATGTCCATGATGACTTAATGGACTTGTCGGTCAAGTTTCACATATGTAAATATTTAGTATATGATTCATGAATTTCATTATGAGCATGAGAAGTTTTTACGTGGTAATGGTATTAGTTATGGCATGCATATGAACGAACATAAGTAAAGATTGGTTCTCTTGGGCCATATCGGCTTCAGGTGCCAATCACGCCTCAAGGGGAAGTTGGGGTGTGACAATAGTCTTCAGTTTAATTCCTTGGCTCGATATGCTCCGAATGTAGTGGCCACAATGACAGAGAGGGTCCATCGATATGTGGACAGATTAGAGCCATACTTGGTGAGGGACTGCACTATTGTTGCGTCAAATAGAGATATGGATATAGCAAGAATACAAGCCTTTGCACAGAAAATGGAGGATCAGAGGCAACGGAGAAGAACACAGGAATTTGAAGAAGAGCCGTCAAAACGAGCTAGGTTTATGGGACAGTTTATGACGTCCCAAGGAGACTTTAGGCCTCGGGTTTTTGGTAGACCTCCGAGACCCTCACTTTCTTATCCTACAGCAGACACTCAATCTCAATTCCAAGGGCTTAGAGGCAGTTATATTGATCAAAGTAGTGGAATTCGAGATTCACAAATGGCAAGGTATCGAGAATAAGAAAGTATGAACCAATCGGGGTTTTCTCGCCAGCCGTGTCAACACTGCGGAAAGCTTTATTTAAAGGAATGTCGATTTGGAACGAATATTTGTTTTTGGTGTGGTATGTCCTGGCACCTGTTGAGAGAATGTCCAAGAAGGGGCACGGGTAATAGGACGCGACCTATGGGATCAACCGTTGCACCATCATCATCGGTTCCTTCATTAGGCCGAGGTGTACAGCCTGTTGATCGTGGTAGAGGTGCTATAGGAGCAACCAGTTTTAGTGGAATACAGGACCATACCTATGCTCTAGCGGGTCGGCAGAATTTGGAGGCCTACCCTGATGTAGTGATAGGTACATTATCTGAATTTTCATATGAAGTATATGCAATAATTGATCCGGGTTCTACCCTACCATATGTTACTCTATTGATTGCTGAAATTTTTTTTTAAAAAGAACACCAGAATTATTAGTTAACCCATTTGAGTTATCTACACCAAAAAGGGAACTTATTATAGCTAAAAGAGTTTATCGTAATTGTATAGTAATTATTTATGGTCATGACACACTGATTGATTTTATTGAGATGGGAATGATGGATTTTGATGTTATAAAGGGGCTGTGCCATAGTAGGTTACCGAGCTAAGAAGTTACATTTCCATCTTCCATAAAAGAATGTTCTTGAATGGAAGGGTAATGTGGAATCACGGAGAGCAAAGAAAATTATATCAGAGGGGATGCATAAGGCCTAGTATGTTCTCTTGGGGTGTGTATTGATTCAGCATGGCAGAACAATAGCTTATGCGTTAAGACACTTGCATTTACATGTGAGAGTTTGCGTTAGCAGTAATATAGCATTACCACTTATGGGGGTTCACATATATATATATATATATATATATATACTGATCATGAAAGTTTATATTATATGTTTAAGCAGAAAGACCTCGATGTAAGGCAGCAAGGGTGATTGGAACTCTTAAAAGACTATGATATAGATGTTTTATATATCATCCAGGGAAGGTAAATGTGGTAGCCGATGTATTAGGTCGTAAAGCAGTAGGAGGCACTAGTGGTCGGTTTATGGAAAAGCAAAGTATAGTTAAGGATCTACATCAATTAGACAGTTTGGGAGCTTTGTCTTCTTGAAGCTCCAGATGGAAGAATCATAGTGTACACTGCAACAGAGTCTTCATTGTAGCTGAGAGAAGGAAAAACAATATGCACATCCTACTATATTTCAGTTGGAAAAAAAAGGGAGAATGTACAGCAAAGTTGGAAAAAAAAAGTATTTGGGCTTACATAAAGAGAGAGTACTTCAATGCCAAGGTAGATTTTGTGTACCGGGTATACATGAGCTAAGAAATGAATTATGACAAAGCATATCATTTACCGTATTCTATTTGTTTGAGAGCAACCAAAATGTACCATGGCTTGGGAGAAATGTATTGGTGAGGCAATATAAAGAAGAAGAACATTGCAGAATTTGTAGCTCATTGTCCGAATTGTCAACAGAAAATAGTAGAGCATCAGAAATCTGGAGGCTATATGTCGATATTAGGGGGAGAGGATTAAAAATTTCCATAGATGATTGAGTATTCATGGAAGGGTCACCAATGAAAAGGGATAATGAAATTTGAAAAAAAAAAAAAAAAGTTGGCCCTATATAACATGTCATATGAAATTGTCCAAAAAATTAGTCAAGTTGCATATGAGTTAGCACTACCCCAAGAACTCTCCACAGTTCGTCCGGTATTTTATGTTACATGTTTTAATGCTTCAAAAATACATGGGAGAGATGTACAAGTTATGGAGAATATCACATTTGAATAGGTACTTACTACTATTCTAGATCGATAAGTGAAGAAATAAAGAAGTAGTTTCTGTAAAGGTACTATTGAAGAAATTAGTAAGTAGACGGAATCACATGGAAAACTGAAGGAATGATGAAATCAAAGGTACTTGTATTTGTTGTAAACAGAAGAGAAAGTTTAAGGTGCGGAACTGAAGCAATAACAAGTAAGTCTCTACAAGTATCATGTGTATATGAGAACAAGAAGATGAGAGCATGAAGGATACACTTGGATGTAAAATTGTTTCAGTGAGAGAATGTTACTAACATTTGAGGACGAATGTTCCTAAGGGGGGAAGGATGTAACACCCCGTACCTTTCCGAACCTATAAGACTACGATAATATTTATGGAATTATTTAAAAATGAGAGGATTGGTGAATTATGCATTAATTTGTTGGGATTAAATAAATCATGTAACATTGGGCTCAAATGAGGCCCAAAAATCATGTAAAGACATGGCCCAAATGGTGAAATGATCCATCTATCTTGTGACCAAGTCAACATAATATATTTATTGCTCAAAGTGGCTAAGGATGACTATAAAGTGGCTATAAAATTAACCAAAAAAATCAGATTTATTCCACAAAACACATGGCCCAAAAAGTGGTATTTGACCCATTCTTGTGAGACCAAGTCACCATATTCCTTATTGGACCAAGTGTGTGGTTAATAAGGACCATTAAGGTACTATATAAGGTGGAAAATCAGATTTTAAACCCACAAAACACACATTCCATTTCTAGATATTTCCCAAAGTTAGTTCTTATCTCTCAAACCCTATGCAATCAACTCTTCGGCAAGATCATCATTTTGCAAGCCTCGGTAAGTGTTTATTTTTATGGTTTAATATACTATATGTATGGAATATGGTGTAGATCATGTTGGTTATATTGGTGAAGTATGAGAAGTTTACTATGTGTGAAACAATTTGTGTTTGCTTAATCGGTGAAGGGTTTTGCCTTGTAAACTTGAAAATAGACTTGTGGTCTTGGAGGAAGTGAATTTGAAGGATTCAATATTGACATGTGAGATGTGATTATAGCCTTAACTTGTTTTATTCTTGTACATAATGTTTGGAATTGGTGACGTATTGAAAGAAAAATGTAGTTTGGTGATGTTTATGTGCGTTTTGAAACCATGACTGTTCGTTGGCATTTAATATGATCTAAATTATGTTAAGAGAAGGTTAGTTATGATCATGGACCATTTATTACAAAAAAGGACCCAAAAGAGACCCTCTTTGGCCAAACGAGCACCCGCCCTGGCAGACGAAGCACCTGCGGGCGTAGGTGACTTTGCAGGTGCCCCTGGACACTGCCAAGGGTCAGCTACTGACGCAGGTCAGCCACCTGCAGGCGCAGGTGGCTTCATAGGTCAGGCCAGAACCCCATTTCGGTTGTTTTTGCATCTCTTTGACCCCCCAAAGCCCCTATATCCTTCATGGATGCAATTATCAACTAATGGTACCTTTTGAATGACTTTAAAAGAGTATCCCAGAGGTATTTTGAATGGTATCAATTATGGATTGTTGTTAATGTGTTATTGTGAAAGCTATCGAGTGACTTGACGGAGAAAAGGTAGAGTAGTGTTAATGAGAAAGTGTAAAGGGTAAACTTGGTGTGAAATGTTATTGGTTTATGATTTCTTGGTCACTGTGTGGAATGTTATGGTATTGTTGGTATGATGATGCAGTAAATTGTATTGTAAGAGGGTGAAATGACATTATACGACAGTCACGTAATTCATTGTTGTCGTGTGCACTTGTAAGGTAGTTGGTTGTTAACATGAGCTTCGCTATGTACTTGTGTTGTATAGTAACACGTAAGGAAGGATATGGATTATTTTATCCACATATAGGACTGTGTATTCATATTGAGGAGACAAGGTATGTAAGGTTACTCTTACCGTATCCTTCTGCAACACATATTGTTCACATTGTCATCCTACCTGTTCCTATTTCGAGATGTCTCAAAGTATATCATGTCAGGTTATCATATTTGGTTATTCACATGTCTCATTATCATAAATTGAGGTTCCAAAGCTCCAGTGATGTTACGACTATCAACATATTAATCTCTCAAAAATAAAGGACAGAAGGAATGCTATGGAATAACACATATATGGTTGCTTACGTTATAGTTACTTTACGGTTACTTTATGGTTCTTTGAGTACGGGTGGAAGCTCTGGAGGCATAAGCCTAGCTCGAGCCGAACCTGCTTCATTTATTGATGGTTGCATATTGACGGTTACTTTTATTGAAGGTTGCATATTGACGGTTACTTTTATTAACGGTTGCATATTGACGGTTACTTTTATTGACGGTTGCAATAGACGGTTAATTTTATTGACGATTGCATATTGACGGTTACTTTTATTGACGATTGCATATTGATTGTAATTTTTATTGACAGTTGCATATTGACGGTTACTTTTATTGACGGTTACATATTGACGATTACTTTTATTGACGGTTGCATATTGACGGTTACTTTTATTGATGGTTGCATATATTTATGGTTATGTATTCAACGGTAATGTGAATGGTAATGTGCATAAGGCAAGAGATTAATGAACATAAAGTGCATGGTTCCAAGCATTCAGATCGATGGTTTGTCTATATTGGCTATTCCTTCATATTTGGTTCCATTAAGGGCCTTATGTATCATGCAGTTTCTTATAGCCTTACATACTCAGTACCCCTTTGGGGGAATTTACCCTACTTGTTGCAGGAACATGTACTTACAGACCTCCACAATAGGTTGCGGATCGTTTGCGGATCTTTGGTGAGCTCCACTTGGTTCTGGGCTTTTCGAGTCATAGTGTACATTGATTTTGGTATTATGAAAATGATGTATAAAGCGGGGACTTGCCCGACTTTAGGATGGTTATGTACATGTATCTGTAGAGGATTTGTAGACGTATGTGGGAAGGTGAATGTAAAGAGGTGCATGCTCATTTTGACTTGATGGCCCTGACGGCCAAGTTTTGCATATGTAGGTATCACATGTTCCATGATTTCTGCTATCAGCATATTATTTCTCTATACGTGATGGTGGTGTTTCTTATGACATGCAAATGAATAGACAAGAGCAAAGATTGATTCTCTCGGGCCTCATCGGCTTCGGGTACCAGTCCGCCTCAATGGGATTTGGGGTGTGACAAAAATCTCATTGAATAGAATAACTACCATGCATGATTTTATCGAATGTCGTAACCCTGGAACTCTCCATATGTTGTTCACAACCCGAATTCCTCATCATTGTTAGTTTTAGTATTTAGTTATAAGCATAAAGCTCAAACTCATTTTTGGTTACAACTAGCACTTGTTTAACTTGAATAGTAATGCTTAAATTAGATCGCTTGTTAAATACAAGTCTCTGTGGGTTTGACATCCGCCTTAGGAAGAGCCACTTTATTACTTGAAACAACCATATACACTTGTATGTACTCTTGGGAGCAACAATGGACATCCCTTTATATACCCTCAAGGTAAAGGTGGTCCCCTATAAAGGTAGGAAGAAAAGAAAGGTGGGTTAGGCCTAGAGCAGCCTGGCCACAGAGGAGGACAATGATGATAAGGATGATACTTCCCCTCCCTCCCAGCCCTACCCCCTAATTTCCAGCAGCCACTTGGAGGCAGACTTGGCTGTGGTGAGGAGATACATGGAGTGTGGCCCTTCCAGCTCCACATCCCCACCTTCCACTACCCAGGACTATATAGCTCTCTAAAGATAGCTCGACGAGGAGATGAGGAGGAGGCACTCCTGAGACCGCAAGCTCACATAGATATGGAAGACCGTGAAGGTCATACTTGAGTGAGCATTCCCTAACTAGGAGCTTCCCAAGCTGGAGCCGAAGGACATGCAAAATTTCTCCTTCCTAAGTGATATAGAAGGAGAAGGCCTCGCCTCGGTATCTTGTGATGATGACAAACATCAAGCTAAACCCCTGGTGCATATCAACTCAGTTCTCCTCTCTTCCCCTTATACATTGTTATTGATTTGGGTTGCCCCTATTTGGGGCATGTAACAAACAATATTCTCCTTTTTTTTCTCTGTTATTTTATTGCACATGGATGCTTGTTTTAACAATTTCAATATTAAATGTATGCTTTTACCTTTCTTCATGTGATTTCTATAATTCATGTAGTACCTCGTAGCTTAAATTAACTAATAATATAGGCCAGAAATGAAAAACAAAATAGGGGAAAATAGTGTAGGGATTCTGTCTCGGCCATCCCGTTGTATCAACTTGCACGCTGCTAAGGCGATTCTGTTATAGCATAAAAATTTTTGCTATAGCTGGCTCATTGTAGTGGGTCAGTGTTGCTATGGCGGCCCAACAGCAGCAACCCAAAATTTTTATACTTCCTATAATTCCCTCATTCCCCTTCCCCGTTTCCAGCAAATAAGTATGAAATCACACTATGGCCTTTAATGTAATCCCAAGACCGAACCCATCAATTCATAAAACAATAACTTAGCATCACATTATTTAAATCAGTTATGAATCAGAATAAGAAACTTTTCAATACAACAAATTCCATTATCATGCAACAATAGCCTTTTTCCCATAATCATTAATCAAGTACCGACTGTTTTGAACCAAGAGTTTCTACAATCATAAACCATCTTTCCCCTTAATATTTCACCAAGGATAAGCCCATGCCTAGCATTTAGCATACAGTTTCCAATTAAACCATAGGGAAAACAATTCCTTTAGCCATCGACACATAACCAAGTTATGACCTTTCACATTTCACAAATTCACATTCATTCAAGCAACACTAATCCACATAAGTATCAATCTCAAAGTTTCATCTACAAACAAGCACTTTTTATTAGCTATTATTAGCCTCATGGATAACCACAAGCCAATTATCCAAAAGTTTACACCGCATTTATGGTCAAATACCAATTGGAATCTTTCCAGTTCAAATTTTCATTGTTTGTGTCATTCCAAATGGAGTCAAACGACATCCATTTATCTCGTTTAGCTACCAATTGGAATTGGGATATACCAATTGGACTCAACACATACAAGAAAACATACAAACCACACAAAAGGAGAGAAAGAAGTAAAACAATTTCATAGAATGTCTCATAGCTTCCCAAAGATTAGATGTGGATGTCAACAGACCAATCCGTAGGACTCTACGTGCCATTTCCCTTGTACTAGGAGACCGGTAACCTAGGTTCGGAAACTAACTTGTCACGACTCCACTAATCATATCATGCAGGTACCTACTCTATCCGCCTACATAAGAGAAACCTTACAACCAATTTAAAAATATATACAGAAGTTAATAAAAAATAATACAATACCTTATTTATTACAACAAATTGACCTCAAAACTTGAAATACAAAATGAAAACTTTCCCCAAGGACCTAGCTTAAACAGGTACATGAGCTTCTAACATAGTAAGGATAAAATAAAAGACATGAGCCAACTTCCACCATAGAAACAAGGACAGAGGCAGTTGGAGATCCTTACCGCATTAAGTATGAAACACCTATTGATCATGGAACCAGACTACACCCCAAAAGGGTATAACAAGAGTAGTATCAGTAGAAATAACATGTACAGGTAAGCATCATTGGTTGATCCAAAGTAAATCACATAAACATTACGTATATATTCAAAAAAGAACATGCAACTCCGATTTTATTATCCAGGGCTCTTCCGTATAATAATTCCTTAACACCTTTAACTTTTACTAGACTTATCATTTAGAACAACTTTCCTTTATCAAAGATAACTCAAATTGACACCTTCCCACTCTGCCATCAAGCTGAGACTTATTTTGAATTAAGTATGAACTCAGCCTTTGTTAGTTTTCTACCACTAACAACCCTTAACCGAAATCTCAGTTCCAATATAGCATTAAAACTTGAGTAGTTTCAAATTCATTTAATGGTGGAAGAATTAAGTCGCATGATAGCAGCACTCCATTTCCCCTACTTCAGCCATATTAACCAGTAGAGTAAGACTGTGACCATGGCACAAGTACACTAGTGAGCTTGATTCAAGTAACTTATGTCAACATAAGTAATATATAATAACTTAGTAAATGAACAACCATGAACACTTAATATATGATAAAACCTCAAGTTAGCGACACTAGCCTTTTCCAGTAACACTATAACTTTAATCAACTACCAGTCCAAGAGAAAACCACTGCAGTCAAGATACCATGACTTTAGCATAACCAAGTCAACAACCATAACTTATAACATTATCCTAGTCAACAAACCATGACTCTATCAACCACCATTTACATCTCATTTTAACACATGAGTAGAAATAACAAGAGGAATGCCAAGTACTGATCAATTTAGCCTGGATCAACACAAGGATCCATTCATGAGTTACAATAGTCAGAACAATCACCAAGCCCAGTTCATTTAAGGAACCAAGTATAACAACTCAATAATAATATCAATAAATGATACTAACCATAAAACCTGGTCCACTCAATGAATCGACAAACTCACCAATCATTGTACATACATACTAAAGGTCTTATGATTGCCCACTAGTCATGACTTACAGGGGATGACCTGTTGTTCCCTGAACCAAATCCCAAGCATCTAGTGTCGGCCAACCTTATAACAGCTAATCTCGTAATGATGTCCAAATACCGGTACATCCCACGCTATAAATATATAAGCTCGTGAAGATGACCAACTACCGGTGCATCCCACAATATAAATATATAGTTTTGTAAAGATGCCCAAATATCGGTGCATCCCACAGATAATTAAAGATATCACAAAAATCATAACAACAATGAGTAATCAATAATTATATTTGTACAAGCAAAGAGATTTCATAACAACTTATTACATGTGATTAACAATCAATATATCAACCAAGCCTTTACTTCATTTAAACATGCATTGCATCAAGTAATACCTAGAAACAGTTAGCAAGCACATGTAACTCAAGTTGTATTTCAACTATATAAAACCATCATATATATCCCTTAGACCATTGGACAATTAGCTAGGACCTACCCATTCCAAGATATACATATATGTATATAAAAACACCTATGATCTCCACTATAAATACGTTACCTTAACACTAATGCCGGAACCAGACTGTCATTCCTTTCGTTTCTACCATAGCTTCTTTAGAATCCACCAATACTGATACTTTAACAAGTTATTTATTAGATTCTAAGATATTTTCAAATACAATACTGTTTACAATCTTTTAAAAAACATACAATAAAGAACAATGCACATTAATAGATTAAAAGATTCTAAAATCATAAGTAACACAATGTTTTGTCTAAATAACCAGATTTTACCCTATTTTATCCATCCAAACACCATGTTACAAAGGCCTAAGCATTAAATATCCCATCAATCTACATCATGCCTATGCTTTCTAACTTAGGTCTAAACTACTCAATTAAACCTAGCCTACCTGGAGGCCAAACAACTACTACAGAGGCATGAATACGAGCCTTTGGCTCTATGCTAGTGAATGATGGAGTGATATCCATGATAAAACCTTCATTTTTACCCTATTCAAGTAAAATACCTCCTCTCCATTGCTCCAAGGCCATGAAGTAATCCTAGGTGTGTTATTGGAGAAAACCTCATCCTTTTTATAACTGAAGAGGAGAAAGGGAAATATTATAATTGTGCCTGAGTTTCTGGTCCCATCATCCTGCTATAGCAGCCTGCCAGACTCTATGGCAATGTTGGTATATTGGGAAACCCACAATTTCAAATTTTGAAATTTTAAGCTGCGTTATCCCATACTAGCTTCAAAAATCCACATAACTCGTACCCATAATGAGGTGTATTTTAAGAATAATGTAATAGGTCATTAAATTTTTCCATGTGTATTGTACCATTAGATTCGTATAGAAATTTTACAACCAACGGAAAAATTATCGATGAATTTCGAATTCGTATGGAAAGTTATGGCCGTTTTTGTGAAGTTTGGTGTTGCTAGTGCTAGTGCATTGCTAAGGCAACAAAATGGTACCTAGGTGGGTATATATATTTTGAAATAAGGTTGATAAGTAAATGGGTCACTAAGGAGATAGTGGGGTCACTTAGGCGATGCCGCTTAAGCGATGAAATATCTGCTTAAGCAAAAATCGTTGAGTTTAAGACCTAAACCTAACCCATTTTGTATTTTTGACATTTTCAGAGCTAGGAAGCTATGTTTTAGGCAATTATTTCCCATATAATCAATGGGTATGTGATTATACCTTCATTTAGTTGATTTTCCATCTCATTTTTCATGATTTTGATCCATAAAGTTGAGTTTTGAAATTCAAAGTTATGAAATTAAATTCTAGATATGAAGGTTGACTTGAAATAAGTTTTCATTGATTTTTTTAGATTTAAGCTCCTTTTATAGTGGTAAATGGATTTTGACAAAATATTTCCAAAATTTCTCATTTTAAATCGCGTTTGATAATGAATTTTAAGGTTTTTACCCGGTAAAGTACCAAATTGTTTTTTCTTCGATTTCAAGTCTGATTTCAACTCATTTTTAATTAGTTAGATTTTTAGATTTAGAACCCTAAGAGTATGGGGAACATGATTCTTAAATAAAATTTTAGTTTTACCCTTTTTTCTATGGGGTTAAGTTTTGATGTACTTTTGGACCCGAAATAAAGGTAGCTAATATGGGTATCATTGAACTCCTTTTGACACGTAATAAAACTAGCTAATATGGGTATCTTTGAACTTATTTTGACATATAGATGTCATATTTGATGATATTGGATATTTTTAGTGATGATTCGATGGAGTAGAGCTTCCAGTTGATGCGTCAAACTATTTTTTGGATTGCGGATCTTCTTTAAGGCAACTTGAGATGTAACTTAACTCTTTTCTAAGGTGTTTATCTGTTGTATGCTTATTTAATTATGTGTTGTTAATCTCTTAGCTTTTGGGGGTCCCGCTTAGATGAAATGGCGAGCAGCGCTGCGCCTACCGGAGTCTATTGAAGGGTTGTAGTTATATAATTTTTTTATCTTTCTTATTCTCGCTACTTGTGAATATGCTTAGAATAGATCATAGATATATGGCTTATTGATCTTGAGTAATTAATAGTGGGTACCTATTTAAGAGACTTAGTCATGATTAGTGTATTTTGTTCTGATGGTCGGGGCTTAGGGACCATTTAGGAGATAATTATGCTATTATTGTAATAGTTAATGTAATTATTGGGGTTTAGTATCTCCTAAGATTTAATGAATGGTAGTATAGGTAGTAGTTGAGAAAGGGAATCTTGGTTTATTTATTAGGTAAGTGAATGAAGGTGAATCTTAGGGCATATTTGTAACTAGCGTAGTTCTCCTTTTAGTAATATAGTTTAACAGTGTCATTTTTGGGAAAGATGGGATTAATTGTATGAACAAGCTATATGTTGGGTAAGTTTTGCTATATATTTGCGTTGTTTGGATTGTTTATTTTTTTGTGTTGCCTGTGTGGGAGCTTATGTGAATATTATTATTGAGATTATTTTTATTTTAATGCCGGAGTGGGGCCTTTACTTTATATTCTAGGCCTTATTTGTACATTAGTTACCTTATTATTATTGTGATGCCGGGATGGGGGCTTAAATTTGACATTATTGGCCTTAATTGTACATTATTTGCCCTATTAATATTGTTATGCCCGAGTGGGGGATAGGGTTAATATTATAGGCCTTATTTTTACATTAAATTTCCTTTATCATTATTGTGATGCCCAAGAGAGGGGCATTGATTGATATTATTGATGTCTTTCATGACTATTTATTCTACAGGTGCCATGTGATGGCTTATATCATGAATTATTGTCATATTGAGTTGATTTTGAGCTTATTTTTACTTATATTTAATTGATTATTATCTTTATACTGAATGACTGTGTTCATTACATCCTCATTTCGTCCATACATATTCATGAGACTAGTACCACTGATTTTATTTTTTTTAATTTGATAGAAAATAAAACACATTACAAAACCCTTGACTGAGGGATGTGCCGGCAGGGTGATTGAGGTATGAAATTGAGATTAAGAAAGTATATGGGTTTTGAACCCCCCATGGGTCCTGTCCTGGGAGGTTTAGCTCTAAAGGTGTATACGATGCCAAAATCTGACTCTAGTCAACATAAGGTAAGAAATAAAACACTCAACTCTCAAACACATAATATCATGTTCCAAAAATAGGAGACACTGAAGACGAATATCTTAATCCTACCAAAATGTAAGGCAACCCCTTTAACAATCTATTAAGTTAATAGCAAACATAGAATTTAAATAACTCAAAATAAATTAAGTCTAAAATAGATTCTTTCGTAAAGAAGTTCAAAAATACGGAAATAACGATATCAATCTCTCCAAACCTAGTGACATAAGTACATCTTTATGAGATATCAAAGACATGAAATAAATACAACACTATCTAGGATTGAGAAAGACATGAATAAAAGCATAATTATAGCAAGGAGTAAAAACATAAACAACCCCCCCCCCCCAACTTATACATTTTCTCAAAGTATTCACATAATGTATCCCCTCCATATGGATTAGCTTCGTATTTACCTGCCAAAATTAAAATATTGGTGAGGCTCGATGAGGGGGTTATGACTATTAATATTGGTTGGAGGATTTACCTAGAGGAACTTATCCATAGCTGTATTGATAAAAGATATCCAATTGAGTAAACGTTGTTGCTAGGGAAAAAATTAAAAGTATCATAGTACTTGATCAAATCATATACAGGAACCTCTTAGTCGATGATCAAGCCACCAATTAAAATGCTTAAACTAGTATAGTCCTTCACATCCTTGAGTTCAACTCTTTATTCTGATAATTTATTACCTTCTAAAATTTCAAAAAATTGGCACTATCATTTCCACGTTGGTCGGTTATGGAGGTGTAGTTTGAGGTTTGTGACACCACTTTCCTCTTTTGTTATCTTGATGAATATCTAGGTTAGGAGGCTCCAATTATTTCTCCTTTTATGCTTAACAATTTTTTGTCTCTTTATCTTGACCAATTGATGTGATAATAACAATACATATAAAGTGAGGTTGTACATCAAGATTGTGATGGAAGATAAATAAACTGGTTGTAACCATACATGATTTGATTGGTCTATTTGTATATTAGGCCATTCTATATCAATCAAAACTAGTCTGGTTACAAGAAGTATATTTTACTTCTATCACAATCAAGATGTGCAACTTGACTTTCTATATTTGTTGATATTATATATATAGAAGAGATAAAAATTTGTGCAATGAGAAATACTTGGAGAATATTATCCTAGCTATTCATCAAGATGACATAAAGAGGAAGTCATGACCACACCCATATTATTGAACGTGGAAATGATAGTGATAATGTCTCTGAAGTTTAAGAAGGAATTTGATTTTTAAAAACAAGAGTTGAATTCAAGGATATCAAGTACTATTCTGGTTTCATGATTCTTGTCGAAGGCCTGATCATCAACCAAATGCTAAATTTTTTTTGATATTGGATAATTGTTATGCCAATTTTGTTTAGGCCAGTAGGTTTTACCATGGTTAAACCTCGGATTTGGAAAAGTAAGAAAACATAATGTTGGGTCTCAACACCAAGTATGTATTTATAGTGATAAATTCATCATGTTATTTGATAGAAATAAATTTCGATGACAAAAAAAGTAAAAAAGATTATGTAAATTTCTTTTTTAAAAGCATTTGAACCAACTCATAAAATTAATTGAGTTTCTTTCTTTATTTCTTTCTATCTTTTCCAATCCGTAAATAACAAAATCACATATTGCACATTTTTCCAAATTAGATTAATGCACTTATTAGATTTTTGGAAAAAATTTTGTCGTGTCATTCTTTTATGGAATATCTTTTAGTAAGTTCATATGTAAAATGATTCTATTTTATGAAGTAAAATATTTTTCTGATTGTATTCTCTTATTTTTTGTATAACTCATACTAATGTATCGAAAAATTTGTGCACCTCAATTTAATTTTTTATAAGTATATTAGTGTGAGTCCAAGAACATTTGAAAATTCATAAAATCTAATAGTAACTTACGATGAGTGAAAGAATGTCATAACAAAAAAATCCCAAACTCTAATACAATTAAATATGTATTAACCCCTATAAAAATGTTCTCGTACACTTAATGTAATACATTATAAATTTCTCAAATTATACAACAAATTTATGTCTTATTTTTTTTTAACCACCTGATATTCAAAGATGACTAACTATTGAGATTTTCGCCAGAAGCTTTGTGAATTAGATATATAAGTTGAAATACATCTCTTAAAACTAATATTATTTAATTCTTAAATTCGAGACACATATGCAGCCAATTATTTTTCTTTAATTTCTAGATTTATGTGATTTAGATTGTGATAACACCTATTTCAACCATACTACTAGGAAAGTCAACCCATCACAATTCCATATATAGACAAAAAAATGTGGAAGTAAATCAATCTAAAATGATGGAGTAAATCTTGATATTCTATTTTTATAAATCTACGACAAAAATGTCAAAATAACATTCAAGATATCGTTTCATGACCCAAATAACAAGTGTTGAGATGACACCTACCCCAACCTAAACACGAAAGGCAAGGCAAGCACAATATACTCAAAATAAAGATAAATAGTAAACTGTCGATACAAATAGCTCATAAAAACTCAAAACATCTTCTAATATAAGTACAACAGTACATGAAAGATAAGTCCCATGACTCAACTATCACAAGTACAAGAGAGACTTTTAATACAGAATGTAAAAAGCTAAAATATGAAGTTGCCCAAGAAGTACATAAGACAGAAATAAAAGATAGAGGAAATTGGGACAATCTCCAAATATAGGAGCTCCCCACACCTTTGAGTCAGCAACTCCACATGAGTCAAGGGCCCCACTGGAAATCATACTAGGATGTGCATCAGAAGGATATAGAAAACTAGGAGAGAGTACTACCACTAGTACTTAGTAGGCATTATAGGACGACTGATATTAAATAGATACTATATCAAAGTAAAGAATACTACCTATAACCCTACATGTAGGAATGTCAGAACAATTCAATATCAAGGAATAGATAAGGATCAACTCAAAATATGTCAATAATTAAGGAGCTAAGCCAACTGACCAAATTCATTTAAAAGCCCGCTAAACCACCAAGCCAAAATCACTCAAATACTTATGATCAAAGCCTCAGAATTTGTTTGAAACCCCGTAAACACAAACCAATAATTCTACTAGGATGAAAAAGATATTCTAGACTCAATGGAATAATTAGATCTTTGAACAATGGTTATTACGATGAATGCTAACCGAAGTCAATCCTATGACTTAAACTTCCAACTTTCCAACTAACTTCTCAAATTTCATTCAAACTCCACCGAACCTGAATGAAAGATCATACTTACACAAAAATGGCATTCTTAAGCTAATAAAACTGACGAAATTCCTATACAAAATCAATAAATATTGGCCATACCACCTTCAAAACCTTTCAAAATGTAAAACTCATATAATAGACAATCAACCACCTTAATTACTATGTCACCCTCTCCCACAAATAACAAATAATATTAAGGAACTACAAAGAGGGGTAAACTGGTCAAAATACATCAAAAATAAAAAGACAACCTTAGGGTTGTTACATATCCCAAGACTTGTAAGCATGAATACAAGAGAAACTACCTTTAAGACTTCAACAAATACTAACTTGAATGTAAGGATCATCTAATGCTTAGGCCTAGCTAAGAACCAACACAAAGAAGTTGAAGAAAGACAAGGATAAGTACGTGAAATATGTATCATTAATAGTATCATTGACTGACCCTAACATGAATTGATGGTCAAGGTCAGTCCTATATTTTCGTGTTCAATACACAAATAAAATTTATCAGCATCTCCACTATAAAATACACAAACTAGTAGCTAACGCTATCACCAATTATTTAGGCACAAAATCTAACTCTCGTCAACATAAGGTAAGAAATATATCATTCAACACTTAAATAAATAATGTAATGTTCCAAAAATAGGAGACAATGATGACACATATCTTAATCCTACCAAAAAGTAAGCCAACCCCTTCAACAATTTATTAGGTTAATATTAAACATAGAATTTAAATAACTCAAAATGAATTAAGTCTAAAATAGATTCTTTCGTAAAATAAGTTTGAAAATGCGAAAATTATGATATCAATCTCCAAAAACCTAGTGACGTAAGTACATTATAATAATATTTCAAAGACATTAAATAAATATAACACTATCTAAGAATGATAAAGACATGAATGAAATCATTATTATAGGAAGGAGTGAAAATATAAATCCCCCCTTAATTTATACCTTTTCTCTAAGTTGACACCTAAAGTATCCTCTCTATATGGGTTAGCTTCGTATTTACCCCTTCAAAATTAAAATATTGATGAGGCTCGATGAGGGAGTTTTGACTATTAGTATTGGTTGGAGGATTTACCAAGTTTTCCTCAATAGGATGGTTCCTCCACTAGGGTTTTACGAACAGAGTCAATTTGATTCTCAACTTCTATACATCCTATCAAGAATAACAATAGGTTCGTCTTCATAGTTGAGGTGCTCATATTGTAACATTGAATCCCAAAAGATGATATAACCAAAATATCTATAATACTTTTTAACCATCGAAACATGTAATACAGGATGGACTCCCGACAAACTAAGTGGTAGAGCCAATCTATATGCCATTTGCCCTACATCCTCCAAAATCTTGAATGGTCCAATATACCTTGGAATAAGCCTATCCTTCTTATTAAATTGCATCACAGTGTTCATAGGTGAAACCTTAAGCAACACATATTGGCTCTTCTTGAAATGCATATCTCTCAGCTTTCTATCAACATAGTCCTTCTCCCTGCTTTAAGATTCCAACAACTTCTCTTGTATAAAACCTCACCTTCTCCATTGACTCTTTAAACAAATCAGTGCCACAAGTTCTCACTTCAAAGGAATCAAACCAACCAATGGGTGACCTACACCTTATCCCATACAAAGCTTTAAAATAAGCCATATCTACACTAGAATGATAGCAATTATTGTAATCAAACTCATACAAAGGCAAGAACTAGTTCCAAAGACCATAATAATCCATAACACATGACCGAATCATGTCTTTTAACACTTGGATCATCTGCTCAGACTGTTCATTAGTTTCAGGATGAAAAGTTATACTCAAATCTAATCTAATACCAAACTTTTATTAAAACTTCTCCTAAAAGTTAGAGGTAAATTGCATACCTTTATCTTATATAATAGAGATGGGCACACCATGTAGTCAAAAAATCTACTTAACATAAATCTTGGACAACTTGGTTTTATTATAAGTCACCTGCACTAGAATGAAGTATATAGACTTAGTCTATTGGTCCAAAATCACCCAAATAGAATCATCCTTCTTTAAGGTTTTGGGACAACCAACAACAAAATCCATGACTATTTGCTCCCACTTCTATTTAGGAATAGGCATCCTCTAAAGGGTACCACTATGTTTTTGATATTCATACTTTTGGCACTTAGCCATAAAATCTACTACATTCCGCTTCAGGCTATGCTACTAATAGTGTTGTCTCAAATAATTATACATATTAGTTGCACGAGGATGTATGGAGTACCAGGAACTATGAGCCACTGCAAGAATTAATGAAATTAAATCACCCATATAAGGCAAAAAACCCAGTCTATAATTCTCAACACACCTTCATCATCAAGTTTAGCCTCCATGGCCACACCTTACAATACTTTTTTATGAATCTTAACTAACTTCTCATCTTTTAATTGTCTAGCTTTGACTTATTCATGAAAAGTCAACCTCACCTCAACATTATCTAATAGTCCTCCCATATCAATCACCTGTAATCTCATAAAATTATTAGCTAAGGTCTGGACCTCCCTACCCAATGGATGTCTAAAAATATCCAAATGTGTCAATCTACCTATACTCTCAGTCTTTCAACTCCATGTATATACGACCACATTGGCCTTACCAGGATGATAGAGGATCAAAATATCATAATCCTTGAGTATTTCTATCCAGTTTCACTGTCTCATATTCAAGTCTCTCTAATTGAACACATGTTGTAAGCTACAATTATTATTGAATACCTCACACTTCACCTTCTAACGATAATGGCACTATATTTTTAGAGCAAATACCAGCGCTACGAACTCCAAATCATGGATAGGATAATTCTTCTCATGAACCTTGAGTTGCCTTGAAGTATAGGCGATCATATTCTTGGTCTGCATTAACACAACACCTAAACCAAAATGTGAATCATTACAATACATAATAAAGTCTTTATCTTAAATGGGCAGGTCAAGAATAGGAGAAAAAGCCAACATGGTCTTGAGCTTTTGAAATGCTCTCTTCATAATTATTAGTCCATACAAAAGGTACTTCTTTTTGAGTTAATCGAGTCAAGTGTGAAGCAATAGAAGCAAACCCTTTAACCGACCTACAATAGTAACTAGCCAAACCCACTAAGATTTGGATTTAAATTATAGTAATAGGTATGGTCCAATTCTTAACAACCTCAATGTTTTACAGGTCTACCATAACGCTTTCCTTAAAAACCAAGTGACCCAAGAAGGACACTGATGACAACCAAAGTTCACACATAGAATATTAAGTGAAAAACATCTACTCCTTTGGAAACCCCACAACTATAATGACCCTTTCCATCAATATGATTTAATCTAGCATGCCAAAATTTAGATTAAGATTCTCCCTAATTAAAGAGTTAGAAATTTCAGGCTAGGCTAGTCTTAGATGAAATTCAAGAGTGGTATTGATGTGCTGGTTTATGATGACACATTTAGCATCTTTATCTAAGGATAATCGTGAGTTTTAAAGCAACATTTGGTGTTTTTAAGGTGTTTTATATTTTCTTTCAGGTAATCATCCCTATCTTGTGAAAGAAATGAAATTTAGCTGAAAAATAAGATAAGACAGTGTCATTAATAGACCGTCATGGGCATTGTAATGACCCTCCAGGTCATTCTCAATTTCCATGTGTTTAAACATTTTGAGCCTCCCCGTAGCGGCGACATATCATTTATGACTTTCTGAAACTGTCGGTTCAGTTATCGGATAGTCCGTTTGGGTTTTAGACCCATTTCCCTATTTTGGAACCTTCGCTGTTAAGGATGTGGTCTTGGAACAAAACTCCTAGTAGGAAACCTCAGATGGAAATTCTGACCATTCCATCAGTTCTGAAACGTTGATTTTAGGCTAGGGGACCCTTGGTTCAGGTCCCAAGGCTTCCGGACTCATTTTGGGCTATTGGTTGGAAAGTGGTTAAAATGAAACTATAGGTGTGGGACCCACATTTAATCGAAATGACATCGGATGGAAATTTTGATAGTTTCGTTGAGTCTGAAATGTCACCTTTGGTATGGTAGCATAGTTCGTCTGCACGTACGAGATTCCGAACGAATCCCGAACACCCGGTCGAAGTCCATTTTGGACTTAGCTAAAATCTGGTAGCTGATATCTGGTGTGACCGCTAAAGCGGTCAAAGAGTAGGTTTAGCGGCCTTGGATGTTGGGCTGAGGTCTGCTTTAGTGGTCAAGGTTCGCTTAAGTAGACCCGCTTTAGTGGCCAAAGACCCACTTTAGCGGCCTCAACCATTTTGCCGGCGACCGCTTAAGCGGTCAAAGGTCTGCTTTAGCGGTACCTGAGGGCAGTTATATTCCCTTCTCCACCCAAATTTCTCTCATTTCTCTCAACCCTTTTCTCTATTTTTGAGAGCATGTGGAGTGAGAAGGAGTGGAGATTCACCCATTTAAGCTAAGGTAAGTTAGCTCATCACTTCTTGGTCATTATCCATAATTTTACCCGTTGATTTCTGTCCCATTTCATTGTAAATTCTTAGAAATTAGGTCTTTGAAATCCTAATCTTTGGGGAATGATTTGTGCCTCAATTTACACCCCATTTATGCTCAACTTTTGAGCACATATTCCTTATCGTTCGAGGGACATCGTGATGGATTCAATTTTGGGATTCCATTAGCGGGCCCCACAGCCCCATTCTTGACCCAATTTTGGGCCCAGATTTTTATATTACAATATGGGTATCGTTTTACTTATAATGATGTGCAGGTTAATATTTTGATAGTGTGACGTCGATGCGGGATCGTGGAGCAAGGTTAAGCGATTTGTGGATACTTCAAGAATTACGGTTCGGCATCGAGGTAGGCTTCGATCTAATTTTCTCTATGAGATTGTGTATAATATGGAATGCATGCTAGGTAACGAATATAGGATATGATCATGGCTAAAATAGTATGACTTAGCCTATGTTATGGAATTTAGGGTAGAAGATGCGACCCGAACCCTGGTATAAATACTGGATATGTCCATAGAGTCCTATTGCCCTTGAATATAAGAATGTTAACCACAGTTAATGATTAAGGATCCTTTGGTATGAGATTTACCATTTGACTTAGCGATTTTGGAGATTTTTCCCAATTAGGTCCTTGTGGTGGCTTTATGCCCTTGATTATTGTGGTTGCCTGGGTCATGAGACCTTACTAGATTGGTTACATGCTATTGGGCCCGAGATCATGATTATGAGGCTAGTTGGACTTTGGTGAGTATTCTGCCCTTACCAAGGGAAAGATTTTTATTACAGACGCTTTGGCGCTTATGGTTATGTTGATTGGATACTGGTGATGGCATGCATACTATCTGGTGCATTCATGCTCATTTAGTGGTACGATTCTAACCAAAACCTTGATTTTACTACTATTTCCAAAAAGGGGATTTATTCCCACTTTTCACTTTTAAAAGGGTTATTTTATAATGGGAATCGTACCATCTTATTTTACTGGATAATGAGCTTTTGGAACTGAAAATGATATTTTAGAACTCCGATCGAGGATGATTCCGGTCCATTATTTATCCACTCATCTTACCTCTATTATTTACTTTGGTCGAGGGATATTCCGACCCTTTGTACATGATTTAGTCCCGAGCATGATCTCAGACAATGGACTTACAGATTTATATCCTTTTAGACACGGTTTGAGTTCGTGCACTGATTATATACATATATATATATCTCCCTCCAGTACTGGACGGAGTGGATGGATCGTGATGGTTATTGGAAGTCCTGGATCAGGACCAGGCAGTGTATATGGATTTTCTCGAGTCCCCTAGGGGCCCCTTCTTCTGAGCCGTTGAGCCGGAGAAGCTTGGTCATTGTAGGTCCTACCTTTACGAGCTAGGTTAGCTGTAGGAGGTATATACACTTCGTATGGTATGGATTGAGATTGTGGAACCAGTTAGAGTCTGGTGCCCCCTACATGGTTATGGCATTTCGATTTATATTGCATTCATCCATTCATATGCATTGCCTATCACTAGTATAGTTGTTTGGGGCCTGTATCTGTTGGTCGTATGGGAGGCTATATAGGTACGGGTTATGGTTGTTGTTTGTTGAGTGTTTCTGTGAACCTTCCGGGCTTATGGGGGCCCGATTAGGTACTTGTTTGCCCGGACTAGCCGGTTACTTTATTATGGTTTATTATGGTTAGTTTGTGGCAGGTTGGTTGTGGACTGGTACCTGAGATTAGAGGTACGTTTTTGATTCCTTTATCCTTGCGGCAAATTATATTATGGTTGGTTTACCCCAGGATTTGTCACTTTTCAGGTATAGGCTTGATAAGACTAGTGTTGGTTCCCTTACTAGGCTATGGACTCGAGAGGTTAGGTTGACTCCCTCAGGTAGTTACCTTTGAGTTAGACCTATATGTATACTTATATATATGGTATCACCATATATCCCTCTCTTTCCTTATCTATTTACGTAGTATATTCATTCTTTGGCCTTGTACTACTATTATATATCCTTTTTTATTCTTCATTTGTATATTGGCCAGTGATATATGGTATTGTACTTTAGTTCCTATTGCCCCAGAATATTGTTATGCCTAGTTTTGTGGATAATTGCCTGTAGTTACTTTCATGCCTTCATGTTATGTATGCTTACATTATTTCTAGAGCTCAGTCGGACGTTGCCTATTGAGTACCACGTGTTTGGTACTCATACTACACTTCTACAGCCTGCAGGTTATAGTATGAGTTGTCGTTGTTGATGTGTCTATATCGTGCGGAGCAGTTATGGATCAGAGATTTGGGTTGAGCTCCCCACGTTTTGGAGTATCCTTACTCTCCCTCTTATTGTTAGACTGTTCTCTATGTTGTGTCAGAGATGGCTTGTATACATATACTTTTCCTATATTTCACTTGTACTCCTGATGTATTAGAAGTTCTTGTACTAGATCTACCAGGTTTTGCGATTATATTAGCCTTGTTATTATATTTATTCTGTTGTTTCCTTTATTTCTTTTGGTAGTCCATTACTAGTGGTTTCGGACTACGGGTTGGCTTACCTATTGGTGGGTTATGGTAGGTGCCATAATGACCTATGAAATTGGGTCGTGAAAAATTGGTATCAGAGCCTAGGTTTTTTACCGGTGTTGTTGGTACAAGAGCTAAGTGTTTAGTAGAGTCCTGCGGATCATTGCGGAGACGTCTGTATCCTATCTTCGGGAGGCTACAGTGCATTCTTAGGAAATTCTATTCTTGACTCCTTTGTCGTGTTTTCGTACTTCCATGAACCTCTAAGTACTTCCTTTGACTCCATTCTCTATCGAAAGGATAGCACGAGGTCATCGATAGATACAGATTGTATCTCTGCACGTGTAACCAGAGTTTCAGCTCAACGTCGAGCTAGAGAGTTAGAGGTTGACATCAAAGATCTCCAGCGTCAACCAGAGGGTCTGAGGTCAGCCCAGGTTTTAATAGAGTTTGTGACTGCCTCAGCTTTTTAGGATTCAGTGTTATGGGTTTCAAGTATATTTATGGCTACCTCTCAGCTAGAGGTAATGTCGGGTCCATCGAGTGGTTCTCAGACCAGAGTTGGATTTGTTGGTGTCCAGCAGGGTTCTTTATCTATTTTAGAGTATGAAAATGGGTCTCTTGAGTGGGCCAGACATACTCCTATGTTATTTCCCATAGAGCATGAAATGGTGCAGGGATTTATCAGAGGGTTGACTTTAGCACTCCATTTGGCATCAGAGCATTTGATAATAGCTCTCAGGTTGATCATGGCAGTACTAGTGGATAGAGTTCTGCTGAGATATCGCGAAGTATTCGGTCTAGGTCTTCAGGCCGTGGAGACCTTCTGAATCAGCAGGTTCAATGCCTCAAAGTATCCTAGGAGTATGTTTCGATTATGGTAAGTGTGGTCATTGGTATAATGATTGCCCCAGGCGCAAATTGGTCAGCCAATTGGGGTTAGCTCGTGCTTCTACCAGTTTAGAATATCAGGGGGGGTTTATAACTGCAGAGAGACCAGTCACTGGTCTAGTTAGTGTCTTCGGCGTGGGATCATTAGTCATTCAGATCATCCAGATCAGTCTCATAGTGTGTTGGCACCTTCAGTTAAAGGTAGTGCACCTAGTGCCTTAGTTGATCATTCAGACGCTCAGTCCGAGTTCAGACATGCTTAGATTTGTACTCCTTCGAGCACACCAAACTTATGATTTTGGATTTCCATGGTGTGAGATGCGCCTTTTATTCTATGCCTTTAGTTACTATCTGAGTTGTGTTGGAATTTTCATACCCATCGATGATTATATGCCATGGTATTTCTATATTGGTTGTTGTATGCCTTGGTGTTTTCATAGTGATTTATGTATGCCTTTCTGTAGGTTTAGGCATGTATGACTACCCCCATAGATGATTCTTTAGTAATGGATCGAGTGGATCGGTGTAGTATTGTCCTAGGGGTATAGAAAATGGGTTAAAGTCCTATTTTTCCTTGGCATATTGTCCTTGTTATGGCTATAGAGTGGATCAATATCGTGTTTCCCTTGGGGGTGTAGCATTCGAGTTCGAGTCCCATTTCCTTTGGCATATTGGCTTTGTTGTGAACCTAGAGTGGTACTTCTGTTGATTTTCATTTTGTACCACCTGCACCATATTTGGAGGTCACTATTGTAGTTATTACTGTTGGTATTGCTGAGCGTTGATTGATTTTCATTTGATAGGCAGCTAGACTAGCGGTATCTAGTTAGCATACTTCCATCCTTGCGATTCTTATTTGTTGGGCATAGTTGGCTACCTCGATTGGCTAGCCTTCCCTTTCTGTTAGCAAGGTCGGTTGTAGAATGGATTGAGAAAATGAAGGTAAGCTTGACCTTTCAGGGCGTTGATATGATTTTAGCATTGCTAGCTTTCTTCCATAGCCAGTTTATTTGGTGATGCATTTGGGAGTTGTCCCTCAAATTTGGATAGTTCATTGCCCGGTAGTGTAATGCATTTGGGAGTTGTCCCTCAAATTTGGATAGTTCATTGCCCGGTAGTGGTCTTGACCTTGACGTTGATTTTGAGATGGGGTTGGTGATTTAATTCTACCACCTATTTATGAGATATAGAGGTCTGAGACTTATTTTCTGAATTGTGGATTCATCTCCTGGTGAGCGTGTTGATCTTGGTTCTGGTGGGGAGTTGGATACTCCGTTCTTCCCATATTATGGTTTATGGTTCAGCCGAGTTAAAGATGATATAATTGGGAGAATTCAGAGAATTCTCATTTTGGCACTTGTTCGGCCTTGTATGACTTCGCAGAGTGCTTCTGCTTGATAATATGCACCTATGGGAGTTTGTTGCCGAAGTTTGGCTATTGGACTGGCCAGATGACGGTTGAGTTGTACTTTCTAGTTTACTCGAGTTCTGGCTATCACTAGTACTACTTGCAGTCTCGGCAAGTTCTTGGTTATGCCTTGTTGTATTATGCCCTCCCGCAGTTGTGGAGTTTATTGCTTGCATCTTCAGTCGGTGGTTTCCATTCGTTAAGATTATGCTCTTTGGTGATATTTTAGCTCATCCCACAAGGAGATTGTTGGGCATGTGCTTGATCCTGTAATAGCGAGGTTGGTTGGGGAAATTAGCCTTTGTAAGGACTTGTTGGCTCCAGTTTTAGATTTTGAAGTTATGATAGACTTCAGTTTGTGGATGCCTACCCGCCAATAGGATCAGTTGGGATAGTTGAGATCCAGTGTTGGGGTTTTATCTTGGGATTACATATCTTGGTTGCATCCTCATTTTGAGGTTTTGCTTAAGTAGGGCATTCATTTTAGGCTGGCTAAGCCTACTTTTTGCATACCAGTTCAGTTTTCTTCATTTGGGATGGACCATACTGGATAGATGGTCAGAAGACGGTCTATCGGTATATGGTATTAGTTTCTACTTTTTCTGACCTTGGTTTTATGTTTTGGTCAGAATTATGAATTTTCTCCGCAGTAAGAGAAGTGCGCTTAAGTTGGGCTTAGCATGGCTTCATCCATGGTTGGTGGAACGTCTTGAAGTGGATCATTCAATTTCATGAGGTTCGTACTTCGGACTCTTGATTTTCAGTCTAGAGAGTCATTCGGACTGGTTATAGCTTTGTCTTAAGAGTGCAAACTTTGGTCACCTTGTTATGTGTCCTAGTAGCACCTTATGGGCTTATTTCTTGCGCTCTCCATTATGGATATTCATGAGTCAACTTTATCCTTTTGAGGTCAGTGTGCTGTGAATATGCGGACAAGACTCAGATGATATCTTGTATGGTTCGGATTAGGTAGTAGGTCTGTAGAGGCAAAAGAAGGTTAAGTTTGGATTTTGGAGTTGTAGCATGATTCTGACCTTGAATTGCCTTTAGCCTGGCTGAGTTTCCGCCTAGTTAGGCTTGTGTTGGTGTGTTGTTAGCATGTTGTGGTCTGGATATGCGTGCATCAGTCGTTCTTGAGTTAGTTGGAGTTTTGTTTATTTGAAATATGAATTAAGGAAGTTGGTTGGAAAAAAAGGGATACCTTTGGGAAAATCCCTTGAAGGAGTTGTCTTTTCTTTGAGGTTGTCTAGGGAGTCATGTTCGATGAATGCGGGCCCAGTGCCTCACCCTTTTGAGCTTTCGGGTTCTTTCTATCCATTGACTTTCGCGGACAAAAGTCCTTTTAGTAATGGATATTGTAATGACCCTCCAGGTCATTTTCTCGATTTCCATGCATTTCGACATTTCAAGCCTCTGCGTAGTGGCGACATGTTATTTATGTCCTGTCAGAATGGTAGGTTCGGTTATCGGATAGTCTGTTTGGGTTTTAGACCCATTTCCCTATTTTGGAACCTTCGCTGTTAAGGATGTGGTCTTGGACAAAAACTCTTAGTAGGCGACCTCAGATGGAAGTTCTGACAGTGCCATTAGCTCTAGAACGTTGATTTTAGGCTGGGGGGGACCCTTGGTTCAGGTCCCAACACTTTCGGACTCAATTTGGGCTATTAGTTGGAAAGTGGTTAAAATAAAACTATGATATCAAGGACTATTCTGGTTTCAGAATTCTTATCGATAGTTTGTTCATCAATTAGAGATTCCTGCATACGCTTAGACCAAATGCTAATGTAACACCCCGTACATTTCCGAACCTATTTGATTGTTTAATCTTTATGGAATTATTTAATCTTGAGATGGTTGGTGTATTACACATTAACTTTGTTGGGCTGAATTTAATCTTGTGATTATGGGCTCAAATTAGGCCCAAAATTAAGCAAAAGACATGGCCCAAATGGAAAAAAATGACCCATTCCTAAGTTGACCAAGTAAACACACATTAATTTTTGGATAAGGATGACCATGAGGGACTATAAAAGGCACAAAATCAGATTTTTATCCACCAAAATACTCTTGCCAAATTCTAGAATTTTCCACAAGATATTTTCTTCTCTCAAACCCTAAGCAACCACTTCTTTGGACAAGATCTTCCCTTTGCAAGCTTTGGTAAGTGTTTACTCTCATGGTTTAGTATATTATATGCATAAGATGGTGTGTAAATCATGTTGGTTATGTTGACAAGGTATTGAGCAGTCCACTATGTGTGAACCAGTCTACTTTTGCTTAATCGATAAAGGGTTTTGCCTTCTAAACTTGAAAAGAGACTTGATATCTTGAAGGAAGTGTATTTGATGATTAAATGTCAACATGTAAGATGTGGTTATGTCCTAACTTGCTTTCTCTTTTTGTATGACTTGTGGAATTGATGTTATAAAATTGTGCATGGAATTGGTGGTGTATTGAAAGGAAAATGTAGTTTTGTGTTGTTCATGTGCGTTGTGAAACTATGATTGTTCATTGGGATCCAAGTTAACCTAAAATATGGAAAGATAAGCTTACTTATGGCCATGGACCATTTATTACAAAGATAGACCCAAAAGAGACCCATTTTGGCCGAACTGGGCATCTGCCTTCGCTGATGGGGCACTTGCGGGCGCAGATGGCAACGCAGGTGGCCCTAGACAAGGCCAGATGGGCACCTGCGGCCGTACCTCACCCACCTGCGGGCGCAGATGGTTTCGCAGGTCCATCCAAAATTCCATTTTGTTTGTTTTTTATTCTCTATGACCCCCTCCCCCCCCCCCTAAGGCCCCTATACCCATTTTGGATGCAATCATCAACTTATGGTACTTTTTGGATGGTCCTAAGGGGTAGTTCGGAGGCATTATTATTGTATCAATTATGGATTGTTTTTAATGTGTTATTGTGAAAGGTATTTAAGTGACTTGATGGAGTAAATGTGACGTGGTGTTGAAGGGGAAGTGTAAAGTATAAAGTTGGGGTGAAATGCTATCGGTTTGTGATATCTTGGTTAATATGTGGAATGTTTTGGGTGTTGTTGGTATGGTGATGCAGTGAGTTGTTTTGTAGAAGGGTGAAATGACGTTATAAGGCAATCACGTAGCTCATTATCATTGTATACACTTGTAATGTAGTTGGTTGTTAATGTGAGCTTCGTTATATACTTGTGTTGTAGATAAAAATGTAAGGAAGGAGCTGAATTATTGTATTCACATATTGGGAGGATAAGGTATGTAAGGTTTCTCTTTTCCATATTCTTTGGTAGCTCCTATTGTTCTCATCGTTACCGCACTTGTTTCCATTTAGAAATGTTACAAAGTATCTCATTTTAGGTTTGTTGGAAATTGTTATTCATATGTCTCTTATTCATTGATTGATGTTCCAATGCTCCAATAATGTTATAACTACCAATATATCAATCTTGCAAAAGGAAAGGAATGAAGTAATGCATATATGTGTTTGTTTGAGTCCGGGTGGCAGCTTAAGGGGAGAAAGCCTAGATCAAGCTGATCCCGAGATTATTAGATCAGGGGGCAGCTCAATGGGGCGTAAGCCTAGCTCGAGCCAAACCTGACGGGGGCAGCTCAAAGGGGCACATAAGCCTAGCTCGAGACGAACTTGCTTTATTTATTTATGGGTGGCAACTCAAAGGGGCATATAAGCCTAGCTAGAGACGATCCCAATGTTATGTTATGACCTACTGATAAGTTGGGGCCCGGGCATGATATGATGAATGATGATTATTATGAACGTAAAAGCAAAGAAAGTAATGAAAGCAATGTATATGATTCCACACATACAGAATGGTGGTTTATCTATATTGTCTATTCACTTATATTTGATTCCATTGGGGTTCTTATGTTTCACGCAGTTGCTCATAGCCTTACATACTCTGCACATTCTTTTGTACTGAAGTCCTTTTGGGGACTTACCTTACTTGCTACCGGTACAGGTGCTAGTAGACCTCCACTGTAGGATACGGGTCATCTGCGGACCATTGGTGAGCTCCAGATTGGTTTGGGTCTTTTCGAGTCACTTGTGTGCACTTGTTTTGGTACTATGTAAATGTTGTATAAAGTGAGGACTTGCCCCGACTTTTGGTTGGTTATGTATCTATTAGAGGCTTTGTAGACATTGTAAGACGAATGAAGGAATGTATGTCCATTTTGACGTGGTGGCTCTAATGGCCAAGTTTCATATCTATTGAATGTTTCTCCATGACCCACACCATTGGTATCTTGTATTTATATGTGATAGAATGTTTCTCACTCAGGTACATACATATGAATGTTCATGGACATAGGTTGGTTCTCTCGGGGCCTTAACGGCTTCGGGTGCCAGTCCGCCTCAATGGGATTTGAGGTGTGACAAAAGTGGTATCAGAGCAGGTTATCCAAGGGTGTCTACAAAGCCGTGTCTGAGTAGAGTCTTGCTTATGGATGTGTTACACACCATATTTATACGTAGGAGGCGATGGGATATTTAGGAGTTGTTTCATTTCTTCATTTCTTAGATCGTGCATTAGAGCCAGAGTTGTAGGTGGAATCTTATCTGATCGTTGAAATTGGTTTTCTTTGTTATAGTAACATGCCGATTACAAGACGAGGTAGGGGAAAAGGTAAGAAGGTAGACATGCTTTCCAGAGAAGGAACTAGTAAATCACCACCTGACCAAGCTAGTCACAATGGGGATGAAACTGAATTTGCATCGCGGACTTCTTCTACTTTTCCATCTCCAGGAGAGCCGAGAAGGAGAGAAGTACATGCCGAACCACCTATTAATGCTACTGAGCAGGATCTAAGGAATGCGGTGCAAATGTTGACTCATATAGTTGCTGCAACGAATCAAGGACAAGTTGGTCCAACTACAAGTAATGACGGTGCGGATAGGGCAGCTAGTCGGCGGACATAGGATTTTCTGAAATTAGACCCTCCTACCTTCACTAGGTCAGATCTGATTGAAGACCCGCACGACTTTATGAACCAAATTCAAAAAGCTTTAGATGTTATGCATGTGTCTGGTATAGAAACAGTTGATCTTACAGCATATAGGTTGAAAGGAGAGGCTATATTATGGTACGAAGATTGGAAACGATCTTAGGGTATCGGTGCAGTTCCAGCTAATTGGGAAGAATTCAAAGCGGTATTCTTTGATAAATATCTTCTATATGAGATTTGAGAGGCTCGTGCAGACCAGTCCTTAAATCTTTGTCAAGGAAATATGAGCATCAGAGAGTACAGTCCTCGATTTAACTGTTTGTCTCGGTATACTCCTAATGTAGTAGCCACTATAGACGACAGAGTCCATCGATATGTGGACAGATTGGATTTATATTTGGTGAGGGACTGTACTATTGCTACGTTGAATAGAGATATGGATATATCCAGAATACAAGCCTTTGCATAGAAAATGGAGGATCAGAGGCAAAGGAGAAGGGCGCAAGAATTTGAAAGAGGGACGTCAAAGAGGGCTAGACCTATAGGACAGTTCATGGCGTCCCAAGGAGAATTTAGGCCTCAGGGTTTTAATAGACCACCTAGACAATCATTTTCTTACCCTACAGCAGGTACTCCATCCCAATTTTGAGGGTTTAGTGGCAACCATTTTGGGCAGAGTAGTGGGATTCGAGGTTCACAGACAGCAGGATTTTCTCGTTAGCCGTGTCTGCACTATGGAAATTTTCATTTAGGTGAATGCCAGTTTGGAACGAATATTTGCTTTCGGTGCGGTATGTCGGGGTACTTGATGAGAAAGTGTCTACAAAGGGGCACGGATAGAATGGCGCGACCTACGGGATCAACCATTGCATCATCATCATCGGTTCATTCCTTAGGAAGAGGTGTGCAACCTGCTGGTCAAGGTAGGGGTGCTAGAGGAGCAGCTAGTTCTAGTGAAATACAGAACCGTACCTATGCTCTAGCGGATCAGCAGAATTTGAAGGCTTCTCCGGATGTAGTTACAAGTACATTATCTGTCTTTTCACATAATGTATATGCATTAATAGATCTGGGTTCTACCCTATCATATGTTACTCCATTGATTGCTGAAAAATTTGAAAGAACACCAGAATTATTAGTTAAGCCATTTGAACTATCTACACCCGTTGGTGAATCTATTGTATCTAAAAGAGTATATCGTAATTGTACAGTGAATGTTTGTGATCATGATACACTGGCTGATCTTATTGAGTTGGAAATAATGGATTTTGATGTTATAATGGGTATGGATTGGTTGGCTTCTTGTTATGCCACGATAGATTGCCAAGCTAAAAAGGTACATTTCCATTATCCACAAAAGACCATCCTTGAATGGAGGGGTAATGTTGGAGCACCGAGAGGTAAATTTATTTCCTATCTTAAGGCAAGGAAAATGATATCCATGGGGTACATATGTCATCTAATAAGAGTGCAAGATACTGATGTGAAGCCACCCACTCTTCAATCGGTTCCAGTGGTAAATGAATTCCTTGATGTATTTCCTGAAGATCTTCCAGGTTTGCCTCTCGAACGGGGAGTAGAGTTTGGTATTGATATGATGCCAGACACTCAGCTTATCTTTATTCCTCCATATAGAATGGCCCCAGCAGAGTTATGGGAATCGAAGGAGCAATTAAAAGAATTGCTGGACAAGGGATTCATAAGGGTAGTATGTCCCCTTGGGGTGCACCAGTGCTATTTGTATGAAAGAAAGATGGCACATTGAGAATGTGTATTGATAATTGGCAACTGAATAAAGTAATAGTTAAGAATAAATATCCCCTCCTCAGAATTGTTGATTTGTTTGACCAATTACAGGGTGCCAAAAACTTCTCAAAGATTGACCTGAGATTGTGATATCATCAGGTAAGGGTTAGAGAAAAAGATATACCGAAGACAGCTTTTCGAACACGGTATGGTCATTATGAATTTTTTGTTATGTCATTTAGGCTAACAAATGCACCCGCAGTTTTTATGAATTTGATGAATAGGGTGTTCAAGCCATTTTTAGATGTGTTTGTGACCGTGTTTATAGATGATATTTTGGTTTATTCAAGATCATAAGAGGACCATGCTAATCACTTACGGCAGATGTTACAGATTCTTCGTGATCGTAAGTTATATGCAAAGTTCTCTAAGTGTGAATTTTGGTTAAAATATGTAGCATTGTTGGGTCATATTGTGTCGGATGAAGTAATCAGGGTTGATACGCAAAAGATAGAAGTTGTGAAGAATTGGCCAAGGCCTACAACGCCTATAGAGATTTGTAGTTTTCTTGGATTGGCAGGTTATTATAGAAGGTTTGTTAAAGGGTTTTCTTCCATTGCTGCACCTTTAACAAAGCTAACACACAAGGCAACCAAGTTTCAGTGGAATGATGCATGTGAGAAGAGTTTCCAAGAGCTGAAGGATAAATTGACTTCTACACCTGTATTGGTACTTCCAGAAGGCACAAAAGGGTATGCAGTATATTGCGATGCTTCAGAAGTCGACTTAGGATGTGTATTAATGCAGCACGATAATGAAATCTCTTATGCCTCAACACAGTTGCGACCACATGAGAGAAATTATCCAACACACGATCTTGAGCTAGCAGCTGTGACATTTGGTTTAAAGATATGGAGCCACTACTTGTACGGGGTTCATGTTGATATATATACCAACCATAAAGTTTGCAATATATCTTTATGCAGAAGGACCTAAATCTGAGGCAGTGGAGGTGGCTGGAACTCTTAAAAGATTATGATATCGATATCTTATACCATTCGGGAAAATCAAATGTGGTAGCTGATGCATTAAGCCGCAAACAATAGGAAGCAATAATGGCCAGTTGATGGAAAAGCAAGGTATAGTCAAGGATCTACATAACCTAGCCAGCTTGGGGGTTTGCCTTCTTGAATCTCCAGATAAAGAGGGTTATTGTGCAAAATGCGACAGAATCTTCATTAGTAGCTGATGTGAAAGAAAAATAGTACGCGGCTTCTATGTTATTGCATTTGAAAGAGAATGTACAACAAGGTTTGACAAAGTCATTAGATCTTACGCAAGAAGGAGTGCTTCAGTGCCAGAGTAGATTGTGTTTACCGGATCTAGATGAGCTAAGGAGACGGATTATGACATAGGGACATCACTCACAGTATTCTATTCATCCGGGAGCCACCAAAATGTATCATGATTTGAAAGAAATGTATTGGTGGTGTAACATGAAAAAAAACATTGCAAAATTTGTAGCCCAATGTCCAAATTGTCAACAAGTAAAAGTAGAGCATCAGAAGCTTGGAGGTTATATGCAATGTATAAATCTTCCAGTCTGGAAGTGGGACATGATTAACATGGATCTCATCATAGGTTTGCCTCGTACACTTCAGAAATTTGATTCCATATGGGTAATAGTTGACAAGCTTACCAAATCAGCACATTTCCTACCACAGCTGAGGATTATGCATGGTTGTATATTAAGGAGATAGTGCGACTACATGAAATTCCAATCTCTATTATATCAGACAAGGGAGCTCAATATACTGCACACTTTTGGAAATCTTTTCAGAAGAGTTTAGGAACCCAAGTGAATTTAAGTACGACTTTTCATCCTCAGACAGATAGACAAGCAGAACGTACTATCCAAACACTTGAAGATATGCTAAGATCTTGCACATTGGACTTTAAAGGTAGTTGGGATGATCATTTATCACTTATTGAATTTTCCTACAATAATAGCTATCATTCAAGTATCAAGATGACACCTTACGAAGCTTTATACGGAAGAAAGTGTAGATCACCAATTGGATGGTTTGAAGTGGGTGAAATTGCCTTGTTTGGGCCATACCTTGTTCACCAAGCTAGGGGGAAAGTTAAGGTGATACAACAATGGCTACAGACAGACCAAATTCGACCCAAGTCATTTGCCGATGTTAGACGAAGGGGGCTAGAATTTTCCATAGGTGATTCGGTATTCTTGAAAGTGTCACCAATGAAAGGGGTAATGAGATTCAAAAAGTAAGAAAAGTTGAGTCCACGTTATATAGGGCCATATGAGATTACCCGAAGATTTGGTCAAGTTGTATATAAATTATCACTTCCCTAAGAACTCTCCACAGTCCATCAAGTGTTTTATGTTTCAATGCTTCGAAAGTGTATAGGCGATCCATCTCGTATTTCTCCCATTGAAGATGTACAGGTTACGAAAGACCTCACATATGAAGAAATACCTATTGATATTCTGGATCGATAAGTGAAGAGGTTAAGGAATAGAGAAGTAGCTTCCGTAAAGGTACTTTGGAGAAATCAACAAGTAGAAGAAACCACATGGGAAGCCGAAAAAAGGATGAAGTCTAAGTACCCGCATTTATTTCAAACGGAAGAACAAGTTCAAGATGCGGAATTGGAGCAACAATAAGTAAGTATCTATGAGAATTATGTGTATATAAAAATATGAAGAACGAAATTAGACTTGAATTTGTTTAAATTGGGTACTGTTCCTAATATTCGAGGACGAATGTTCCTAAAGGGGGAAGGATGTAACACCCCGTACATTTCAGAACCTATTTGATTGTCTTAACATTTATGGAATTATTTAATCTTGAGATGGTTGGTGTATTACACATTAACTTTGTTGGGATGAAATTAATCTTGTGATTATGGGCTCAAATGAGGCCCAAAATTAAGCAAAAGACATGGCCCAAATGGAAAAAATGACCCATTCCTAAGTTGACCAAGTAAACACACATTAATGTTTGGATAAGGATGACCATGAGGGACTATAAAAGGCACACAATCAGATTTTTATTCACCAAAATACTCTTGCCAAATTCTAGAATTTTCCACAAGATATTTTCTTCTCTCAAACCCTAAGCAACCACTTCTTTGGAAAAGATCTTCCCTTTGCAAGATTTGGTAAGTGTTTACTCTAATGGTTTAGTATATTATATGCATAATATGGTGTGTAAATCATGTTGGTTATGTTGACAAGGTGTTGAGAAGTCCACTATGTGTGAACCAATCTACTTTTGCTTAATCGATAAAGGGTTTTGCCTTCTAAACTTGAAAGGAGACTTGAGATCTTGAAGGAAGTGAATTTGATGATTAAATGTCAACATGTAATATGTGGTTATGTACCTAACTTGCCTTCTCTTTGTGTATGACTTGTGGAATTATTGTTATAAAATTGTGCATGGAATTGGTGGTGTATTGAAAGAAAAATGTAATTTTGTGATGTTCATGTGCGTTGTGAAACCATGATTTTTCATTGGCATCCAAGTTAACCTAAAATATGTAAATATAAGCTTACTTATGGCCATGAACCATTTATTACAAAGATAGACCCAAAAGAGACCCATTTTGACCGAACCGGGCATCTGACTTTGCGGATGGGGCACCTGTGGGTGCAGATGGCAACGCAGGTGGCCCTGGACAAGGCCAGATGGGCACCTGCGGCCATACCTCACCAAACTATAGGAGCATATGGTTTCGCAGGTCCATCCAAAATTCCATTTTGTTTGTTTTTGATTCTCTTTGACCTCTCCCCCCCTCCAAGGCCCCTATACCCTTTGTGGATGGAATCATCAACTTATGGTACTTTTTGGATGGTCCTAAGGGGTATACCGGAGGCTTTTTGGATTGTATCAATTATGTATTGTTTTTAATGTTTTATTGTGAAAGGTATTCAAGTGACTTGATGGAGTAAATGTGACGTGGTGTTGAAGGGGAAGTGTAAAGTATAAACTTGGGGTAAAATGCTATCGGTTTGTGATATCTTGGTTAATATGTGGAATGTTTTGGGTGTTCTTGGTATGGTGATTTAGTGAATTGTTTGTTAGAAGGGTGAAATGACGTTATAAGGTAGTCACGTAGCTTATTATCGTTGTATACGCTTGTAATGTAGTTGGTTGTTAATGTGAGCTTCGTTATGTACTTGTGTTGTAGAGTAAAATGTAAGGAAGGATCTGAATTTTTGTATTCACATATTGGGAGAATAAGGTATGTAAGGTTTCTCTTTTTCATATTCTTTGGCAGCTCTTATTGTTCTCATCGTTACCGCACTTGTTTCCATTTTGAAATATTTTAAAGTATCTCATTTCAGGTTTGTTTGAAATTGTTATTCATATGTCTCTTATTCATTGATTGATGTTCCAAAGCTCGAATAATTTTATAACCACCAATGTATCAATCTCACAAAACAAAAGGAATGAAGTATTGCATATATGTGTTTGTTTAAGTCCGGGTGGCAGCTTTAGGGGAGAAAGCCTAGCTCAAGCCGATCCCGAGATTATTGGATCAGGTGGTAGCTCAATGGGTTGTAAGCCTAGATCGAGCCAAACCTGACATGGGGCAGCTCAAAGGGGCACATAAGCCTAGCTCGAGACGAACCTGCTTTATTGATTTATGGGTGGCAGCTCAAAGGGGCACATAAGCCTAGCTAGAGATGATCCCAATGTTTGTTATGACCCACTAATTAGTTGGGGATCGAGCATGATATGATGAATGATGATGATTATGAACGTAAAAGCAAAGAAAGTAATGAAAGCAATGTATATGGTTCCACACATATAGAACAGTGGTTTATTTATATTGTCTATTAACTTATATTTGATTCCATTAGGGTTCTTATGTTTCATGCAGTTGCTCATAGCCTTACATACTCAGTACATTCTTTTGTACTGACGTCCCTTGGGGTACTTACCTTACTTGCTACAGGTACAGGTGCTAGTAGACCTCCACAGTAGGATACGGGTAATCTGTGAACTATTAGTGAGCTCCAGATTGGTTCGGGGCTTTCCGAGTCACTTGTGTGCACTTGTTTTAATACTATGAAAACTTTGTATAAAGTAAGGACTTGTGTCGACTTTTGGTTGGTTATGTATCTATTAGAGGCTTTGTAGACATTGTAAGACGAATGAAGGAATGTATGTCCATTTTGACGTGGTGGCTCTAATGGCCAAGTTTCATATCTATTGAATGTTTCTCCATGACCCACACCATTGGTATCTTGTATTTATATGTGATAGAATGTTTCTCACTCAGGTACATACATATGAATGTTCATGGACATAGGTTGGTTCTCTCGGGGCCTTAACGGCTTCGGGTGCCAGTCCGCCTCAATGGGATTTGAGGTGTGACAAAAGTGGTATCAGAGCAGGCTGTCCTAGGGTGTCTACCAAGCCGTGTCTGAGTAGAGTCTTGCCTGTGGATGTGTTGTGCACCACATTTATAAGTAGGAGGCTACGGGACATTTAGGAGTTGTTTCATTTCTTCATTTCTTAAATCGTGCATTAGAGCCAGAGTTGTAGGTTGAATCATATCTGACCGTTGAAATTGGTATTCTTTGTTATAGTAACATGCTGATTACCAGAAGAGGTAGGGACAAATGTAAGAAGGTAGACATGCTTGCCGGAGAAGGAACTAGTAAATCGACACCTAACCAAGCTAGTCAAGGTGGGGCTGAAACTCAATTTCCATCGCGGGCTTCTTCTACTTTTCCATCTCCAGGAGAGCCGAGAAGGAAAGAAGTACCTGTCAAACCACCTGTTAATGCTACTGAGCAGGATCTAAGTAATACGGTGCAAATTTTGACTCGTATAGTTGCTGCACAGAATCAAGGACAAGTTAGTCCAACTACGAGTAATGACGGTGCGAATAGGCAGGAAATCGGCGGACACCGGATTTTTTTGAAATTAAACCCTCCCACCTTCACTAGGTCAGATCTGAATGAAGACCCGTAAGACTTTTTGGGACAAATTCAAAGGGCTTTAGATGTTATGCATGTGTATGGTATAGAAACAGTTGATCTTGCAGCATATAGGTTGAAAGGAAAGGCTATATTGTGGTACAAATATTCGAAATAATCTAGGGGTATCGATACAGTTCCAGCTAATTGGGAAGAATTCAAAGCGGCATTCCTTGATAATTATCTTCTATATGAGATCCGAGAGGCTCGTGCAGACCAGTTCTTAAATCTTCATCAAGGGAATATAAGAGTCAGAGAGTACAGTCTTCGATTTAACTGTTTGGCTCGGTATGCTCCTAATATAGTAGCCACTATGGACGACAGAATCTATTGGTATGTGGACAGATTGAATTCGTATTTGGTGAGGGACTGTACTATTTCTTCTTTGAATAGAGATATAGATATAGCTAGAATACAAGCCTTTGCACAGAAAATGGAGGATCAGAGGCAAATGAGAAGGGTGCAAGAATTTGAAAGAGGGTCGTCAAAAAGGGCTAGACCTATGGGACAATTCATGGGGTCCCAAGGAGAATTTAGGACTCGAGGTTTTAATAGACCGCCTAGACCATCATTTTCTTACCCTACAGCAGGTACTCTATCCCAATTTCGAGGGTTTAGTGGCAGCCCTTTTGGGCAGAGTAGTGGGATTTGAGGTTCACAGACAGCAGGATTTTCTCATCAGCCGTGTCAGCACTATGGAAAGTTTCATTTAGGTGAATGTCGGTTTGTAACAAATATTTACTTTTGGTGTGGTATGTCGGGGCACTTGATGAGAGAGTGTCTACTAAGGGGCACAGATAGAATGGCACGACCTACGAGATCAACCATTGCATCATCATCATCGGTTTCTTCCTTAGGAAGAGGTGTGCAACCTGGTGGTCGTGGTAGGGTTGCTAGAGGTGCATCCAGTTCTAGTAGAATACAGAACTGTACATATGCTCTAGCGGATCGGCAGAATTTGGAGGCTTCTCCAGATATAGTTACAGGTACATTATCTGTCTTTTCACATAATGTATATGCATTGATTGATCCGAGTTCTACCCTATCATATGTTACTCTATTGATTGCTGATAAATTTGAAAGAACACCAGAATTATTAGTTAATCCATTTGAAGTATCTACACCCGTTGGTGAATCTATTGTAGCTAAAAGAGTATATCGTAATTGTATAGTGAATGTTTGTGATCATGATATGCTGGATGATCTTATTGAGTTTGAAATGGTGGATTTTAATGTTATAATGGGTATGGATTGGTTGATTCCTTGTTATGCCACGGTAGATTGCCAAGCTAAAAAGGTACATTTCCATTATCCATAAAAGACCGTCCTTGAATGGAGGGGTAATATTGGAGCACCGAGAGGTAATTTTATTTCTTATCTTAAGGCAAGGAAAATGATATCCAAGGGGTACATATTTCATCTAGAAAGAGTGCAATATACCAATGTGAAGCCACTAACTCTTCAATCGGTTCTAGTGGTAAATGAATTCTTTGATGTATTTCCTGAAGATCTTTCAGGTTTGCCTCCCGAATGGGAAGTAGAGTTTGGTATTGATGTGATGCCAGGAACTCAGCTTATCTTTATTCCTCCATATAGAATGGCCCCAACTGATTTATGGGAATTGAAGGAGCAATTAAAAGACTTGCTGGACAAGGGATTCATAAGGCCTAGTATGTCCCCTTGGGGTGCACCAATGCTATTTGTACGAAACAAAGATGGCACATTGAGAATATGTATTGATTATCGACAACTAAATAAAGTAACAGTTAAGAATAAATATCCCCTCCCAGGAATTGATGATTTGTTTGACCAATTACATAGTGCCATATGCTTCTCTAAGATTGACCTGAGATTGTGATATCATCAGGTAAGGGTTAGAGAAAAAGATATACCCAAGACAGCTTTTCAAACACGGTATGGTCATTATGAATTTTTGGTTATGTCATTTGGGCTAACAAATGCACCCGCATTTTTTATGGATTTGATGAATAGGGTGTTCAAGCCATTTTTAGATGTGTTCGTGACCGTATTTATAGATGATATTTTGGTTTATTCAATATCAGAAGAGGACCATGCTAATCACTTATGATAGGTGTTACAGATTCTTCATGATCGTAAGTTATATGCAAAGTTCTCTAATTGTGAATTTTGGTTAAAATCTGTAGTATTCTTGGGTCATATTGTATCAGATGAAGGAATAAGGGTTGATACACAAAAGATAGAAGCTGTGAAGAATTGGCCAAGGCCTACGACGCCTATAGAGATTCATAGTTTTCTTGAATTGGCAGGTTATTATAGAAGGTTTGTTGAAGGGTTTTCTTCCATTGCTGCACCTTTAACAAAGCTAACACACAAGGCAACTAAGTTTCAGTGGAATGATGCATGTGAGAAGAGTTTCCAAGAGCTGAAGGATAAATTGACTTCTACACCTGTATTGGTACTTCCAGAAGGTACAAAAGGGTATGCGGTATATTGTGATGCTTCAGAAGTCGACTTAGGATGTGTATTAATGCAGCACGGTAATGAAATCTCTTATGCCTCAACACAGTTGCGACCACATGAGAGAAATTATCCAACACATGATCTTGAGCTAGCAGCTGTGACATTATGTGTACCAGATGTAAATGAGATAAGGAGACGGATTATGACAGAGGCACATCACTTATGGTATTTTATTCATCCGGGATCCACCAAAATGTGTCATGATTTAAAAGAAATGTATTGGTGGGGTAACATGAAGAAAAACATTGCAGAATTTGTAGCCCAATGTACAAATTGTCAACAAGTAAAAGTAAAGCATGAGAAGCCTGGAGGTTATATGCAATGTATAAATCTTCCAGTCTGTAAGTGGGACATGATTAACATGGATCTCATCACAGGTTTGCCTCGTACACTTCGAAAATTTAATTCCATATGGGTAATAGTTGACTGGCTTACCAAGTCAGTGCACTTCCTACCTGTCAAAACCACTTATACAGTTGAGGATTATGCATGGTTGTATGTTAAGTAGATAGTACGACTACACGGAATTTCAATCTCTATAATATCAGACAGGGGAGCTCAATTTACTGCACACTTTTGGAAATCTTTTCAAAAGAGTTTAGGAACCCAAGTGAATTTAAGTACGACTTTTCATCCTCAGACAGATAGACAAGCAGAACGTGCTATCCAAACACTTGAAGATATGCTACGAGCTTGTACATTGGACTTTAAAGGTAGTTGGGATAATCATTATCGCTTATTGAATTTGCCTACAATAATAGCTATCATTCAAGTATCAAGATGGCACCTTACAAAGCTTTATACAGAAGAAAGTGTAGATCCCCAATTGGATGGTTTAAAGAGGGTGAAATTGCCTTGTTTGGGCCAGACCTTGTTCACCAAGCTATGGAGAAAGTTTTGGTGATACAACAACGGCTACAGACAAACCAAAGTCGACACAAGTCATTTGCCGATGTTAGACGAAGGGGGCTAGAATTTGCCATAAGTGATTGGGTATTCTTGAAAGTGTCACTAATGAAAAGGGTAATGAGATTCGAAAAGAAAGGAAAGTTGAGTCCACGTTATATAGGGACGTATGAGATTACCCGAAGATTTGGTCAAGTTGCATATGAATTAGCACTATCCCAAGAACTCTCCTCAGTCCATCTAGTGTTTCATGTTTCAATGCTTCGAAAGTGCTTAGGAGATCCATATCATATTGCTCTCATTGAAGATGTACAGGTTACAGAAGACCTCACATATGAATAAATACCTATTGCTATTCTAGATTGACAATTGAAGAGGTTAAGGAATAAAGAAGTAGCTTCCGTAAAGGTACTTTGGAGAAATCAACAAGTAGAATAAATCACATGGGAAGCCGAAGAAAGGATGAAGTCTAAGTACCCACATTATTTCAAACGGAAGAACAAGTTCAAGATGCGGAATTGGAGAAATAACAAGTAAGTATCTATGAGCATTATGTGTATATGAAAATATGAAGAATGAACTTAGACTTGAATTTGTTTAAATTAGGTACTGTTCCTAACATTCGAGGACGAATGTACCTAAGGGGGGGAAGGTTGTAGCACCCCGTAAATTTCCGAACCTATTTGATTGTCTTAACATTTATGAAATTATTTAATCTTGAGATGGTTGGTGCATTACACATTAACTTTGTTGGGCTGAATTTAATATTGTGATTATGGGCTCAAATGAGGCCCAAAATTATTCAAAAGACATGGCCCAAATGGAAAAAAAATGACCCATTCCTAAGTTGACCAAGTAAACACACATTAATGTTTGGCCAAGGATGAACATGAGGGACTATTAAAGGCACAATAAGATTTTTATTCACCAAAATAAACTTGCCAAATTCTAGAATTTTCTACAAGATATTTTCTTCTCTCAAACCCTAAGAAACCACTTCTTTGGACTAGATCTTCCCTTTTCAAGCTTTTGAAAGTGTTTACTCTCATGGTTTAGTATATTATATGAATAATATGGTGTGTAAATCATGTTGGTTATGTTTACAAGGTGTTGAGCAGTCCACTATGTGTGAAACAGTCTACTTTTGCTTAATCTGTAAAGGGTTTTGCCTTCTAAACTTGAAAGGAGACTTGAGATCTTGAAGGAAGTGAATTTGATGGATTAAATTTCAACATGTAAGATGTGGTTATGTCCCTAACTTTCTTTCTCTTTTGGTATGACTTGTGGAATTGTTGTTATAAAATTGTGCATGGAATTGGTGGTGTATTGAAAGGAAAATGTAGTTTTGTGATGTTCATGTGTGTTGTGAAATCATGATTTTTCGTTGGAGTCCAAGTTAACCTAAAATTTGGAAAGAGAAGCTTACTTATGTCCATGGACCATTTATTACAAAGATAGACCCAAAAGAGACCCATTTTGGCTGAACCCTGAATCCGCCTTCGCGGATGGGGCACCTGCGGGCTCAAATGGCAATGCAGGTGGCCCTAGACAAGGCCAGATGGTCACCTACGGGCGCAGGTTGTTTCGCAAGTCCATACAAAATTCAGTTTTGTTTGTTTTTGATTCGTTTTGACCCCCTCCCCTTCCCCCCCAAAAGGCCCCTATACCCTTTTTGGATGCAATCATCAACTTATGGTACTTTTTGGATGGTCCTAAGGGGTAGTACAGAGGCATTTTGAATTGTATCAATCATGGATTGTTTTAATGTGTTATTGTGAAAGGTATTTAAGTGACTTGATGGAGTTAATGTGACGTGGTGTTGAAGGGGAAGTGTAAAGTATAAACTTGGGGTGAAATGCTATCAGTTTGTGATATCTTGGTTAATATGTGGAATTTTTTGGGTGTTGCTAGTCTGGTGATGTAGTGAAATGTTTTGTATAAGGGTGAAATAATGTTATAAGGCAGTCACGTAGCTCATTATCGTTGTATGCACTTGTAATGTAGTTGGTTGTTAATGTGAGCTTCATTATGTACTTGTATTGTAGAGTAAAATGTAAGAAAGGAGCTGAATTGTTATATTCACCTATTTGGAGTATAAGGTATGTAAGGTTTCTCTTTTCTGTGTTCTTTGGCAGCTCCTATTGTTCTCATCGTTACCGCACTTGTTTCCATTTTGAAATGTTTCAAAGTATCTCATTTCAAGTTTGTTGGAAATTGTTATTCATATGTCTGTTATTCATTAATTGGTGTTCCAAAGCTCTAATAATTTTCTAACCACCAATGTATTAATATCACAAAAGAAAAGGAATGAAGTAATGCATATATGTGTTTGTTTGAGTCCGGGTGGTAGCTTTAGGGGCGAATGCCTAGCTCAAGCCGATCCCGAGATTATTGGATTGGGGGACAGATCAATGGGTCGTAAGCCTAGATCGAGCCAAACCTGACAAGGGGAAACTCAAAGGGACCCAAAAGCCTAACTCGAGACGAACCTGATTTATTGATTTATGGGTGGCAGCTCAAAGGGGCACATAAGCCTAGCTAGAGAAGATCCCAATGTTTGTTATGACCTACTGATCAGTTAGGTCCTGGGCACGATATGATTAATGATGATGATTATGAATGTAAAAACAAAGAAAGTAATGAAAGCAATGTATATGGTTCCACACATACAGAACGGTGGTTTATCTATATTGTATATTCACTTATATTTGATTCCTTTGGGGTTCTTATGTTTCATGCAGTTGCTCATAGCCTTACATACTCAAGACATTCTTTCGTACTAACGTCCTTTGGGGGACTTACCTTACTTGCTGTAGGTATAGGTGCTAGTAGACCTCCACAGTAGGATACGGGTCATCTGCGGACTATTGGTGAGCTCCAGATTGGTTCGGGGCTTTCCGAGTCACTTGTGTACACTTGTTTTGGTACTATGTAAATGTTGTATAAAGCGGGGACTTGTCCCAATTTTTTGTTGGTTATGTATCTATTAGAGGCTTTGTAGACGTTGTAAGACGAATGAAGGAATGTATGTCCATTTTGACGTGGTGGCTCTAACGTCCAAGTTTCATATCTATTGAATGTTTATCCATGACTTCCGCCATTGGTATCTTGTATTTATATGTGATAGAATGTTTCTCACACAGGGACATGCATACGAATGTTCATGGACGTAGATTGGTTCTCTCGGGGCCTTAACGGCTTCAGGTGCCCGTCCGCCTCAATGGGATTTGAGGTGTGACAACTAAGATCTTTTTTTATTTTGGACTATTGCTATGTCAATTCTTTTTACGCTAGTAGGTTTTTCCATGGTTAAACCTCGGTTTGAGAAAGTAAAAAACATAATGCTGGGTCTCAACACCAAGAATGTATTTATAGTGATAAATTCATCTTATTATTTGATAGAAATAAATTTCATTGATAAAAAAGTAAAAAATATTATCAAAATTTATTTTTCAAAAGGATTTGAACCAACTCATAAAATTAATTGGGTTTCTTTCTTTATTTCTTTGTATCTTTTCCAATCCGTAAATAACATAATCACACATTGCATTTTTTCCAAGTTAGATTTATGTACTTATTAGATTTTTGGAAAAGTTTTTGTTGTGTCGTCCTTTTATGGAATATTTTTTTGTAAGTTCATATGTTAATTGATTCTATTTTATAAAGTAAAATATTTTTCTGATTGTATTCAATTATTTTTCTAAAATTGTACTTAGTCACATACATATATTTCCTTTGGTAGTCATGCTTAGTAATAGACCGTACACTATAAGCTTTAACAATCAGAAAATATTTTTTGTATAACTCATATTAACGTATTGAAAAATTTGTGCACTTCAATTTAAATTATTATAAGTATATTAGTGTGAATTCAAGAATGTTTGAAAATTCGTAAAATCTAATAGTAAGTTACGAGAAGTGAAAGAAGGTCAGAACAGAAAACACTAAACTCTAATACAATTAAATATGTATTTCCCCCTATAAAATGTTCTCGTACACTCAATGTAGAAATATCTGAACTGATACAACAAATTTGTGTCTTATTTTTTGTTTAACCACCTGATATGCAAAGATGATTAACTATTGAGATTTCCGCTAGAAGCTCTGTGAATTAAATATGTAAGTTGAAATACATCTTTACAAAATATATTATTTAATTCTTAAATTTGAGACACAGATGCATCCAATTATATTTTTTTTTGATTTCTAGATTTGTGAGATCTAGATCGTGATAGCAACTATCTCAACCATACCGATAGGAAAGTTAACCCATCAAAGATCCATTTATAGAAAAAAAAAATATGGAAGTAAAGCAATTTAAAATAATGGAGTAAGTATTGATATTATATTTTTATAACACTATGAAAAAAAAGTCGAAATAACAGTCAAGATATCATGTCATGACCCAAATAACAAGGGTTGTGATGACACCTACCCAACCCAACCACCATAGGCAAGTCAAACACAATCAACTCAAAATAAAGACAAATAGTAAAACATCAATATGAATATCAAATAATTACTCCAAACATCTTCGAATAAAAGTACAATATCACACGAAAGATAAATCCCAAGACTCGACTATCACAAGTATAAGAGTGACTTCTAATATAGTATGTCAAAAAGATGAAATATGAAGTAGTCACAGAAGTACATAAGACATAAATAAAAGGTAGTGGAAATTAGGACAATCTCCAAACATACGAGCTCCCCACATATTTGAGTCAGCAACTCCACATGAATCAAGGGTCGTACTGGAAACTCGTACTAGGATCTGCATCAGGAGGATATAGAAAACTAGAGGTGAGTACAACCACTAGTACTCAGTAGGCATCATAGGCCGACTGAGCTTAAGCATATATTATATCAAAATAAAGAATACTACATCTAACCCTGCAAGTAGAAAAGTCCGAAGACTTCAATATCAAAGAATAAATAAGGATGTAATGACCATAATTGTCAATTTCACCTTTTTATGTGTTTTTACCATTTTGACACTCCCCATAGTTGTTATATGCTATTTGTGAGTTGTGGGATTGATTGGCACGGTCCCCAGTGTATTAGGGACTTATTATCTTTATACTGATTGGTTATGAGCATTACATCCTCATTTCATCCATACATATTCATGAGATATTGGTACCACTGAGAAACACTAATTTTGAAAGAAAGTGAAACACTTTTGAAAAACCCTTGGCCTAGATCATTTACTGACAAGGTTGATTGTGATATTTTGAAAACCCTTGGTCGAGGTCACTTGCTGGCATGGTTGAGTTGTGATTTGAGAAAGTATATGAGTTATGAATCCTCATAGGTCCTATCTTGAAGCTCAGAAGGTGTATATAAAAAGTCATGCAATGACTTACATCATCATTATCCTACCATCATTGCATCATTGTACTTTTCTTGAGTGTTTTGTTGTCGTTCACTTAGTTTCCTTGTATTTTTGTGTGTAATTATTCCTATTGAGATATTATATTATAGAAATTGTTAGGAGATACAGTGTGAAATGCCATTTGGAAACTTTTTTGTATGCAGGTGGAAGCGTGCTCGTAGTATTTTTTACATGTTTAGTTTTATACTTTACTCAGTCGGATTATGATACCTACTGAGTACAAGTGAACCATACTCACTCCTACTTTTGTGCCCTTTCGATGAAGATCCCAATATGAGTGTGATCCATGGTGGCTGATTTGTGTGATGAGTGGCCGACATTTTGAGGTACTGGTGAGATCCAGCGTTCGGGGTAGATTTTCGGACCTCATCCTATCCTATTTGCCTTTATTCACTTTCAAAGAAAGACTCACATATTATAATATTTTTGGATTTCTATTAGATGCTCTTCACACTTATGACACCAGGTTTTGGGGTTTTATGTATTTCATTTGGATATTAATATTTTTACATATTATGGCTTGACTACATTCTAGAAATCTCGTATTGTGTTATTTATTCTATAATTCAATTATTCTTTCTTTTGTGGAATTCAACTTACAAATCAATGCTGGATCAAGGTAGGTTCCATCATGACCTTAACTTTTGGGTCGGGATCACCTCAAAACATATCAATAATTAACGAGCTAAACCAACAGACCAAATTCACTCAAATAGCAACTAAACCACCAGACCAAAATCACTCAAATATTGATGATCAAACCCTTGAAATTTTTTTGGAACCCGATGAACACAAACCAATAATTCCACTAGGATAAAAATGACATTCCAGACTCAATGGAATCATCAAATCGTTGAACAAAGGTTATTATAATGAATGTTAACCAAAGTCAACCCTACGGCTTAAACTTCCAACTTTCAATTAACTACTCCAAATTCATTAAACCTCCTCCGGGCCTAAAACAAAGATCATACTAACACAAAAATGACATCCCAGATCTAATAAAACTGACTAAATATTAAATCACCAAATATAGACCGAAGTTAACCATGCCAAAATGTAAAAATCATATAATACACAATCAACCACCTAGGGTATCGTACCACCCTATCCCACAAATCAGAAATAACATAAAACAACTATATAGAGGGGTAAAATGGTCAAAATTTACATACAATAAAAAACCAACCTTGGGGTTGTGTAACACCCCGTACGTTTCTGAGTCTAGCTGATAACCGTAACATTTATGGAAAAATGAAAACATGAGAGAATTGTTGAATTATGCATTAAAATGTGGGCATTAATAAGTCTTGTACAATTGGGCCATAAGTGAAGCCCAAAATTCATAAAGAAGACATGGCCCAACAAGGGGATTTTTGACCCATTCTTCCATTTTGATCCATTTGACTAAATCAACCCTTGAATTAAATGCTATGGAGAAGATAAGAGAGACATGAGGGACTATATAAAGGAAAAATCAGATTTTTCTATCATTGAACTCTCATAACATTTCTAGAATTTTCCAACATTTTCTCCTTTGCTCTCGAGAACCCTAAGTCACTCTTTTGGCCAAGATCATCAAGTGGTAAGACTTGGTAAGTGTTTATTATGATGGATTAATATATTTTATGCATAACATATGGTGTATATTATGTTGGTGGAGCATTGAGAAGTTCACAATAAGTGAAGTGCACATGTTTGCTAAATCGAAGGGTGTTTTGTCTTGTAAACTTGACTATGGACTTGCGGTTTTGAAGGGAATGAATTTGGTGGAGTAAATATTGACATGTGAGATGTTATTATAGTCTTACTTGTTTTAATCCTTGTGTATAACATTTGGAATTGTTATTGTGATTTTGGTTATGGTTTCGGTGCCGTATTGACCATGAAATGTGGTTTTGAGTGTTGCTATGTGTGTTGTGAGACCATGGCTGAATGTTGGTGTTTAAGATGATCAAAAATATGTTCAAATATGTTGGATTGTGATCATGGACCATTCATGGCATTAAAAGACCAAAAAAAGTCATTTCGAACCAAAATGGGCATCCGCCCCCGCAGATGAGGGCATCTACGGGCGCAGATGCCAACGCAAATGGCACTGGATGCTTCCAAAAGTCATATGCGTGTGCATGTGGCTGCGCAGGTCAGCCAAGAATTTTGTTTTGTTTGTTTTCGTATTCCTTTGACCCCCGGTACCCTTTTTGGATGTAATTATCAACTTGTGGTGTTGTTTTAATGACTTTAAAGTATCGTATGGATGTGTGTTGGACTGTATGAAGTATGGAATATTGTATATATGTTGTTATAAAGTATTAAATGTGACGGAATTATAATGATAAGGCATAAAGGGTAATTGTGATGCGAAATGCTATTATCGTATGAACTCTTGGTCAATGAGTGGAATGTTATGGTAGTGTTGGCATGTTGATATGATAAATGACATTTTAAGAAGACGAAATGATGGTTTAAAGTAACTATGTCATTCATGGTCATCTTGTACGCTTGTAAGGTAGTTGGTTGCTAACATAAGCTTCGTTATGTACTTGTGATGTAGAGTGAAACGTAAGGAAAGAGCTGGACTATTGTATTTATATATAAGCTTGTGTATTCACAGTGAGACACGAAGGTATGTAAGGTTACTCTTCTATATCTTTCTGCAACATATGGTGTTCACATTGTCATAGTACTCATTCGATTCCGAAATACTCTAAGGTATTCCGTATCCGGGAATTGGCTAGAGTTACTCATATGTTCCTTATTCATTGGTCAATGGTGAATCATATGACTCATGTTCATTGGTTGACTTATGTTCATTGATTAACTCATGTCCATTGGGTGAATCACGTTCATTGGCTAGTATGTCAAGAATTTCAAATGTTCTAAGGTATTGCATCTCAGGTTGGTGAGCAGTTGATATCCACATGTGTATTAGTTAGTGCTCATTGTCCTAAGGTTCCAAAAGTGTTATATTCCAAGGGGGTTCTATAGTATTCCAACGAAGGTGGATATATTGCTATTCATAGGTGTTTTACTCTTAGGGGAATTATGATCCACTTACCTCTTATTTATGGACGGAAGTTCGTAGGTTGTTATGATGGTGTAGATTCTAAGAGAACTATTTCAACAGAAGTAATGAGGTAAAGAGACCTTGTTCATTGGAATAGCATTGTTCCAATCATGTTATGTTCCCAAGTTCCAATAGTGTTTATACACATGTCTCTTATTCATGGACTATTGTTCCAATGGTTCCAAAGATGTTGTGTTTCAAATAATGTTATGACAATTGAATGAGTCAATCTCTCACAAGTAAAAGTACCAATCTCTCAAAAGTAATGTACAAGTTAATGTATCTATCCCTCACAAGTAAAGATGTCAATCTTACAAGAGTAAAGATGTGAAGTAATGCATGTTATGTTTCAAGTTTCAAGAATGTTTCCATCATCATAGTATCACTCATTGAATGAAAGAAAGAGCAATGAAAGAAAGAGTAATGAATTAAAGAAGCAATGTTTAATGGGTGGCATCCCAGGGGTTAAATACCTAGCATGGGTCGATCCCAATAACAAGGGTGGTATCCCAGGGGCGACAAAAAAGCCTAGCATGGGTCGATCCCAATACATCGATACATCCCAGGGGCAATAAGCCTAGAATGGGTTATCACGATACATCCCAGGGGCGATAAGCCTAGCATGGGTTATCTCATGACATCCCAAGGGCGACACGAAAGCCTAGCATGGGTTCACATAGCATGACATCCCAGGGGAAATATGCCTAGCATGGGTTCATATGACATCCCAGGGGTCAAAGTACCTAGCATGGGTTCATCTCATCCCAGGGGCTACAAAATAGCCTAGCATGGGTAGAACAATAAAGATGAATGAATATGAAATCAAGAGAAGTAAAGAACGTAATATACATGGTTTCCCACATGCAGAAAGAACGTTTATTCACATTGGCTATTCCTCTTATATTGATTCCACAGTTGTTGTTATTATGTATGAATGATCGTAAATGACACTAACAGGAGCATGGTACATAATTCCACGTATAGAGTCTTCTATTATAATCATTTCCATTGAAGTTCTTATGCATTGATGTAGTTTGATTATGGCCTTACATACTCAGTACATTCTTTATACTGACCCCTCTTGGGGACTTACCTTACATGTTGCAGGTGCAGGCATTAGTAGACCTCTTCAGTAGGCTGCGGATCGTATACAGGTCTCTGGTGAGCTCCAGTTGCTTCGGGGCTTCCCAAGTCACACGTGAACACTAGGTTTTGATATTATGTAAATATTGTATAGACATGGTCATGTATCAGTAGAGGCTTTGTAGACAGTTGTGGGAAGACAAATGTAGGAGGTATATGTCCATGATGACTTCTTTGCCCTGTCGGCCAAGTTTCACATATGTATATATTTAGCACATATTTCATGAATTTTGTTATTAGCATGATAAGTTCTTACGTGATAATGGTATTTCGTATGGCATGCATATGAACAAATATAAGCAAAGATTGGTTCTCTCGGGCCTTATCGGCTTCGGGTGTCAATCACGCCTCAATGAGAATTTGGGGTGTGACAAAGTGGTATCAGAGCAGGTCGTTCTAAGGGTGTCTACAAAGTCGTGTTTGAGTAGAGTCTTACTTATCAATATGTTGTGCACCACATTTGTAAGTGGGAGGCTACGGTACGTTTAGGATGTTGTTTCTTTTCTTCATTCTAAATCGTGCAATAGAGCTAGTGTTGTAAGTTGAAGTGTATCTAACCATGGTAATTGTTTTTCTTTGGTATAGTCAAAATGCCAATCACGAGAAGAGGTAGAGGTAAAGGGAAGCAGGTAGATGTGCCTGCTGAAGAAGGAATGAGTAAATTACCACCTAACCAAGCTAGTCGAGGTGGAGCAGATGCTGAAATTGCATCGCGGTCTTCTTCTACCCTCCCAGCTCCAGAAGAGCCAAAAGGTAGAGAAGAACCTGCAGAGCCTCCAATGAACACTATGGATTAGGATCTTAGAAATGCAGTACACATGTTGACTCAGTTATTGGCTGTACAAGCACAAGGATGAACTGGTCCAATGGTAAATGAAGATGACGCGGCTAGAGCAGCTAGTCTGCGTACACAGGATTTTCTAAAATTTGACCCTCCTATATTCACTGGGTCAGACCTGAAAGCGGATCCACAGGATTTTATGGACCAAGTTCAAAGAGCCCTAGAAGTGATGCATGTAATAGATGTTGAAACAGTTGAGTTGGCAGCTTACAGATTGAAGGGTGAGGCCATATTATGGTATGAGGACTGGAAAAGATCAGGAGGCATTGATACACACCCAGCTGGTTGGGAAGAATTTAAAATGGCATTTCTAGATCACTATCTTCCCTATGAGATCCGTGAGGCTCCTGTGGATTAGTTTTTAAATTTATGTCAAGGAAATATGAGTGTTCGAGAATACAGCTTGCAATTTAATTCCTTGGCTCGATATGCTCCAAATGTGGTGGCCACAATGGAAGATAGAGTCCATAGATATGTGGAATATGTGGATAGACTGGAGCCATATTTGGTACGAGACTGTACTATTGCCGCTATGAACTAAGATATGGACATTGCTCGAATTCAAGCCTTCGCACAGAAAATGGAGGACCAAAGGCAAAGAAAAAGAACACAGGAATCTGAGGGAGGGCCATAAAAAAGGACGAGACCTATGGGACAGTCTATGGTGTTCCCAGGAGAATCTAGATCTCGGATGTTACCGTCTAGACCCACATTTTCTTATTCCACAACAGGTTCTCACTCTTAATTTCGAGGGTCTAGAGGTGGCCTGGCCCATCTGGACAAAGTAGTAGAGTGCGAGGCTGACAGATGGTAGGATCTTCTCATCCTCCGTGTCAGCATTATGGAAGGTACCATTTAGGTGAATGTCAGTTGGGGACAAATGCTTGTTTTTGGTGTGGCATAGTGGGGCACCTAATGAGAGAATGCCCACAAAGGGGTGCGAGTGGTATAGCACGACCTACGGGATCAACTGTTGTATCATCAGCATCAGTTCCTTCCCCAAGCAGAGGCGTTCAGCCTATTGGTCGTGGTAGAGACATGAGAGGAGCAACTAGTTCCAGTGGGGCCCAAAATCGCACCTATGCTCTAGTGGACCGGCAGAATGAGAAGGCACCCCCTAATGAAGGTACAAGTATATTTTCATATTTTTCACATGATGTATGTGTAATGGTTGATTCGAGCTTTACCCTATCGTAGGTTACTCCATCGATTACCGTGAATTTAATAGTACATTGGGGTTATGAGTTATGTTATAGAAATATTTCCACTTGTCGGTGAGTTTAGTACAGTGAAAGGAACATATCGTAATGGTATAGAAGATGTTGTGATCATAGCTGAGTAAATACTTTTGAAAGTGTCACCAATGCAAAGTGCGAAAGTGGAGAAAGACTAAGTAAAATATCTATATGAGTATATGTACAAAGATGTATTTGTTGCACATGAGACGACGTTGCTAACATTCGAGGACTAATGTTTCTAAGGGGGGAAGAATGTAACACCCCGTACGTTTTTGAGCCTATCCGATAACCGTAACATTTATGGAAAAATGAAAACACGAGAGAATTGTTGAATTATTTATTAAAATGTGGGCATTAATAAGTCTTGTACAATTGGGCCATAAGTGAAGCCCAAAATTCATAAAGAAGACATGACCAAACAAGGGGATTTTTGACCCATTCTTCCATTTTGATCCATTTGACTAAATCAACCCTTGCATTAAATGCTAAGGAGAAGATAAGAGGGACATGAGGGACTATATAAAGGAAAAATCAGATTTTTCTATCATTGAACTCTCATAACTTTTCTAGAATTTTCCAACATTTTCTCCTTTGCTCTCAAGAACCCTAAGTCACTCTTTTGGCCAAGATCATCAAGTGGTAAGACTTGGTAAGTGTTTATTATGATGGATTAATATATTTTATGCATAACATATGGTGTATATTATGTTGGTTATGTTGGTGGAGCATTGAGAAGTTCACAATAAGTGAAGTGTACATGTTTGCTAAATCGAAGGGTGTTTTGTCTTGTAAACTTGACTATGGACTTGTGGTTTTGAAGGGAATGAATTTGGTGGATTAAATATTGACATGTGAGATGTGATTATAGTCTTACTTGTTTTAATCCTTGTGTATAACATTTGGAATTGTTATTGTGATTTATGTTATGGTTTCAGTGTCGTATTGGCCGTGACATTTTGAGGTACTGGTGAGATCCAGTGTTCGGGGTAGATTTTCGGACCTCATCCTATCCTATTTGCCTTTATTCACTTTCAAAGAAAGACTCACATATTATAATATTTTTGGATTTCTATTAGATGCTCTTCACACTTATGACACCAGGTTTTGGGGTTTTATGTATTTCATTCGGATATTAATATTTTTACATATTATGGCTTGACTACATTCTAGAAATCTCGTATTGTGTTATTTATTCTATAATTCAATTATTCTTTCTTTTGTGGAATTTGACTTACAAATCAATGCTGGATCAAGGTAGGTTCCATCATGACCTTAACTTTTGGGTCGGGATCACCTCAAAACATATCAATAATTAACGAGCTAAACCAACAGACCAAATTCACTCAAATAGCAACTAAACCACCAGACCAAAATCACTCAAATATTGATGATCAAACCCTTGAAATTTTTTTGGAACCCGATGAACACAAACCAATAATTCCACTAGGATAAAAATGACATCCCAGACTCAATGGAATCATCAAATCGTTGAACAAAGGTTATTATAATGAATGTTAACCAAAGTCAACCCTACGGCTTAAACTTCCAACTTTCAATTAACTACTCCAAATTCATTAAACCTCCTCCGGGCCTAAAACAAAGATCATACTAACACAAAAATGACATCCCAGATCTAATAAAACTGACTAAATATTAAATCACCAAATATAGACCGAAGTTAACCATGCCAAAATGTAAAAATCATATAATACACAATCAACCACCTAGGGTATCGTACCACCCTATCCCACAAATCAGAAATAACATAAAACAACTATATAGAGGGGTAAAATGGTCAAAATTTACATACAATAAAAAACCAACCTTGGGGTTGTGTAACACCCCGTACGTTTCTGAGTCTAGCCGATAACCGTAACATTTATGGAAAAATGAAAACATGAGAAAATTGTTGAATTATGCATTAAAATGTGGGCATTAATAAGTCTTGTACATTTGGGCCATAAGTGAAGCCCAAAATTCATAAAGAAGACATGGCCCAACAAGGGGATTTTTGACCCATTCTTCCATTTTGATCCATTTGACTAAATCAACCCTTGAATTAAATGCTATGGAGAAGATAAGAGAGACATGAGGGACTATATAAAGGAAAAATCAGATTTTTATATCATTGAACTCTCATAACATTTCTAGAATTTTCCAACATTTTCTCCTTTGCTCTCAAGAACCCTAAGTCACTCTTTTGGCCAAGATCATCAAGTGGTAAGACTTGGTAAGTGTTTATTATGATGGATTAATATATTTTATGCATAACATATGGTGTATATTATGTTGGTTATGTTGGTGGAGCATTGAGAAGTTCACAATAAGTGAAGTGTACATGTTTGCTAAATCGAAGGGTGTTTTGTCTTGTAAACTTGACTATGGACTTGTGGTTTTGAAGGGAATGAATTTGGTGGATTAAATATTGACATGTGAGATGTGATTATAGTCTTACTTGTTTTAATCCTTGTGTATAACATTTGGAATTGTTATTGTGATTTATGTTATGGTTTTGGTGCCGTATTGGCCATGAAATGTGGTTTTGAGTGTTTCTAAGTGTGTTGTGAGACCATGGCTGAATGTTGGTGTTTAAGATGATCAAAAATATGTTCAAATATGTTGGATTGTGATCATGGACCATTCATGGCATTAAAAGACCCAAAAAAGTCATTTCGTACCAAAATGGGCATCCGCCCCCGCAAACGAGGGCATCTGCGGGCGCAGATGCCAACACAGATGGCACTGGCTGCTGCCAAAGGCCATATGCATGCGCAGGTGGCTGTGAAGGTCAGCCAAGAATTTTGTTTTGTTTGTTTTCGTATCCCTTTGAACCCCGGAAACCCCGATACTTTTTTTGGATGTAATTATCAACTTGTGATGTTGTTTTAATGACTTTAAAGTATCGTATGGAGGTGTATTCGACTGTATGAAGTATGGAAGATTTTTCATATGTTGTTATAAAGGATTAAATGTGACGGAATGATAATGAGAAGGCATAAAGGGTAATTGTGATGCAAAATGCTATTGTCGTATGAACTCTTGGTCAATGAGTGGAATGTTATGGTAGTGTTGGCATGTTAATATGATAAATGACATTTTAAGAAGACAAAATAACGTTTTAAAGTAACTATGTGATTCATGGTCATCTTGTGCGCTTGTAAGGTAGTTGGTTGCTAATATAAGCTTCGTTATGTGCTTGTGATGTAGAGTGAAACATAAGGAAAGAGTTGGACTATTGTATTTCTATATAATCTTGTGTATTCACAGTGAGACGCGAAGGTATGTAAGGTTACTCTTCTATATCTTTCTGCAACATATGGTGTTCACATTGTCATAGTACTCATTCGATTTTGAAATACTCTAAGGTATTCCGTATCCGGGAATTAGCTAGAGTTACTCATATGTTCCTTATTCATTGGTCAATGGTGAATCATATGACTCATGTTCATTGGTTGACTTATGTTCATTGATTAACTCATGTCCATTGGGTGACTCACGTTCAATGGCTAATATGTCAAGAGTTTCAAATGTTCTAAGGTATTGCATCTCACGTTGGTGAGCAGTTGATATCCACATGTGTCTTAGTTAGTGCTCATTGTCCTAAGGTTCCAAAATTGTTCTATTCCAAGGGGGTTTTATAGTATTCCAACGAAGGTGGATATATTGCTATTCATAGGTTTTTTACTCTCAGGGGAATTATGATCCACTTACCTCTTATTTATGGACGAAAGTTCGTATGTTGTCATGATGGTGTAGATTCTAAGAGAACTATTTCAACAAGAGTAATGAGGTAAAGACAGCTAGTTCATTGGAATAGCATTGTTCCAATCATGTTATGTTCCCAAGTTCCAATAGTGTTTATACACATGTCTCTTATTCATGGACTATTGTTCCAATGGTTCCAAAGATGTTGTGTTTCAAATAATGTTATGATAATTGAATGAGTTAATCTCTCACAAGTAAAAGTACCAATCTCTAAAAAGTAATGTACAAGTTAATGCATCTATCCCTCACAAGTAAAGATGTCAATCTTACAAGAGTAAAGATGTGAAGTAATGCATGTTATGTTTCAAGTTTCAAGAATGTTTCCATCATCAAAGTATCACTCATTGAATGAAAGAAAGAGCAATGAAAGAAAGAAGCAATGTTTAATGGGTGGCATCCCAGGGGTTAAATACCTAACATGGGTCGATCCCAATAACACGGGTGGTATCCCAGGGGCGATAGAAAAGCCTAGCATGGGTCGATCCTGATACATCGATACATCCCAGGGGCGATAAGCCTAGCATGGGTTATCACGATACATCCCAGGAGCGATAAGCCTAGCATGGGTTATCTCATGACATCCCAGGGGAGACACGAAAGCCTAGCATGGGTTCACATAGCATGACATCCCAGGGGCGATATGCCTAGCATGGGTTCATATGACATCCCAAGGATCAAAGTACCTAGCATGGGTTCATCTCATCCCAGGGGCTACAAAACAGCCTAGCATGGGTAGAACAATAAAGATGAATGAATATGAAATCAAGAGAAGTAAAGAACGTAATATACATAGTTTCCCACATGCAGAAAGAGCGTTTATTCACATTGGCTATTCCTCTTATATTGATTCCACAGTTGTTGTTATTATGTATGAATGATCGTAAATGACACTAACAAGAGCATGGTACATAATTCAACATATAGAGTCTTCTATTATAATCATTTCTATTGAAGTTCTTATGTATCAATGTAGTTTGATTTTTGCCTTACATACTCAGTACATTCTTCGTCTGACCCCCTCTTGGGGACTTACCTTACATGTTGCAGGTGCAGGCATTAGTAGACCTCTTCAGTAGCCTGCGGATCGTATACAGGTCTCTGGTGAGCTCCAGTTGCTTCGGGGCTTCCCAAGTCACACGTGAACACTAGGTTTTGGTATTATGTAAATATTGTATAGACATGGTAATGTATCAGTAGAGGCTTTGTAGACAGTTGTGGGAAGACAAATGTAGGAGGTATATGTCCATGATGACTTGATGGCCCTGTCGGCCAATTTTCACATATGTATATATTTAGCACATGTTTCATGAATTTCGTTATTAGCATGATAAGTTCTTACGTGATAATGGTATTTCGTATGGCATGCATATGAACAAACATAAGCAAAGATTGGTTCTCTCGGGCCTTATCGGCTTCGGGTGCCAATCACGCCTCAATAGGAATTTGGGGTTTGACAGGTTGTTACATATCCCAAGTCTTGGAAGCATGAGTGCAAGGGCCGCTACCTTCAAGACATCAACTCATACTAACTCGGTTGTAAGGATTATCTAAGGCTTTGTCCTAGCTCAGAACCAACATAAATAAGGTGAAGAAAGGAAAGGATGAGTATGTAAAATATGAGTACTTAATAGTAGCATTGACTGACCCAAACATAAACTAATAGTGAGGATCAGTCCTATATTTTCATGTTCAATACTCAAATCAAAATTATCAGTATCTCTACTATAAAAGACACGAATAGAAGCTAACGATATCAACAATTTATTATGAACAAAATCCGACTCTATACAAAATAAGGTAAGAAACAAACCATTTAACACTTAAACACATAATGTCATGTTCCAAAAATAGGAGACAAGGATGACACACATTTTAATCCTACCAAAAGATAAGACAACCCCATTAACAATCTATTAAGTTAATAGTAAACATAGAATTTAAATAACTCAAAATAAATTATGTCTAAAATAGATTCTTTCGTAAAATAAGTTTGAAAATGCAAGAATAACGACATCAATCTCCCCAAACCTGATGACATAAGTATATATTTATAAGACCTCAAAGACATGAAATAAATACAGCATTATCTAGGAATGAGAAAGACAACAATAAAATCATAGTTATAGGAAGGAGTAACAACATAAAGCCCCCATCTTAACTTATACCTTTTCTCTAAGTAGACACCTAAAGTATCCCCTCCATATGGGTTAGCTTTGTATTTACCCCGCCAAATTTAAAATTGTAAACCTAAATTGGCGTTATGCTGAAATAATAAATAAAATCTTCGTGAAATTTGCCTTTGGATAAATTTTAAGAAATTCAGGGCTGGCCTAGTATTAGATGAAATTTTAGGGTGTACTAGTATAGGGAAATTTGATATTAATATTAGCATTGGTAGGGGTGTTTTACTTTTTTTCTAGATAGAGGATAAGTTTAGAAAGCCATAGAAACTTTAGGCACGTAAAATGAAGTTATAGAACTCTAATTATAGAGTTTATCGTAAAGAGATTGGTTCACGATGCTGTATTTTAAGGGGTTTGTTGTAAAATGGACCCAATTGAGGAGAGGCCCCAAGATTCTGTCTTGGAACTACTACAACTGAAAAAAGAACTGTTGCAGTGGTACCACTGCAATGGTAGCCTCAATTTTGTCGCGAACCACTGCAGTGGTAAAAATACAGTTTTAACAGTTTTAAAAACCAAAAACACGTTTTTCATTCCACTCTTTTTGAAAAACAAACCAAGGCTCTGGGAAAGGTGAATTTCTGTAACTTTTTAGGATTTTCATCTTTGAAGGTAAGATTTCTTAACATTCTAAACTTGAATTACTTTTAAAAGTGTTTGAAGTCACTAGAATCATGTTGATGGTAGAAATTGGGCTTTAGACCTAATTTATGAACTGAACATAAACTGATAGGAATGAGTGTAAAATCAGTTGTTACTGATCATAGGGTATTTGAAAACACTATTTGGAGTAGAATTATTCTTATTTAATCTAAATGAAGTAGAATTCATGGGGTTTAAAGAATAGAAAACCTAAAATGATGAACTAGGTCAAATATATGGACAAAGTTGTTAGTTATTGATCCCTATTCGTTAAAAATGGTAAAATGATTTAATTGGGTCTGTAAACTTGTTGTTATAGATCAAGAACGAAATGAAAGAGAAAGAAAAGGCAAGCTTATGGGCTAAATGTGATTTTGAGTAAGGAATCGAGGTAGCTTACAGTTTATTTGTAGAAATTAGACTTGATTGACTCTGTACATATATGTAAATTGAATATTTTTAATTGCTTTTATGCAATACTAATGATTATTTACCGCATTTGCTTATTCATGCATATTGAAGATGATTGTAATGGGTTTGAGAAGATGAGTTGATGATATTAAGCATGATATTGAAATCATGATGTTCATGATGTTGATAATGCATTGAGATTATTGTGAATTGATAGATGTTGATGGTATTAAGAAGAGAAAGAGATTATGCACATATCTTGCATACATACATTCATCACGTGCATTGAATGTTCAGTTATAATTATATATTATGATGTAACTTGATGATGAAAATGACTAAGTGTAAAAATACATAAATATGAGTCTGTTTCCCCTCTAAAGTGAAATGTTATAAATGTGATGGTTTGTCTTCCGTTATAAGTTCTGTGATGATAGTTGCTGCATTCACTCGGTTTGCTTATTTGTATTGTGTGGAGTTGAATCGACCTATGATGCCTACCAGTACTTGTTGATGTACTGATACTACATAGGTTGTTCTTTTTGTTGAGTGCAGAGTGTGTTCCTGCGATTGAGATGAAACCTCGACTCAAGCCAGTAGTTTCGGACATCAATTCAAGGGTGAACACCATAATCGGGTAGTCATTATTGAATCATCTAAGTTTCAGTTATGTCCCTTATTTTGGGATTAAGACTATTCATTATTCCTTTAGTATTTCTGGATAATTTCTTAGTTATAGTTTTGGACATTCTTAGTTGTTCTAGTATTGTGACTTAAGGTACTGGGGATTTCATAAATAGAGATTTTTTTGTACTCTATTAATGGTTGATGAATGTTTTGCAGCAGAAACTTTATTTCTTTAAATAAATACTTGGGTTTTAGAACTTATTAATGATAAGCACGGGGAAAACTAAATGTTGACTGTTGAACTTAGTTATTAAGGGTTGGCTTAAATAGTTCTCCCGCCATAGTGTTAGGGTGGGTGCCCATTATGACCAAGTGGGTTGTGACAAAGATGGTACCAGAGAACTGGGTTTGTAGATCTTGTCATACAAGAGCAGGTCTAGTAGAGTCTTGCGAAACCATATAGAGACGTCTGTACTTTTCTTTGAGAGTCCACAGGGCTTTAGGAAACAAATTCCTTTAATTCTTCTTTTCGTGCTATTATTTGATTCCAATTGATCTCTGGTGATCCAAATTGGTATCTATATTCTTGTTTTGCAGATGGTGAATACACACTCTTCTATAGTATAAGCAGCCACCCTAGAACTAGCCCCAGCAACAGTGCCTGCACCAGCCGCTAAGGCTGCAGTTTGGAGCAAACCGCTTATGAGGGGCAAGGTTAGGAGAGAAGGAAGAGAAAAAACACCTGATATGGGTGGAGCTCAGGCCGCCGGAGGATTAGCTAAACAAAGAACCTCCTCCCCTTCCGCGCAACAGGGAGCTCCAGAGTTAGCTCAGAAAGAGGATGTGGAAATTGAGGAAGAATAAGGAGTGGCCCCTGAAAATGTTGTGCCTGTACAAAATGGTGCAGCCCAGGTACATATGACGGCTGGACTGATTCAGCGAGTGTTGGGATACATAGGAAATTGGGCTGGCACAGATGCTACTCCTGGTATTCTTACATTCCCAACCCCAGCCTTATAATATGCATTTATTATGGCACCTATGATAGATGAGGGCTCTAAGATAGGGGTGTATCCCCAATACGTACATGGACCGGTGATGAATGATGATACGTACATGGATGAATGATACGTACATGGACCGATGAGGACTCTGTACCCTGAAATTGATTCAGACTCTGTACCCTGAAATTGATTTTGAGTTTTTGTTGGATTGTCATGTACGCCTGCATAAGATGGTTTTTCTTGAAAGATATGGTGTGGAGTTTGTTTCTTTTTAGCTGCAGGCTGAAGCCAAGTAATGGTGAAGATCATTCATTAAGTGCAGGGATGCCTTACCTCCACTTACTAAGGTTTAATTTCGGAATGTTTTTCTTGAGAAGTATGTTTCCTGTTCTTAATATGATTAGAAGAAGGATGAGTTCTTGAGGTTAGGCCAGGTTGACATGTATGTGGCGTCCTATGAGGAAAAATTTCATGCCTTTTCCTGCTATGCACTTCAATTGATCACTTCAGAAGAAGAGCGGATTCGGTACTTTGTGAAGGGTCTAAATTCTCGGATTCAGATGGTCACTCTAGCTGTAGTTGTATTTAGTAAGTCCTTTAAAGATGTAGTTGAGTTTTCTAAGAAGGCTGAGGCAATTGGGAAACATGAAGAAGTGAAACTAGAAAAGAAGAAGGCCCGAACCTCAAGCTAGTTCAGTGGTACTTTTTCAAGGGGTCGTAGTTATCAGGGTCATTCTTTTTAGACTTATTATTTAGATATGCATGTCTTAGTAGAGGGCCCATCTGGGGTAAGTTATCAGTCTTCACATACCAGCAGCTATACATGTTTGTCCTCTTAAGTTCAGAGACCTTCTTTGGGCATCAGGTGCTACGAGTATGGAGGTTTGGGCCATATCAGAAGGTATTGTCCTAATTTCTTGTCTGCAGGTCAGCTGACTCAACATCCAACTTCTAGCGCTCTAGTTCTAGCAGGTGGTGGTGGTGGAGAAAATGGTAGAGTTCATCCGCAAGTTGGGAATGGTGTCCAGGCTATAGAATTGGGTGGGTACCAAGCCAACCAAGGTAGAGTACAGGTTGGTAGAAATGATGCTCAGGCTAGTAGAGGTGGTCGTTAGGGTGGTGATAGAGCACAACTGTCACGACCCAAATTACCGTATTGTGAGGACACCTACTCTAATCCACCAAGATAGGAAAACCCCTTACCACCCAGCCAACATAACCTACGAAAGTCTTTAATAGTTGGAGATGACCAACTTTTATTACAACACTTATAAAGAAAAGAAAATGCGGAAATGGAAACTACCCTAAGACCTAGTCTAAACAGGTACAAGAGCAGCTAAGGAGGGGAAAATATGCAAGACACAACTTCCACCATGAGTAAGAGAAGTGGGAGTTGTTGAGGATTCATTACCCCACAGTCAAGAAACCAACACTAATTCCTGCAAAAAACTATACCCCAAAAAGGGTGTAGCCAGAATAGCATCAGTACAAACCACATATACTGATAAGCCTCATTGGTTGACCCAAATTGTATTGCACAAATATAACATAAATATTCAAAAGAAAACATGCATTCTTTTACTGACATTTCCAATCCCTTAAGACTACCCCATTCCCCTTACTAAACTTTAGTCATTAACTCAGAAGTGCAATACCTCCGCTTATGACTCTACCACCCCGAACGACTAAACCTAAGCTCACACAAGGAATTAATCTAACTCCAAACGGAAACTATGATGAGAAAAACCCTACACCTGAGTCCAAAATTTAATAAGCCACCTAGCACCCTAGATAAGACTCACTCGAAAATGTAACCTATCCACCTATCTCCCCCCACCCCACCCCTCAAACATCAGCTCGAACTTAACCCATGACTCACACCCAATCTTCTCTCTATTTTGCTAACATAGGATGCTTTATCAAACCCCCATCCCTTGGACATTCCACTACCCAATTCAATATAACGAGCTAAGATTAAAAAAGAGGTGAGAATTTTGCTATAAATCGACCACCCTTAACTAACTACAGTACAATCAGTTAATCCATATTCAAAGATACATACAGTTAGCATAACATGCTATATAGGCAATTAGGGAATCATACTAACAAACCAATACATTAGCACTAAGTCAAGTTCAGGAAGGCTACACGGGTAATCCAAGAGATGACAAGTTAAGTCAACCAAAATCAAGTAAACACAATATCCAAGGCACTCCAATACAACATAGAAATCCATTCCATAAATACCAGTTGAAAGATCATACTTAATTCAAAGATCAATTTCAACATACCATGACTCCATTATTCAAAATTTATGGCAAGCAACCAGACCACACAACGATCCCAACATATGCAACACATAAATATATTTCCTGATCCACTCATGGAATGGTAAAACTCACTTGACCCTTGTACATACATGCTATGGGTAATGCATCCACCCTCTAGACATGATCTATAGGGGATAAATTCCATCCATGTAATAAACCCCAGACATAAGTGTCTGCCAATATTTCACCCATGAGAATATCCTAAATACAAAAAATATTCCACATTTTATAAAATAAGAGAGGTCAAATCAAAAAGAAAGTAACATCATTGAACAACATGCACCAACCGGCTACACTAACGAGCAGGAAATATGCACACGTGATACAAGTTGAATTAAACTACTATACCATCACCTACACTACCGGTAGGACCCTAATCACAATAATACGTCCTCGTACTACAGGCCGACAACTACAATAACGATTACCACCCTAGTTGTTTGGAAACTCACCTGCACCTTACCTAGCATTATCCCTCTCTTTAAAGATTAACTAATAACCAGTGATTCGATCTTCCCACTACCCCAAATGCAAGTATATAATGGGAATCATCAATTTGTGTCATACACATTACATAACATGATAAAGGATATATAAACAACCCGTAATCATATTCAACCTCAACCCTAGCCAATTTTATCCATTCTAACTCTTTACCCGAAGGCCTAAATATGAAATCTCCCATCCATCTAAGTTATATTCATGCTTTCTAACCTGAGTATATGCTACTCAATTAACCTTAGCTTACTTTGATGTCGACTAGCTATAGGAAGGATGAATCAATGTAATTCTAGCCTGAAGTCAAAATCACGGACGCGCTAATCCTTGAGAAACTAAGGGGTTTGCGCCCATCTGCACCCCTTTCCCCTTCTGTCCATGTCTTTAAGACATAGCAGGAAACCCTTAGGGTTTTTCGGCCTCCCACATTATTTATTTTAGCCAAAATGGATAACGGAAATAAATCCCTTTTAAGTGGGATTCTGGACTGCGTCGCCCTGCTATAGTGATAGGCTCACCGCTATAGTTGAATAAATCCCGTTATAGTGGACTGACATAAACCCGACCTAAATGTTTAAGTCCCTAAATTTTAAATACTCATGGCCCCACATAATCTTTCAAATAACATCTCGATAATTTTAGAATACCACAATAATATCGAGGTGTTTCCTAATAATGACGAATTCGGTTGTTACAACAGATACCAATTTACCCATCATTTGTCCTTGAACGATCAAAAGAAAGAACGACCCGAGTCTAGATACTTCTTGGAATTAACTCCCTTTTTACAAGATTATAAGCCACTAATTACCACTACCTGTATCCTAATTTAAAATTTGAGATGCCTGATGAATTTTATCAAAACACAACTACCCAAACCTCGATTCACTAATTGCTTAAATCGAGACCCTACCACAGGTCAATTTGGAAAAGGTCATTCATGCACACATAAGCACGATGTGAACAAGGAATTACCCTCTATAGGCCAAAAATGCCTGAAACTAGTCAAACTACGAACATCAGACGGGGTGTTAGAGGATTGAAACACAAAAACTATCGAGCTCGATGCGGGACCCCGCTATAGCTGTCATTACCCCACTATAGAGGCATTGCTATAGTGTCCATTACCCCGTTATAGATATCCTAAGCAATATATAGAGGAGGGAAATGGGTTCAGAATTACTCTTCCCCTCCCTCGATCACTTAGCTCTTATTTTTAAAAATTGGTAACACTCGACTCTCTTGCTCCTTAATACTTTGTTTTCCCATGAATTAGCAAGCCATAGGCTAGAATTTAGGCTGAAATATAGAGTTAGAGTGAATTTTTGAGTTTTTGATCTTTGGGGATTGGTAGTGTCAAAATTTTGAGGCATGGTTGCTTCTCTTACATTTACAACACCTCAATAGCATTCTGAGCATAAGAAACTTGAATTTTACGGTCTAAACAAGCCTGATATAGAAGGGAATTTAAAGGTTCCTTTTTGGGTTTGAAATGGCAATTTGGGCATGATTTAGGAGTTTTCATACCCTAATTTTTGTGTAAACTAGTTCTAGGACACTTCTGGAACACTGATCTAGTCTAAAATTTAAAAATAGGAAAATATGAGTTAAAGGGCGTGATTGATGCACCTCTTTACTGCTGGGAACAATGAAGACCTCTATAGTGGTCTTCGTCGCTATAGCGGTACAACTATAGCGAAGAAATTCCCGCTATAGAGGCAGACATTGGCCTTCTAGTTTAAGATTGGAAATCTTTAAGTTTTGTAGCTCGATCCTTACTTGACTCATGATAATTTCTAATGATTTTCTTTTGACAAATTTTACAGGTTATCATATACAATGGCAAAAAACCAAGCTAACGTCCCTGCCTATGAAATATTTCCCTATGAAGCTAGTCGGGAACAATTTTGGGAGCACCAATGGATGGGGCTTTGCTATAAGCAGGGCTTCGACATGAGGAGGGTGGAGGAGAAAGCACAGGAAACTCTACAACTGGCTGCTGGAGTTTTGTTAGCGACCGCTATTGGTAGATTCCCCTGACTTTGTCACCACTTGGATGAGGGAGTTCTATGCCCTCATCCCTTTGATGCCCTGTGATTCCCCCAACCTCACTATTTGCATCCGGGGAGTAGATGTCCTGATTGACTTTCACACCATCAATAAGGTTCTTGGGGTACCTCATATCTCCAATGCTAACTACTTGGCCAGGGCCTGAGAGATGGACATAACATGGCTATGGGACACTCTTATCCCTGAGGAGTTTTGGGATCAGGTCTACTGGTCTTCCACTGAATGTATTACCAGTTTACTTTTCAGTCGATGGTAGAAGGTGGCTGAACCTAGCGAATTGAAGGATTATCCCATCGAATAACACTACAACGGTAACATACCCTCAGGCTTTAGTGGTGTCCTGTGCTATTCAGGGAATCTGACTAAATATGAGGGAGAAGACTATGATGGAGTGGAAGGACTTCTACCGCGGCACTAAAAAGGGTCCCTTCCTCCCTCGGCTGGTGTCAAAGTTGTGCAGAAGGGTGGGGGTATCGAAGAAGACTAAGGATGTAGTGGTAGAGATGGAAATCCCTTTCCACCCTCTCTTAGTGAAAGCACCCTCGACCCAAAAGGGTAGGAAGAGAAAGGATGGTAGGGTGGAGAGTAGCAGAGCCACGGAGAAGGCCTTCAAGGAAGATGAGGATGATGATGATGATGTCCCTCCCTCCCAGTCCCATATCCTTATCAGCCAGTTGGAAGAAGAACTGGTCGCTATTAGGAGATCTATGAAGCAGTGCCCCTCCAGTTCTACAGTTTTCTCCACCGCCCATGACATCGCAGCACTCCACTGAGAGGTCGAAGAGGAGAGGTGAAAAAGGATCTCCTGAAATTACTTGCTTGCCCAAATATGGAATACCATAAAGGTCATGTTCGGGTGCATGGCACCCAACCAGGAGCTTTTCAAGCTGGAGCAGAAGGATCTGAGGGAGTTTTTCTTCCTGAGTAATATGGAAGGAGACTTCCCTACCCCAGTAACCCATGACTGACAGGGCATCTAGCTAGGTTCCTTTTTCTCATCCCCCTTTATTATGATTATTTGGGTTGCCCCCGTTTGGGGTATGTACTAGACATTTCACCTTTCTCTCTTTTACTTTCCGTACATAGATACTATTTTTATTTCTGCATTAATAAATAATAAAACTGCTTGTATGTTATTTATGTAATTTTTATATTAATGCAATGTCCTTCACCTTGAATGTCAAAATAATCAAGCAAACACGAAAGTCAAAAGTAGAGGAAAATAGGACAGGGCTACTGCCCCACCTATACCGCTATAGCGGTGCTTTACGCAGCTGTGGCGGCCCGAACAGGGGCTGCCCAGATTTTGAAACAAATTTTCCCTATATTTTCTTCCCCAGCTCCTTAATACCTATAATGAAACCCGAAAAATGCTGAGACCTTATTAGTTTCTCCAGAAATGAGTTTAAATTAATTACAAATCCCTTTAAAACTAACCCCACTATTGCGAATTCAAACTTTGTTTTTATATCATGACATTTAACCTTGTCAAAAATGAACAACCACACAAAGTCCATGCGTTTAATTAGGCTTAGCATAGATTCACTATTTTTAAGCAACAACCACAAGTTAGGTCCTGTCTAATGACACCTCCCTATCCCCTTTCCATTATTCAAGCAGGTAGGATCTCACATAAGTACCCAACTCCCTTAGCCTTAGGTACCGGCTAACCCTTACATTTCTATCATCCAACAGTACAACCATAGTCAAAGCTTTCCCAGCGCCACACAGCATAAGGCAATACACAACATTCACACAGCATAGATAAAAGCAACTCAATCAACTATATTCACACCACATGAATTAAATGAGCCAAAATTAATATCATTTGTTCTTGTCTCATTAACCTAACTTTTACTCACGCACTTGATGACCTTGATTTAGTTGTACATCCTATTATCTAAGGCCTTTATAGTTAGATACCAAGTGGAACCTTTCCGGTTTCAATTTTCATTACTTGTACCTTCCCAAGCGAAGTCGAGTGACACCTATTTCCTAGTTGAGATACCAATTAGACTCAACCCATACAACAGCTGAACAATCGCATGAGAGGTAAGAAGAAAGTGAAATAACCTTTTCTAAAATGCCTCATAGCTTCTCGAAAATTAGATGTGTATGTCAACACACCAATCCACAAGACTCTATTTGATATTTGCTCTTGTACTAGGAGACCGATAAGCTAGGATCTGATACGAGATTGTCATGACCCAAATTACTGAATCGTGAGGGCACTTACTCTAATCTGCCTAGATAGAAGAACCCCCATCCACACAGCCAACATATACAGAAGTCATTAATAATTGTAAATGACTAGCTTTTATTACAACAATTTTAAAGAAAAGAAAATGCGAAAATGAAAGCTACCTTTGAACCTCGACTAAACAGGTACAAGAGCAGCTAAGGAGGGGAAAGTAGGCAAGACACAACTTCCACCGTGAGTAAGAGAAGTGGGAGTTTCTGATGAGTCACTATCGCAATAGTCCAGAAACCAACACTGATTCTTACAAAAGATTATACCTTAAAAAGGGTATAGCAAGAGCAGCATCAACACAAACCACATGCACTGACAAGCCTTATCGGTTTACTCGAACTGGATTACATAAATATAACATAAATATTCAAAAGAAAACATACATTCTTTTACTCATATTTCCAATTCCTTAGGACTACCCCATTCCCATTACTAAACTCTAGTCATGAAATCCGAAGTGCAACACCTCCTCTTACAACTCTACCACACTGAACCACTAAGCCTGACCTCACACCAGGGATTAACCTAACTCAAAAAGGCAATTATAATAAGGGAAACCTTACACTCGAGTCCAAAATTTATAAAGTCATCTAGTGACCTAGAGAAGACTCACCGGATATGTAACTTGTCCACCTGCCCTCCTCCCCCCAAACATTAGCTCAGACTTAACTCATGAATCACGCCTGATCTTCTCACGATTCCACTAAGATAGGACTCTTTACCCAATCCCCACCCCTTGGCCATTCCATTATTGAATGCAATATTATGAGCTAAGATAAAATAAGAGGTAAGAATTGTGCTATAAATAGACCACCCTTAACTAACTACAGTACAATAAGTTAATCCATATTTTAAGATACATAAACTTAGCATAACAAGCAAAATAAGGTAATTAGGGAATCATACTAACACGCCAACACATTATCACCAAGTCAAGTTCAAGTACGCTACATGGGCAATCCAAGAGACGATCAGTCAAGTCAACAAGATATCCAGGGTACTCTAATATAACACAGAAATCCATACCATATATACCAGCTGAAGGATCATACTTAATTCCAAGATCGATGTCAACACATGGCTCCATTAATCAAAATATATGGCAAGCAACCGGACCACACAACGTTCTTAACATATACAACACATAAATATATTTCCTGATCCAATCATGGAACCGTCAAACTCACCTGATCCTTTTACAAACACACTATGGATGATGCATCTACCCTTTAGATATGACCTACAGGGGATAAATTCTGTCCAAGTACTAAACCCCCAACATAAGTGTCTGCCAACATTATTTCACCAATAACCCATGAGAATATCATAAATACAAAAATAATTCCACATTTTATAAAATAAGAGAGGTCAAATAAATAAGAAAGTAACATCATTGTATTGGTCACACCAACAACATGCACCAACCCGCTACACTAACAAGCAGGAAACATGCACACGTGATAAAGTGGAATTAAACTACGATACCATCACCTATACTACCAGTTGGATACTCATAACAAGCATCCATCCTCGTATTATGGCCCAACAACTACAATAAGTATTACCACCCTAGTTGTTCAGAAACTCATCTACACCTTACCTAGCATTATCCCTCTCTTTAAAGATTAACTAATAACTGATGACTTGATCTTCCTAGTAACCCAAATATGAGTGTACAATGGGGAATCATCAATTTATGGCATCACATGACATAACATGATAAAGGATATATAAACATCCCCTATTTATACTCTACCTGAACCCTAGCCAATTTTATCCATGCCCAAAGGCCTAAACATTGAATCTCCCATCCATCTACGTTATATTCATTCTTTTTAACTTGAGTCTATGATACTCAATTAACCTTAGCTTAATTGGATGTTAGCCAGATATAGAAAGAATGAATCAATGCAATTCTATCTTGAAGTCAAGATTACAGATGCGCTAATCCTTGAAAATCCATGGGTTTGCACCTATACGCACCCCTTTCTCCTTCTTTCCATGGATTCAAGACATGGGAGGAATCCCTTAGGGTTTTTGAAGCCTCCTACATCATTTATTTAAGCCAAAATAGAGAAGGGAAATAAATCCCGCTTAAGTGGGATTCTGGACTGCATTGGTCCTCTATAGTGGCAGGCTTACCACTATAGCAGGCTGACGCCAGCCAGACCCAAATGTTTAAGTCCCCAAATTTTTAATTCTCATGGTCCCATGTCAGCATTCAAATAACATCCTGATAATTTTCAAACTCTGTACTAATATCAAGGTGTTTTCTAATAACTACAGATTTTGATTCCTTCCAACAACTTTATGTTGTTCCAGCTTGTCACGAAGTGAAATCTTTTGATATTGTGATCACAGGTACTATTCTTGCCTTTGATCGTATATCTTCTATATTATTTGCTCTCGGGTCCACTTTCTCCTATGTGTATGAAATTTTCTTTGGGTTGGGACTTGGATTGTGAATTGCTTGGTACTCCTATGTATGTGTCTACACTAGATGGGGTGTTAGTATGTGTTGATCATATGTACAGGGCATACCCGGTGATGGTTATGGGGTACAAAACTTTGGCAAACTTAGTAATTTTAGACATGGATAAGTTTGATATTATTTTGGAGATGAGTTGGTTATCTCCTTATTGGTCCATTCTTGATTGCTATGCTAAGACTGTCACTGTAGCATTTCCCTACATCAAAAAGTTAGAGTGGGAAAGTACTTTTAAGCCTACTCTTATGAGAATTGTGTCAGCTATTCGTGCCCCAAAATTAGTAAATAAGGGGTGTAGGGAATTTTTAGCTCATCTTCGGAAAGATAATTTTATAGTTTCTCCTATAGCTTCAGTCCTAGTTGTGTGTGAATTTTTAGAAGTATTTTCTGATGACCTTCCTGGTATGCCTCCAGACCATGAATTTGATTTTTATATAGACTTTCTGCCTGGAACTCAACCCATCTCTATCCCTCCATGTCGTATGGCACCAATAAAGTTAAGGGAATTGAAGTCTCAGTTGCAAGAATTATTAAATAAGGGATTTATTCACCCAAGTGTTTCTTCTTGGGATGCTCTTGTGTTGTTTGTGAATAAGAAGAATGGCAGTGTGTGGATATGCATAGACTACCATCAGTTAAACAAGGTGAATATTCGCACCAAGTATCCTTTGCCTAAGATAGATGATCCATTCAACCAGTTGCAAGGAGCTGCACTATTCTCTAAAACTGATTTGATGTCAGGTTACCATCAGCTCAAGATTAGGGTGGAGGACATCTCAAAGATTTCTTTCCAAACTTGTTATGGGCACTACGAGTTTCTAGTCATGTCTTTTGGCTTGACCAATGCCCCAACTTTCTTTTTGAGTCTTATGAATGGGGGTTTTAAGAAATTTTTGGATTCTTTCATTATCATTTTTATTGATAACATATTGGTTAACTCTAAGAGGGAAAAAGAGCATGAAGCTCATTTGCATACAGTATTGGTGTTACTTAAGGAGAATCAACTATATGCTAAATATTCCAAGTATGAGTTCTGGATATCTTCAGTGTCCTTATTGGGTAACATGGTGTCTAAGGAAGGTGTTATAGTAGACCCACATAAATTTTAAGTTGTGAAGAATTTGGCTGGACTGACAAATGTGAAAGAAATTCATAGTTTTGTGGGGTTGGCCAGTTATTATCACTGATTTGTCAAGGGGTTTGTTGTCATTGCTTCGCATTTGACCCACCTTATTGATTTGCATATGACCCGCCTTACTTAGAAAGAAGTTCCATTTATATGGGATGACAAGTGTTAGAAGAGTTTCTAAGATCTCAAAACTTTGCTAACCTCAGCCCCAATTCATACCATGTCTATTGAAGGTAAGGTTTCATTATGTTTTGTGATGCCTCATGCTTGGGTTTAGGTGATAGATTAATGTAGGTTCAGAATGTGATTGCTTATGCTTCGAGGCAACTGAAGCCTTATGATATAAAACTATTTCATACATGACTTAGAATTGGTGGTTGTGGTCTTTGCTTTGAAGATTTGGAGACATTACCTATATGGAGTGAAGGGTGAAGTGTTTACTAACCACCATAGTTTGTAGCATGTGTTCACCCAGAGAGACCTAAATCTGAGACAAAGAAGGTGGATGGAGTTGATTAAAGACTATGACCTCTTAATCTTATATCATTCGGGAAAGGTCAATATGGTGGAAGACACATAGAGTCGGAAGCCAGTAAGCTTGGGAAGTTTAGCATGGTTGGAGGTGTCAAAACTACTATTAGCGAGAGAGGTACAATCTTTGGCTAATGATTTCCTGAGATTACAGGTGACTAGCGAGGGAGGAGTATAGCCGATGTGGAAGTTAGGTCCATATTCTTCAACCAGATTAAAAGCATACAGTTTGAAGATTAGAAGTTGAGCAATCTTAGAGAAAAAAGTGTTGCAAGGTGAAGCTAGAGTGGCCATTCTTGATGAAGAAGGAGTATTGAGTATTCGGGGGCACTTGTCGGTACCGTGTGTGGGTAATTTAATTTTTAATATTTTGCAGAGGCCCACAACTCTAAGTACTCTATACATCCTGGTGCAACCAAGATGTATAGGGGACATATAGGGACTTGAGGCACCATTATTGGTGGCGAAGAATGAAACGTGATATTGTAGATTTTGTGACCAAGTATGGAAATTGCCAGTAGGTCAAGTATGAGCATTAAAAACCTGGTCGCACATTTTAAAGGATTCCTATTCCAAAATGGAAGTGGGAAAGGATAATCATGGACATTATAGTTAGTCTTCCTAAGACCTTGAGGAAGTGTGACTCTATATGGGTCATTTTTGATCGATTTACCAAGTTGGCTCACTTCATCCCGTTAAAGGTAGATTATAATGCAGCTAAGTTGGCCAAATTGTATGTGAAGGAGATTGTAAGGCTCTATAGGGTACCTATTTCAAATGTGTCAAATAGAGGTACTTAGTTTACCTCTAATTTTAGGGAGAAATTCCTGTTAGGGTTCTAGATTGGACATAAATATAACTTTCCATCCATAGACCGATGGACAATCAAAGCAAACTATCCATGCACTTGAGGATATGCTTTGGGCTTGTGTAATGGACTTCGAGGGTCAATGCGACCAATATCTACCTTTGTGTCAATTTACCTACAATAATAGATACCAGTCTAGTATTAACATGGCTCATTTTGAAGCCTTATATGGTAGAAGATGTAGGTCTCCAAAGATGGTTGGATGCATTTGAATTGAGGTATTCGGGTGCTGATATGCTAAAGGATTAGATGGAGAAAGTAATCTTATAAAAAAAAAAGCTCATAGCAGCTCAGTGTCGATAGAAAAAAGTATGTGAAAAATAATATGAGATATGTGAAGTCTAATACATGGGAGAAGGTACTCCTGAAAGTGTCACCCAAGAAGGGAGTAATGCATTTTGAAAAGAAGGGCAAGTTGAGTCTGAGGTACATCGGGCCCTTTATGGTTATGAATGAACTGGGGTCAGTTGCCTATAAGTTGGCCTTGCCTCCTAGCATGTCTCGGGGTAAACCAGTATTTCACGTATCCATGTTAAGAAAGTATCATGGAGATGGGGATTACATCATTCGTTGGGACCCCGTGTTGTTTGATAAAGAGTTACCTTACGAAGAAGGACCAATTGCTATATTGAATGTGGATGTGAGAAAATTGAGAACTAGTGTCATTCCTTCTTTAATAGTTAAATGGAGGAACCGTCCAGTTGAAGAAGCAACTTAGGAGACAGAGGCGGACATGCGCAAGCGATACCCATACTCGTTCATAGACTAAGGTATATACTCTTGCTTAGCTATGTTATTTAAGACTAGTTGTCATTCGGAGATGAATGAGTGGTAAGTTGGTATCTAATGTAACGACCCAAATAATTGTTACACTGAAATAAGTTATAAAACCTTCATCAAATTAGCCCTTAGACAATTTTTATGAGATTCAGGGTTGGCCTAGTATTAGAAGAACTTTGACGGTGTAATAGTATAAGGAAATCTATTATTAATATGAGAATTAGTGGGTGTGTTTGAATTTATTTTTATATGTAGAAAGATTTTAGGAAGCCATAGCAACTTCCGGCAGGTAAAATGGAGTTACAGAACTCCGATTATAGAGTTTACCGTGAAGGGGTTGGGTTGTGATGTCGTATTTCGAGGGGTGTGTAGTAAAATGGACCCAATCAAGGAGAGGCCCAGATATTATACCTCGGGACCGTTGCAGCAGAAAAAGAATTTGCTGCAATGGTAAAAGTACCACTACAGCAGAAGCCTTAGTTTCATCGTGAACCGCTGCAGTGATAAAAACACAGTTTTCACAGGTTTAAAACTAGAAACACATTTTTCATTCCACTTTTCTCAAAAATGAACCAAGGCTCTGGGGAAGGTGATTTTCTACAACTTTTTAGGGTTTTCATCTTTGGAGGTAAGATTCCTTAGCATTTTAAACTTGAATTACTTCTAAAAGTACTAGAAATCGCTAGAATCATGTTCATGGCAGAAATTGGGGTTTAGCCTAATTTATGAATTGAACACAAATTGATGGGAATGGGTGTAAAAATAGTTTTTAATGATCCTCGGGTTTTATAAAATACTATTTGGAGTAGAATTATTGTTATTCATGCTAAATGAAGTAGAATTCACACGGTTTAAAGGATAGAAAACTCTAAAATGATGAGCTACGAAAAATTTATGTACAAAGTTTTTGATTATTGATCTCTAGTGTTCAAAAAGGATGAAATTATTGAATTGTGTATGTAACCTTGTTGTTATAGATCAAGAACAAAGTGAAAGAGAAATAAAAGGCAAGCTTGTGGCCTAAAAGTGATTTTGAGCAGGGAATCGAGGTAGGTTATGATATATTTGTAGAAGTTAGACTTGCTCGATTCTATGATGATGTGATGGGTTTGAGAAGATGAGTTGATGATATTGAGCTTTATATTGAAATCATGATATTCCTGATGTTGATACTGATATTGATGATGATAAGTTGATGATTGTGATAATGATATTGAGATCATTGTGAATTGACAGATGTTGATGGTATTAAGAAAAGAAAGAGATTATATTATGTGCGTGTAACACCCCGTACCTTTCTGAACTCACGCAACTACCCTAATGTTCATGGAATTAATTAAGTTATGATAAATGGTATATTATTCATGGAAGTTATTGGGCTAAACAAACCTTGTGCAAATGGGCTCAATTTAAGGCCCAAAATTAGGTAAAAGACATGGCCCAACAAGAAGGAAATGATCCATTCTTCTTTTGACCAAATCAACATATCAATTATTGACCAAAAATTGTCTAAGGATTACCATTAAGGGTCTATAAAAGGCACCAAAAATATGATTTTTATTCATTTCATTACACCTTCCAAGTTCTAGAATTTTCCACAAAAGAGATATTTTCTCTTCTCTTCCAAACCCTGAGGCAATCATCTTTTGGTACAATATCATCTCTATGCAAGTATTGGTAAGTGTTTACTCTTATGGTTTAATATATTATATGCTTAATATGGTGTATAAATCATGGTGGTTATGTTGACAAAGTGTTGAGAAGTGGACTTGTGTTCTTGAAGGAAGTGAATTTGATGGATTAAATATCAACATGTAAGATGTGTTTATGTACTTAACTTTCTTTCTCTTTGTGTGTAACATTTGGAATTGTTGTTGTGAAATTGTACATGGAACCGGTGGTGTATTGAAAGGAAAATGTAGTTTTGGTGATGTTTATGTGCATTTTGAAACCATGTCTGTTCATTGGAATCTAAAATGATCTAAAATATGTTAATAGAAGCTTAGTTATGATCATGGACCATTCATTGCATAATAGGACCCTAAAATGACCCCCGGAGGCTGAAATGGGCATCCGCCCTCGCGGGTGGGGCACCTGCGGGCGCAGATGCCAATGCAGGTGACCCTGGACCAGGCCAATGGTCACCTTCAAATTCACCTCAACCACCTTTGGGCGCAGGTGGCTTCGCAGGTTAGCCCAGAACTTCGTTTTGTATGTTTTTGTCTCTCTTTGACCCCCCGAAACCCCTATACCCTTCTTTGATGCAATTATCAACTTATGGTACCTTTTGAATGACTTTAAAGGAGTATCCTGGAGGTATTTTTAGTGGTATAAATTATGGATTGTCTTTAATGTGTTTTTGTGAAAGGTGTTTACGTTATGTAGTGAGGTAATTGTGATATTATATTAAAGGGGAAATGTAAAGTATAAACTTGGTGTGAAATGCTATTGGTTTATGAGATCTTGGTCAATGTGTGGACTGTTATAGTGTTGTTGGTATGATAATGCAGCGAGTTGTATTAAAGAAGGAAAAAATGATGCTATATAGCAGTCACGTAGATCATTGTCGCCTTATGAACTAGTAATGTAGTTAATTGTTAACGTGAGCTCCATTATGCACTTGTGTTGTAGAGTGAAACGTAAGGAAGGAGCTGGTATATTGTGTTCACATATTGGATTGTGTATGAACATAAGGTATGTAAGGTTACTCTTACCATGTCCTTCTGCAGCACATGTTGTTCACATTGTCATTGTACTTGTTCCATTCCGAAATGTTCTAAGGTATCTCATTTCAGGTTGTCATCTATTGTTAGTCACATGTTCCTCATTCCTTGATAATTTTTTATTCATGTGTTACATAATTGTGGACATAGTTCCAAAGTTCCAATAATGTACAATCACTAATGTATCACTCTTATAATAAAAGAAAGAAGTAATGTACAATTGTTAGAGTATTCTTGGGTGGTATCCCAGGGGTTGACAGCCTAGCATGGATTGATCCCAATATCATAATTACATCCCAGGGGCGACAGAAAAGCCTAGCATGGGTTATCATCATTACATCCCAGAGGCGACAAAAAATCCTAGCATGGGTTATCATAATAACATCCCAGGGGCGACATAAAGCCTAGCATGGGTTATCATAATAACATCCCAGGGGCGACAGAAAAGCCTAGCATGGGTTAATTACATCCCAGGGGTTAGAATACCTAGCATGGGTTAATCTCATCCCAAGGGCGACATAAAAGCCTAGCATGGGTAGAAAGATAAAGGTGAATGAACGTAAAGGCAAGGAAAGTAATGAACGTAATGTACATGGTTCCAACACAAATAGAGAGATGACTTATTCATATTGACTATTCTCTTATATTTGATTCCATTGACGCACTTATGTATGATGCAGCTTTCTTATAGCCTTACATACTCAGTACATTCTTCGTACTGACATCCCTTGGGGGACTTACCTTACTTGCTGCAGGCATAGGTGCTAGTAGATCTCCACTGTAGGTTGCAGATTATTTGCAGATCATTGGTGAGCTCCAGTTGGTTCGGGGCTTTTCGAGTCATATACATACATTGATTTTGGTATTATGTAAATGTTGTATAAAGCGGGGACTTGTCTCAACTGTAGGGTGTTTATGTACATGTATCTGATAGAGGGTTTGTAGATGTATGTGGGAAGATGAATGTAAGAGATGCAGGTCCCCTTTGACTTGATGGCTTTAATGGCCATGTTTCATATATAGCATATGTTTCCATGACGTCCGCCATTGGTATTTTTTTTTTAGTTACATGAGGTAGAATGATATTCATACATAGACATGCATATGAATGTACATGATCAAGGATTGGTTCTCTCGGGCCTCAATGGCTTCGTGTACCAGTCCGCCTCGTTGAAATTCATGGGGTGAAAAAAGTTGTATCAGAGCAGGTCGTCCTAAGGGTGTATACAAAGCCGTGTCTGAGTAGAGTCTTGCTTATGAGTGTGTTGTGCACCACATTTATAAGTAGGAGGCTACGGGACATTTAGGAGTTGTTTCTTTTCTTTATTTCAAGATCGTGCAATAGAGCCAAATGTTGTAGGTGGAATTATATCTGACGATTGAAGTTGGTTTTCTTTGTTATAGTAAATGCCGAAGACAATACAAGGTAGGCCCAAAGGTAACCAGGTAGATATGCTTGCCGGAGAAGGAACGAGTAGATCACCACCTGACCAAGCTAGTCAAGGTGGGGCTGACACTGAAACTGCATCATGGGCTTCTCCTACTCTTCCATTTACAGAAGAGACAAGATGGAGAAGAGTATCTTCGAAACCACCTGTTAATACTATTGAGCAAGGCTTAATGAGTGCGGTGCAAATATTTGTCACAACCCGAATCCCATTCGGGCCGGAATGGCACCCGAAGCCGATGAGGCCTGAGAGAACCAATCTTTGCTCATGTTTATTCATATGCATGTCACTCAATAAGCAGTACCATCACATAGAGGTATAAAATGTCAATAGCGGAAGTTATGGAAACACGTGATACATATATATATATGTATAACAAACTTTGTCGTTAGGGCCATCGAGTCAACATGGACATACTTCACTTACATTCATATACCCACATACGTCTACAAAGCCTCTACAGATACACATACATAGCCAAGCAAGAGTCGGGACAAGTCCCCGCTTTACACAACATTTACAATACCAAAATCAATGTACAATACGACTCAGAAAGTACCGAACTAACTGGAGCTCACCAAAAATATGCAAATGACCCACACTCTACTATGGAGGTCTGCTAGTACCTGTGCCTGAAGCAAGTAAGGTAAATCCCCATAAGGGGGTTAGTACGAAGAATGTACTGAGTATGCAAGGCTATAAGAAACTGTATGATACATAAAGACTTCAATGTAATCAACATAAAAGAGCATAGTCAATATGGATAAGTCATTGATCTACATATGTGGAATCATGTACCTTACATTCATTATGAATAACCCATCGTTCTGTATGTTTGGAACTATATACTTTATGTTCATTACTTTCTTTGCTTCTGTGTTCACTCATTTTCACCTGTGCTATATCGTACCTGGGCCCCAGCTCATCAGTGGGTCTTTACATAAAATAAGGTTATGTTGGGATCGGCTCGACCTAGGCTTATGCCTCTAGAGCTACAACCCATGAATCAATATATCGGGCTCGGCTCGAGCCATGTTATTACCTCTAGAGCTGCCACCCATACCAACATATTAGGTTTGGCTCAAGCTAGGTCGTTACCTCTAGAGCTAACCCCCTGTCAGGATCGACCCTAGCTAGGCTTATGCCTCTAGGACTGCCCCCTGATCCAATAATCTCGTGATCGGCTTGAGCTAGGCTTATGCCTCTAGAGCTACCACCCGTACTCTTACAACCAACAATATGCATTACTTCCTTTCTTTACTTTTGAGAGATTGATACCTTTACTTGTGAGAGATTGGTACATTCACTTGTGAGAGATTGATACATTCACTTGTGAGAGATTGATACATTATTGGAAGCATAACATTATTGAGACTTTGGAACCGTGTCCATAATTATGTAACTCATGAACAACAACGACTAGTGAATGAGGAATATGTGACTTAACAATAGATAACAACCTGAAATGAGATACCTTTGGATATTTCGGAATCGAATAAGTACAATGCTAATATGAGCGATATGTTGCAGAAGGATACAGAAAGAGTAACCTTACATACCTTATCTTTTCAATACGAATATACAATACTATACGTGCATACAATATCCCCGCTCCTTCCTTATGTTTCACTCTACAACACAAGTACACAACGGAGTTTACATTAACCACCAACTACCGTACAAATACATATGACGACAATGAGTTATATGTTTGCCTTTAAAATGTCATTTCCCCCTTTACAATACCATTCACGGCATTGTTGGAATTCCATACATTGACCACAACATCATATAACAATAGCATTTTACAACAAAGTTTCTCCTTTACACTTTCTCATTAACACCATATCACAATTAATCCATCAAGTCACCTTAATGCACCTCATAACAACATATCAGCCAAAATCCCATAATTTACATTTATAGAAAAATAACAAGTTTAGAAATATAATCACACCATACATTTTGATATTTCATCCACACCATGCACTTTCATCAAGACCACAAGTCATCTTTCAAGTTCAATTCACAAAAATGACACATCTTTTACAAAAACACAAAAGTGCACCACTTGCACTTTTAGGCATAACCATCATGATCTACATGCTCTCCCATGCATATAATATATTAATCCATAAGAATAATCACTTACCCAAACTTGCAAATGAGTGATCTTGTCCCAAGAAGTGCCTTAGGGTTCTTAGGGTTTGAGAGAAATAGTTGAGAACTATCTAACGAGGCATGAGAGTTCCAATGAATTAAAAATCTGATTTTGGCCTGGTCAAAGTGGAAGAATGGGTCATTTTCCCCATTGGGCCTTGCATTTTGGTCTCTCTTTGGGCTTTAAATTGAGCCCAATAACCCATGTCATCTTAACCCACCAAATGTAATGTATAATCCACCATATATCTCATGGTCAAATAATTCTATAAATGTCTCGATAATATTCACTTACGAGATTCCCGTTCGTAGCCTCAATTAAAATAGAAATTCTAGTCGCGCATGGCTTATTTGAACATAATTTGTTAAAATACTTGTTACGAAGGATTAACCCGAACTCGGATGCTAAACGCGCTTAAAAATATTCCTACTATGATGGAGTAATGATACCATGATTCAAAGTTGTTATATACATCATAATAGTCGAAGAAATAATTTGGCGAAAACCACCCCGGCTAGTCGCTTGGCGCGCCCCTTTGCTGCCTGTGAAAACAAAAATTTGGGCTAGAGCGGCCTGGCACGCCCTCTGCAGCGCCCCATGCCAAATTTTTTATTTTGACTTTTCTTTGCGGATTTGGTTGGATCTTTCAAGTCCCAACCTTTTGCTTACCTCTTAGCTTTAAGATTCTTTGCTTGGATGTCCCTTAAACCTCAATTTTTCGCCCCACAAATGCTCCACAAAGTCACAAACACCACCCACTATAAAGGTCTAATCACATTTTCTAGCACAATATCAAATGTTCCATCAATGACAATGCAAAATACATATTTATTGCTCTCGAACTTAGGGTAAACATGGCTCAAGGTTATCAAGTAGGGTCGGGAAGGTACGGGGTGTTACATTCTTCCCCCCTTAGGAACATTCATCCTCGAATGTTAGTAACATTGTCTCATTGAAACAAAGTTAAGACTAAGTATATCCTTCATGTTATCATATACACATAACACTAGTAAGATTTACTTGTTACTACTCCCATTCCATACCCTGAACTTTTTCTCCGTTGACAACAATTACAAGTACTTTAGATTCCATTATTTCTTTGGTTTCCCTTGTGATTTATTCTACGTGCTAATTTCTCCAATAGTGCCTTTACGGAAGCTACTTCTTTATTTCTCATTGCTTTCGCTTATCGATCTAGAATAGTAAGCAGTACTTCTTCACATATGAGATCTTTCGTAACTTGTATATCTCCACTGGAAGCAATACGGGATAATCTCCTATACACTTTCAAAGCATCGAATATGAAATAATGAATGACCTGTGAAGAGTTCTTGGACTAGTGCTAACAGATACGCAATTTGCCCAAATCTTTGGACAATTTCCTTTTCTTTCCGAATCTCATTATTATAATTTTTTTTTCTTTTCATTGGTCACACTGTCAAAAATGCCTAATCACCTATGGCAAATTCTAAGTCTATTCGTCTAATAGTGGCATATGATTTGTATCGACTTTGGGCATTTGTAGCTACTATTATATCACCTTCACTTTTTCTATAGCTTGATGAACAAAATCGTACCCGAGCAAAGCAAATTTCATTAGCTGTAACCCATCCAATTGATGATCTATATTTTCTTTCATATAAAGCTTCGTAAGGTCCCTTTTGATACTTTTATTGTAAGTAATTTCAATAAACGATAGATGTTCATCCCAACTACCTTGAAAGTCCAATGTACAAACTCATGACATATCTTTAAATGTTCATATAATACGTTCTGTTTGTCCATCCATCTGAGGATGAAAAGCCATACTTAGATTCACTTGTGTACCCATGCTTTACTAAAAAGACTTCCAATACTGTGCAATAAAGGGAGCTCTCTTGTATGATATTATAGTGAGTGGAATCCCATGTAATCGTACTATCTCTGTAACATACAACTTTGCATAATGTTCAACTGTATCGATAGTCTTAACTGGTAAGAAATATGCTAACTCGGTAAGCCTGTTAATTATTACTTATATGGAATCAAACTTTGCAGTGTACGAGACAACCCTGTGATTAAATCCATGTTATTCATGTTCCACTTCCAAACCGGAAGGGTAATACATTGCATTACACATACAGATTTCTGATGCCATACTGTTAATTAGTGACTGCTTGGACATTGAGCTACAAGTTCTACAATGTGCTTCTCAGATAACCTTACCAATACCTCTCTGCTAAACCATGGTACTTTTTGGTTGCTTCCGAATGAATGAAGTACCGTGAACGATGTTCTTATGTTATAATTCATTTCCTTGACTCGTCTATACTCGGTACACAAAATCTACATTGGAGTTAAAGTACTCCCCCCTTATGTTTGCTCAAATACCCTTGTCGAACTTTACTGTACATTCTTTTTCAATTGAACTAAAAATAGAATTTATAGACTGTTTTTCCTTTATCTCAGATACCAATGAAAATTCTGCCACATTTGACACTATAATTCTTTCACCTGAAGTTTTATACAAGTAGTGGTGCCATCTGTTACAAGCAATTGTCACAACTGTTAACTTAAAATTATATGTGGGATAACTTCTCTTATGTGTACGCAATTGTCTTAAGGCATACGCTATCACATTGTCGTGCTGCATGTATACACATCCCATACAAACTTTTAAAACATCACAATGCACTGCATACTCTTATGTGTCTTTGGGAGGTACTAGTACAGGTGTACGAGTCAATTTATCTTTCAACTCTTGTAAATTTTTCTCACATACATCATTCCGCTGAAACTTAGTTACTTTGTGTGTTAGCTTTATTAAGGGTAATGGTAGAAAGCCTTTTTAACAATTCGTCTGTACTAACTAGCCAACTCAAGGAAAGTATGAATTTTCGTAGGCGTCGTAAGCCTTGGCCACTTCTTTATTTTATACAATGTGTCCTAAGGACGATACGGATTGTGACCAAACTAGCATTTAAAGAACTCGCATATATCTTACGATCACGAAGAATCCGTAACACCTGTCACAAGTGACTAGCATGGTCCTTTTGTGATCTTGAGTAATCTTGTATAGCATCTAAAACATTATCACGAATACACTTAGTGATGGCTTAAACACCCTAATTATCAAACCCATCAATGCAGCTGGTGCATTTGTTAGCCCAAATGGCATAACTACGAATTCATAACAACCATCCTCTATTTTGGGTATCTTTATTTTCTCTGACCTTTACTTGATGATCTCCTGACCTTAAGTTAATCTTTAGGAAGAGTCTGGCAGCCTATAATCGATTAAATAATTCAGCAACTCCGGGGAGAAAACATGTTTTCTTAATTTTCACCTTATTCGATTGCCGGTAGTAAACACACATTCTCAATGTGCCATTAAATAAATTTTCCTCTTGGTGCCCCCACATTTCCCTGGCCATTCAAAAACATTGTTTTGGGGAAAACGGTAATATAACTCCTTAGTTTGGCAATCTTCTATGGCACAATCCCTTTATAACATCAGAATTCCACTATTTCCAGCTCAATAAGACCAACCCATGTCTCATAACCACAAAAAATTACTGTGCACTTATGACATACTCCTTTAACTACAATAGATTCACCAACTGATGTATAGACTTCATGTGACATAACTAGTAATTCTGGTGTTCTTTTGAATTTTCAGCAATTAATGAAATAACATATGCTCTATGGGTCAATCAATATGTATACAGTACCTGTAGCTACATCAGGAGAAGTCTCATTTTGTGGCCCGGCATACCACACTAATAACAAACATTCGGCCCCAACCGACATTCACCTAGATGATAACTTCCATAACACTAACACAGCTGACGAGGAGACTTCGGTTGGTTCCTAATTTCTACGTTCCTGTACTTGATACCCCATTGCCCATGAATCCTTAATCTCACTTGCCCAAACTGATTGTCTCTAAACCCTTGGGATTGAGGTAGAACATTTACTATAGACTAAGGAAACAATGGTCTAAGCGGTTTGTTAAACACCCGAGAACTAAATTTTCCTTGGGACGCCATGAACTGTACCATAGGTCTAGCCCTCTTTGATGACCCTTCTTCAGATATTTGTGTCCTTTTTTGTTGCCTCTGATCCTCCATTATTTGTACAAAAAGCCTCTATTCTGGCTATATCTATATCTCTTTTCAAGGCCGCAATAGAACAATCCATCTGTCCACATACGAATACACTCTATCGGCCATAATAGCTACCACATTTGGAGCATACCTAGCCAAAGAATTCAATCGAAGACTATACTTTCTGACACTCATAGTTCTTTAGCAAAAACTTAGCAATTGGTCCACATGAGCTTTTTGGACCTCATATGGGAGGTACTGGTCAAGGAATGCCGTTTTAAATTCCTCCCAACTAACTGAATGTACATTAATACACAGTCACATGCATATCATCTAGAGCCCTTTTGATTTGGTCTATAAAGTCCTGTGGGTCTTCATTCATATCCGACTCGGTGGACGTAGGAGGGTTTAATTTCAGAAAATCCTGTGTTCGACGACTAGCTGCCTTAGACTCACCATCATCACTCGTCATTGGGCCAGCTCGCCCATGACATTATACAACAACTATCTAAGTCAACATATGCACTACATTTCTTAAATCCTATTTAGTGGTATTTATAGGTGGTTCTGCGTGTACTTCTCTACTTTTTGGCTAAGTGAAACCCGTATTACAATTTCCATGTTATCCCCACCTTGACTAGCTTAGTCAGGTGGTGATTTACTCATTTCTTCTTCGGCAGGCATATCAACCTTCTCACCTTTACCCTTATCTTGTCTGATACTCAGCATTTGACTATACAAAAGAAATCCAATGTCAATACGTACATATGTGTCCACCTACAACTTTGGTTCTATTACACGATCTAGAAGTGAAGAAAAGAAACAACTCCTAAATGTCCCGTAGCCTCCAGCTTAGAAATGTGGCGCGCAACACACCCATAAGCAAGACTCTACTTAGACACGGCTTTGTAGACACCCTTAGGACAACCCGCTCTGATACCACTTTTGTCACAACCCAAAACCCATTCGGGCCAGACTGGCACCCGAAGCCGATGAGGCCCGAGAGAACCAATCTTTGCTCATGTCTATTCATATGCATGTCACTCAATAAGAAGCACCATCACATAGAGGTATAAAATGTCAATAGCGGAAGTTATGGAAATATGTGATACATATATGTATAAGAAACTTGGCCGTTAGGGCCATCGAGTCAACATGGACATACTTCTCTTACATTCGTATACCCACATACGTCTACAAAGCCTCTACAGATACACATACATAGCCAAGCTAGAGTCGGGAAAAGTCCCCGCTTTACACAGCATTTACAATACCAAAATCAATGTACACTACGACTCGAAAAGCCTCGAACCAACTGGAGCTCACCAAAAATCTGCAAATGACCCACACTCTACTGTGGAGGTCTACTAGTACCTGTGCCTGTAGCAAGTAAGGTAAATCCCCCCAAGGGGGTCAGTACGAAGAATGTATTGAGTATGCAAGGCTATAAGAAACTGTATGATATATAAATACTTCAATGTAATCAACATAAAAAAGCATAGTCAATATGGATAAGTCATTGATCTACATATGTGGAATCATGTACCTTACATTCATTATGAATAACCCATCGTTCTGTATGTTTTGAACTATGTACTTTACGTTCATTACTTTCTTTGCTTCTGTGTTCACTCATCGTCACCTGTGCTATATCGTACCCGAGCCCCAGCTGATCAGTGGGTCTTTACATAACATAACGTTATGTTAGGATTGGCTCGAGCTAGGCTTATGCCTCTAGAGCTACAACCCATGAATCAATATATCGGGCTAGGATCGAGCTAGTTTATTACCTCTAGTGTTGCCACCCATACCAACATATCAGGTTCGGCTCGAGCTAGGTCATTGCCTCTAGAGCTACCCCCTGTCGGGATCGGCCCGAGCTAGGCTTATGCCTCTAGGACTGCCCCCTGATCCAATAATCTTGGGATCGGCTCAAGCTAGGCTTATGACTCTAGAGCTACCACTCGTACTCTTACAACCAACAATATGCATTACTTCCTTTCTTTACTTTTGAAAGATTGATACCTTTACTTGTGAGAGATTGGTACATTCACTTGTGAGAGATTAATACATTCACTTGTGAGAGATTGATACATTATTGGAAGCATAACATTATTGAGACTTTGGAACCGTATCCATAATTATGTAACTCGTGAACAACAAAGACTAGTGAATGAGGAATATGTGACTTAACAATAGATAACAACCTGAAATGAGATACCTTTGGACATTTCAAAATCGAATAAGTATAATGCCAATATGAGGGATATGCTGTAGAAGGATACAAAATGAGTAACCTTACATACCTTATCTTCTCAATACGAATATACAATCCTATACGTGCATACAATAGCCCTGCTCCTTCCTTATGTTTCACTCTACAACACAAGTACACAATGGAGTTTACATTAACCACCAACTACCTTACAAATTCATATGATGACAATGAGTTACATGTTTGCCTTTAAAATGTCATTTCCCCCTTTACATTACCATTCACGGCATTGTCATTCCAACAATACCCCAATAATTCCATAAATTGACCACAACATCATATACCAATAGCATTTCACAACAAAGTTTCTCCTTTACACTTTCTCATTAACACCATATCACAATTAATCCATCAAGTCACCTTAATACACCTCATAACAACATATCGGCCAAAATCCCATAATTTACATTTATAGAAAAATAACAAGTTTAGAAATATAATCACACCATACATGTTGATATTTCATCCATACCATGCACTTTCATCAAGACCACAAGTCATCTTTCAAGTTCAATTCACAAAAATGACACATCTTTTACAAAACACAAAAGTCCACCACTTGCACTTTTAGGCATAACCATCATGATCTACATGCTCTCCCATGCATATAATATATTAATCCATAGGAATAATCACTTACCCAAACTTACAAATGAGTGATCTTGTCCCAAGAAGTTACTTAGGCTTCTTAGGATTTGAGAGAAATAGTTGAGCAATATCTAAAGAGGCATGAGAGTTCCAACAAATTAAAAATCTGATTTTGGGGACTTTATATAGTGCTCAAGTCATCCTTAGCCACTTCCTTGCATTAAATGCAATATTGCCTTGGTCAAACTGGAAGAATGGGTCATTTGCCCCATTGGGCCTTGCATTTTGGTCTCTCTTTAGGCTTTAAATTGAGCCCAATAACCCATGTCATCTTAACCCACCAAATATAATGTATAATCCACCATATATCTCATGGTCAAATAATTCTATAAATGTCTTGATAATATTCACTTACGAGATTCCCGTTCGTAGCCTCAATCGAAAAATAGAAATTCTAGTCGCTCATGGCTTATTTGAACATAATTTTTTAAAATAATTGTGACAAGGGATTAACCCCAACTCGGATGCTAAATGCGCTTAAGAATAGTCCTACTATGACGGAGTAATGATACCATGACTCAAAGGTCTTATATACATCATAATAGTCGAAGAAAAATTTTGGTGAAAACCACCCTGGCAAGCCGCTTGGCGCGCCCCTTTACTGCCTGTGAAAACAAAAATTTAGGCCAGAGCGGCCTGGCACGCCCTCTGCAGCGCCCCATGCCAAATTTTTTATTTTGACTTTTCTTTGCGGATTTAGTTGGATCTTTCAAGTCCCAACCTTTTGCTTACCTCTTAGCTTTAAGATTCTTTGCTTGGATATCCCTTAAACATCAATTTTTCACCCCACAAAAGCTCCACAAAGTCACAAACACCACCCACTACAAAGGTCTAATCATATTTTCTAGCACAATATCAAATGTTCCATCGATTACAATGCAAAATACATACTTATTGCTCTCGAACTTAGGGTAAACATGGCTCAAGGTTATCAAGTAGGGTCGGGAAGGTATGGGGTGTTACAATATTGACCCGTGTAGTTGCTACACAAGTTCAAATACATGCTTTTGAGTAGCAGATGGAGGGTCAAAGGCAAATGAAAAGGATGCAAGAAGTGGAAGGGGGATCGTCAAAGAGGGCTAAACCCATGGGACAATTCATAGTGTCCCAAGGAGGATTTGGTCCTCGAATTTCTCACAAACCGCCTAGGCCATCATTTCCCCAATCCACAGCAAATGCTCCCCCTCTATTCCAAGGGTTTAGAAGTAACCAGTTTGGGCAAAGAAGTGAGGTTCAGGATTCACGGACAGTGGGGTATCGATCACGAGGAAGTATGAGCCAATTGTGGTCTCCTCGTCAGCAGTGTCAGCTCTGCAGAAGGTATTATTTAGGTTAATATCGGTTGGGAACAAATGTTTGCTTTTGGTGTGGCGTGCCAGGTCACATGGTGAGAGAGTGCCCACAAAGAGGCATGAGTGGTATTAGACGACCTACGGGATCTACTGTTGTGTTATCATCGTTATATGTACAACCTGCTGGTCATGACAGAGGTGCTAGAGGAGCAGCTAGTTCTAGTGTAATTCATGACTGTACCTATGTTGTGGCAGATCGGCAGAAATTTGAGGCTTCTCCTGATGAAGTGACAGGCATATTATCTGTATTTTCACATAATGTATTTGCATTGATTGATCCGAGATTTACCCTATCATATGTTACTCCATTGATTGTTGGAAAAAATTTTTGAAAGGACACTAGAATTATTAGTTAACCCAGTTGAAGTCTCTACCCCAATTGGTAAATCTATTGTAGCTAAGAGTATATCGTGATTATATAGTACTTGTTTATGGTCATGATACCCTGATTGATCTTATTGAGCTGGAAATGGTGGATTTTATGAATTGTGCCACAGTAGATTGTTGAGCTACGAAGTTTTATATTTTCATTTTCCATAAAAGAATGGTCTTGAATGGAAGGGTAATGTTGGAGAACCGAGAGGTAAAGTTATTTCTCATCTTAAGGCAAAGAAAATGATACCCAAAGGGGTACATGTGTAACTTAATAAGGGTGAAAGATACTGATGTGGAGCCACCAACTCTTCAATCAGTTCCGGTGGTAAAAGAAATTCTTAAAGCATTTCCTACCGATCTTCTGGGTTAGCATCCAGAACGGGAAGTAGAGTTTGGTATTTCTTTGATTACAGGTACTCAACCTATCTCTATTACTTCATATAGAATGGCTCTAGCAGAATTATAAGAATTTAAAAAAGCAATTAAAAGACTTGTAGGACAAGGGATACAGAAGACCTAGTACGTCCCCTTGGGGTGCACCAGTGTTATTGTACGAAAGAAAGATGGTACGCTGAGAATGTGTATTGGTTATCGACAACTGAATAAGGTGACAGTTAAGAATAAATATTCCCTCCCCAGAATTTATGATTTATTTGAGCAATTACATGGTGCCAAAGGTTTCTCACATATCGATTTGAGACCAGGTTCTTACTAGGTACGGGTTAAGGAGGAATATATACCCAGGGTAGCTTTTCGAACACGGTATGGTCATTATGCATTTTAGTTGTATCATTTGGACTAACAAAGGCACTTGCAGTTTTTAGGGATTTGATAAATAGGGTGTTCAAGCCAATTTTACATGTATACGTGACCGTGATTATAGATGATACCGTAAGATATATGCAAAGTTCTCTAAATGTGAATTTTGGTTAAAATTCATAGCATTTTTGGGTCACATTGTATAGGATAAAGGACTAAGAGTTGATACACAATGGATAGAAGCGATGAAAAATTGGATAAGCCCCACCACGCTTACAGAGATTCATAGTTTTCTTTGATTGGCTGGTTATTATAGGAGATTTGTTGAGGGATTTTCTTCTATCTCTACACCCTTAACAAAGTTAAAATACTAGGCAATCAAGTTTCAGTGGAATGATGCATGTGCAAAGAGTTTCCAAAAATCTGAAGAATAACTTGACGACTACACCCGTATTAATGCCTCCCGAAGGTACAGAGGGGTATACAGTATCTTGTGATGCTTCAGGAGTCGGCTTAGGATGTGTATTGATGCAACACGATAATGTAATAGCCTATGCCTCATGACAATTGTGTCCACATAAAATAAATTATCCAGCATATGATCTTGAGTTAGCAGTTATGATATTTGCTTCAAAGATACGACACCACAACTTGTATGGGGTTTATGTTGATATATATATTGATCATAAGAGTTTGCAATATATCTTTAAACAGAAGGACTTAAATGTAAGGCAGTGGAGGTGACTCGAACTATTAAGATATTATGATATGATATTCAGATCCCATTCGGGAAAAGCAAATGCGGTAGCCGATGCATTGATCCACAAAGCACTAGGAAGTACTGATAGTCAGTTCATGGAAAAGCAAGGTACAGTTAAGGATCTTTGGTAGTGCATTTTCTTGAAACTACAGATAAAAGAGTTATAACGCAACATGCGGCAAAGTCTTCATTCGTAGAGGTGAAGGAAAGGCAACATGTGAATCCTATTTTTCTTTCAGATGGAAAAAAAAATGTACCACAAGGTTCGATAAAGGCATTTGAACTTACGCAAGAGGGAATACTTCAATGCCAAGGTAAATTGTGGATACCAGATGGAGATGAATTAAGGAAATGGATTATGACACAGGCACATCAATCACAACATTCTATTCATCCGAGAACTGCCAAAATATATCATGATTCGAAAAAAATGTATTGGTGGGGAAATATGAAGAAGAATATTGTAGAATTTGTAGTTCAATGTCCAAATTGTCAATAAGAAAAAAAGTAGAGCATCAGAAACCTGAAGGTTATATGTAAGGTATGAATGTTTCAGTTTGGATGTGGGACATGATTAACATTGGTTTCACCACAGGTTTTCCTCGTACACTACAGAAATTTGATTCCATATGGAAGATAGCTGACAGGCGTACCAAGTCAACACATTTCCTACCAGTCAAAAATATGTACACAACTGAAGACTATGTAAAGTTGTATGTTAAAGAGATAGTACAATTGCATGGGATTCTAATTTCTATGATATCCTCAAACAGATGGACAAGCAGAACATACCATTCAAACACTTGAAGATATGTTACGAGCTTGCATATGGAACTTTCAAGGTAGTTGGGACGATCGTTTACCTCTTGTTGAATTTACCTACAATAAAAGCTAGTGTTCAAGTATCAATATAACACCTTATGAAGCCTTATATGGAAGAAAGTGTAGGTTACCAAGTGGATGATTTGAAGCAGGTGAGACTGAGATGGCTTTACTCTAGCCAGATCTTGTTCATCAAGTTATAGAGAAAGTTAAAGTGATACATTAGCGGCTACAAATGGCACAAAGTCGACACAAATCATATGCCGATATTAGAAGAGGGAATTAGAATTTACCATAAGTGATTGGGTAGTTTGACAGTGTCCCAATGAAAGGGGTAACGAGATTTGGAAATAAATGAAAGTAGGACCTATACAACGTGCCGTGTAAGAATGTTCGAAGATTTGGTCAAGTCGCGCATGAATTTGAAATACCCCAAGAACTCTCCACATTTCATTCAGTATTTCATGATTCGATGCCTTGAAAGTGTATAGGAGATCCATCTCGTATTGTTCCCAGTGGAGATGTACAAGTTACGGAGGATCTCATATATGAAGAGGTACCTATTACTATTCTAGATCGATAAGTGAAAGGATTAAGAAATAAATAAGTAGCTTTTGTAAAGGAACTATTGGAGAAATCAACAAGTAGAAGAGATCACGTGGGAAGCTGAAGAAAAGATGAAGTCGAAGTACCCACACTTGTTTCACATGGAAGAAAAAGTTCAAGGTGCGGAAACGAAGCAATAACAAGTAAGTATTTACAAGCATTATGTGTAAATGCCAACATGAAGGTTCATTTTTTGTAAATGGAATAATATTACTAACATTCGAGGACGAATGTTCCTAAGGGAGGAAGGATGTAACACCCCATACCTTTCTAAACTCACGTGAATACCCTAATGTTCATGGAATTAATTAAGTTGTTATAAATGGTATATTATTCATGGAATTTGTTGGGATAAACAAACCTCAATTTAAGGCCCAAAATTAGGTAAAAGACATGGCCCAACAAGAAGGAAATGATCCATTCTTCTTTTGACCAAATCAACACATCGATTATTGACCAAAATTTGGCTAAGGATGACCATTAAGGGTCTATAAAAGGCACCAAAAATCTGATTTTTATTCATTTCATTACACTTGCCAAGTTCTAGAATTTTCCACAAAAGAGATATTTTCTCTTCTCTTCCAAACCCTAAGGCAATCATCTTTTGGGACAAGATCATCTCTTTGAAAGTATTGGTAAGTGTTTAATCTTATGGTTTAATATATTATATGCTTAATATGGTGTATAAATAATTGTGGTTATGTTGATAAAGTGTTGAGAAGTTCACTATGTGTGAAACAGTCTATGTTTGCTTAATCAATAAAGGGTTTTGCCTTGTAAACTTGGAAGTGGACTTTTGTTCTTGAAGGAAGTGAATTTGATGGATTAAATATCAACATGTAATATGTGGTTATGTCCTTAAATTTCTTTCTCTTTGTGTGTAACATTTGGAATTGTTGTTGTGAAATTGTACATGGAACCGGTGGCGTATTGAAAAGAAAATGTAGTTTTTGTGATGTTTATGTGCGTTGTGAAACCATGGATGTTTTTTGGCATCTACTATGATCTAAAATATGTTAATATAAGCTTAGTTATGATCATGGACCATTCATTGCAAAAAAGGACCCTAAAATGACCCCCGGAGGCTGAAACGGGCATCCGCCCTTGCTGGTGGGACTCCTGTGGGTGCAGACTCCAATGTAGGTGACCCTGTACCAGGCCAATGGTCACCTGTGGATGTATATCAACCACCTGCGGGTGAAGGTGGCTTTGCAGGTCAGCCCAGAACTTCATTTTGTATGTTTTTGTCTTTCTTTGACCCACCCGAAACCCCTATACCCTTCTTTGATGCAATTATCAACTTATGGTACCTTTTGAATGACTTTAAAGGAATATCCCGAAGGAATTTTGAGTGGTATCAATTATGGATTGTCTTTCATGTGTTGTTGTGAAAGGTGTTTATGTGATGTAGTGAGGTAATTGTGACATTGTATTGAAGGGGAAATGTAAAGTATAAACTTGGAGTGAAATACTATTGGTTTATGAGGTCTTGGTCAATGTATGGAATATTGTGGTTTTGTTGGTATGATAATACAGTGAGTTGTATTGAAGAAGGACAAAATAACGCTACATAGCAGTCACGTAGCTCATTGTCGCCTTATGTACTAGTAATGTAGTTAATTGTTAACGTGAGCTCCGTTATGCACTTGTGTTGTAGAGTGAAACGTAAGGAAGGAGCTGGACTATTGTGTTCACATAAAGGATTGTGTATGAAGATAAGGTATGTATGGTTACTCTTACCATGTCCTTCTGCAACACATATTGTTCACATTGTCATTGTACTTGTTCCATTACGAAATGTTCTAAGGTATCTCATTTCAGGTTGTCATCTATTGTTAGTCATATGTTCCTCATTCTTTGATCATTTGTTATTCATGTGATACATAATTGTGGACATGGTTCCAAAGTTCCAATAATGTACAATCACTAATGTATCACTCTTATAATGAAAGAAAGAAGTAATGTATAATTGTTTAAGTATTCTTGGGTGGCATCCCAGGGGTTGATAGCCTAGTATGGGTCGATCCCAATATCATACTTACATCCCAGGGGCAATAGAAAAGCCTAGCATGGGTTATCATCATTACATCCCAAGGGAGGCAGAAAAGCCTAGCATGGGTTATCATAATAACATCCCAGGGGCAACAGAAATCCTAGCATGGGTTATCATAATAACATCCCAGGGGCGACAGAAAGCCTAGCATGGGTTATCATAATAACATCCAAGGGGCGACAGAAAAGCCTAGCATGGGTTAATTACATCCTAGGAGTTAGAATACCTAGCATGGATTAATCTCATCCCAGGGGCGACAGAAAAGCCTAGCATGGGTAGAACGACAAAGGTGAATAAACATAAAGGAAAGGAAAGTAATGAATGTAATGTACATGGTTCCAACACAAACAGAATGATGACTTATTCATATTGACTGTTCTCTTATATTTGATTCCATTGACGCACTTATGTGTGATGCAGATTTCTTATAGCCTTACATACTCAGTACATTCTTCGTAATGACGTCCCTTGGGGGACTTACCTTACTTGTTGCAGGCGCAGGTGCTAGTATACCTCCACTGTAGGTTGCGGCTCGTTTGCAGATCATTGGTGAGATCCAGTTGGTTCGGGGCTTTTCGAGTCATATACGTGTATTGATTTTGGTATTATGTAAATGTTGTATAAAGCGGGGACTTGTCCCGACTGTAGGGTGTTTATGTACATATATCTGATAGAGGCTTTGTATACGTATGTGGGAAGATGAATGTAAGAGATGTATGCCCCCTTTGACTTGATGGCCCTAACGACCAAGTTATATAGCATATGTTTCCATGACTTCCGCCATTGGTGTTTTTTTTTAGTTACATGAGGTAGAATTATATTCATATAGAGACATGCATATGAATGTACATGAGCAAGGATTGGTTCTCTCGGGCCTCAACGGATTTGGGTGCCAGTCCACCTCGTTGAAATTTGGGGCGTGACAGTGCGCATCTTACATACATACATTCATCATGTATATTGAATGTTCAGTTATAATTATATGTTGTGATGTAACTTGTTGATGAAAATGGCTAAGTATAAAAATACATAAATATGAGCATGCATCCCCTCTAAAGTGAAATTTCATAAATGTGATGGTTTGTCTTTAGTTATAAATTTTGTGATTATCGTCATTGGATTATTTGGTTTTCTTATTTGTATGGTGTGGAGTTCAATAGGCGTATGATTCCTACCAGTAATTGTTGATGTACTAACGCTAGCGATGCTCTTCTTTTTATTGAGTGTAGAGCATGTTTCAGTGATTGAGACGAGACCTCGACTCTAGCCAGCAGTTTCGGACATCGATTCAAGAGTGAACACAATGATTGGGCAACCATTGAATCATCAAAGTTTCATTCATGTCCTTTATTTCGGGACTAAGACTTTTTGTTATTCATTTAGTATTTCTGGATAATTTCTTAGTTAGAGTTTTGGACATTCATAGTTGTTCTTGGACGGTGACTTCAGGTACTGGGGGTGTAATAAATAGAGAATTTCCGCACTCTATTAATGGCTGATAAAAGTTTTGGAATTGAAACTTTATTTCTTTAAATAAATAATTGGGTTTTAGAACTTATTAATGATAAGGATGATCAAAAGTTAATGTTGACTGTTGAACTTGGTTATTGAGGGTTGGGTTAAATGGTTCTCCCACCATAGTATTAGGGTGGCTACCCATCACGATAAATTAGGTCATGATAAAAATATTGATGAGGTTCGATGAGGGGGTTGTCATGACCCAAGACTACCACCTAGTTATAACAAGGTGCATAGAGTCACAAGTGACCCCGAGCTAACCCATGGCCTGGAATAAATCTATAAATACTGAAATAAACTCAACAAATATTAACTGGACAACTATTATACGGAAGCTGGAAATCTGAATAATATAATATAATCAAATGACACTCAATACTGAGTCAACATGAAAAATTTACTAATCAAAGCCGTAAAGCTGAAAATCTACTCTCTGACTATATGAAAGCCTCTACTAAGATGAGTTATTGGGACAAGTCCCACGCTAACTATAATTGTCTGAAACTGAAGTAAGAACATAAATAAGATACTGAAAGCTAGTCCTCAAATGATGAGGATTTACAAAACTCTGCTGCTGTAGGAGATTGTACTAATCGCGAGTTGGATGCTAAACATATGAACATATATTATAAAACTATATTGCACAAAGAAAATATGTAGTTAGTAGTTTGAATGTACTGAGCATGCGAGATATGTACTACACTATATGAACTGAATATGCTGAGGGTGATAGGATAAACTGAACATGAAACTAAAGAATGTAAACTGATGCAATGACCAACTAATAAATATGTAACCAAATAATATGTTGAATAAACTGAATATAAGGTCATGCAATGTCTGGGTCTAAACTATGGGAGATATCATTAACCGACATACCCCAATTTGAGATAACTGGTGTCCAACCTGTAACCCTAACTGGAAGGGTATTTTGTACCTTTCTAAGGATATGAATATTGGCTGACGTGGATCCACTAACTGATGTCCAAAGGACTAATGTGTCAAGCCTGGTCTAACGGGTGACCCTTTAGAACCTATGGTGGTGCCGTAGTTTTGAGACTTAGGGACTTCTACTATAGGTCTCAGCCTAATTTATGGGTGATCCTTCATCCCTATGTCCTCTTGATGCTAAGTACTACTCCCAACTGAACACCAACTGAAAACTGGTTAGTTCATTTAGAATGAATAACTGAGAAGCTCATAATCTTGATATCTGAGATTGAGATAGTAGACACTTTATCTTGAAGTAATTCTACATCATGTTAACATGATGACTGAGTATTATTTTAGTATATTCATGAAATCGAAGGTCATCGGGTGTTCATAACCCACCATCATAGAAGAATGTAACTAATCATTACAATTATATAATCTAAACGTGATAAGGAATTTCATAGCTCAAATCCCAAATCGGGAATTTATCAACAAATTTTAGAATTCATAACTATGAGAATGTACATACACTATAATTTATGGGAAACATGTATTCATGACTTAATCAAAGCAAGAAAATGAGACATAGAGGAATTTCATACTTTTCATGGAAGCCCTAACTTGAATGTTTTAAAATGAGAATTTCAATTCACTTGGGAACTCAATGGGTGAAAGGAAACAAAATGATGAAATCACACCTACCTGAGACTGAAAACCTTGGTGAATCCTTTGAATTTGGAGCTTGAGATTGAAGAACCCTAGTTATTGCTTTTGAGAATGAAATCGCCTGTTTCTCTGTTTTCTCTCTAAGTGTCGGATAATTTTCTGAGTAATGAGGGACTTAGGTTAATTTAGGCTTATTATTTATCCTTAGGATAGTCTAAACAATGCTGTTTAGGGGTTTAAATATTGTTAAAAGACTGGAAAGCCCCTTATAAAACGTAACTAAAAATCTACAGAATTGTGGCTGAGGGACCATTCCACGATTGTGGGACCCACCTATGATCGTGGGTGGTGTTCGTAGGTTGTTACCTAGATTTTAGGCTTCTATGGAATCCATAAGATGAGACATAGTACGACTCGTGGGACCCTTCCATGATCATAACTTGTTCTGTAGTTAAAAGTCCAAGCCAAAACGTACTTTATGAACCAAGATTGTACAAACGATTGTGGGTTCTAACCAAGATCGTGGGATCCTTTCATAGTTGGGAGGTATTTTGTTAACTTGCAGGTGTTTAGGGATATTTCATGAAGAAGAGGACATGGTACGGTCGTACTATCTAACCACGATCATACCTTTGTTCGTGGTATCTCAATGCAGGATAGTGCTTCACTAAAATAGCCATAACTCTTAGCTCCGAAATCAGGTTAAAGAGAAATCAAAGGAGTTGAAAAGAAGACTCAAAGACATTTCATTTGGTGGGTGTTGATCTCAAAAACACTTCATAATATAGGATTTATACTAATTTAAAGTTGACTATAGAAATGTTCTTCACAAGAAATCAATCAGTAAGGTAGGTTTCAACTTGGCTAGGAGCTAGGAGTTACTTGTGGCCTTAATACATGTCTAAATCACTTCTCATACTACTGAAACATAAAGTTTGCTTCTACAAATACTTGAAGCATGGTTCTAATCTTAGCTTAGATTTTTGGGGTGTTACAATATCTCCTCCTTGGGGTCATTCATCATCGAAAGAAAACTATCTGAGCTAAAAAGATAGAGAAAGAGCTGCAATCCCAACATAATAAATCTTTATGAGTTGAATACTGACATGATAACTGAGTCTGTACTGAAACATAGTCTGAACTAAACTCATGAATACATGATATGATATGAGAATAACTAAGTGACATGAGACAGAAAGAATTAATTAAGGGGAAACTAATACCTCAGGCTGGAACTGAATTTGAAGATAAAAGATGGGGGTGCTTGGTCATCATATCCATCTCTGCTTCCCAAGTATCTCCCTTAACTAGCCGATTTCTCCAAAGAACCTTTACTGAAGCGACCTCCTTGTTCCTCAACTTACAAACCAAACGGTCGAGGATCTCAATCGGGACCTCCTCATAAGAGAGACTATCTTTCACACCCATACTATCTAAAGGCACAACCGAAATAGGATCACTAATGCATTTCATTAACAAACACATGAAAAATTAGATGTACTGATGCTAAGTCTGTAGGCAAATCTAACTCATAGGCTACATTTCCAAATCTACCCATAATCTTATAAAGACCAACATAGCAGGGACAAAGTGTTCCCTTCTTGCAAAATATCTTCACCCCTTTTATTGTGAAACTTTCAAGTAGACAAAATCACCAATAGCAAACTCGAGTTCCCTCTTCCTCACATCTACATAGAACTTTTGACGACTCTGAGCTATTTTCAGCCTTTGTCTAATTAGCTGAACTTTTTTCACAGCCTTATGAACTAAATATGTCCATATCAAGTTAGCTTCACCAACTTCAAACCAACCAATAAGAGATCTACACTTCCTACCATAAAGTGCTTCGAACAAGGCCATCTTAATACTAGAGTGATAGATATTATTATAAGAAAACTCAACCAAAGGCAAATGATCATCCCAACTACCATTGAAGTCAATCATGCATGCTCTCAACATGTCCTCTAAAGTCAAAATGGTCCTCTCTGCCTGACAATCTATCTGTGGATGAAAATTTGTACTGAGATGAATTTGTGTACCAAGACCCTTCTGAAATGTCTTCCAAAACTGAGAGGTAAACTGAGTACCCCTATCTTAGATGATAGTCGAAGGGACTCCATACAATTTCACCAACTCCTTAATATAGAGTCTAGCATAATACTCGATTGAATCTGAAGTGTTAACTAACGGGAAATCGCCTGACTTAATCATTCGATCCATGATAATCCAAATAGAATTATGAGATCGGTGAGTACGAGAAAACCCTATAATGAAGTCCATATTCACCACTTCCTACTTTTAAGTAGGAATACATATATCTTTAATAATAGCACCGGGTCTCTGGTGCTCAAACTTAACCTATTGGCAATTTGGACACTTAGCCATTAATTCTTCGATATCCTTTTTCATGCCATTCCATCAATAGACTTTTTGTAGATCAAGGTACATTTTAGTGGCTCCTAGGTGAATAAAATATTGAGAACTATGAACTTCTTTTAGCATCCACTATCTCAAGTTATCCACATCTGGAACACATAGACTGTCCTGACAACGAAGAACACCATCGCCCCCTTCGGAGAAAATCTCAACCTTCTGAGTCTAAACAACTTTTTTCAACTTAAGAAAACTAGGATCACTATTTTTCTTTTCTTTCACCTTAGCTATCAATGAAGATTCTAAAGTATTTTGAACCAAAATATTACCTTCGGCTAAATCAACCAATCGAACTCCCAGTATAGCAAGTCGGTGAACCGCACAAACTAACTCTTTCTTCTTCTCCTCTATATGAGCGACACTTCCCATAGACAACCAACTAAGAGTGTCAGCTACAACATTGGCTTTACTCAGATGGTACAAGACACTCATATCATAATCCTTCAACAACTCTAGCAATCTCCTCTGATAAAGATTTAAATCTTTCTGGCTGAACACATATCGAGGTCTCTTGTGATCCGTGAACAGATCTACATAAACTCTATAAAGATAATGCCTCCAAATCTATAAGTCAAAAACCACTCCTGCCAACTCGAGATAATGAGTTGGGTAATTCTTCTCATAAGGCTTGAGCTACCTAGAGGCATATGCAATAACCTTGCTATGCTACATCAGCACACAACCAAGGCTAGCTTGGAAGCATCACAATAAACCACAAACCTTGCCGAACCATCTAGTAGAGTCAAAACTGGGGCGGAGATGAGTCGAGTCTTCAATTCTTGAAAAACTCATCTCCCAAGAATTGGACCACTGAACTTGACTCTTTTCTGAGTCAATCTGGACATAGGTGAAGAAATAGAGGAAAATCTCTCAACAAACCACATGTAGTATCCAGCTAAACCCAAGAATCTAATTGATATCAGATGAAAAGATGGGTCTAGGCCAATTTCTAACTTTCTTGGTCTTTTAAGGATCAACATGAATGTCCTCATCAAAAATGATCTGACCAAGGAATGCTACTGATTTCAACTAGAATTCACACTTGTTGAATAACTTGTTATCTTTGAGAGTCTGCAAGACAATCCTCAAATGGTCTGTATGTTCATACTTACTCCGAGAATAAATGAGGATGTCATAAATAAAGACAATGACGAATATGTCTATGTATTTCTTGAACACCCTATTCATCAAGTCCTTAAAAGTTGCATGAGCTTTTGTTAGTCCAAAATACATAAAAATAAATTCAAAGTGACCATACCGAGTTCTGAAGGCTGTCTTTAGAATGTCACATTCTCTCACTCTGAGCTGATGATAGACAAATCTGAGGTCTATCTTAGAGAAGCAATTTGCACCATGTAGTTGGTCGAATAAGTCATCAATCTTAGGAATGAGATACTTATTCTTGATTGTGATTTTGTACAACAAATGGTGGTCAATGCTCATTCTAAGAGAGCTATCTTTCTTGAGCACAAAAAGAACTGGAGCACCCTATGGAGAGATGTTAGGCTTGATAAAACCTTTGTCTAGAAGGTCTTTCAACTATTACTTCGATTCCTTAAGCTCGACTAGAGCCATTCTATAGGGTGGAATTGAAATAGGCTGGGTATTTGGAAAGAGATCTATTCCAAATTCAATTTCCCACTTGGAAGAAACTTCGGGCAGATCTTCTGGAAACACTACTGGAAATTCACTAACCACTGGAACTGACTAAAGAGTTGGGGTTTTGTACTTTGAATACTTAACCCAAACAAGATAATAGATGCACCCTTGGAAATTATTTTTCTAGCCTTAAGGTAAGAGACAAACCGACCTATAGGCACTGAGGTACTACCTTTCCACTCTATGATTGCCTCATTTGGAAACTGCAATTACACTCCTCTATTTCTACAATAAATTGAGGCATAGAAAGAGTGTAGCTAATCCATGCCAAGAATAACGTTAAAATCTATCATGTCTAACTATACAAGATCAATTGAGGTGACTTTCTGAGAAATTGTGACTAGGTAATTTCTGTATACCCATCTAGCTAAGACTAAAACACCGAATGGAGTAGAGACTGAAAAAGGTTCTGAGAGAATTTTAGGACTAACACCGAAGTCTACTACTATAGTATGGCTCCGGGATCTAACAATGCATAGACATAAAGATGAAAGACATCTAATGTACCAATGACTACAACAAAAGAACCCTCCTGATCTTGTTGAGTCTGTAGGGCATAAAACCTATTCTAATGTTGAACGCCAGCTATACTAAATAAGGCACCCTACTGAGTCAGGTGACCTACTGGAGCTGCTGAAGAGTTAGACTGACTTTTGTAATGAGTATCCCTACCCCTCTGTGAAGCCACCTAACACTCTCTCAATTTATGACCGGACATACCACCTCCAAGGCAATTACCACTACCAACCATGCACTCACCTTGGGGGTTATTTTTGAACTTCTTGCATACTGGGTGAGTACGACAACTAGTAATACTACCTTAGGACTTAGAGTATAGTGCCCTATCCAGATTATCCTGCCTGAACTTGGACAGTGTAGCACCAGCAGAAGATGGGGCTGGAGCAGAAGATTTCTGATGGAATTGAGAATGATTATCACTATCTGACCACTGCTAATAAAAGTTAAAACTACTTGTTCTGGCCCTCTTATTCTTCCTTTCTCTCTCTTTTATCTTTTCCTCCTCAATCTATTAGGCATTAGTCATCAATCTGGAGATGTCCATCTCTTTGACCAATATAGCAGTCCTACACTCCTTAACCATATACTCATAAACACCTGTTATGAACTTACTCATACAAGCCCTGGAATCAGAAACCATTGTATGAGCATACTTTGAAAGTTGAGTAAACATGAGAGTATACTCTTTCACGGTCATGTTTCCCTGCCTCAAATTTATGAACTCCTAAACCATGGCCTCCCTTAACTCAAGCGAGAAGAACCTATCCAAAAAAGCAGTAACAAACTCATCACATTCTACTGGTCCTGCATTTGCACCCATATCCTCCTTCCACTGCTTACACTAAATGTGAGCCACTCCTTTCAATTGATATGCATCCAAATCATCACTCCTAACTGAAGTGTCACCCATGATATAAGTAACCTTTTGGATATCATCAAGAAACTCCTGTAGATCTTTCTTAGTCTTAGAACCATGGAAGTCAGGAGGATTTATCCGAGTAAAGTCCCTAACTCTAGCTGCTGCTGTTGTACCAGTAGGATTAACTGGGGCAACAGCTTATTGATTAGCCTGAGTGGTCAAGGCCTGAGCTAGCACCGAGAAAGCAACCCTGAACTCAGCATGAGAGAGTTGTTCTTCAAAGGGTCTGCTAGAGTTGGTGGTGCTTTTTGGTTCCTATCCCTGTTACCATTTCCATTTCCATTCCTCATTCTATTAGCGCTTCTACGAGGCATTTTTTGTAAATGTGTATAACACGAGTTAGAAGAAGGTTTTAATAGTGTTCACACTCTACCGCACAATAATAACATAAAAGAAGTGCTACTTTACCTAAAACATTTCATAGACTCTCACTCATAAGTATGGCGTGCTTCACATCCATGAACAAGACTCCACTTAATGAGACTTTCAGATACCCTAGGACACTTTAAAAATGATGCTCTGAAACCAAGTTTGTCACAACCCGAGACTGCCCCCAGTTGTAACATGATGCTTAGAGTTAAAAGTTATGCTGAGTTGATCCATGGCCTTGCATAACTCTATGAATATTAAAATAAACAGAACAAATATTATGCAGATGCTGGAAATCTAAATAATGTAATAAAATCAAATGACGCTCAATACTGAGTAAACATGAAAAACATCTAATCAAAGCCATAAAGCTGAAAATCTACTATCTGACTGTCTGAAAGCATCTACTAAGATGTTGACAAATCCTCAGCTAACTCTAATTGTATGAAACAAAAGTACGACCATAAAAAAGATACTAAAATCTAGTCCTCAAATTCTGAGGACTCACTCTACTGTTGATATGGTAGAAGATCATACTAACCGCGAGCTAGATGTTGAATGTCTGAACCAATATTATAAAACAAAATAGCTCAAAAAAAGTATATGGGCAGTACTTTGAATGTACTGAGAATGGGGGATATGTACTACACTATATGAACCGAATATGTTGAGGGTGACATGATAAACTGAACATGGAACTAAAGAATGTAAACTGATGCAATGACTAAGTAATAAACATGTAACCATATAATATACTGAATAAATTTAATACAATGTCATGCAATGTCTGGGTCTGAACTGTGGGAGATACCATTAACCTACATACCCTAATATAAGCTAAATAGGGTCAAACCTAAAACCCCAGCTAGAAGATGCTCTGTACCTTGATAAGGGTATGAACACTGACTAACATGGATCTACTAACTGATGTCCAAAGGACTAAGGTGTAATGCCTGGTCTGATGGGTGACCCTTTAGAATCTATGGTGGCGTCGTAGTTTTGCAACTTAGAGACTTCTACTAAAGGTCTAAGCCAATCTATTGGGTAAGCCTTTATCCCTGTGTCCACTCGGTGCTAAGTACTACTCCCAACTAAACTCCAACTGATAACTGGATAGTTCATTTAAAATGAATAACTGACAAGCTCATAATATTAATTCTTTATCTAGAAAGCATTCTACATTATGTAAACATGGAGGACTGAGTATTCATTTATATATGTATAAAATCCTTGGTCATCGGGTGTGCATACCCCTCAATCACTGAAGAATGCAACCTATCATGACAATTAGATAATCTAAACGTGATAAGTAATTTCATTACTCACCCAAAATTAGGAATTTATCAACATATGGAGAATTCCTAACAATGAGAATGAACAAACACTATAATTTATGGGAAACATGTATTCATGACTTAATCAAAGTAAGAGACTGAGACATAGAGGAATTTCATACTTTTTATGGAAGCCCTAACTTAAGGAATGTTTTAAACTGAGAATTTGAATTCACTTCGGGACTCAATGGGTGAAAGGAATCCCAATGATGAAATTCCATATACATGAGAGTGAAAACCTTGGTGAATCCTTTGAATTTGGAGCTTGAGATTAAAGAACCCTAGTTCTTGCTTTGGAGAATGAAATTTCTCGTTTCTCTATTTTCTCTCTAAGTATCGGATGATTTTATGAGTAATGAGGGACTTAGGGTAATTTAGGATTATTATTTAGCCTTATGATAATTTAGACGAAGTAGTTTAGGGGTTTAAATATTGGAAAAATACTGAAAATCCCCTCATAAAACGTAACTAAAAATTTGTAGAATTGTGATGGACGGACCATCCCACGATCGTGGGACCCACCTACGATCGTGGGTAGTGCTCATGGGTTGTTGGCTAGATTTGAGGCTTCTCTGGACAACATCATATAAGCCATGGTATGACTCATGGTACTCTCCCACGATTGTACATTGGTCCATTATTGAAAGTCCAAGCCAAAACGTACTTTGTGAACCAAGATCGTACTAACGATCGAGGGTTCTAACCAAGATCATGGGATTTTTTTATGGTTAGGAGAAATATTTGTCAACTTGCAGGTGTTTGGGGCTGTTTCATACAGATGAGGACATGGTACGGTCGTACTATCTAACCACGATCATACCTTGGTTCTTGGTACTTCACTGCAGGACAGTGCTTCACTAAAATGGTCATAACTCTAAGCTCCAAAATTAGATTAATGACAAATCAAATATGTTGGTAAGAAGACTCAAAGACCTTTTATTTGGTGGGTCTTTAGCCTATATACACTTCTAAATCTAGGAGTTATGCCCGGTTTAAGTTGAAAATATAAAGGTTCTTTACAAGAAATCAATCAACAAGGAAGTTTCAACTTGGCTATGAGCTAGGAGTTACTTATGGCATTAATACATGTTTAAATCACTTCTTATACTACCAAAACATGAAGTTTGGTGTACTTGAAGCATGGTTCTTAGCTTGAATTTTTGGGGTGTTATGATAAGTTGACATTTTACCCATTTCTTAACGCATTTGAGCTTGAATTATCTTGTATTTTACATTGATTCGATGTTATTCTCATGTTATATAACTCTTTTATGTAGGTAGTGGATGAATACGAGCTCGAGCTAACCATACGAGTCAATGGAAATGAAAAAAGTGAAGAAAGGGAGCTCAAATTAACACTTGGGGGGACTAAAGGCCACCTACGCACGCATGTAATGGGATGCGCACGCAGGTGGTTAACTAAGAAACAAGGCAGTGTAACCTGCGCTAGTCTCCTACGCACGCAGGTCAGGCATCTGCACTGGCACCTTGTAACACCCCGTACGTTTCTAAGTTTAGCTGACAATCGTAACATTTAGGGAAAAATGAAAACATGAAAGATTTGATGAATTAGACATTTATTTGTTGGGCATTTATGAATCTTGTACAATTGGTCCCAAAATGAAGCCCAAAATCATAAGGGAAGACATGGCCCAACAAGGGATTTTTGACCCATTCTTCCAAATTTGGTCCATTTGACCAAATCAACATTTCATTAAATGCTAAGGAAAAGATAAGGGAGACATGAGGGAATATATAAAGAGGAAAATCAGATTTTTATACCATTGAACTCTCATAACATTTTCTAGATTTTTCCAACATTATCATCTTGTCTCTCAAGAACCCTAAGTCACTCCCTTGGCCAAGATCATCAATTTGTAAGACTTGGTAAGTATTTGTTATGATGGTTTAATATATATTATGCATTATATATGGTTTATATTATTTTGGTTATGATGGTGGAGTAGAAGATCACAAGGTGTGAAATGTTACATGTTTGCTAAATCGAAGGATGGTTTGTCTTGTGAACTTGACTATGGACTTGTGGTTTTGAAGAAAGTGAACTTGGTGAAGTAAATATTGACATGTGAGATGTTATTATAGTTTTACTTTGATTAATCCTTGTGTATAACGTTTGGAATTGTTATTGTGAAATTGGTTATGGTTTTGGTGCCGTATTGGCCGTGAAATGTGATTTTGGGTATTGTTATGTGTGTTGTGAGGCCATGGCTGAATTTTGGTGTTTAAGATGATCAAAAATATTTTCAAATATGTTTGGTTGTGATCATGGACCATTCATGGCATTAAAAAACCCCAAAAAAGTCATTTAGGACCAAAACGGGCATCCGCCCCCGCAGACGAGGGCATCTGCGGGCGCAGATGCCAACGCAGAAGGCCCTGGAATTTTCTATAGTCCATCTGCGCGCGCATTTCATCCACCTACATGCTCAGTTGGCAGCGCAGGTCACCTATAGAATTGGTTTTGTATGCTTTCGTCTCTAGTTGATCCCCGAAGGCCCCTATACCCTTTTTGGACGTAATTATCAACTTGTGATGTTGTTTTAATGACTTTAAAGTATCGTATGGAGGTGTGTTGGACTGTATGAAGTATGTATGGTTGTTCATATGTTGTTATAAAGGAGTAATTGTGATGAAATGATAAAGAGAAAAGCGTAAGAGTAAGTGTGGTGTGAAATACTATCGATGTATGATTTCTTGGTTAATGTGTGTACCGTTATGGTGTTGTGGATATGAAAATGTATTGGATTGTATTGTAATGGATGACATGATGTTATACGGCAGTCATATGGTTCATTGACGTCTTGTACGCCTGTATAGTGACTAGTTGCTAATGTAAGTTCCGGTATGAACTTGTATTGTAGAGTAAGACGTAAGGAAGAAGCTGGACTATTGTGTTCATACATAGGCTTGTGCATCCATACTTGGAAGTGAAGGTATGTAAGGTTACTCTGTCCATACCCTTCCGCGGCAAATAGTATTCACATTGACATTATGCTTGTCCCATCCCAAAATGTACTAAGGTATCCTATATCCGGTTATCAATTTTCATTACCATATGTTTCCTACTTATTGATCAATTGCGAATCTCATGTCTCATGTCTCATGTTCATGAATAGTGTTCCAAAGGCCCAATAAGGTTATGTTCCAAAAGTTTCAGTGGTGCTTATACTCATGTATCTCATTCATTGATTATCGTCCAATGGGTCCAATAGTGTTATATTTCCATGAAGGCTATGTTTCCAATAATGTTTATTCATATGTCTTTCATTCATTGGTTAATGATCCAAAGCTTCAAGTACAATTATGACCATTATTTTATCAATCTCAAAGTAATGAACAAAGTAATGTACATGTGGTTAATGATTGAGTACGGGTGGCAGCTTTGGGGACGAAATGCCTAGCTCAAGCCGATACCGAGATTACTGGATCAGGGGGCAGCTTTGGGGGCGAAAGCCTAGCTCAAGCCAAACCTGAAAGGGGGCAGCTCTAGGGGTGAAAACCTAGCTCGAGCCAAACCTGATATTTTAATTTATGGGTGGCAGCTCTAGGGGCATAAGCCTAGCTCGAGCCGATCCCGATGCATTAATTTATGGGTGGCAGCTCTAGGGGCATAAGCCTAGCTCGAGCCGATCCCAACATAACGTTATGTTATGTAAAGACCCACTGATCAGTCGGGGCCTGGGTACATTGCAACACATGTAATGATAAGTAATCATTGAAGTAAAAAAGCAATGAATGCAATGAAAGTAATATACATGGTTCCCAAAATACAGAACGGTTACTTGTTCATATTGATTTTTCATAAGTATTTGAGTCATTCATGTATTGTACAATTTCATTTGAGCCTTACATACTTAGTACTTATTCCGTACTGACCCCTCTTGGGGAATTTACCTTACTTTCTATAGGCCCAGGTACCATTAGGCCTCCTTAGTAGACTGTCAGTTGTTAGAGGTTCATTGGTGAGCTCCAGCTAATTCGGGGCTTCTCCGAGTCAGAGTGTATATATGTTTTGGTGATGTACATGTTGTATAAAGCGGGGACGTGTCCCGACTTTTAGTTTATTTTGTCAATGCATCTGTTAGAGGCTTTTATAGACGCATGTGGGTATATGTATATAAAATGACTCATGAAGTCTTGTTTTGATGGCCTCAACGGCCAAGTTTCTCAAATGTGTATATATATATGTCACATATTCCATGGTATCCGATATTAGCCTTTCATGTTCTTATGTGATAGTACTATTTCCTATGACATGCATATGAATGTATAGAAGCAAAGGTTGGTTCTCTCAGGCCTTATCAGCTACGAGTGACAATCACGCCTCGTTGGGATTCTGGGTGTGACAAAAGTGGTATCAGAACAGGTCGTTCTAAGGGTGTCTACAAAGCCGTGTCTGAGTAGAGTCTTACTTATCAATGTTTTGTGCACCACATTTATAAGTAGGAGGCTACGGGACATTTAGGATGTTGTTTCTTTTCTTAATTCTAGATCGTGCAATATAGCCAATGTTGTAAGTTGAATTGTGTCTGACAATAGTAATTGTTTCTCTTTGATATTATAACAATGCCAATCACGAGAAGAGGTAGAGGTAAAGGGAAGCAGGTAGATGTGCCTGCTGACAAAGTAATGAGCAGATTACCACCTGACCAAGCTAGTCAAGGTGGAGCAAATGCTGAAATTTCATCTCGGTCTTCGTCTACCTTTCCAGCTCCGGAAGAGCTAATTGGTAGAGAAATACCCGCAGAACCACCAATGAATTCCACTGATCAAGATCTTAGAAATGTTGTACATATGTTGACACAGTTAGTGGCGGCACAAAGCCAGGGACGAGCTGGTGCAATAACACATGATGATGATGCAGCTAGAATGGCAAGTCGCAGAACACAGGACTTCTTGAAACTGGACCCTTCTATTTTCACTGGGTCCGATCCAAAAGCAGATCCACAGGACTTCGTGGATCAAATTCAGATAGCCTTGGAAGTTATGCATGTGACAGGGGTAGAAACAGTCGAACTTGCTGCGTACAGGTTGAAAGGAGAGGCAATATTATGGTATGAGGATTGGAAGAAATCCCGTGATATTGGTGCAAATCCACTTAATTGGGAAGAGTTTAAAGCAGCTTTCCTCGATCATTATCTTCCTTATGAGGTTTAGGAAGCACGTGCGGATCAGTTTCTAAATCTCCGTCAAGGAAATTTGAGTATCAGAGAATATAGCTTGCAATTTAATTCCTTGGCTAGATATGCGCCAAATGTGGTGGCTACGATGACAGATAGAGTCCACTGATACGTGGACAGATTAGAGCCATATTTGGTATAAGATTGCACCATTGCTGCCTTGAATAAGGAAATGGACATAGCTAGAATCCAGGCATTCGCTCAGAAAATGGAAGACTAGCGACAGAGAAGAAGGGTGCATGAATTTGATAGGGGACAGTCCAAAAGGTCTAGACCTATGGGACCACCTATGATGTCCCAAGGAGGATCTAGGCCTCGTATGTTCCCTAAACCCTCTAGACCATAATTTTCTCATTCCATGGCAGGTTCTTATTCTCAGTCTCGAGGGTTTGGAGGTGGTTCAGCTGGGCAGAGTAGTGGGGTTCACGGATCACAGGCAACAGGTTTTCCTCGTCAGCAGTGTTAGTACTGTGGGCGTATTCACTCAGGCACATGTCGGTCAGGGACGAATGTTTGCTTTTGGTGTGGTATGCTAGGACATATAGTGAGAGATTGTCTACAGAGGAACATAGGTGGTATAGCACGACCGGCAGGATCGGCCGTTGCTTCATCAGCATATGTTCCTTCCTTGGGCCGAGGTGTACAGCCGGTTGGCCATGGTAAGGGTGCCAGAGGATCAGCCAGTACTAGTGGGGTCCAGAATCGCGCTTATGCTTTAGTGGACTGACAGAATTCAGAGGCTTCCCCTGATGTTGTCACAGGTACATTATCCATATTCTCATATAATCTATATGCATTGATTGACCATGGTTCTACATTTTCCTATGTTACTCCATTGATTGCCGCGAAATTTGCAAAGGCGCCAGAATTATTAATTAAATCAATTGAAGTGCCTACACTGATCGGTGAATGTATTATTGCAAAGAGAGTATACCGTAATTGTGTGGTGACGGTGTGTGGTCATGATACATTGGCCGATCTCATTAAACTAGACATGGTGGATTTTGATGTGATCATGGAAATGGATTGGTTGGCCTCTTGTTATGCTACGGTAGATTGCCAGGCCAAGAAGGTGCAGTTTTCTTTTCCGCAAGAAAATGTTCTAGAATGGCAGGGTAATGTAGGGGGCACCACGAGGAAGATTTATTTCCTATTTGAAAGTAAGGAAAATGATTACCAAGGGATACATATGTCACCTAGTACAGGTGAAGGATAATGATGTGGAACCACTAACTCCACAGTCGGTACCAGTAATTAATGAATTTATTGATGTATTTCCAGAGGATCTTCCAGGCTTAGCTCCAGAACGGGAAGTAGAATTTGGCATTGATGTGATTTCAGGCACTCAGCCTATTTCTATTCATCCATATAGAATGGCTCCAATAGAATTGCGTGAATTGAAGGAGCAATTGAAAGATTTGTTGGACAAGGTGTTTATCAGGCCTAGTATGTCCCCGTGGGGTGCACCGGTATTGTTTGTACGAAAGAAAGATGGCATATTGAGAATGTACATTGACTATCGGCAGTTGAATAAGGTAACGATCAAGAACAAATATCCCCTCACTCGCATTGATAATTTGTTTGATCAGTTACAGGGTGCCAAATGTTTTTCAAAAATTGACTTGAGGTTGGGTTACCATCAAGTCAGAGTTAGAGAGAAGATGTACCCAAGACAGCGTTTCGAACACCGTATGGCCACTATGAATTTTTAGTTATGTCATTTGGACTAACAAATACACCAGCTATGTTTATGGATTTGATGAATAGGGTGTTTAAGCCATTCTTAGACGTGTTCGTGACAGTATTTATAGATGATATCCTGGTTTATTCAAGATCACCAGAAGACCATGCTAATCATTTACGGCAAGTGTTGCAAATCCTCCGTGAGCGTAAGCTGTATGCAAAGTTCTCCAAATGTGAGTTTTGGTTAAAATCAGTTGCATTTTTGGGTCACATTGTGTCAAATGAAGGGATACAGGTCGATACACAGAAGATAGAAGCAGTGAAAAATTGGCCAAGACCTATGACACCCACAGAGATTCATAGTTTTCTTGGATTAGCAGGTTATTACAGGCGATTTGTGGAAGGTTTTTCTTCTATTGCTGCACCATTAATGAAGTTAACTCACAAGGCAATTAAGTTTCAATGGAATGACGCATGTGAAAAAGGGTTCCAAAAACTGAAAGATAAGTTGACTTCCACACCAGTGTTAGTACTTCCTGAAGGCACAGAGGGCTATGCAGTGTATTGTGATGCTTACGGGATTGGTCTCGGATGTGTGTTGATGCAGCATGGTAAGGTGATAGCATATGCCTCACCACATATGCGGCCACATGAGAAAAACTATCCCACACATGATCTTGAATTGGCAGTGGTAGTGTTTGCTTTAAAGATGTGGCGTCATTATTTATACGGAGTTCATGTTGATATTTATACTGACCACAAAAGTTTACAATATATCTTTAAATAGAAGGAACTCAATTTGAGGCAACGAAGATGGTTAGAGCTTTTGAAAGACTATGATGTGGATATTTTATACCATCCAGGGAAGGCAAATGTGGTAGCAGATGCATTGAGCTTCAAGGCAACGGGAGTCACTAGTAGCCAATCGACAGAAAAGAAGGAGATAATCAAAGACTTATATCAGTTAGCCAGCTTGGGAGTTCGTCTACTTGAATCCTCAGGCGAAGGAGTTATTGTGCAAAATGCGGCTAAATCTTTACTCATAGCCGAGGTGAAAGAGAAGCAATTTGCAGATCCTATGTTGTTGCAGCTAAAGGAAAGTATACAACAGAATTTGACAAAGGCATTTGATCTTAAACAGGAAGGGGTACTTCAATGCCAAGATAGATTGTGTTTACTAGATGTGGATGAGCTGAGGAAACGCATTATCACAGAGGCGCATCATTCGCGCCATTCTATTCATTTGGGTGCCACTAAAATGTACCATGATTTAAAGGAAGTGTATTGGTGGGGAAATATGAAACATTGCGGAATTTTTCTCTCAATGTCCAAATTGTCAACAAGTAAAGGTAAAGCATCAGAAACCAGGAGGTTACATGCAATGTATTAATCTTCTAGTCTGGAAATGGGATATGATTAATATGGGCTTCATTACAGGTTTGCCTCATACATTGCGGAAATTTGATTCTATATGGGTTATAGTTGACAGGCTTACCAAGTCGGCGCATTTCCTACCAGTCAAGACCACCTATACAGCTGAGGATTATGCAAAATTGTATGTGAAAAAAATAGTACGATTGCATGGTATTCCACTTTCTATTATATCAGACAAAGGAGCACAGTTCACAGCACACTTTTGGAGATCCTTCCAGTAGAGTTTGGGCACACAGATGAATTTGAGTACGAATTTCCATCCTCAGACTGATGGACAAGTAGAACGTACTATTCATACACTTGAAGATATGCTACGAGCTTGTGCATTAGATTTTCAAGGCAGTTGGGATGACCATTTGTCGCTTATTGAATTTGCTTACAACAATAGCTATCATTCAAGTATTAAAATGGCACCTTATGAAGCTTTGTACGGGAGGAAATGTAGATCACCCATTGGATGGTTTGAAGCAGGTGAAACTGTGAAACTGCTTTACTTGGGCCAGATCTTGTTCATCAACCTATGGAGAAAGTTAAAGTGATTCAACAACGATTACAAACGGCCCAGAGTCGACACAAGTCCTATGCTGATGTTATAAAAAGAGGACTTGAATTCGCCATAGGTGATTGGGTATTCCTGAAGGTGTCACCAATGAAAGGGGTAATGCGGTTCGAAAAGAAAGGGAAATTGAGTCCACGTTACATAGGCCCATATGAAATTATTAGAAGATTTGGGCAAATTGCATGAGTTGGCACTACCCCAGGAGCTCTCCACAGTTCATCCGGTATTTCATGTGTCAATGCTTTGGAAGTACATAGGGGATCCATCTCGTTGTACTCTTGTCGATGATGTACAGGTTACAGAGGATCTTACCTACGAGGAAATACCTGTAGCTATTCTGGATAGACAAGTGAACAAATTGAGGAATAAAGATGTTGCATCCGTAAAAGTACTTTGGAGAAATCAGCAAATAGAAGAGGTCACATGGGAAGCTGAAGAGATGATGAAATATAAATACCCTCATTTGTTTCAAAGAGAAGAATGAAAAGTAAGTATTTATAAGCTTTGTGTATATCCATATGATGACATGAAGAATGCTCCTAAATTTGTAACTGTTTACTCTTAAATGATAACACTAACATTCGAGGACGAATGTTTCTAAGGGGGAAGAATGTAACACCCCGTACGTTTTTAAGTTTAGCTGACAATCGTAACATTTAGGGAAAAATGAAAACATGAGAGATTTGATGAATTAGACATTTATTTGTTGGGCATTTATGAATCTTGTACAATTGGTCCCAAAATGAAGCCCAAAATCATAAGGGAAGACATGGCCCAACAAGGGATTTTTGACCCATTCTTCCAAATTTGGTCCATTTGACCAAATCAACATCTCATTAAATGCTAAGGAAAAGATAAGGGAGACATTAGGGACTATATAAAGAGGAAAATCAGATTTTTATACCATTGAACTCTCATAACATTTTCTAGATTTTTCCACATTGTCATGTTGTCTCTCAAGAATCCTAAGTCACTCCCTTGGCCAAGATCATCAATTTGTAAGACTTGGTAAGTGTTTATTATGATGGTTTAATATATATTATGCATGAGAGATTGTTTATATTATGTTGGTTATGTTGGTGGAGTATTGAGAAGATCACAAGGTGTGAAATGTTACATGTTTGCTAAATCGAAGGATGGTTTGTCTTGTGAACTTGACTATGGACCTGTGGTTTTGAAAAAAGTGAACTTGGTGAAGTAAATATTTACATGTGAGATGTTATTATAGTTTTACTTTGATTAATCCTTGTGTATAACTTTTGGAATTGTTATTGTGAAATTGGTTATGGTTTTGGTGTTGTATTGGCCGTGAAATGTGATTTTGGGTATTGTTATGTGTGTTGTGAGGCCATGGATGAATGTTGGTGCTTAATATGATCAAAAATATTTTCAAATATGTTTGGTTGTGATCATGTACCATTCATGGCATTAAAAGACCCCAAAAAAGTCATTTCGAACCAAAACGGGCATCCGCCCCCGCAGACGAGGGCATCTACGTGCGCAGATGCAAATGCAGAAGGACCTAGAAATTTCCAGAGTCCATCTGCACGTGCATATCATCCACCTACTTGAGCAGGTGGCAGCGCAGGTCACCTCCAGAATTGGTTTTGTATGCTTTCATCTCTAGTTGATCCCCGAAGGCCCCTATACCCTTTTTGGACGTAATTATCAACTTGTGATGTTGTTTTAATGACTTTAAAGTATCGTATGGAGGTGTGTTGGACTGTATGAAGTATGTATGGTTGTTCATATGTTGTTATAAAGGATTAATTGCGATGAAATGATAAAGAGAAAAGCGTAAGAGTAAGTGTGGTGTGAAATACTATCGATGTATGATTTCTTGGTTAATGTGTGTACCGTTATGGTGTTGTGGATATGAAAATGTATTGGATTGTATTGTAAGGGATGACATGATGTTATACGGCAGTCATATGGTTCATTAACGTCTTGTACACCTGTATAGTGACTAGTTGCTAATGTAAGTTCCGGTATGAACTTGTATTGTAGAGTAAGACGTAAGGAAGAAGCTGGACTATTGTGTTCATACATAGGATTGTGTATCCATACTTGGAAGTGAAGGTATGTAAGGTTACTCTGTCCGTACCTTTTCGCGGCAAATAGTATTCACATTGACATTATGCTTGTCCCATCCCAAAATGTACTAAGGTATCCTATATCCGGTTATCAATTGTCATTACAATATGTTTCCTACTTATTGATCAATTGTGAATCTCATGTCTCATGTCTCATGTTCATGAACAGTGTTCCAAAGTACCAATAAGGTTATGTTCCAAAAGTTTCAATGGTGCTTATACTCATGTATCTCGTTTATTGATTATTGTCCAATGGGTCTAATATTGTTATATTTCCATGAAGGCTATGTTTCCAATAATGTTTATTCACATGTCTTTCATTAATTGGTTAATGATCCAAAGCTTCAAGTACAATTATGACCATCATTATATCAATCTCAAAGTAATGTACATGCGGTTAATGATAGAGTACGGCTGGCAGCTTTGGGGGCAAAATGCCTAGCTCAAGCAGATCCCGAGATTATTGGATCAGGGGGCAGCTTTAAGGGCGAAAGCCTAGCTCAAGCCGAACCTGACAGGGGGCAGCTCTAGGGGTGAAAACCTAGCTTGAGCCGAACCTGATATGTTGATTTATGGGTGGAAGCTCTAGGGGCATAAGCCTAGCTCGAGCCAAATTCGATGCATTGATTTATGGGTGGCAGCTCTAGGGGTATAAGCCTAGCTCGAGCCGATCCCAACATAACGTTATGTTATGTAAAGACCCACTGATCAGTCGGGGCCCGGGTAAATTGTGACACATGTAATTACAAGTAAGCATTGAAGTAAAGAAGCAATGAAAGCAATGAAAGTAATATACATGGTTCCCAAAATACAGAACGGTTACTTGTTCATATTGATTATTCATATGTATTTGAGTCATTCATGTATTGTACAGTTTTATATGAGCCTTGCATACTCAGTACTTATTCCGTACTGACCCTTCTTGGGGAATTTACCTTACTTGCTGAAGGCGCAGGTACCAGTAGGCCTACTCAGTAGACTGCCAGTTGTTAACGGTTCATTGGTGAGCTCCAGCTAATTCGGGGCTTCTCCGAGTCAGAGTGTATATATATTTTGGTGATGTACATGTTGTATAAAGCGGGGGCGTGTCCCAACTTTTAGTTTGTTTGGTCAATGCATCTGTTAGAGGCTTTTGTAGACGCATGTGGATATATGTATATAAGATGACTCATGAAGTCTTGTTTTGATGGCCTCAACGGCCAAGTTTCTCAAATGTGTATATATATATCTCACATATTCCATGGTTTCCAATATTAGCCTTTCATGTTCTTATGTGATAGTAGTGTTTTCTATGACATGCATATGAATATATAGAAGCAAAGGTTGGTTCTCTCGGGCCTTATCGGCTACGAGTGCCAATTACGCCTCATTGGGATTTGGGGTGTGACACACCTGTGCCAACAAGTGACTAGTACGGTGGCACTCTTGTAATTTCCAGGAACGCAATTTTTGGGCTATAAAATGGATTTTTCCAGATCTGAAAGGGAGTTTTGGGGCATTCTTGGAAAGCTAGAGACAAAGAGAGTAAAACCCTAAGGAGAAACTAGTTACAGTCTTTCATTTTGATCAATTTTGGATTAAATTCTTGTGAAAAACTTTGATTTGATGGAGGCTTGGGAAGAGAATTTGGGTGATTTCCTTCTTTCTCCTTCTATGTGTAGCTAATTTATTCACTTGGGGTTATGCTTAAGTAATGTGTGATAATTGTATGGGTTTTGTTTATTTGATTTCTTATTTAGATGATTGCTATGGGTTTTAATATCATTCCATGTTTTCATTCAAATTAGAGGTTGCAAACTCTAATTAACCTTAGAACTCTCATCATCCTTGACAAAAGGGATGAGGGTGAGGAATGGGAGTGAACAATCATGTATCATTTAATAGCATCTCTTAGACATAAGGATGTTAATTGAGGTATTAGATTGGTTTTATAAAATGCACTTTTGAGGTGTTCGAAAGAACCCAATTGTGAAACCTTGGTGTTTGGTTGCAAATCAACACCAAGCACTTATAATCTAACCTACCTATAGTTCTTAGCTAAATGTAGTCAAATATCCAATTACCCATACACAATTTCAGTCTTACGATGGCATAACCCCAAGTCCCATATTACACTTGATTTCAACTCTACTTCTCTAGTCTCTAACTTGTGTGTCCCAAAATACAAGAGTCTAATTAATTACAAATTGATAAATGATAACCCCCCATTTACTTTTACGCATTAATTGTTTATAGAATCACGTGTTAACCCTAGTTTCTTTTGACACTTAGAGGTGAAAACTAGCACATTCATTCCTCGTGGATTCGACCTCGACTCTAAGTTGAGTAATTATATTTACAACGACCGCGTACACTCATTTTTAGGGTGTATCTGAGCGTTATCAAAAAGGGTGTCATTGATGGGGAATGAAACGTAGCGTTCATTCTTTTTAGTGTTTTAAGTTACTTGTGTCTACCGTAGTGTAAGTTTACTTTATTTGTTGTTTTTGTTGTTCTCCACAGGTAACAACCAAAGTCTTCACGATTCAATGAGTCAACATGGTAGTCATGCCGCTTTATTTGACAGACATTTGGAAGATGAAGATCATTTGGGAGATGCCGAGAGAGCTAGTGTCATCCGCATCCCACCCGTGGACGGCAATGGACTGTTTCACGTTACTAGTATAATGCTCTACCTCCTTTAAATGAAGGGGTTATATGGGGGTTAAGCATATGTAGATGCAAATCTTCACTTGACAAATTTCATTGAGGTGTGCATGCCATTTGATATCGCCCACATATCACAAGATTCCATCTAATTGAGACTCTTCCCCTTTTCATTGACGGGAAAAGTTGCATTGTGGTTGAGGCAATTGCCTGCGGGTTCAATCACTACATGGGTGGAATTGACAGAAGCATTCTTTGATCGGTTCTTTCCACCATCTCGGATGTTACAATTGAGAGACGCGATTATTAACTTCCGCCAATTGAATGGTGAACCCTTACACGAGGCTTGGCAAAGATTTAATAAGAAACTGATGCAATGTTCGACTCATGAGGTTCCGAACAAGATGCTCCTCCAAATGTTCTATCGAGCATTAGATCAATTGAACAAAATGGTTGCGGATAACGTAGCTGGGGGATCTTTGGTGAAACAAACTTATGATGTTGCATCGGCATTATTGGATCAAGTCACTAAACAAAGTCGAGGTTCACATACAAGAGATTCTAAGGTGGCCATGGGGGCTCCCTCTACATCTTTTGTAATCCAAGAACAAAGAAAGAAAGATGAGGAGAGATATGAGAGTATGGCTAAAATGATGACACAACTAGAGCTACTCACCAAACATGTAATGGGGTCAATGCCAAAGGCGGTTAACGCCGTTGCTTCCAAGGGTGCTAAGCCTTACGATGATGATGAAGTGGAGGATCTTGATGAAGAAATCCAATTTATGTCAAACCAAATGGGGAGTTCCCGCCCCACCTATTAAAGGAAAGGCGGGAATCAAGGTTGGATGGATAAAGACCGTGATTGGAAAGATCGTGATTGGAAAGATCGTGAGTGGAAGGATCGCGATATAGACCGAGAGTGGAGACATAAAGATAGAGACCGTGATTGGCGAGATGCAAATAGGAACTATGATAGGTATGTTCCTCCGCATGATAGGTCCAAGGGTAAAGAAGCAACTTCTATTGATCCGAAGAAGTATAAGAATGAAGATGTGCTTGCTTGTATCCTTTTGGGAGTTGAAGGAAGTGACAAGATGTTAAGAGAAATGGAAGAAGATTTGTCACATCTCAATCAAACCATCACCTCGCACTCGGCTTCGATAAAGCAACTTGAAACCCAAATGGGTCAACTTTCCTACTAAATGAATGCAAGACAAAGAGGAGGACTCCCTAGTGATATGATTGTGAATCCAAAAAATGACGCTCACATCATGGTAATTGTTACTAGAAGTGGGAGAACTCTTGTAAACGATGTCGTAAATCTTGATGACAACCTTAGTAATAAGGTTATTGGAGGACAAATGAGCAAAAATAGGGATCGGCTTGATAATTCAAAATATGAAACTCCAATGTCACAAGAGAAAGGTATTGGCAGGTCAAAAAAAGTGGAGGAGAAGGTTGAAAATGACGTAGACCGACAAGTGGTTGATTGTGATAATTCAAAACCGAATGAAAACTCGATTGTCTCTAAACCACAAATTAAAATCCCTCCTCCATTTCCACAAAGGCTTAAGAAGAAGAAAGATGATTCAAAGTTCAAGAAATTCCTTTCTAAATTTAGCAACCTTTTGCTAAACATACCATTGTTGGAAGCCTTACAAGAGATGCCCGGGTATGCTAAGTTTATGAAAGATTTGGTGACAAAGAAGCGAATCATGGACTTTGAAACAATTGAAGTTACACATAATTGTAGTGTTATCATGTCTAGTACAATGGTTGTGAATAAGGATGATCCAGGGGCATTCACTATCCCATGTACTATTGGAGTGTACCAATTTGGGAAAGCTTTATGTGATCTTGGTGCAAGTATTAATTTAATGCCATTAGCCGTATTTTGGAAGCTAGGCTTAGGAGCTCTAAAGCCAACAACAATGAGGCTATTGATGGCCGACCGCTCTATAAAAAGACCCGTGGGTGTGTTGTATGATATACTTGTGAAGGTGGACCGTTTCATCTTTCCGGCCGACTTTGTCATTTTGGATTGTGAAATCGACCATGAGGTCCCCATTATTCTTGGTAGGCCATTCTTGGCTACCAGTCGAGATTTAGTTGATGTTAAATGCGGTGAAATGAAGTTCTGAGTAAAAAATAAAGAGGTGTCATTCAACGTGTGCAAGTCCATAAAACAACCTATGGATTTACAAGTTGTCTCTGTAATCGATGTGATTGATGATATGGTGGCTAATAGTATGGAGGCTGAATATGTTAGTGAACCTTTGGTGGGGATCTTATGGAATACTGAAGGTGAGGGGAATGAAAGATATGATGAAGAAGTGGCATCCTTGAAAGGCCTTGGAACTTACCCAAAAAATCCTTGTAAGATAGACCTTGACTTGAAAAATCGGGAAACTCCTCCCGTAAAGCCTTCAATTGAAGATCCACCATAAATCGAGCTTAAGCCGTTGCCACCCCATCTCCGTTATGTGTTCTTGGGAGAAGGTGAGACTGTACCTATTATTATTGCAGGAGACTTGTCCTCTTGGCAAATTGAGGTTTTGAAATTGGTGGTGATTTGGTATATTAAGGCACTCGGATGGACCATAGCCGATATTATTAGAGTTCCACCCGACATATGCACTCACAAGATCAAGCCTGAACTCGAGTTTGTAGCAAGTGTAGAACATCAAAGAAGATTAATTCCTCCAATGCAAGAAGTTGTGAGGAAAGAAATCATCAAGTGGATTGATGCTGGTGTAGTTTATCCTATCTAGGATAGCACTTGGGTAAGTCCAGTTCAATGTGTTCCTAAGAAAGGTGGTATTACGGTGGTCCCAAACAAAAATAATGATATTATACCTGTCCGTCCATTCATGGGTTGGAGAGTGTGTATTGATTATAGAAAATTAAATTCATAGACCGAGAAGGATCACTTCCCCATGCCCTTCATGGATCAAATGCTTGATAGGTTGGTGGGCAGGGGTTGGTATTGCTTCCTCAATAGATATTTGGGATATAATCAAATCTCTATCTCCTGAATATCAAGAAAAAACTACCTTCACTTATCCTTATGGAACTTTTGCCTTCAGGTGCATGCCCTTCGGTCTATAAAATGCACCGGCTACCTTTCAACGGTGTATGTTTTCTATCTTTTTTGACATGGTAGAGAGTTCTATGGAGGTATTTATGGATGATTTCTCAATGGTTGGTGATACATTCAAAGATTGCCTTGAACACTTGGAGAAGGTGCTTGAAAGATGTGTGGCAACCAATCTTGTGTTGAATTAGAAAAAGTGTCACTTTATGGTAAAGGAGGGGATTGTTCTTGGACACAAAATAATGAGCCAAGGAATCCAAGTTGATCAAGCTAAGGTCGAAGTCATTGCTAAGCTACCACCTCTAATATCTATCTAGGGGGTCCGAAGTTTCCTTGGCCATGTGGGTTTTTATAGGAGGTTCATTAAAGATTTCTATAAAATTGCCCATCCGATGTGCCAGCTCCTTGAGAAGGAGGTCAAGTTTGAATTCAATGAAGAGTGTTTGAAGGCGTTCAATTGCCTTAAGGAGAAGCTTGTTTCATCCCCTATTATAGTGACCCCAAATTGGACGCAACCATTTGAACTCATGTGTGATGCTAGTGGGTTGGCATTGGGAGTTGTGCTTGGACAACGAAAGGAGAAATTTTTTCATCCTATCTATTATGCTAGTAAGTTGTTGAATGATGCCCAAAGGAACTGCACTATTACAGAACAAGAATTACTAGCCGTGGTTTATGGGTTTGAGAAATTTTGAGCTTACTTGTTAGGCACAAAGGTTATTGTGCACACCGATCATGCTGCTCTCCGGTATTTGATGGCAAAGAAAGAATCAAAACCCCAACTGATAAGGTGGATTCTACTACTTCAGGAATTTGACTTTGAAGTAAAGGATCGAAAGGGTTGTGAAAACCAAGTAGTAGACTACCTATCACATCTTGAGACAAATGAAGAAAGTTGGGGTGCTTTTGAACTTGTTGATACATTCCCTGACAAACATGTCATGAGCTTAAAATAGAGCACTCTACCATGTTATGCTGATTTTGCAAACTATATAGTGAGCGGACTTCTTCCTGATGAGTTGAGTTACTATCAAAGGAAAAGATTCATCCATGATGTGCAGAGGTACTTTTGGGACGAAGACTATCTTTGTAGGGAATGTGCGGATGGAATTATACGTCGATATGTCATGGAAGAGAAGATAAAATCCATTCTTGAAGCTTGCCATTCTTCTCCTTTTGGAGGCCATCATGGTGGTGTGAGAACCGCAGCGAAAGTCCTTCAGTGTGGGTATTATTAGCCTACCATCCACCGTGATGCTCACGAATTAGCAAAGACTTGCATTCAATGTCAAAATCATAGTGGTGTCTTGAGGAGGCATGACATGCCTTTAAGACCCAATCTTGAGGTGGAGCTATTTGATGTATGGGGCCTTGATTTTATGGGTCCGTTTGTGAGCTCATATGTTAATAAGTATATATTTCTGGCCATTGATTACATGTCCAAATGGGTGTAGGCCATTGCCTGGTCAACCAATGAAGGTAAAAATGTCACATTCTTCTTAAAAAATGCATTTTCACCAGTTTTGGAACTCCCCGAGCTATCATTAGTGACGGTGGCTCTCATTTTTTTAATCGGCTATTCGAAGCTTTGCTTGAAAAATATGGGGTGAGGCATAAGGTGGCTACCCCGTATCATCCTCAAACGAGTGGCCAAGTGGAAGTTTCCAATCAGGAGATCAAGTCGATCTTGGAGAAAACTGTAAATGTCGGGCGTACAAATTGGGCAAGACAACTTGATGATGCTCTTTGGGCATATAGGACCGCATTTAAGAATCCTATTGGCATGTCACCCTATCAGTTAGTGTTTGGAAAGGCTTGTCATCTCCCAGTTGAGTAAAAGCACAAGGCATTATGGGCCGTGCGTAAATTGAATATGAATTGGGTGGATGCCTCCAAATCAAGAATAAACCAAATTCATGAGTTAGAAGAGTTCCGGCTTAAGGCATATGGGAGATCAGCGTTATACAAGGAGAAAATAAAGAAATGGCATGATGCTAATATCTTAAAAAGAGAGTTTCATGCGGGTGATAATGTGATGCTCTTCAACTCGAGGTTAAAACTCTTTGCGGGCAAGCTAAAATCCAAGTGGTCAGGCCCTTTTATAGTAGTTAATGTCTATCCAAGTGGTGCTATTGAGCTGGAGGACCATGAGAAAAGGAGGTTCATGGTGAATGGTCAAAGGCTAAAACATTTTTATGAGGGTAAATCCGGAGCGGCTAAGGTTGAGTTGCTCCATTTTAAGGATGCGTGATGATGAAGAACAACGTCGAGCCACGACGATAATCAAGGCGCTTCTTGGGAGGCAACCCAGGATTACTTATTGTCATTTTCAAATTATTTGATTGCTAATGCTAAGATATTTTGGTGGATGCAGGTGAAAAATGCTAAGTGTGGGAGATGAAATACACTATTTTGGGCTTGAATAGGCACCTGCTGGCACACACGCCCACATGCCCACGCATGTCAGGGAGTATGAGGCCACCAGGTGAAATGCATCTTTCTTCTTGGAGCCCAGAAGCCACCTACGGACGCAGGCCATGCACCTGCGTGTGCAGGCTAGCCAACGCAGGTGGCTCGGCTTTGTCACTGCCTTGGGTCATTTCGCTCACCTGCGTGCACAGGTGCCCCTCCGCAGCTGCTCCAGTGCCAACAGGCATTCTGCCCAGGTAAAATAGCCCACCTGCGTGCGCATGGTAGGGCGCAGGTGAGGATTGGATCTTCAATTTTTTTTAAAATTGTTGGGTCGACCCGACCCGGGTTGACCCATTCTTCTTTTCTTTTAAAACAATACCCATTACCCATAACCCATGACCCATGTCCTTATAATTTCACACTCACCCCACATATACCAAAACCGATCACACCCTCTCTCTATTCTTCAATTTTCTCTTTCTTCACTTTTCATCTATTTCAAACTTAATTTCAAAGAAGAGTGCACACTTCTCTACTTAAAATTCAAGAGCTCTTAACCTTCCACATTCTCTTGTCATTACTTCACATCTTCTCTTGAGATTGTTAAGTTTACTTGGTCTAATCTTTTCTAAGAAGCTTTTAGACAAAAATGGTGAATCATGTTTTATGCTAGATTATTGTGAAAAAATGATTCATATGGACTTCCTATGGTGTATTATTGATGTTGTTGTGGATTGTTTGAGTTGGAGTTGATGCTTCATATACAAATTGGGGAGTTATTGAGTACCCAAATTTTATGCCCACCATGTGTTTGATTAAATTCCTACATGAGCATTTCTTTGTATTTTCTTTTGTGGGTGATCTAAGAGAACTAACCAAAGTTTCTTGAGCTTATTTTGAGCAATATTACATAAACGAATAATTAGTTAAAATTCTTAGGGGTGAGACGTGTGAAATGAATGTTTTTTCAAGTGCCATGTTCTTTATTACATTCTTCCACTTCTTGTTGCATCCCACGTGTTTTTTCACATTCGCATGAGGAGTTTATAACTTAATTGCTTCAAATGGTTGATAAATGTAATTGTGGAACATCTTTTGACTCCTCATTAGAGTCATTAATAATGTAACTTAACTGGAATATCTTGGTGGTGATATGAGTTATTAAGGATAGTTGTTCATACCAAATGCATAGTTTGCCCTATGATAGATTAGGTGACACTATTCTTAAGGGTAAATCGTCGTTTTTGTTCATATAAAGGTTATGGATTGATTGTACACTTCAATATGTAGTAGGGTGAGTTTGAAAGTCTAGTTGTATTTATTTCCTCCCATGAGGTTTCATATAACCTTTTGCCTTGCATTCACTTTATTTAGCATAGTTTTAGTTTTCTTTTATATAACAAAAATCCAAAAACATGTTTTATCTTTTTCTTTTGTGTTGTTTGTTTCTTTTATGTTATTTTTAGGGATGAATCCACGAAAATCAATGCCGCGAGGTGCAAATAAAGATCATAACAAAGACAAAAGCAAGGCCATAGCTACTACCTCAAAGAGAAAGATTCCAACTCAACAAGGAAATCCTAGCATCCCCGATGTGCAAAGTACAGTTGATATTTCAAGGGGGTTGGCTAAGGCTGTTGACAAAATCAGATTTGCCGTCGAATAAATGCGTGAACTTTATGATGAATGGGTGTATACTCGGGGTTTCAATCCCAAAAAAGTGTTCAGCTTGAAGGGTGTTCACTATTATTTCCCGAATATCGTTAGACAAGTTAACAAGTATGGATGGGAAGTATTCACAGATATTAATTCCGAGTCTCCTTTTGAGGTTTATTATTCGAATCTTGTCAGGGAATTCTATGCCTCCTATGTCATCCGACACAATTAACACAAGTATAAACCACCAGTGGCGGATCAACCTTGTCTACCCAGCGTGTTTGTTAGAGGAGTGGAGGTTCCTTGCTTCACTTTCGCGATAAACAAGCTATATTTTGGTTGTGACTGCGCACCTAGGCTTGAATACAAGAAGCGGGTGCTAGGGGGGCGTGTTTATTTTCCATGGCTTTCCCAAATAATTGCTAAAGGTCTTCCGATTTGGGCGAATGGATTGGGAAAAATCAAACAAAGAGATATTTCTATTTAAGCCAAGCATTGGCTTGGTTTTGTGGGCAATCGATTGCTTCCCTCCACAAAAGATCAAGATGTTACCATTGAAAGGGCTATAATTGTGGGATGCATCATGGATGGATTGGATGTCAATCCGGGAGAGATCATTTCCGAAGTGATTAAACTCTGATCAAAACAAGTAGGCACACTACTACCTTTTCCTGCTCTTATATTGGCTTTATGTGCAGTCCACAAGGTCCCTTTCTTCCCAAAGATTGACAAGAAAATTAAATGTACAGGAGTCATTGATATTCGGATGAGTCAGGATGATGACAATTCGGCGGGCCTAAAAAGAAAGTTTGGTGAGGTTTTCGGTTCTTCCTTAGGAGAGGTACCCACTGTAGAGGGCATTAGTACCTCTCCTATGACTTCACAGGCATACGATGCTCCACCGATCCATGGTGACACTACTCCAGTCATTGATCTTCCTCAGGTACCTCTTCCTTCACACACTACTCAGCCTACTTAGCCTCCACGGTCTTCCACATTGACATTTGCTAAGGTTGCAACCATGACCTTGGAAAATGATAGCTCGATATCTTATTTGGTGGATGATATCCCCCATTTCATTCAGGAGGACATTTAGAGGAGCCTTGGTCCTCTAAGTGCTCAAATTTTAGACTATGAGCGAAGATTGTCCGCGGTTAAGGCCAGAGGCGATAGTGAAGCGGTTACTATATTGAAGACTGACTTTGATAGTCTGCGTTTGGAGGTTCAGTCAATCCAGCCATCCTTCACTTGTGATGATGCCCAGATAACCATTCCACCGACTGAGACTGGCCCTATCCTACCATTTCTTAACTTGTTCGGGTACTCTCCTGTGGGGGAAGAGACAACGATTGATTTTGGTGCAGGACTTTCTGAGGCTCAATAGGTAGAGTTGGCCAAGCAAAAATCCATTGAGGAGCAACATGAGCGGATAGTTGGTGCTGGTCTTAGTTCTCAGCCTCCCGAGGAGGTACATACAGGATCCCAGTCTGAAGAGGCTCCACTTATTACAGCCACAGCACTGTCACAGCCTTCACATGATATAGATCCGCACGCCTAGTGCGCCTCAGGGAGTTTTGTTTTTCCTCCTCTTTTCTCAATTTATATTGTTGCATTGGGGACAATGCAATATTCTTTAGTTGGGGGGGGGGGGTATTTTATGGTTTGTAATATTATTTCAGTT